>JAJHSJ010000005.1:75394224-75682847 GCA_021015155.1 Magnolia officinalis
TTTGGTCACCAAGGATATCCATGGTGTTGGGGTCACCATTCAATTCACTCTCAGTAGAGCTGATCATTGAGTCTAACTGAGCCAAGCTCGGCACAGGTCAGCTCGGTTCGACCAACAACCTACCTCATCTTGAGCTTGGCTAGGTTAACTTGATTCGGTTAGTGGCTTGGCCCAGTTTGAGCTAAGTTCAAGTTCGAGCTTTGAGCCAACTTCGAGCCCCTAAATAAAAAGAGAGAGTGAGTTACCAGCTTGAGGGCGTACTTTGATAGGGGTGGACAGAGAATCATGAAAGCTTGATCAGGTGCTCAGATATAGATATAGGCGAGCAAGTGGAAAGATGATTGAGCACTCAAACTAGGATGGACTACTAATGCTTAAACAAGAAAGGACGGCCAATAAGTGAAAGAGTCTACGCACTAATATGCACGGAACCTCCTCGTGTGAACTTTTTTGAAAACTCATCATACGTAATAGGACTTCAGACGGTGAATGCTTCATGTGGAGCAACACCTCATGAAACTCTCTCGGCTAATTTATCCTTTGATTCAAAACTTTGGTGAGCCATGAAAAATGAAAACAATTTTTCTCTAACAATTTGCATTTCTCTTTGCTATGTAGCCCATCCGCCAATCCGCTTCCCCGAAATTAAGGGACAAATCATAGGATCCTCAGGGACCCTCTTTTAGTGTCAGTGGAGCCATGATCCAATGATCCACACCATTGATCTGATAAGCTCCACTATAACCATATCCTGCCCCAAAAATTACCCTACATTGGTAGATCATATCCGTCCAACTTCGTTCTCCAACTTTGGTCTCCTCTTCTTTCTTCAACCGTCCATTTGCAAGGCGCTGATTGGACCGTCGAGATCAACCCATTGAAAAAAGATTTGGATCATGGCCCATTCATATCAGTGTCCATCAGACCAACATTCTGGATCATTGAACCATGGGACCCACATGCACAATCAGTAGAATCAAGGACCCACTAGTGGACCATTTAATCAATAGATTCCTAGTAAGTTTATGATTCTACTAATATATCTCCTCTCCTTACTAGAATTCCCTTATCTTTCTACTTAAAAGGAAAAAAAAAAAAAAAAAAAAAAAGAAATAGTCGGTTGCATTGTTTGTTGGGATTTCTCAACAGTGGTTGTATCTGAGACTAGTGTGGGAGTTTCTTGAGAAACTGTTATTTTGTTAGGTGTTTGGCTGATTGGATTTTGGTTTTTGATGTGAATGGATTCTTCCATACAAGCCAGGGAAATAGAGAGGTTGGAGAAGGAGAAGTCGATCAATGACTGGCTTCCAATCACGTCGTCAAGGAATGCTAAGTGGTATTATTCAGCTTTTCACAATGTGACTGCCATGGTTGGTGCTGGAGTTCTTAGCCTTCCTTACGCCATGTCAGAACTCGGATGGTACGTATTATATGTACATGCACGTAGATATGAAAATGGTACTATATTATCAAGACCATTCATTTGATGGGACCCAAAATTCTATCATATTCGATTTCTATAGTGATGGGGTTGTATGTTTTGAGGGCCCATCATATCAATGGTTTTGATCACTTAAGTATGACCTACGTGTAGGAACATGAATAGAGAAGTTGCTCATTTTTCATTCATATGTATGCATGAATGTGCCTATGTTTCAAGTGGTATTTATGGTTTGCCCATATGAAGCTTTTACTCTTTGTATTTAGATTTTTAAGGGCTCGTTTGGTAAAGAAATTCCAAAAATTACTATTTACCCATCAAATTCTCGATATTAGATTATTGGTTGTTGTTTGGGAACTTTGTAGAAATCGATTCCGCCTCCAACGGGAGGTTTCGTTATCTATTCTTTGAAGGAAATCTTCAAAAGATTTCCGTATGTTTCTTCCACATCCAAACCTCGGTGCCTGTCACATCATGGAAAACCTCTTTTGACCATTCCATACTACTCGGAAACGGATTGGCTACTCCCCCTACCACCAGCCGGTGACTGCTGGCCAGTGATCTATGAGCCCCACCATGATGTATGTGTTTCATCCATGCCGTCCATCTATTTTCTAGATCATTTTATGGTATTATACAAAATATGAGTTTATATCTCAATCTCAAGTGGTCCACATTACAGGAAATATTGTTGAATGATCGTCGACCATTAAAAACTTTTTAGGGCCATAAAACTTTTGGATCAAGATGATCTTTGTTCATCAACTGATTGGATGTCAAATAAACAGTACAGTGGGCCTTAGGAGGATTTTAATGGTGGATATCCAATCACTATTTTTTTCTTGTGGTGTTGTCCACCTGAGATTTATATCCCTCTAATTTTTCGGATCAAGCGCTAAAATGATCTTTAAAAATGGGTGAACAGAATGGATGAAACAAATACATCATGGTGGGGCCACAGAGCACCGACCACTAGCCACGGGGCTGATGGCAGGGAAGTAGCCAATCCGTCTCCTTTCCATGGGTCTTCCGTCCATTTGGTGAGCTCGTCTTAATGCTTGAGTCGAAAAATAAGACATATCCAAACATTAAGTGGACCACACTGTAAAAAGCAGTGAGGGATTGAACGTCTGCCATTGAAACTCTTAATTAGCCTTGTTCTGAGCTTGAACAAGCTCAAGCACCTGCTTTTTATTTTCACTCGGATTAGAGTCAAATGGAGAAATAGACCACACCACAGAAAGTGGTGGGGATTGAATACTTGCCATTGAAAACTTCTTGGGTCTACAAAAGTGTTAGATCTTCGTCATTTTTTGATACGTGTCCCAAAACGATAATCCAAAATGGAATTGATATATACAGTTGAAATTACATACACATGTATCTAACCATGGAGAATACATGTGCATGCCCGGGGATATTTTATACTGCCCCTACCGTGTATTAAGTTCAACTGTTGTAGTAATATAATAATTACTCATTTACCACACATTATAGTATATTATGGCTCAAATTGGTAATCTAAACAGATCTAAAGGTATGCGTTCAATCCCCACTATTTCCTATGGTGTAGTTCACTTGAGCTTTAAATCTACCTTATTTTCAATACCCATTGTTTCCCGTTCACTTGAGCTTTAAATCTACCTTATTTTCATTACCCATTGTTTCCTATGGTGTGGTCTACTTGAGCTTTGGATCTACCTCATTTTTGGGCTCGTGCACTAAAATGATCTGGCAAAATGAATAAACCTTGTGGATAAAATACATACATCATCATGGTGGGCCCATAAAGTTTTGCCACATATACAAGTACGAAACCCTAGTGTTGTCGTCGTCTAAGCCATGCAATCCAAGTCCCTTCCAAACATGGTTTGCATGACCCCATCTCTTAGAGGGGCACGTGCCCCAATTAAATCCTGCCACATTAGGTCACCAGGGAGGTTGGTGGTGTCTGGGTTACCATTCAATACCCATTCTATTCCTTGGATTCCGAGCAATAGAAAAACTAAGATTCAAAATCAAATATTAAAAAAAAAAAAAAAAAAAAAGATTTTCATTCTACCGGTTGTGTTTAACAAATCGGACTTTCAATATGTTGAATTCAAAAAGTATATATGTTTGACTACTTGAGTTATCGATATGTTGGAAACTTATTAGGAGGCAATTTTGAATTTTTGATGATATAAAAAATGCCCTAAGAATCAGAATCAAGGATTTGGAATTCTTGTGATTTTCATTCTACCAGTTGCATTTGCCAAACTAGATTTTCAATATATATATCAAAATAAAAAGGTGTGATGGATGATCACGAAAGGAGATTTCCAAACCTTGGACCTTCCAAGCTAGCTTCTAGATAGGAATTGAAAAGCGGGTTTATTAAGGATTCCCCTAAAATTTAAGGGTGCCAAACACAATATTTTGACATTAATTGGATTACAATTTCAAATCCCTTAATATACATGTTGCAAGATTACCATTTAATCTTGCTTATCTATTTTGTGTCAATTGATATTTTTTATTTATGAAAAACATGCAATATCTAAGTCCATGATTGATAGTGGTACTTGTGTAACACCTCGGTTTTTGTAACGCGAGTATACCACTCATTTTTTTTTTTCAAAATCACGTGTGTTAACCTTAAAATTTAAAGTCTAAATTTAAACAATCTTGTCAATATTCAGAGTCAGCAACATTTATTAGAGGAGTGAATCATACATTCAATAAAAAAATTTCATTCATAACAAAAATCCAAATGTAGTGTCCATACAAGACTTATACAATCTAAATACCAGAAGTGCTATAATTTAAAATGGAAATCTATCAACTAATAATTAAGCTCAATATCCTCCACTGGGATTTCGTCTAGCTCCTTAACTACCCGATCATTTTAAGCAAATAGGTGAACAACATCGGCTCGCTCTACACCTACATCAACTGATATGTTTTGATAACCTTAATGACTATCGCAGTGAGGAATACTCTCCAAGATTATAAACCCAACATTCATAATCAAGTATAGTTCGCAAGACATATAAAGAAATATATTTAACAATGAAATTCTAACTCATGATCATATACACAGAATATAAATAATCAGCATAATTTCACCATTAACAGAATGCAGTATAAATTACAATACGAATGAACATATCAAGATAATCAGGTAATCAACATGTGACCTTTTGTTTCACCCAAAAATCACGTTGTATATGTGAACTCCGCAAGATGATTAGAAAATCAACAAGTAAAATTCAGCTATAACTCGAAAAATCATATGAAACTCTATAAGGTGACTAAAAAAAATCAATAAATGAACTTCAGCTTAACCCAAAAATCATATGGAACTCCACAAGGTGACTAGAAAATCAACAAGTGAACTTCAACTTCACTTGAAAATTATAATACAAGTGAACTCCACAAGATAAATATAAAATCAACACGTGAACTTCGGCGTCATTCGGAAATCATATAGAACTCTGCAAGGTGACTAGAAAATTAATAAGTGAACTTCAGCTTCACTCAGAAATTATATAAAACTCCGTATAATGACCCGAAAATTAACAAGTTTCTCATCAAAGCTGTAAAAGGAAAATTATTCTATCAAAGCCATATAGGGCAAATATTTAATCAAAATCACATATGACAAAATTGATCCGCGAGATGGTAAGTTCAAAATAAATTTCATTTGATTCATTAAACAGAAATGTTCACTAGTTCGAGGACCTCCAAAAATATCATCAAATAATCACAAGTGGAGAACATCTAATCGATTGACCAATTCTTAACATGTGGCAATCAAATCGTTCATGCTTACTAGAATTAAAGAGGTATATCAATAATTCAATTCAAGAGCTAATTGCGCAAAAGATTAGCATATTCGTGCAATGATACAAGTAGATAAATCAAATAACTTCAAGAGGTTCTATATACAAAAAATTAAGACATCATCTATAATGAAATTAACAAACTTAAGTGGAAAACTTAAAGGGTAAAACCTCACATTAGGTGTGGATTTTCTTCTTGCTTAACCTGAGATCACTGTAGAATCAAATCACCCAATTTTACTACTTTGAGTAGCTTAAATGTGCTCCCGATCTAGATCTAATTAACACCACTAGCTAGACTTGAATGTTGCTCTTTAGGGAAAGACCAAGCCCTAATCACATGTGCATTCTAATAACCCTAGATTAGCTATCACTAAGCTCTAATTTACATTCCAAATTGAAGAGTAGGGCGAGTGTACCTTAAATTCGAGCCAACTCGAATCTAAACCATCCAATTTGATCTTAAACAATCTTGAACTAAGGATCTACACCTACAAGATTTAGACTCCACATCAAAGTGTGAATTCAAGGGTAGCCTAGTTGAAGTTAAATCAACATAGTAAAACTGAACTGACTCACCTAGCCCAATTGAGTTCCTTAACTCAGCTAAGACTCAACTCGACTCAAACTCGAGTTCACGCCAGATTCCGGCACCCGATCCGAATTGTGTGAAGTTCCTAAACCACTAAACCACAATTGACCTAAATCAGATCACTCACCAAGTCATCAACTCAGTGATTTAGTTATGCATGAAATGCAAAATGGCCTGCTAAGTCTATTTTAACTGAGTTTTATTAACTTAATTCAACATGAAACTATCTAAAGATGCTCAATAACAATAGCAATAAAAGAGTTTGGATGAACTTACAACAAAAAACAATAGGAAGAGGCAACTGAATAGCAACTCAGTGCTTAAACTAGTCGACCCAGCATGGTGTTGCAACTCAGACATGACTCGCACACGACTTAATTGAGTCAACCCGTGTGGTAGCCCTCGACTCTCTCTCTCTCTCTCTCTCTCTCTCTCTCATACACACACACACATACTCTCTCTCATTTCTTTCTTATTCTCTTTTCTCCTTTCAATTTTTTTTTTTTCTTCTTCTTCTTCTTCTTCTCTCTCTCTCTCTCTCTCTCTCTCTCTCTCTCTCTCTCTCTCTCACAACCAGACCCACACCCAACTCAACTTTAAACTGAGTCGAGTTAGCAATAGTGTGAGGGCGCGATCTGGCAGCTCTGCTGCTCGACTTCTCCATCCTTCTCCATCATTTTCCTTTTAGAGTGAGCAGATACGACTCTGAATTTGAACCAGAGTAAGGCACTCAGCTCCGTATAGCTGGGTCTGACTCAGCCAGACTCGTCCGAACTCGGACCACACCTTGTCTCGACCTGGTGCCGCGCTCTCACTTTCTTTCGTTTTCTATCTATGGAAAGGAAAGCCCTAAAAGGCAGAATTTTATAGATCATATTAATCCTCCTCTAGAGGATTCAAATGCAAATAATCCGTGGGATTAGTTACACCTAACAGAGGTCAAACCCGAGCATAACAAAATGAGCTTTTTCTTTAATTCAGACCTAATCTGACCAAAATTGTTTACATGGCCTCCATTAGACACCAGGGATGAACCTTTGAGTTCTTGGCCCACCTAATGAACATCTCTGTTTAGACAATGGGGCCCACTCCAAGAAGATGAGTTTTTTTTCCAGCCAGTTGGAGAAGATGATGAGGCTGATCATGATAATTGTTGATTTGATGGCTAATCCTTCGATCCAGAAGTTATGGTCGACTTAGATTGGTCCCACAAAGCTTGTGGGGCCCATATTTTTTTTTCCAGATATCCTTAGTATCTCTGTGGTGCGCAAGATACTCAGGTGCGGATGATATTCCGCGAGTTACCCAGATGTCTCATGAGAACTGGAGGTGATCATGAGCGGGGTTGTTGGGTGCCCTAGAATAGATGCCTGAGATGCTCTAACAAAGCTTCTAAAAGTGAAGGAGTGGCTAAAATCGTGCCAACCCTCAAATGGAAAAGATTCTTTCTGCGAACTCCTCTTGCCATGTGAAAACCCTAAAACGAGGTCAAAATGGAGGGCTGAGATTCCTCGGACTTCGATGGCTAGGATTGTAAGAAGATTCCACGCCTGGATTGCCAGCTCAACAAGGAAACAAAATTTTGTTTTTAGAATTCACTCCCACGCAACTCTTCTTGTGCACGAGTTTGTCCGCACACATAGTTACACCAATATGTCAGACTTTCATATGTTTAATTGGATTTGAGGGCTGCACATGATGGACGGTTCAGATCATTCAGATGACCGATCATGGTGGGTCAGCATCGACACGAACGGATGTCGTTCATTTGAACGACGGTCAGTTAGAAAAATTGAAAGAAGAAGAGCATTCCTCTTTGGGTTTGGTTGGGTCAAACCCGGTTTGATCATCCCATAGTTCTGGTGCAATACAAGAGTGTAGACACTTCGTGCACACACACTACAAGTGTGGGGCCCATAGTGATGCTTATAACAGATCCCTTCTATTCATTGGCCTTTATTGGTCCTAATAGGACCCTAGTCCAAAATTGGGCAAATCCGAAGCTCAGGTGGGCTGTATCTCGAGAAATTTAGATTTCTTTAACAATTTTTTATTATTGATTCTTCGGTCAGATAAACTCTGAATCAGAACATCGACGGACCAAGGGATCCCAGGGCTTGTTTAAGTGGATGTTGATGGAAAAATTAGTGGTCAGATGACCTAATAGTGTGATCAAGTGGTATGACCTAATAGTGTGATCAAGTGGTGGTTTGTCAAATCATACACTGTCTGACGTTTTATCCTAATTTAGTTCATAGGAATAAGTTTCCTAAGGTTCAATGTGGATCCCATGATGATGTGGTGGTCCGACTTGAAATTAAATGGATAGATGACTTGATCTATAGATGAAGATCACCCCCAACAGTTAAATTCAGGTTAGAGTGTATATGTACAGTCAAACTAGGCTAAAATGACCTACACATGTATATACTAGATTGGTAACTCACACACACATACACACACACACACTAGATTGGTTTTTATGGTAACACCCGAGTATTGAAAAGTATGGGGTGTTACAATTTGTTTCTTTACACTAGTACAACTTTTAATGTTTTATTGCTTGATGTAGAAAAAATGAGTACTACTTGTTGAGGTTTAAAATGCTCAAAATCATCAATGCAGACATTTTAAAGTTTTAGATCATATCAGATTATACTATAACATGTTTGCAATCAAAGATGGACGTATGAAATTGCAAAAGATCTCTCAATTGTGTGTTGCTCTGATGCGCCATACGATGGTTGTTTGTTCATTTTTTATAAACACATTTGGAGTTGAAATTTCTATTTAAAGATAGTTTAAATGAATTTTTGGTATGTCTTCGAGGTTATTTGGATGCCTTTAAAGTTTTGAGTTGAAAACACTTTACGCCTAAAAAGGGCTTTAGATATAACTTTTTACATGCTTTTTTATTTGACTTTTAAGTGGTAATATGTTTACTAGTAAATAGTATTAGTAAACTTTAATTTTTTTAAATATAAAGAAAGGTATATCTTTTGGTTTTTTATCCTGTAGTATGTTGTGTTGTGAATTCATGTTGCTACTTTTTTAAAATTTTTAAGTCTCTCATTGTAAATGAGAACTTAGAAGTTGCCTTGTATTAGAACCTTGCTCCTTAGATTTGTATAGCAAACCTACTAGAGGGAACTGTAGGTGGGAGCATGGGTTGCATTCTTTACCACAGGCGTACGTGTGTGCCTCAAGACAACTCATGTCATGCTGAGTTGGAGACGTAATGTGAGGGTGTGGGCTGGTGCTTATTTTATCTTTCGTATATGCACATTCTTTCCCTGTGCCACATGACAAGGATTGATCAAGTCTTCTAAGACTTAGAAATGTTGGTTATCTTATTTCAAATTCAAAATCGAATTTCAATTTTAAATATTTCCTTTGATCCTACCTTTATCATGGGGATTTATAGCATTCGTATTCGTACTCTCTAGAATTACAGTAACCTTTTCAATCTTTCTCTTTTCATAACCATATAATTTTTTTTTTTAATTTTATTTTTTTATCTGGGCAATACAAAGTAAGTCATGTTCATGGGGTTTGGATTGAGTATGCTCATGATTTTATCCATTCTTTAAGTTGAGGGTTGTTGTATCCCAAAAACAGAGTTGTGACCCAATGCATCATATGGTGTTGGTGAATCTATTTTTAAGACAACGAGTAACATGCCTTAGTTCTCCTACTTGTATTATATTTATTAGATTACATGATTCATTCATTTTCATTAATTGTGTTGTTTAGTTATTGTTATATTCAAAAGTAATCAGTTTATCACAAATTTAGTTCTATCTTTTATTATTCTTAATAATAATAAAAAATTTAAAGACAAACTTATCTCACCACCATTATTACTCTCAACATATTATGACATCTATAATAAAATCTTAAAAAATTGTGATGTTTGATAGTTGAAACTTTAAGAGATAACAAATGAAAATGAAATCTTATTTGACCACACTTAAACTTATTTATGTGATTAAAAATGAAATTCAATAATTTGATCTACATGAACCTACTGTCTCTATTGAAAGAAATAAATAAGCAAATGATGATTATTTGTGCGATAACTAATACAATTATGATGTATGTTGTCATCACACTTTTGTGAAAGAATTATGAAATCATTTAGAAAAGAAGTATAAAATAAAAGATATAGATTCTAAAAATATATGGTTGGTTGTTATATAGATTTTAAAATATCTAATTAGAAACCAACCTTAGATCAAGTGCATGACTTACAAAAGATTGTGCATGAGCTTCTATTTGAAGGTATGATGATCGATAAGGCATTTCAATCATGGAAAACTATTTTAAACATAAGAGAAGAGAAATAAAATGAGACGATCTCATACTTCACATTCGGATAGAAGAGAAAGCATAAAATTATGATAAACATAACTTTAAATTAGAGAATGTTTCTAAGACATTTAGTTGAAATATTCGAAAAGAAATCAAGAGAATCTTAAACTTGGTGCATCTTAGGGGTGCACACGGTTTGGTTTCGGTTTTGAAACTGGAACCGAATGGCCAAGGATGTAGATGAATTGGTCCTGCCAGCTGTCGCTATGGACCGTTAATGTGAAGGGGGCCACCTTTAGTTCTCATCCCTTTTGGAACCGGATCCGAACCGTGTGCACCCCTAGTGCATCTAATAAAAAAAAAAAGAATTTCTTTCACAAGAATAGAATGATAAAAAAAAAAAAATGAAGAAAATTAACTGTTATGTCTATGAGAAACTTAGCCATTTTGCCAAGGAATGTTGAAATTGGAACGAAGATAATAAGAAGAAATCTCAAGCATACATCACGGAAGAATTCATAGGTATTATTACAGAATTTCATCTCTTCTAATATGAATAGTTGGAGATCGTTTCAAGTGCCACCAAACATCTTTGCTCCAATCGTAGTTTATTGACAATCTATAAGAAAGTAGGAGATAGTGTAGAAATATATTTATGAAAATTTTCACAAAAACTTAGGTTATGGGTAAAGGAAAAGTAAGCCTAAAACTTTCATCTAATTTTTTAACATTGTTGTAGGTGCTCTATGTTCCAGATATCTTTAAGAACTTAGTTTCAGATTCTATGCTCGATAAAAATGGTTTTAAACTAGTTTTTGAGTTTAGAAAATATATAATATTTAAAAGTGGTGCTTTTGTTGGAAAGGGTTATGTAAGTGATGAACTCTCCAAACTAAGTGTTATGAATGATAATGTATTTACTTCTTTTGTATCTCTTTGAATCTTTGAATATATGGCATGCTAAAATATGATATATTTATAATTACTATCTTGATAGTATGATAAACATTCGTTTGATTCCTAAAGTAAAAAAAGTAGATAAACATAAATGTGAAGTTTGTGTTGCTTCCAAAAGCATCAGAAAACTTTTCAAATTAGTAGAAATGAATTTTGTGTTACTGAAATTAATACATACTGATATATGTGATTTGAGGAACATAAAAATTCAAGAAGGAAAAATATATTTCATTACTTTAATAATTGACTTCTTTAGATAGACTAAGTTTTATTTTATTAGAAATAAAGATGAGGCTATTAGAAAGTTTAAGACTTACGTATATGAAGTAAAAAATCAGTTAGATAGAAAGGTCAGTCATTTGATCAAATAGAGGTGGAGAATACATATCTAATTCTTCCGTATCTTTTTGTAAGTCTAAAGGAATTATACATGAAGTTACAACTCCTTACTCTAAAAAAAATATGTTATAACTGAAAGTAAAAAAAAAAAAAAAAAAAAGAATTTTAATAGATATAGTTAATTTTATGTTAATAAGTACTGATTTACTTTTTAATATATGGAGAGAAGCCATACCTGTTATATTTTGAACCATGTACCTCATAGGCATTATGATAACACTCTGTATGAATTATGAAGAAATAAACCTCCAAATTTGAAATATTTAAAAATGTAGAGGTATTTACCAAAGTTGGTTTATCACTTCTTTAAAAATCTAAGGAAATTAAACTATTGATTTTATATTTATTAGATATGTATAAAATAATAATACATATAAATTCTCAGTATTAAGATCCCATAACGGTATAGAAATTAATACTATAATTGAATCCTTAAATGTTGAAATTTTTGAAAAAGTATTGCTTTCAAAGGCTTCTTTTACTTTAAATATATATATAGAAATTCCTATTAAGAAACCTTTAACGGTAGAAAATTCTATAGAAGAATAACTTAAAATTAGAGGAAGCAAATAAGCTAGAACTGAAACTAGTTTAAACTAGACTTCTACACGTCCTAGTAGAAGTCTATCCTTTTACCTTTGAAGAAGTCTTGAAATCCATAAATTCTGCCTTTTGGAAAGAAGTTATCCATAATAAGAAGGATTCTATCATACACAACCATACTTGGAAATTGGCAGACCTACCTCATGATAGTATAACTATAGGTTGCAAATGAATTTTAAAAAAGAATGTTAGACTCAATGGGTCTATTAAAAAATTTAATGCTAGATTAATAGAGAAAGGATATAGATAACAAAATGAAGGAAATGACTTTTTTTATATTAATATTTTACGGTTATAAAAATTACAACTATTCAAGAATTAATTGCAATTGCTTTTATTCATAATCTTGTAATTCATAAAATAGGTATTAAAATTACAATCATATATGGTGGATTAGAAGAGAAAACTTACATGAATTAGCCCAAAGGTTTTGTCATTTCTGGGCAGGAGAAGAAAGTGTGAAAGTTAATTTAATCCATGCATGGTCTTAAATAGTCTCCAAAATAGTGGCATGAGAATTTTAATTAAGTTTTACTATCTATTGATTTTATGATTAATGAATCTGATAATTGCTTATATAGAAAACTTGTAGACAATACTTGTGTTATTATATGTTTGTATATGTGGATAACATGTTAAACTTTGGTACATATTTAAAATTATAATCTTTACAATTAATTCTTGTAGACAAGTTTTTTTTTTTTGTTATCTCATTTTGACATGAAGACTTATGAGATGCAAATGTAATCTTAGAAATCAAACTACTAGAAATCCTATGGTGTTACTTTATCCTAATATCGCAATATTGAGAAGATATTAAAACAGTATAACTGTTTGAATGGTACTCCTACCATTACTCTTTTATATCCTCATTCAAAATTAATTGAGGATATGGGAGATAGTATATCCCAACTTGAATACTCTAGTGTAATAAGTCATCATATGTACTTAATGAATTATATTAGACCTGATATAGTGTACACTATTGGTAAATTGAGTAGATTTACTCGTAACCTAGGACAAGATCACCGGGATGCAATATCTAGAATATTAATGTACTTAAAGAAGATTTGTAATTAGAATGATACAATGATGTTAATTGAATATTTGATTTGACTGAGTCTAAGTCTACGAGTGTATATGTTTTGACCCTAGGTCGGGCTTCAGCTTCTTAAAAATCAAATAAACAATCTTGTATATCTCGCTCTACTATAGGGTCCAAGTTCATTGCTCTAGTAATAGATGGAGAGGATGTATAATGGCTAAAGAGTATACTCATAGATGTACCCTTATGAGATAAACCTACGACAGTTATAGCCATGCAATATGATTGTCAAGCTGCAACAGTAAAGACAAATAATCAGACCTATAATGAGAAATTTATACACTTACATATGAATCATAACTTAGTCAAACAAATACTCAAGGATGAAGTAATTGCAATAAATGTAATTAATTTTGCGATCCATGTGAGAATATTATGGATATGGGTTATTAGTTATAAAATACTATGTATAGAGAAGCTCTAAATAAGCTTCCTTGTATAACATTGTAGAGTGGTTATTTAAACCCACCTTTGGGTTGAAGAAAGTAAGAAATACAAAGGAGTAATTCACTATATTCTTGAATTATCATGGTATCAGAGCTGCAACTTTGAGCATCGATCCTTCAGTCATCTGCCATCGCGGTCCTCATTGCAGTCGTAAGTCCAGAGATCTCCTCTTGCTGTTGCCATCTCTACCGATCTTTCTCAAATCCCAAACCTCTACAACCATCTGCACCAAATCGATTGTTGTCATCTCCTCCGTCACAACTCTATCAGCGTGCTCGTTGTCAACACCCATCTGTCTTCCCTGAACTAGAAAAACGACCCATTGTTGACTAGAGAACCGATTCATCTCTGCCATCATCAATGCCATTGCTGCCATTATTGCTCGTCTCTGCCATCTTCAGATTCGGTGGCCCATACCCGACGCACGACTGACCGCCTCTCCAGATCTAACGCTGTTATGCTCAAAAACCTCCAGATCTACATCAAGATCGCACCAGCGACACCTCCAAATTGCTCAACCCATCTTTTCTTCTCCTTTCGGCGTGCCACTTCCAGCCTGATTCGACAAATCTCTCCATTGAAACCAATCTCTGGCTCGCCACCTCTGTCTTCACATCCGGATCCATTGATCTGAGATCTGTTGAACCCATCAAGTCTGCTCTATCTCTCCATCGACGATTTGGTCTTGCTCGTCAGATTTGGTCTTGTTCGTTAGATCTGGTCTTGCTCGCCCATAAATCAGTGGTACATTTCTTCTTCGTGGTTTTTCTTTCTTTTGGCATCCATAAATCCCTTCGATAAGATCAAAACTATCTATGTTAGGTTGGATGGGAAAATTTTTTCCCTGTGGCAGTTTCAATTCAAGCATTTTTTATCAGGAAAGAGCCTCTACGGCTATGTGGATGGTTTGATGGGCAAACTAAATGATGAAAAAGAACTCCTATCTTGGACCACAAATAATTCAAAGGTCGTCAAATGGATCCTTAATAGTGTTGAGAGTACCATTGCAATTAACCTCACGTCATTCGAGACTGCATCCGAAATATGGGCTTACTTGTAAATGTTATCAACAATCAAATCATGCCCGTCTCTATCAAGTAGAGTATGAGCTGCCAAAATTAGAATAAGGAGCTCTAAGTATACAAGATTTCTATTCTAAACTTACCTCCTTTTGGCATGAGATTAACTTATGGATCCAATTATTCCCGCTATGGCGGTCGAGACAGTAAAGATACTTTGCGACACAAGTAAATTTATGCAATTTGTATATAAACTCCGTTCGGAGTTTGAACCAACCTGAGCCACTCTGATGAACTGGCCTTAAGTTCCATCTCTTGAGGTAGCTTTATTTGATTTGATGGCAGAAGAAACATGTTTGAAAACCCTTGCTTTCATGAGAGAGGTTGTTCCTGATGCTGCCTTCATTACTCGTAATTTTCAGGAAAGTCACAAGACTTGTCGAAAGTTAAATGTTTTGAGTGTAATGGATTTGGTCATGTGGCTACTCGTTGTCGCAACAAGAAATCAAATATGAATTCCTCTAGACCAAGTATTCTGTTTTGTCGATACTGCAAACAAGGACATGATATAGCCAATTACTTGACTCGCCCTCCTCTACCTCCTCACTACCAGCAACGTGGACATGCATTTCTGGCTTTCTCTGCTGAGAAGCCTGACTCATCATCTATGGCCCCATCGGTGCATCCTAATCTACTTTCCACAGAATAAATTCAGCAAATCCTTCAAGCGATGAGTTCTTCATGTTCGATAAGTAATATTGATCTTAGAAATCTTTGGTATATTGACTTAGGGGCATCTAATCATATGACTAGGGATCTTTCTTGTCTAATTGATTCTATCCCTTATAGAGGAGTGAGTTCCATCTGTACTGCGTATTGGAACCATTTACATATCTCTCATATCGGGTCCTTGAAAGTCTCACCTTCATCATCTCACAATTTCTTACTTTGCAAAGTGTTTTATGTTCCTAAATTATTTGCCAACTTGATTTCAGTTGATCGACTAGTGGAAAATAACAGTTTGGTTTTGTTTTCTCGGTCCTGTTGTTTCATACAGGATTTGAAAACAGAGAAGTTGATTGGGAAGGGTCATAAGAGAGGAAGGTTATTTACTTCGGAATTCGATTCCGGAATTGTCTCATCGCGTTATTTTTTTCTTCCATCTTCTTATGATATTTCTTTTGCTAATAAATGCTGAAAACTTTGGCATAGTCGTTTAAGGCATCTAAATTCTAAAAACATACTATTCTTATTTAGATCTAGTCTTTTGAATGATGAAATCAATATTAGCTCCATTTCCATTGATATGAACTGTATTAGTTGCAAAGTGTGTAAATCTACTGCGTTGCCTTTTTCATTGAGTAACTCTCGTACTCGGAATCTGTTTGATCTCATTCATACTAATGTTTGGGGTCCATCTCTCATCATGGCTCCTAGTGGTTCGTTGTATTACATCATCTTTGTGGATGACTTTTCAAGGCACACTCGGATTTATTTCATGAAGCACAAGTCAGAAGCATTCTCATGTTACAGACAATTTTCATTATATGTGGAGACCCAATTTGCAAAGAAAATTAAAGTTCTACGGTCTGACTATAGGAGAGAATATATGTCTTTCGAGTTTGAGACTATTCTAAGTTCAAATGGAACTATACATCAGCGAATGTGTCCTCACACACTGGAGCAGAATGGAGTAGCAGAACAAAAGAATCGGTACATTACTGAGGTAGCAACCACCATGATGGAGTATGTAAGTGTTCCGAAATTTCTTTGGGCTGAAACAAAATCAATAGCTGTGTATCTGATCAATCAATTACCTTCCAGTGTTTTGGCCAACTGAAAAACTCCCAGGTTCTTCCTTCATGATAAAGATCTAGATTGTAGTCAGTTATGAGTGTTTGGTTGCATTGCTTTTGTTCATCTTCCAGAACGAGAATGAGATAAACTCACTCCCAGGCAGCTAAATGTGTATTTCTTGGATATGGGGAGCATCAGAAAGGGTATCGTTGTTATAATCCATGTGCTCATCGTGTTCATGTGTCTAGACATGTCACATTCTTTGAAAATTTACTATATTATAAATTTGTCCATGCATCTCCTTCAGTTACCATTGTTCCATCTTCCATTTCTCATATGTCCTCTTTTGAAGAAAATTATTCTATGCTTTTTTCTCCCACTCCTCCTTTGCAGGTTTACTAATGCCGTGTGAAGCCTATCTCTCTTGGGTCCTCTCCCTCAGCTGCTCCTACTTCTTATCAGGTGTCATCTTCTCCTATAGCGCATGTAACTATCTCACCTTCTACTGAGATCCAATTACGTCGTTCCAGTCGTCTGTCTATTCCTTCCCGTCGATAAAATCTTTTTTGCCTCTCATCATGCCTTATTTTTTGGATTACATTCTTTGGTTGTCTCTACTTCTTATTCTCAGGCATATACACAACTGTATTGGGTAAAGGCCATGGATGATGAGATTCAGGCACTCGAAGAGAATGCTACTTAGACGCTGGTTCCATTACCTGAGGGGAAACAAGTGATAGGCAGCAAATGGGTATATATTGTGAAATTAAAATCTAATGGGAGCTTAGATCGATATAAAGCTTGGCTAGTGGTCCGGGGCTGTAAACAAGAGTATAAAGTTGATTATGATGAGACATTCGCTCTAGTGTGAAAAATAAAAACGGTCTATTCCTTGATCGCTATAAGTGCTTTTAAAGGTTGACAACTTAATCAACTTGATATCAAGAATTCTTTCCTCCATGGAAATCTCAAAGAAGAAGTTTACTTGAAGCAACCTCCCAGTTATAAGTCCAAAGATTCATGCTTAGTTTGCAAGTTATGTAAAACTTTATATAAACTCAAACAAGCACTAAGAGCATGGTTTGAAAAAATTCATAGGGTGTTAACCACGGCGGGCTATTCTCAAAGCCAATATGACTCATTACTGTTTATTCTCAAGTCTAATTCAGGTCATGTTGCTTTATTGGTCATTGTTGATGATATTCTCATCACAGAAAGTGATGCTCAAGGAATTGTCAATCTCAAATCATTACTTCACTCCTCATTTCATATGAAGGATATGGGGCCATTAACATACTTTTTCGATCTTGAAATTTCTCGTAAAACTCATAGTTATCTCATGAGTCAACGGAAGTATACCTGTGATTTGATCAAACTAGCAAACCTTACAATAACATGACCTATGAGACTCCTTTGGAATTGAATGTCAGGTATAGGAAAGATGATGGAGACCTTCTTTCAGATGTTACATCCTATAGGTAACAGCTAGTGGGGAGATTATTCTATCTCACTATCTCTCGTCTTGATATCTCATATGCAGTTCATGTTGTAAGCCAGTTTGTCAAGACACCTTGCACATCGCATATGACGACAGTTCATCGCATTATTCGATACCTTAAAGGTACCCTCAATTAGGCGTTTCTCTTTCCATCATCGCATGATCTACAATTATCTGCTTACTCTGATGCAGATTGGGCAGGTTGTCCCATTTCACGATGGTCCACCACTGGTTATTGTGCTTTCTTAGGACAATCGTTGGTTAGCTGAAAGTGTAAGAAGCAAACCACGGTATCTAGATACAACAAAGAAGCCGAATACCATACAATGGCAAAGGCATGTAGTGAAATTATTTAGTTCCGGGGATTATTGACAGATCTTGGGATTCATTTGTCCGTGCCGACTCCATTATATGCTGACAATCTTAATGCGATTCAGTTGACTTCAAATCTAGTATTTCACGAGCGCACTAAACACATTAAAGTTGACTGCCACTATATGAGAGAAAAATACACATATGAAATCATTTCTCTTCCTCATGTGACATCAGATCTATAACTTGCTGATTTATTTACCAAAACTATGACCTCATCCCGTCATAGGTTTCTTCGTGGCAAACTGATGTTGATTCATTATCCCACATCAATTTGAGGGGGGATGTGAGAATATTATGTATATGGGTTATTAGAATATTGTGTATATGGGTTATTATTTGTAAAATACAATGCATAAAGAAGCTCTAAATAAACTTCCTTGTATAGCCTTGTAGAGTGGTTATTTAAACCTACCTTTGGGTTGAAGAAAGAAAGAAATACAAAGGAGTAATTCACTAGATTCTTGAATTATCAATCCAAGGATAACTCAATTGATCTAGTAACTATAAAGTTCCATCTAAAGAGTTAGTGATGGATACATCGAGGAAAATGGGACACTCCTGTCACGCCCCAGACTCAGAAACTGGGCTTATAAAATTTTCGATCGCCGAATCCGGTGCCAACAGCCTCCATAGTACCCCATTCTCGGCTCCTGGCACCCATATACCAGGTTTCGATCTTGGGATCCTAGAAGGAGGATTTTCAACGTACATTTATCTCATAAGAAGCATAACCATAAGCATAACCCACAACAAACATCAAACACCATCACAAAATTCACTATGATAAAAAACTTTAAGTACAATGCTCAAGGGAAATACAATGTCAATATTAAAAGCTCCAGAAGTCGGCTGCATGCTCCAAGCTCAATGCCGTTGTGGTGTCCTATGTCACCTGCACGCAACGATCATGTATAAGCTTATGGAAAGCTTAGAGGGTGGTGTAAGTGTGTACATAAGGTAATGCCAAATATGCAATATCAGCGTATGCAGAAGAATTCTGGCAAGTCCATGAATGCTATCAGGCGTACTGAGGCTATGCGATGCAAGACATGGATGCTGTCAGCCATATCAAGGCTATGCGATGCAAGGCCTACGTAGCCAATGTCATATGCAAGGTGCAATCACAAGCACACCAGTCCTCAGTTGAATCCACATAACAATACAGCTCATCTCTAAAATATCACCGGGTTCTAGTACACTCAACACCAGCTTGCCGTCCCATCTAAGCGCAGAACTGGGTAAGTGGAAGAGACCTCACTATCCGTCTGCCAATATCGGATCCGGCTCGTCAATAATAGACTCATTCCTCAAGCTGGGTCAGACTCAGCCTAGTTATTGCCCCCTCATTCGGGTGGGTAAGGACACACTCCCTTCCAACTGACCACGATACAGTGGGAGACGTAGCCAACTGGTATTCGACCCTCATATGCTCATGCGTCCACTTAGTCTAAACATTGGAGCATCCTCCTAGTACCATAAGGGTTTGGGGACTTTCACTCTGTGACATCTATGGCCCCCCCGTGCTAGTAACAAGTATTTTCGGTATCCAATCTTGCCATCCACGCTATACTTGTAAGGCTACGACCCTCATGTCGGTAGGCCGTACAGTAATCATGTCACACAAATGCGAGATGCATGAGTCACATTATTTAGTCCTGTAGCAATCCTACGTGTACCGTGCGCTCATGTGAGGCAACTCCGTCTCTCAAGGAATCCCATAACAATCCGCCCAATGGCATATGCTATGATCAATCACTCCTCATACCAAGCACACATATGATGCACATGGGCATGAATCATGAAGTTATACTAAGTATGATCTATGGTAATGATGTACTCTCCTCATAACAAGCATGGGCCTAAATGACCTACTCATATCAAGTATGGGCCGAAGAACAAGAGATGGGCTTCCTCACCTGCTCCATCCCTTAGTAAATTGGGCTTCCCTAAGGGGCCCGATAAGCACAAGATGGGCCCTATAATGCACAGTGGAAGCATAATCTAAAGTGGGGGCCCAATAGTTTATGTTAGCCCAATAATTTGGGTTAGCCCAATAAAGTGAGATGGGTCATACTAATAACAGTGGGGGCCCAACAATTTGGGTTAGACCACAAAAAGGAGATGAGAATAGACTTAACAACGGGCCCTAGGGAGGATTACAATGTGGACATTTAACCACCATTACTCTTACAATGTGGACATTTAACCATCATTGCTCCGAAGGTGTGGCCCATTAGAATGTATCGTATAATGGGGGCTCATAGGCCTTATTCTAGCTAGTAGATGGATGAGCATCATAATCGTTATCACATACATCATGGTGGAATCACACATCGCAATTGGGCCTCATCACATAGACCTTATATGCACCACAATGGGCCTCACACACATTATATTGGGCCTCACACAAGGTCTCATATACATGACATTGGGCCTTATCACATGGGCCTCATATACATCATATTGGGCCTCACACAATGGCCTCATATTCATCACAATGGGCCTCACATACATCAAGGTGGGTCCTTTGGGTCAGCCCCTATGGCCCAGCAAAATAGATGGACAACATGCATATAGAACACATACAACATGGTGGCCTGCACAGTGTAGATGGGCCCCACCAAATGGACAGTGTGGATGGAATACATGCAGCATGGCGGGGCCTGCACATACAGCAGGTGGCCCTGCGTGTACAGCAGGTGGACCCTGCACGTCCGGCAAATGGACGGACGGCGTGGAATGAAACACATTCATCATGTGGGCCCACCGTCCATGGCCAGATGGTGTGAAGAGAATACATACACCAAGGTGGATCTCACCGTCCAGAGATGCTGGACGGTGAGGATATAAACATATACATCAGGTGGATCCACACGTGTGGCCCACCAGTCCACAAAATGGATGGACGGTACTTACATCATGATGGGTCCCACCGTCCATGTGCTGGACGGTGTGGATATACAACACATATATCTGATGGGCCCCACATCCATATTGTTGGACGGTGTGGATGCAACACATTCATCAAGGTGGGGTCCATGTCCCATGTGATGGATGGACAGCCTGGATATAACATATACATTAGGCGGTTCCACGTGGTGGCCCACCAGCTGGAAGGATCTAGCTGATATTTGCGTTTTCCCTTCAATAGGGTCTGCCCAAAATGGGCAGCAGGTGGACAGTAAGGTGGGCCCCGGTTGGATAGTGGGTGCGTCCCACTAGGTGGATGACATGGATAAAAATACATACATCATAGGTGGGCCATTCAATCAGGAGAGAGAGAGAGAGAGAGAGAGAGAGAGAGAGAGAGAGAGAGAGAGAGAGAGAGAGAGAGAGAGAGAGAGAGAGAGAGAATCAAGCGGTGAAGGGAGGGGCTCCGCGACTATGAGCCCACCCTTAGAAATACAATACATACATCAAATGGGTCCCAATCCTTGTGGGCCCACAAATCATCAAAATCAATAGTGGAAATTCCTTTCCTATCAACAATGAAGATTCACCCACGATTACATTTCTTCTTAGTTCCTTGGGATGCTAAGCTCCTTGGCTTCTTCTTTGATAGAGGATAATGAAGATTTAAAGGTTAGGATAAGAGATTTGGGGTAGGGAGATTGCTCTCTTTGGTTGCTTGGAAATGGTAGAGAGAATGAGACGGAAAGGGGATGTGATGAGATAAAAAGGGATAGGTTGTGTAAGAGAGGGATGGGTGTGTGTAAGAGAGAGTTAACTTTGTGGATGGCTTGTGTAAGAGAGGGATGGGTGTGATGGGTAGAGTGATGGGTTGTACTTGACTTGCACTTGATTGATTGGGTAGAGATTATTTTGGGATTCGCAATGCGCTGTGTTTCTTTGAAATATACGCGGGCTCATAGCTCCTAACCTGAGTATCGCATTGGTGTGCAAGTCGCGGCGTTGGAACCGCAGCGACGACGCGGTCGCTATGGTATAAGTTTCGAGCCGAGTCCACTCAGATTTACGGGATGTGACTTAGGGACGTGCGTAAATGCTGACTACATGTCGCGAGTTGCTAGAATTCTATAGGGAGGATCGCGAATGTCTAAGGAATGGTATGGTCTAGGATACCGGCCTTACACTTAAACCCATATAAATTAAATCACTGACAACGGGAACCCAACATAATGAATGGAGATCTAAAAAATTAGGTTCAATGGGTAAAAATAATTTATATTTGAGTGATTTGATATTGGCATTGTATAAAATAACTGAGGGCTCCATTCCTATGATGTGGCATTGCTATGACTTATAGCGAGAGTTGGACTTTGTCCTTAATGAAATTCATGGTCGCGATTTGGTAGAATGTAAACTCAGGTACATTCTTGATGGACTCAACTATATGATTGTGGAAGTTAGGCCGCTTCTTATAAGAATGGGTAATTCTTTAAGTACTCATGAAAACCGAGATAAGCGTAATGCTGTAAATGTGCTGGCTATATAAGGAATAAGACTTGTTTGAAAATTTGATTTGTGCATGTATTAGATTTGTCAACAAAGGTAACTTGTTTAAGACATTAGTTCACTAATCTCCTGATAAATATGATATATTTACACTAACTGTTTCATTGTCTTGCCCAATTATATTTAAAAAATTGTGGGGGGCTGTTAGTAACTTTAAAATGTTTAAATACAAAGAAATGGATATCTTTTGGTTTTTTGACCTGTAGCATTTTTTATTCTATTGTGAATTTATGATGCTATTTAAAAAATTAAAAATTCCCAAGTCCCACATCAGAAAGGAGAAAGTGAGAACTTGCCTTATATTAGAACCTTGCTTCTTAGGTTCGTATCACAAACTTACTAGAGAGAACTATAGGTGGGAGTTTGGGTTGCATTTTTTGCTAGATGAACACGAGCCGAGCTATGCTGGGCAAGGCCATGGTCATAGCATGGCATGAGCATGTGGGCTTGGGCTTCTGCATGTCATGAGGAGAATATCTTTTGTTCGTGCACCTTCTCTCCTTATGCCACATGACAAGGATTGACCAACTCTTCTAGTCGGCTTTCTTATTTCATATTCAAAATTGAATTTTAATTCTAAACATTCCCTCGAATTCTACCTTTATCACAGACTTTACAACATCCCTTCTCGTACTCTCCAAAAGCACAACCTTTTTGGATTTTCTCTTTTCACAGTGATATAATTTTCTTTTCTTTTTGTATTTCTTTGGGCAATACAAAACAAGTCTTGTTCGTGGGCTTGGATCGAGTATGCACCTGATCTGAACCATTCTTGAAGTAGAGGGCTGTTAAATCCCAGAAACAGAGGAGTTGTAACCGAGTGCATTTATTTTTATTTATTTGTTTATTTGTTTATTTATTATTATTATTATTTTTTTTTGGGGGAGAGAGAGAGAGAGAGAGAGAGAGAGAGAGAGAGAGAGAGAGAGAGAGAGAGAGAGAGAGAGAGAGAGAGAGAGAGAGAGAGAGAGAGAGATTATATTTATGAAATTGTGTAATTCGTTCATTTCATTTATTTTACTGTTTAGTTATTATTCTATTTAAAGTAATTGGTTAATCATGAATTTAGTTCCGTCTCTTATTTTTTCCGATAAAAAAACAAATAGTTTATGTATTTGGCTAACATGTAAAGTGTTTAAAATTTATAAAATATGTCTTCATACCTCATAGACCTTAGGGTGATAAATCCTATCAAAATAGACAAATAACATAAAAAGGACTTGATCTTTTGGGCCATAGGAGAGCATCAAAGCATGCATGCACTAGACAGATTGGATATCCTCCACCCATTATAATGGGGCCCCAAATGCGATCTAGAAATTTTAATGGTGGAGGTCCCATCCTTTCCCTTTTCTTTTTAGGAGGCATAGAAGAGCATCGAGGGAAGCACATGATGGATATATTGGATGTACTGTAAACGTTATGTGTTTACGTTCGGCCCTACACATCACAAGTGTGTATCAACCATTGTATGATATTATGTATAATGTTTTGTTTACTTATAAAGACCTTACCTCTAATCTGACACAGCTTTTTGTCTAGTTTTATGGCAATGTGTCTACAGCCTATAAAGCTAGGCAAAGGAAGGTATCCAAATAGCCCTTGCAATCCAATTACTTGTAATCCCTTTACAACTTAAGGATTTTATAGGCATCCAAATGACCCCTTAAATTTCAGTTGAGAAGTGATATTTCTCTAATGTATAGAAGATATTGAGTATGTCACTAATGGATTTGGTATTGCGTTGTGTTTTAGAATTTATTACATTTTGCTAGATTATGTCAGGTTCTAAGTGTGCAAGTCGTACCACATTTTCTTCTTTCAAGAGATGATATTGAGATTATTTTGCACTCTGGAATTTCAAGAAACTATTATACTGATGGTGTTCTGTTTTTGTGGTACTTTAGATTACTTGTGTTTTTGTAAATCTTGTATAGATGGTTTTATATGGCAGTTTGTAGTCTTAATTTTCAGAGAGAGAATTAACGTTTCTTGTTTCAAAAATTGGTTTTGAAATTAATTTTCAATTGGGTATTCAAACTTCTATAAAATAAATTATTTTATTCAATCTTTTTAATTGGTTTTTGTTGTAGCTTTTAAAAGGGATTTAACGGTGTTTTTCCCTTGTGTTCATTATTTACATTGACCAACATAGCCTCTGTTCAAAATTATAGTGTAGTGATATGAATGGAATTCTTATTAGTCTTTTAAAATCCGTTCGAGATTAGGTGTCGGTAGATTAGAGATTTTTCAATTTTTCATAATGGATTTTGAGATTATTTTAAAATGGGTGCCACTATATTCAGGGGACCCGGCGTTGCGATTCTTATCTTGTCATGGGTTATCACTCTCTACACACTCTGGCAAATGGTTGAGATGCATGAGATGGTTCCTGGGAAGCGATTCGATAGATATCATGAGTTGGGTCAGCAGGCATTTGGCGACAAGCTCGGCCTTTGGATTGTTGTGCCCCAACAGCTGATTGTCGAAATAGGTGTGAACATAGTCTACATGGTCACAGGTGGAAAATCACTTAAGAAATTCCATGAAACGGTCTGCCCCAACTGCAAAGAAATCAAGCTGACATTTTTCATTATGATCTTTGCCTCCTGTCACTTTGTTCTTTCTCAGCTTCCCAACTTCAACTCCATTGCGGGGGTCTCTTTCGCCGCAGCAGTCATGTCTCTCAGGTAACCTTTCTTTATTTCATTTGTCTTTGGATTCCAGCGCACTACGAATAGAATTCGTGTTACAATGTATTTGTTTTACATAGCTTGATCTAATTTAATTCTCCTAGCAAAGAATATAACATTAAGCTTCATTTGGATATTCAATTGAACTGAATTGCAATCCATTTAGCTGATGATAGATTGAATGGCCGAAGCGGGTGTGGCACCATTTAAACTCTCAATAACAACCAAACCAATTACTAAAAGCAACTGCAATCTAGGCCTAGTCCCTCGTAATGAATGAAGAGCGATGATATCCCCACTTTAGTAATTTTCACTTCATTGACTTGAATTATTACAATCCTATGCAATTGAACATTCAAATGCAACATTGATGGTTGTTATTAACTCTAAAAGGGGCACCATTGTGCATGTATGATTGAAAAGCCATTTTTAAATATGTTTTCACGGTCTTGTTGTTGGTTTTGGCCAGCTACTCCACTGTTGCATGGGCTGCTTCTGTTCACAAAGGAAAGCAATCCAATGTGCAATACAGCTACGCATCTTCAAGCACAAAGGGGACTCTGTTCTCCTTCTTTAGTGCATTCGGAGACATCTCTTTTGCATATGCAGGCCACAATGTGGTACTAGAGATTCAAGCAACGATCCCATCGACACCTGAGAAGCCGTCTAAGAAACCAATGTGGAAGGGTGTGATTGTTGCCTACATTGTCGTTGCCTTATGCTATTTCCCAGTCGCTTTGATTGGTTACTGGGCGTTTGGGAATTCAGTTGAAGACAACATTCTTATTAGCCTAGAGAAACCAGCTTGGCTAATTGCAGCTGCAAACCTCTTTGTTGTAATCCATGTCATTGGAAGTTATCAGGTAATATTTACTCTTCTAATTTTAATTTATGCTTTTAGGTGCATTGTACCATTATGCTTGGTCGATGGAAATGTAGTTTTTTTTTTTTTTTTTTTTTTTTTTTTTTTTTAAGTTCCATCTGATCCAGTGAATGGCATAGGCAGGACCCACCTTTTGATGACCTAAGTTGTTGATCTTTTGGGCCAATCTTGTGATGGGCCATACCATAATACGATGCTATGCTTACATTTGCGCCCCAAGTTCATGTTTTTTGCATAGTGTAGTTGTATCCCTTAGTGTTTCCTACCCAAAGTAGTGTCCATCATGTGTGATTGAATCAACATTTAGTGTTTATTGGGTCAAATAAAAGCTTAATCAAATATCCTCAATTTTCGCTTCTGGTATTTTATTTTACTTTTCAGGACAATTTTGATCTTTGTTCTATTGTCATGGATGCAGATTTTCGCAATGCCTGTGTTTGACATGTTAGAAAGTCTTCTTGTGAAGAAGCTCCATTTCCCTCCTGGTCTTACACTTCGCATAGTTGCACGCTCAACCTATGTTGGTAATCTCTCTCCTTTAAGCTAAGTTGTTTTGAATTGTCAGTATTCAATACGATTTTCTTAGATCTCTCTCTCTCTCTCTCTCTTTCTCTCTCTCTAGATACTCACTTCATCTTTGAGTGCAGCACTCACAATGTTCATCGCTATGACCTTTCCTTTCTTCGGTGGGCTACTCGGATTCTTAGGAGGATTTGCCTTTGCACCAACGTCATACTTCGTAAGACAATGGAAACCAACATTATCTTTTTCTGTCTCATTTTTTCTGATAAATCTGGACCGTTCAGCTGGTAGGTGGTCTCACTTTTTGTAGTGACATGGCCCAAAAATCAAGCCCTAAAGTGGACCATATAGCTGTAAAAATATTGGTTGTGGCTTATACATGGTGGGGGCCAAATCCTATGAGCGACATGGCTATACACGGATGCCTGACTATTGATCTCTTTTGTGACAGCTCCCTTGCATCATGTGGCTTGTGATCTACAAGCCCAAAAAATTCAGTGCATCATGGATTGCGAATTGGGTATGTTAGCTTCATATCCATTTGTTTTTCATGCTACTTTTCTCCCATTTTTGCATTCTTTGGAGAGGTTGAGCTGATGCGGATTGCAATTTTGCTCTTTAGATATGCATCATACTGGGGATCATGCTAATGTTGGTATCATCGATTGGCGCTCTAAAGTCCATCATCGATTCCGCCAAGACCTACAAGTTCTATTCTTGATCCATCCAAACCCAAGTTGGGGTTTTCGACAATGGGCAATGGTGGTGATTGTAGCAGGCGCCCTCAATACTGACAGCTAGGATTGGAGAGAATGGGAGTCTGTAAACTGTCTGCATTGAAACCAATAGAAGGAGAACCTCTTACAAGCCATTCCATTGCAATTTCTTTGTTTGTTTATTTGATGTTAAAGATAAAAATCTTCCTATATTTGGCATTCTGCATGTCTCCTAAGTCTATGGATTTTACTATTTGGGCCTGTGGTGTTTGCTCAAATCTTCCCTTATTTTGTGCAAAAGGGTTGATTATAAGACATAAGTAGTCGGGTTGGCTCAATGGGTCATTGGACCTGACTCAAAATAGGATGGTTATTGGTCTAAAAATTTAGAACCGTGGAGCCAACCTAATTAGTGAATGGGTTGGGTCTAAGATGGACCTGATCCAGTCCTAGACCTGACCAGCACCAAGTAGTTAGTTACTATCACAAGTTAGTGGAAAAGTGGGAAGTATGAGCATGTCAATAATTACAAAGCTTAATCAAAGTGGGAATTGAAAAATAGTTGTATCTGATCCCAAAAAGAATGGATATGGAAGTTCACATACAATAGTTGTATCTGATCATTTCCCATCTCATCTCTACCAAATGAACAAATAATAACGAGACTATGCAACCAAGTTGCTCTTGGGAACGACTACTCACGATACACATGAAACTAAGGAATACTTGTGTGAGATCACTATTGGAATGCATTGGTGTTGTCCATAACCGACCTTACCCACCATACACATGGCAACATTACATAGTCAAGACCAACAAAATCATCAACTTGATTGTGGACAACCATAGTCAAGACCAACAAAATCATCAGCTTGATTGTGGACAACCATAGTCAAGACCAACAAAATCATCAACTTGATTTGGGATAGAGTAGTCAAAAAAATGACACTGATGGGTGGCTGCCTTTCATTTTTAGGTGTCCATCTGACAGGCGCCAAGATGGTTAGGATTGTCGGATCACCACAATTTTAGATAAGCACCAACCACAGGGAGTGGCAACAAAACTCTTAATTGTTAAGTATAATGAAATGCTTCCCATATGTGATATAATTGCAAGAGTCCCTTAGACTATTAAAAGAAGGGCCCTTTTCTGATGGCCACCGATTTCATCACCTACTTGTAGACGGAATCGGATTGTGTACTGAGTTACTCAGTACCTTAAGGGGTACTGAGTAAACGTGGAAAGAGGCTATTGGTTGTAAGATGTGGGGCCCGATCCCACCTCCAAACGGCAACAGAAACACCGTTACCTCTTTCCCTCTTTCTCTCTCTTCCGTAAAAGGAAACAGAGACGTGAATCTCTCCAGTGGAAATCAGATTGCGCGGTGCTTACTTATCATACTGTGTAAACTTAGTTTTGCCCACCTTGAATGTATGTGATCTATCTACACCGTCCATCCGTTTTTCTAGCAAATTTAAGGCGTTGAACTCAAAATTTAAGCATATCCAAAGATAAGTGAATCATTCCACAGGAAAACATTATGAGTAATGATTTCCACCGTTGAAACCTTGCTAGGCCCCACTAGGCCCTATAGTGATTTTTATTTGTCATCCAACCTGTCCATAATATCATAGAGGCATGAATGAAGGGAAAACACAAATATAAACTTATCCAAAACTTCCATGGCCCAAAGAATTTTACAACGGTAGACATTCAATTCACACTGTTTCCTGTGGTGTGGTCCATTTGAACTTTATATATGATTAATTTTTAGTCTTAAGCATTTAAATTATATGGTAAAATAGATGAATGGTAAAATAGATGAACGGAGTGGATAAGATACATAAATTACGATGAACGTCGTAGAATTTACTTAGCACGCTAAGCATAATGAATTACCAAGTATGCAATCCGCTTCCTCTCCGGCAGAGACGAAGAACAAAAAAAAAAAAAAAAAAAAAAAAAAAAAAAAAAAAAAAAAAAACCCACTTTCTACAACAACAAGGAATTCAAGTGAAGGTTATTCCTGGCATTACGGCTGCTTCGGGAATAGCGGCAGAGTTGGGAATTCCATTGACACACCGTGGTGTTGCAAATAGTGTTAGATTCCTGACAGGGCACTCCAGGAAAGGAGGCAAAGACCCTCTATTTGTAGTAGAGCATGCAGTTGATCCTGATTCGACCTTGGTTGTTTATATGAGTTTGTCGACACTCCCATCACTTGCTCAGAAGTTGATGTATCATGGCCTGCCACCTCATACTCCAGCTGCTGCAGTGGAGCGGGGAACTACACCTCAGCAGCAGATGGTATTTGCAGAACTGAAGGATCTGGTGAAGGAAGTTCAAATGGCAGATTTGGTATCCCCGATGCTAATAATAATTGGAAAGGTGGTGGCACTTTCATCATTCTGGCCTCTTTCTTCTAAAGAAGCCCTCATGTAGAGGAGACTAGATAATAGTAATACTACACAGAAGGATATATAACTCAGCACTGACTTATGGAGAGTACAGACGATTTTGGTGAGAGAAGCTCAGAAAATAAACAGACGGGCCACGGCTATCTTCATCTGTGTCATCTTCACAATTTTGGCTACCATATAGGATGCCATCTAATGCAGCTGATGCCATATATGAGTTCGCAAGTGAAAAGGCTCATATGCAGCCCTCTCAGATTCATCTCTTTGATGTTTACTGGAAGATCAGTTCATCCATTTTTGGTTTGTAGTAGTTTGAGCATCTGTCTGAGAAAGAAACCTAGGCTCCATTGAGGCATTTTGGAGGATAGGTGTCAAGATTGAGAGAAGAATGGATTGTTTGTTCCCGTCGACGGAGAAAATATGCAGTTCAAGTGTGTCTAATAAGGTTTGATATTGAAAGGCAGCCAGATGGAGAGCAAAGATGTTCCTCTCGATGATGTCTCAAATGCGGGATTCTTGTATAGACTGTAGTAGCAATTCACTTTGAGGTTCTGTGAAAAAAAAAAAAAAAAAAAAAGATGCCGAGCGAGAGGAGGCGGAGAGGATCGATGGTGGTTATTTTTTTATTTTTTTTTCCCACTGGAGAGAGATGAGCATTTACGTCTCTGTTTCCTTTTACGGAAGAGAGAGAAAGAGAGAAAAAGGTAACGGCATTTCTGTCGCCGTTTGGAGGAGGGATCGGGCCCCACATCTTACAGCCAATAGCCTCTTTCCACGTTTACTCAGTATCCCTTAAGGTACTGAGTAACTCAGTACACAATCCGATTCCCTTGTTGACACCCCACCTTAGGCCGACAAACTGATTAAGTTGGAATGAGTCAACTCCACCAAATCCTAACCCTAGGACCCATTGTAATGCCCCAACTCTCCAATATTCAGAGTATTAGATGTCCTTGGTCATCACTAGAAATGTTTTTGATTAGTCACGTGATCAGTTTGTAAACATATCCTCCCCCTTAAAACCTTGATTTTTTTTTTTTAGCGAAAACTGCATTCTAGAAACCCTACGATATGACTCAATGGATAGATGAACCCGAATAACCTAGAAACCTATTAGTGGGCATTGACCTTGAAACTCGAAACTCGATGGATTCCTCACTCTCTAAATCGCACCGTGTTGAGCCCTGTAGGACTTAAACCACTAGATCCCACCTTCATTTTCCCTCGAATGTTCGATTAGATAGAGCCTGCGCTTGAATGCTTCGAGCCAAATACTGTAACGCCCTGAAAATAGGGGGTCGAGCAGGAGCCCAACTCCCGAGTTCCAACGCATCACTTATGCAATATAGAAAATGATGATTAAATGTTGCCCATATTAGTACATGAAACATGAATGAGATTATACCAAAACAGCATATCATACTCCAGAGACAAGTGAAATTGCAAGCGAAGACTGTGATAGACATATAAAATATATAAACTGTGGTAAGTCTCCAGAGTGTGATAATGTTACCAGGTTATATAATTACATGTACAATTTCAAAATATACAAAAAGTGTAATGTTATCTAGTCAGCATCCCAGAAATCCTCGTCGATCAGGAAATGACTCACATGAACCTGCCTGAAAACTGCATGTAAGAGAATGCCTCCTCGTCATCCTCGAAGTCCGGCTCCGTCTCGTAGGCATCGCCTCCACCAGCAACTAAGACAGGGTCTGGTTGGTGTGTACAACACCGTCCCGTAACGTGGGAGTGAGTGATTAACTCAGTGGAATTATAAAGCAAAGGTTAACATGTTATCAATTCAGTCAAGCAGTAATGATAAGGCAATACAACAAGCATTCCTAAGTACTCTAGTTAATGCGAGAAAGTAATGTATAAATGATGCATGCCCTCGCCTACACTCCCTCTGTGATCTTCATCTCACAGTCGCGCATGTCAGTCACTTTCTCAGTGCTCTACCCAACACCAAACGGCACATGCAATGCGGTGCATGAGCGTGTTACCAAGTTCTTATTAGTCCTTTTCATACAGCAGGATTGGAAAACTAAGGTACCTCCCTTATGTCATTTCCCAAACAATGATCCATTCTGGGGTTGTCAGTCCTAAGAAATCCCATACGATGTTGCAGTTCCCAAATAAAGGGCTCATCACCACGATGCAGTGTAGGCCTAGTTATACTCTAGTTGCTACGGAAAGGCTCGTCGCCTCTACGCAGGCTCAGAGTATGCTCGAGGTCACTACAAAGGGCTCGTCACCTTATCAGTGTAGGCCGACAGCTCGAATACAGTGTCCCATACCACCGTATTCGGCTCACGAGGCTGTGTTGCTCACTGGACACTACGGGGAGGTTCGTCGCCCCAGCGTAGGCCGACAGCTCGACCACGGTGTCCCATACCACCATGTCCAGCTCATGAGTCTTAGCGGATTGAGGTACCAAGGTTAACGGGGTTTTCACTGGTGAGTTTGGTACCTTAGGTTCAAGCAGTAGCGTCCATACATGGTGAACATACATCGGGTCAATCGGGTTACTTGACGAGCTCGACTGGTACGAACGCACCTCGAGTTAATCGACATGAAGTGCATAAGCACTTCGTGTGGCCTAACCACTGTCGACAACCAAGGTACGCCTTGGATTCATCGAACATGTCCTGTGTGGCGAAACAACCTCAACCACCAAATCAGAGTCTATTACCGATTGCATGGACTATACCCTAGTCTCAAACACACTCCAGATCGATAAACACTCCAATGTAATAGTCAAGACAGCATGTAACATCACAATTAAATATAGATCACATACTAGCATTTCAACGAACACGTAGAATACATGTTAACATATAATTCACAAATCACATAGCTGTAAAATAGATTACATGAAGGAAACTGTAACCCTAGATAAGGGGATTGAGAATCCTATCTCAACACCCTCCATAAACACGTTACATTAAGCATTTTCTCACTTAGGCATTTTATCAAACACTTAGACTACACCTATTACATACATGTAATAAATTAGTTAAAAACACATACAATAGTGAATCCTATCACGAAGGAGTTGCCACGCATACAACGATCATACATTAACATCCAACAAGCATGGCAAGCATAAATCATAGTTCCATTTTCATTCGAACATTTCAACAAACACTTAGGCTGCACACTTCAACATACATGACGCATGTTGGTTCTAGCATGTATTTAGACAAAACCTTTCACCAAGGAGTTGTCGCATATACAACAAGCATATATGCACGACAGATAATCATGTCAACCACGAATCCAAAAACCATACGTATTCAATTATTTCAACAAATACATAGAATACACCATACTTGACATAGTTCATACGTATTCGTAAAGCGAAACAAACATCACATTTGGCATGTGAAATGACACCCATGTCAGTAATAAATCATTAACTGACATTGAAAGTCTTGAAAACCATAATCTAAATGTATATAGTCTGCACCTTTCGCCGGTAAACAAGCACCGAACTCAGTTTGTATACCGAGTCTGTATCTACGGCACAACGGCAACCTACAGTATGAAATAGGTTAGTTATTTCATCACATACACTATTTAAAACCCTAAAACAGATTAGGGTTTAGATTTCTTACCTAAGAACGGGATCGGAATCGCCGGAATAGTGATACAGAAAAGCTGATTCAGCCCGTGGAGTGATAGGATTGAATCCCAGGGATGAACCACAACTCTCTCTCTCTCTCTCACTTTCTCTCTCTTTCCTTCTCTTTCTTCTCTCTTTTCTCACCTAGGGTTAGAAATTCGCATGTGAAGGGAGTAAGTGGGTTTAAGGCCCTTATATAGGCCCAGAACTGATAGGAATGGCCTCAGGGCCATGGTATACTTAGGTTATAGCCAAAACCCATCTATTTTGGCTCAACGGAGCACTTCTGGAGGCCCCTTTTTCTGCGTACGATCAGACTTAAGCTCTCTAGCATTGGATATAGGTCAAGTTAAGTTTTCAGTCCGATCGGATTTACAGATCGACCGTGGCGAACCCGTTTTAGTTCAACGGTCACTGATACTTGATCAAGGCCACAAGTATACTGACATGTGTATGAAAATTTCCCTGATCTGAGGGTGTAATTAGGTCAGATTCTGACGGTCTGAAGCCTTATATTTGGCCTGCAAGTGAACGACTTAATTCACTTAAATCTGAGTACGTTTTCAAAAGATAGTCGCGTTTCTCACACACTTTGCTCTTGGCTCAAGTCGTGCGTTTCTGGACATAGTCAGGACTTGATTTTTGAGATGGTTGTCAAGCCTAGTAAGGTGGTCATAACGGTATAGTTTCACCATCATCAAACTTTTGACGTGCGGTCCAGGTCCGATACGGAGTTTCAAGGTGCTCCCGAGAGCAACCGGGTTTAGAGATGGATCCTAAGTTATAGGGTAATGTAGTGTTAACGATTCTACAAGTTTTGGGTCATACATTTCGTATATAAAGTGGTTCAAGCTAATTCTACTGATTATTCAGTTTAGTACTTAACTAAATTATGCCCCAATTACGACAGAATAAGGTCCTAGGGCAGTTCTACGCCCCTTTCTGGCACTTTTAAGTAGTATATTATTTTAATTATTTTTTTAGTAGTTTGTCATCAAGTCTACTTCATCTCTACGAAATTTCATTAGGTTTCATATTGTAAAAAAATTCTAAAAATTCTCGAAGCAGCAGTTGTCCAAACTGATGATTTTCGGACAGTTGTCACAACGACCTATATTTAAGTATAATAAAATTTTTATTATATTTTCCACTTATTTTTTTATATGAAACTAGACTTATCAAGCTTCAATATAACTTTTGAATCACCTAAATCGGAGTTATACGAGGGAGATATGATTTTTCGAAGTAGGACAAACAGTGCAGAAAAATTACAAAAAACGGGCTGCCCGGCCCACTGCGGCCCGCCAGAACGGCGAGGCCTCGCAGAATCGGTGAGGTCCTTGCTGACCTCTAGACTTTTTGGTGATGGCTCACCCCAGGGGCGAGGTCCTCCCGGCCCCGGGGTACCAGAAACATGCGGGGCCCACTCTGGGTCCCCCCGATTTGTATGGTTTGGCCCCCCGACTCCGTTTGATGTGGTTTCGTCACCTGATACTTAAAATGGGTCATCTTTTAATCTGGAATAGATTACGCGACGTGCAATATATGATTTTGGGGTAGGAGAAACTGATTTATCCAAATAACCTATTTATATCGTGAGATTTCAAAAAGGTTATTGATTAAAAGCTCATTTTATTTATGTATTTACCATTTACAGTAAGTTTTATTTAAGTATTATTTTTCATCATTTAAACTTTAGGATTAGTGTCTACTGTGAAAGTACTTAGAAAAATTTGAAGAACAAGGTGGTGAAAGGTGAGATTTTTAAGGAAATTGGTTGAAAAGGGGATTTGAGACTTTAGGATTGAGTTTTAAGAGGTCAATTAAGGTATCATGATCGACTCATTGCCTAAGGACGTCTATCTCCATGTTGGCAAAAATCCAGGGTGTTACAATCTACCCCCCTTAAAAATAATTTCGTCCCTGAAATTGGCTAAGGGTAAAAAGTAAGGATTTCATTATTTCTTTTACCTAAGCTTTATTGATTTCAAGTTGATATGCGTGGTAGGGTGTATACTATCTATGCTCGTCTGGCTTAATTTAGTCTACTCTCCTTAAAACTTTTTCGCCCTGAAATTGACCCGACCCATGAATTGATCGCTCGTACCACTAAATTTTTCATTCCACCCTCATGACCTTCGAAATCGTGTTAAACCTAGCCCGACCACCCTAGGTCAACCTGTGAAAGCTTAGGGTCAGAACCTAGAACCTTAGGCCAACAATGAAGCTCGGGTGTGCCCGAAGCCTAGTTCAGTCAGTCTAACCGGTTACCCGGTCGGTTTGATCGATCTGTGTAGTCTAAAAACCTGTGAAATTGAAGCTCTGTTGGTTGGAGTCAGTTCGACTGACGACCCTCGAATTTCAATACCCTTGCGATCCACCGACTTTTTGCATCGGGCTATATATAGCAATTTTGCCTTTTTTTCTTTCTTTCTTTTTAAGAGAGTGAGAGAGAGGTTGAGTAAGAAATGGAGAAGGAGTAAGTAAGGGAGATCAATATTGAGAGTGGGGGAAGTGTGGGTCGTCGTGCATGTACGCTCCTGCCCCTTTGTTGGTGCATGCATGCGGGGGTTGTGGAGTTGGACCGGCCTATAGCTGCCACTTAGCCGCATGTTCAAGTTCTCTGTTGATTCTTTGACATTGGATCATCCTTCCGGGCCTAAATTCGGGGCTGCTCTGCCAAATCGGCTTAGCCTAGGAAAATAGATAAGTAGAAATCCCTTATTAGCTTCCAAATGTAGGTCTAATCTAGATAAATTTTAATTCTAACATTGGAATGTGAGATTAGGTTTTAGTTTTCCCCCAAACATCCAATTCTCAATTGTGGGAGCCGTCGTTCGATAGTGGAAACGGGATTGAACTGCTCGAACTTAGAAACCCTGACCAGGAGAAGGTGAAAAATTACCCTTCAATCTTTCCACAATGTTCTAGCTGATGTTCGTTCCATATGTACTTGATTGAGTGTTTTCTTATTAAGCATATGAAGGTTTTGTTGATGATCTTGGATGGTGATGTCTTCTGAATTATTCTTCTTTGATAAGCTAATTAAGTACAATGAATTATGATTGTTAAGAATGATTTAGATTAGTTAGCTACTGATTTTATGGATTGTTATATGGTTTGATCGTTGCCATTGTAAACTGTGTATGTAGATGTGTAGTTGTTTGCCACTTTTAAGGAGTAATCATATGCCTTACGGTTGTCTCTAGGAGTCATGCATATGTCGACTAGATTGCTACTTTTATGAATCATACACGCAGGTTGACTATTGTATTTACAAAGTTATTCAAGTGTCTCTAACTATTACCTTTATGATTTGTAGGAAGGAGACCTTGGATTGGTAGCCCTAATTTACGGTTGGAAATCCCTGTTTCAATCTTTGCCCTTCATGGCTTTTCTTGGGAGACTCGTTGTTTTCTTTTATGGGACTTTCTTGGCCAGAGTTTGTTCACAACCCCAAGTGTAGGGTCCAGATGTAGTAATAATCTCGGAAAGATCGAGGTCGAATCCACAAGGACTAATCTCGTATGTTTTCTGAGAGCAACTAGAAATAGAACTAGAAGAAGATGAAAACCTAAATCTGGAATAAGTGAGAGAATAATTGTAAATTATATAATTAAAACTTGTAAATTCAAAGGTGGGAAACTAGGGTTTCCAAGGATTCACTTGTAGAGATTAGGGAGATCTATGATTGATTCACGAACACAACTGGAATCAGAGTCCCATCTTCATCCAATTGGAAGATAATTCGTTGAAAATCAATTCTGAACGTCCTTTGATCTAGTTCTCAATGGATGGGAGGTGTGAGAACTAGAAGTGACTCCATCACTAAACCATGCCCATGAGACAAAGCAAACAACGAAATTTTACCAATTCACAACCAATCTGAGAGGATTGTGAGAGTTAGGAATGATTCCATCATCCAACCATGCCCAGGGGACAATGGTGAACAATAGGGTTTCCTAAATTCATAACCTCGATAATGAAAAGGACATACACAAAGCTATCACATATTCATTGTAATTCAAGTCACAACAAACCATTAAAAACTACAAATATTCCTTATAATCAAACTAGAATCAAAGTTAGTTCATCTTAAACATGAATCAAAGCAATAAAAAAAGATCCCATCACGCTACAAGCTTCACCTCCTAGCCATAGCTAAGAGGTTTATCCAACCATAGACATGATTGAACTAGAATCTCTTAAATAAAAGCATAAAGAAAACGATGAAGGAAAAGGAAGAGAAAACTCTTGAAAACGGCCTATCCACACGTTGCTTCTCTCTCTTTCTCCTCTCATCTTGCTCACATTTTTCCTTACGTCCACCTTCTCTCTCTTTTTTTCTCTTCTCCCTTTCTTTCTTTTTATAGCCCTGATGTAGGTCGGCTGGAGTCTTTCACACCCCTCTACGTAAGATTGTTTACGCAGCCAGAGACATTACACAACTGAAACGGACTTGTGTGTGAAAGCAGTGAAGTGGTCAGCGATCCTCATCGTAGATCTCTTCGAGCAGTCTTCTCCAGGACTGTCGGTTTTAGCTTGGGTTCCATCTGGATGGTTTGGATTTGCCATCCGATCAAAGGTGGTGGGCCACAATGCCTCCAGAAAGACGTGCGGCGAAAGCATTCGATCGGGATCTTTTACTAGGGTCGGTGAGGTCCACTTATAGAGATCTTTCAGTGGATCGGAATCGTTCATTGGATTCATAGGGTCGAGTTATGCCATTGTTTAAGATTTGAGTGGGATCTGAGTTCTTGGTGGGCCACACTACTAATCAACGTGTGTCACCTTCACCCGTCGCCGTAGACTCTTGCGTGTGCATGGGTATACATGACCATCATGGTTTTGGTCGATTTCCCTTCCTGGTCACGCTGGACGGCTCAGATCATCCATCCGGATGATGGTTGTGGGCCGCCCATCATCACAGCGAACAATCTTCCGCACGCTGAGAGAGAGGAGAGAGAAAATCTCTCTTGAATTAGGATGACTTGACCTTGCATACGGTGCACTGCGAGCGCACCCCTGTGGTGCACGTGCAACACTTGTGTGGGCCCCACAACGATATTTCTGAAAAATCTACATCGTTCATTCGCTTTTTCATATGGTTTAAGGAGTTAAGTCCAGAATTGAGGCATATCAAGAGATCAATTGGGCCCCAAATCAGTGATTTATGGTTGATCTTTCTGTTGGACTACTTCCACAAAGATCCAAGGGTTGCAATTTTACGTGTATGGTTACTTTACGATACTCGGGTCGGATATAAGGTTTTGTGCCAAACGGATGGTGGGGACCTTGTGATCTTGCATTCAGGACAATTTTCAGGCTTCCTTATCTTCAATCACTTGGTTTCCTCGGACCTTTGGCATGTGAATTCTTCAATCTCGGTCTCCTAAGATCCATCCCTTGCCTTGGTGATTCTTGAGTATCAAATCCATGCTTTTAGTACCATTTTCAATCCAAGCTCTTAAATTCACCTTGCAACACAAACATGATTAAAATAGAATGTTAAGTATTATCACGTACATAAAACCAAGTAATAACTGGGGTCTAATATGCAATATTTGACCCTCAGCACAATCCCCAACCAGCATTTTGCTAGTCCTGAGCAAAGTACGGGAAAAATATTTTGAGAATTATAGGACAATTTTTTATAAACTCAAGTGGTTTTTGCAAAACAATCTAGATAATAGAATTCTAAGATGCTTTAATGTTGAGTCGTATTTTCTCCTAAACTCGAGCGCTCGGTAAACTTCATGGTTAAGTTCAAAATATTAATTCATTAATTAGAACAATTCTAAACATTGAGTTCCATGGGTGTAGAGCGTAACCTCAACTTATCATAATTAAAGGTCTAATTCTCAATTTTCACGATAACATTGTCAATCAAAAAGAGCATTTTGGATAACCAAACCTAAACCGAAACTTGCCTTATAATTCAGCACTTTTATTCTTCCAGCTTCTAATTTTTTTCATTGATGGCTTCACGCTGTGTCAACCTTTTTAAAGATCTTTAATAGGTAGCAGTTTTCGATGACAACTGTTTTTTACCTGGGTATTTCTTTTCATGATGGACAAATTCCCAAAGTTGGTTCCTTCCATGCTTAGTAATCACCAAGTTAGCAATTCAATATTAAACTGACACTTTAATGTGTAAGCTAAATGTGATATGTGAAATCATGACTCAATCAATGTTTAAAACTTCTAATCATAGATTAATAATTCAAACTTAACTGTGAAATCTAACAAGAAACTGAATCCAAGAGTCATAAAATCATTAACATTAAGTATCTTATATTTCTAAATCAAGGATGGCCTTCAAAATCACTCAAAATCACCAAATATTCAGAAAAAAATTAAAAACAACTTTCACAATTTTTGCTCAAGACTGAGAAAACACTGATTAGGTAACCTAATCTCCCATCCCCAACCTAAAATCTACATTGTCCTCAATGTAAAAGAAATAACCATGCAATGCACATGAGACAACAAAAGTAAAGGAGAAGTGATGGAAAGCTAATACTTGAAGAAGGAATCTATAGGCTTTTTCCAAAGGATCTCAGCGTGAAGGTGGGTTAGCACCAGAGTTTAAAAACAAACTATCCTAAAATAAACAGAAAGCAACTATCCCTAACAGCATAAAGCCAACTATCATAAACATAACATAAAAGCAATAAACCTAACTACACCTCAGTCAAACTAAGAGATCAATGCTGATAAACAGGATCATTAAGAGGTATGGACATGTCCTCTGAATCAAATTTCTCAACAAATGGCTTTAATCGATGTCCATTCACTTTGAATTCATTACCATTATTTGGATTCCGAATCTTGATAGCCCCATAAGGATAAACATTGGTAACCGTGAAAGGGCCGGTCCAGCTAGATTAGAGCTTACCTGGAAAGAGATGTAATCGATGTCCATTCACTTTGAATTCATTGCCATTGTTTCTCAACATTTGTTTAATTTTTCTATTAAAAATCTCAACTTGCCCACTTGTTTGTGGGGGTATGGAGTGCTCACCTTGTGAGAGATGTCATATTTCTTCATTAAGTTCGCAAATGACCTATTATAAAAATGTGAGCCCCCATCACTAATGATGGCCGAAGGCATTCTGAACCGGGAAAGGATGTTCTCTTTTAAGAATTTAATGACCGTTTGATGGTCATTGTTCCGTCATGGAATCGCTTCGACCCATTTAGTGACATAGTCTACTATGAGCAAAATATATAAATGGCCAAAAGATTGGAGGAATGGTCCCATGAAATCGATGCCCCAACAATCAAATGCTTCTGTGATAAGAATGGGGTTCAAGGACATTATATTTCGATGGGACAATACTCCCAATTTCTGACGACACTCACAAACATTACAAAACTCATGAGTGTCCCTGAACATAATAGCCAGTAAAAGCCACACTGCAGAATTTTGGCCATGGTCTTTTTAGTAGAAAAGTGACCACCACAAGCTTGAGAATGACAGAAGGAGATGACACTTTGATGTACATCGTCTGGCACACATCTCTTTAAGATTTAGTCTGGGCAATATTTAAACAAATACGGATCATCCTAGAAGAATTCATGCACCTCGGTGAAAATTTTCTTCTTATCTTGCACAGTCCAATGTGTCGGTGTGAAACATGTGGCAAGATAATTAGCAATATCAGCAAACCAAGGTGAATGGGAGACTTTGAACAGTTGTTCATCAGGGAACATGTCATTGATATGTGTCATCTCAAGGGAATTAGGAAGATCAAGGCGGGAAAGATGGTCAGCCACTACATTCTCTACTTCATTTTTATCTTTTATTTTCAAATCAAATTCTTGGAGTAGGAGGATCCATCTAATCAGGCAGGACTTAGCATCATTCTTAGAAAGAAGATACTTGAGCGTCGCATGATCTGTGTAAATGACAATCTTAGATCCGATCAAGTAGGACCTAAATTTGTCTAAAGTGAACATTACAGCTAAGAGTTCCTTTCCCGTAGTCGAGTAGTTCACTTGGGCAGGATTTAGAGTTCTACTTGTGTAATGAATAACATAAGGCTTCTTTTCTTTTCTCTGGCCTAAAATCACCCAAAGAACATAGTTGGACGCATCGCACATAAGTTCAAAAGGAAGCTTTTAATCAGGTGGCTACATGATAAGTACAGTGGTTAACATGCCCTTAAGCTTAGTGAAAGCTTCTTGGCATTGCTCAGTTCACTCGTATAGTTCATCCTTTTGAAGTATATTACATAGAGGATGAGAGAGGAGACTAAAGTCCTTTATGAATCTTCTGTAAAAGCCGGCGTGTTCTAAAAAGGATCACACGTCTCGTATGTTCCTGGGTGGAGGTAGGTTAAAGATAAGATCAATTTTTGCCTTATCTACTTCGATTCCTTTGGACGAGATGATATGTCCAAGGACAATTTCCTTACGAACCATGAAATGACACTTCTCCCAATTGAGTACCAAATTCTTTTCCTCAATCTCTTCAACACATTTTTCAAAATTTCCATGCATTCGCTGAAGGATGGACCAAAGACTGAGAAATCGTCCATGAAGACCTCTAGATATTGTCCTACCATATCAGAAAAAATACTCATCATACATCGTTGAAAGGTGGCAGGAGTATTGCACAATCCAAATGGCATCCTTCGGTAAGCAAAGGTGCCAAAAGGACATGTGAACGTAGTCTTTTCTTGATCTTTAAGGGCTATCTCAATTTGATTGTACCCTGAATATCCGTCAAGGAAACAGTAATATGAATGACCAACTAGCCTTTCCAAAATTTGATCAATGAAGGGCAAAGGAAAGTGGTCCTTCCTCGTGACGATATTCAATTTCCTGTAGTCAATGCACATTCTCCAACCAGTAGTAACTCTAGTTGGCACGAGTTCATTATTGGCATTGGCTACGATGGTGATTCTAGACTTCTTAGGAACCACCTGGGTTGGACTCACCCATTTACTATCAGATATCAGATATATGATACCCACATTCAATAGTTTAAGAACCTCAACCTTAACCACTTTTTTCATGTTTGGATTTAGTCTATGTTGTGGTTGACGAGAGGTCTTCTTATTATCCTCAAGATAGATGTGGTGAGTACAAACCGAAGGGTCAATTCCCTTGAGGTCCGCAATCGGCCATCCGAAGGCTCCCTTATGCTCCATGAGAGTAGATATGAGCATACTCTCTTGTTCTTGCTCAAGGTGGGATGAAATCACCACCGGGTATGTCTCATCTTGACCTAAATAGACATATTTTAAATAAGAGGGCAAATGTTTTAGGTCAAACTTCGGTGCCTTGAGGTTAGACGGTAGAGGCACTACATTGGTTTAGGGTAATTCTTCAAATTGTGACCTCCACCAGTTAACTTCAAGTACCGGCACAGTATCAAGCATGGAACCCGTCTCCCTAATCATATCATCATCTAAATCATGGGAGTAGGCCAAGCACGTATTTAGAGGGTCAGAGATAAGGTCATCAGAGTTCTATCTTCCACGAAAGAGTCAATCATGTTAATGCCATGAAAATCGTCATCATCCTTTAACCGTCTGCCTGTGTTGAAAAAGATATTCAATTCCAATGTCATATTCCCGAAATACATACTCATGACTCCATTTCTGCAATTAATGATTGTGTTTAAAGTGCCCAGGAATGGGCAACCAAGAATGACGAGAATCTGAGTGCTCATGTTACTGATGGGTTCCGTATCCAGGACGATAAAATCTACTGGGTAGTAGAATCTGTCAAACTGGACCAACACATCCTCAATTATCCCTCTCGATACACGAATTGAGTGATCAGCAAGTTGTAATGTGGTTAGGGTGGGTTTCAATTCACTCAAACCTAACTGTTTGTAGACCGAGTAAGGAATCAGATTTACTCTTACTCCTAAGTTAAAAAGTATGTGTTCAATTCGGTAGTTCCCAATTACACAAGGTATGGTTGGGCTACCGGGATCTTTGAATTTCTGTGGCACATCTTGCACTCGCTTTCTCAGGATGAAGATTTTCTTTTCTCATTTTTAAGAAGATTTTCTTTTGAATATTTTACCGTCTTTTGGTCGTACATAAGTCTTTTAAAAATTTGGCATATGAAGGTATTTGTTTAACTGCATCCAGTAGAGGAATATTGACCTTCACTTGTTTCAACACCTCTAAAATGTCCTGAGAGTTAGAGAGAGGTTTTGGTGCAACCAACCGTTGGGGGAATGGGGCAACGGCTTGCCTTGAAGTTCTGGTTCTAATTCTTGTGAGCAGTGCTAGGTCTATCATCGTTATCCTCTTCCGGGTCCTTAGGCTTTTCAGCCATTACCGGAATAGATTTGTCAATGCTCTTCCCACTCCTAAGAGTGGTGATAGATTTAGCGTGCTACATTTGGTTTGAAGAGCTCGGGTCGATAACTTTATATTGTGGTTTTGGATTGGGAAGAGGTTGAGCTGGAGGGTTCCCCTTATTCACAATCGTATTCCTTGTGTCAAGCCCTTGTATGACTTTTGCAAGGTCTTGAAAGGCTTGTAGCATCCCCTGATTGAAAAGCTCTTGCTTTTGAAGATGTTTTAAAACCGGGTCCTCTTGAGGTTTCTCTTGATTTGGAATTTGGTTTAAGAAATCTTGAGGGGTAGCAGTTTGTCCATTCCTCCAGCTGAAGTTTGGATGATTTCTCCAACTAGGAATGTATGTATTGGAGGTAGGTCCACTGAAAGGTCTTTGGTAATTGTTCACGGCATTGGATTGATCATTCAATACCTCTTGAAAGGCAAGTATCGTTAGACAATTTTCAGTTGTCTGAACGTTGCAAGCACAAATACCGCAAACAGTTTCCTTAACCTTATCCTTCTTTAATTCCATGGCCATGAGTTTTCTAGTAAGATTAACCACTTTAGTATTGATATCATCGTCCTCTTTCAGGAGATACATTCCACCTCTCTCTTTGGATTGAGTCGTCCTGGACATGGTGCTTGGTTTTGGGGAGATATCTCATGATTGTGTGTTTTCAACAAGCTTATTAAAGTAATCCTACACCTCATCGACACTTTTATTCATAAATTCCTCATTACACATTGTCTCGACTAATTAGCGCATGGGAGATGTCGGTCTATCATAGAAATAGTTCGTGATGCTCCACATTTCAAAACCATGTTGTGGGCATGAACTAACAAGATCCTTGAACCGCTCCCAACACTGGAAGAATGTTTTATCTTCCTTTTGGGCGAAGTTCATGATCGAATTTATAAGGGTGTTCGTCTTATGGTATGGAAACAATTTCTTTATGAACTCCCTTGTCATGTCATTCCATCTACCAATAGATCGAGGACGTAGTGAATGCAACCACATCTTAGCTTTCTCTTTCAAAGAAAAAAGAAAGAGTTTCAACCTGACTGTGTCGTCAGACACGTTAGGAAAATATAGAGTGGCTATGATTTCATTAAACTCTTTCAAGTGCAGATATGGATTTTCATATTCAAGTCCATGAAATTTTGAAAGGAGTTGAATTACCCCTAGCTTGATATTCATATGTCCTGTATTTTCTGGAAAAACCATGCATGAGGGTGTACTCACCCCTGCCGGTTGTAAATAATCTCGTAAAGTACGAGGCGGGGGTGCTTGATGCTCCTCATTCTCATCCTGGACTTCCTCAGCCCTAGGTTGTAGTTGTTGATTTATCAGTTGATTTACAACCATCACTTCAATTAATTCTGAGGATGTAATGCCGAACTTTTCAATACCCCCATATTGAAAGTTCTCGAGCGTTACCAAGAATTTAACATAGTATAAGCACGTGTACGATACCAATCTAGCTATCATTACCTTACATTCATTCTCCAACATAAATCTGACCATTGGGAATGATCTCCATTCATAGATCCAACAATCTGACCTTTAATTTTGAGACAAGACTATCCATCATGTGATTTGACATATGTACCTTCCCTTAAAGGAATTGGCGAATAACTCCTTATCCATAATGATTTAGATGTAAGTTCTTTTGTAAGAATTGTTTGGAAAGGTGCATATAACCATGTAGAAATATTAGATTTCATAAAATCCCTAGATCAGCATTAATTACAAAATTTCCATTAACATAAACCCGTGATTCTAGATCACGTGGTTTCCACAATCCATTTGATGCGAAACATTACGCCATGCCTTTGTATCACAAGTTAGCCATACACATTGTATTTTAACCCCTGGATCATTGTAAAAACAGTCCAATAATAGATTATACGTTAACCATTGATTTGGGCCCCACCCGATCTATGGATATACTTCAATATTAGGCTCAAACCCTTAAATTAGATGGAAAAAACGAATGAATGGTGTAGATTTCTCATATACATCACAATGGACCCCACTTAGTATCGTATGTGTACACAACACATTGCAGTCGCACCACACTGAGTGGGGAACACGGTCAAACTAAGCTTGACCCGTGCTCCTCACGCAAAAGCAGAGAAGCCTCTCGCCAGCAGGATCCCATTGCGGAAAATAGGGACCTGCGGGCTAATCGGAAGGACCATCATCCTGGGCCAGACGACCAAATACGGACCGTCCATTGGGCGTTAATGGACCGGTTGATCCAAGCCTAGGAGAGAAGTTCGTTCAAGATCAGTAAGATCGGCTTCAAACCGTTCAAACGGGAGATAGAAGGTGCCAGGAAAGATGTTGCATATCACCACAGATCCGATCCAAACCATGACCTTTGGGGCCGAGATTCCAAAGGGAACCTAATGGAAGGAGTGGATTTACCTAGACATCGAGGAATATGGGCCCCACAGGTATCACCGCAATCGGTGATACGCAGACTGCAAGCGTCCACGAGATTCGGGCGATCCGATGCGATGAACGTCAAAATAGGACATCAGGAACATGATCCTGACCTTCCAAATTCATGATACGTGAGTCCTAACCCGGACGCGGATTGCGTCCTACCCCCACCCGGATGGTAATCCGTCCGAGCAGGGCTTTGTGGGGTCCACCGTGATGTAGGTATTTTATCCACACCGTTAATCGTTTTTATACGATCATTTTAAGGTATTACAGGAAAAATGAAGCAAATACACAGCTCCAGTCGACCATATCAAAGCAAGTTACAATGATAATGACAACCACCGTTGAAACCTTTCTAAGGGCTACCGTGATGTTTTTTTTACCACCCAACCTATTAATAAGGTCATGCAGACTTGGATGAAGTGAAACCACAAATTTCAGCTTGATCTGACACTTCTAAAGCTCCCAAGAAGTTTTTAATGGTGGACGTTTAATCCCCACTTTGTGGTCAACTTTAGCCCTGAAACTACCACAATATATGACTCATACCTTCAAATAATCGTATAAAAACGATTAACGGTGTGGATAAAATACCTACATCACGGTGGGCCCCACAGATCCCTGCCCGGACGGATTACCGTCTGAGCGGGGGTAGGACACAATCCGCGTCCGTCCTGACCCCATCCAAGAAGTTGGATCGAAAGGCCGCGACGATTAACCAACCCAGATCCGATCCAACGCAGGTCGGTTTCCAAGATTCGCCACACCAAAACAGGGACCTGCATAAGGGATTTTCTAGAGTTTCCTCTGTGTAAACAGGGTCGGTGCAAGGATTAAAACCGACCTAGCAACCTCCCCAAACACTATAAAAGGCCCTCGTCCAGCACTCAAAAGAAACAACAAGAGAGAGAGAGGAAGAAACAGGAGAGAAAAACCAATCTCCACGGCAACCAGAAGAAAGAAGTTTCAGCCTCCCCAGCTAAGATTCGGAGTTGCTGAAGACGCTCCGAGTCCGATTTGAAAGGAGCAGACAAGTTCACGTCTCCCCTCCATTCTTGGTTTTCCTTCCTTTCCTTGTTTCAAAAACAGACATATGCGTGAGCAGCTTACCGAGTCAAAACCGAGTCAACTCAGTGGATCAATTTGCCTGATGGCTCGATCAGAATTAGAATTTTTTATTTTTTTTTTTTTAAAAGGGACTTTAAACAATATTACAGAAATCTAATTTGTACTCAACCATGTACACTAGGACGAGAATAAAACCTTAAAGTGTAATCGAACGTTTAATTGGGATTGGACAAGTAGATAATCGAAGGTGAGGGTTTTATCCTTTAAGCTTACAATGATTTGAGTTGATGGAATTTATTTATTTTTGTTAAAGGGGCTTTCTCTCTATTTTACTTTAACTTAAGGCTTTAAGATTTATCCTGGCTTCTACCTGGATTCTTATTTATTTGGCCTTTTTCATACCTTTAATGATATGAATTATCCTGCCTTTCATGTTTACATGTTTTTATGAGAATTATCCTATCAATTGATGTGGTTAATATCCTTACAACTATTGGCCCTTTGGGTTTTTGACATGATGTCAAATACCGATGATTTCTTTGAATTTATGCAAGGCCATGGATGCAAGCCTTGGCCTGCCTTATCAATTATTGAGCTGGCCCTTGCCACTCGTCTCTTTATGTGAGTTGGCCCTTACCACTCGTCTCTTTATTTGAGTTGGCCCTTGCCACTCTTCTATCTATTGAGCTATCCATTGCTACTCTTCTTTGTTGAGTTGACCATTATCACTCTTCTTCTTATTATGTTGGCCTCATGCCGTCTATCTTTAAAGGCATGGGCATGTGTCTGGTTATTCCAGAATCTCCATGATTCAATTTATATTCTTCATGATTTAAATTATACTCTTCACGATTCAGTTATTTTCTTAATGAATCAGCTATATTCTCTATAAGTGCAAGTGATGTGTTAAGGGGTATCACAACTAGTGAATCGATTATCTTATCATGGACATAATGCTTACAGGTAGCGGCTCTCTTGGTCGGCACGTAATTCTGTGGGTTGGTTGGCGTGGTGCACAATCAATGTATGTAAATCGGTATACATGTTACATCAACTTTTCGAAATTAGACGTCGCAAATAGTCGCTCCATGAACACATCGTGTTACATAAATCTCTCAACTGCGTGTTGTGTTGCCTTGAGATGTTCGCGTAAATCCACGTTATTGTTGGCCATGCCGGCGAATATCCGTAATTATGGGATGCGGGTCGAGCCGAGTTTTCTATAAATTATATTCCACATTATGATGATCACTACCTATGATGAGCCGCACACACTATGCTAAGCATGCATCTCATGTAGGTTGTTTGCGCATACTGATATCTCATGTATTAGTGGAGTATGAGACGTATCAGTACCCTTACTTTACTTTTATAAATCACTTGAAATATTATTAATCTTAAAGGATAACCATCACTATGAGTAGGGCATTGACCCTCTCCCAACTGTACAGATGATGCAGGTGACGTACAGTTGAAGACTTAGAGGACTACTTCCCTATAGAGGATTATACTGAAAGGATGAGAAGATTGCTTTATGAATTAGTTTAATAATTCCGTTGCGAACTCTAATAAATGTAATAAACTCCTATTGAGAGGGCACTTAATATTTTATTGAATTCTTGTAATGATAATGACAGTTGATTCTATTCTCGTGAATGGTTACCTCCATGAATGTATCTGGATGTGATCCAAATGGAAAAAAAAAAGTGCAATTTTCCAAAGCATTCAATTTATACATCATTAATAGCCGGTTTCCTCGGGCACGAGTATGAACTCTAACCGAGAAAATTCGGGATGTTACAGAGGATCTTGAGTGGTGTCTAATCTTGCGATGGATAGATAACTCCTCAACCAATCCTCCTTCACTCAAAAGACATCGAGTGTTATCACGGACCCACTTGGGCATGAAACACTCTCTGCCCTCAAATTCAGATTCTAACCTAAACCTAAAAGAGAGAAAGGAAATAGAAATCTAAAAATAGAAAAAGAAAGGGAATTAGAAGGAGGTTACCAAATTACAAGTTCCTAATTAAAATCCTATAAAACAAAAATAAATAAATAAATAAATAAAAATAGTCAATTTCTAACAACAGAAAATAACAAGTTTCTAAATCTAAAATTAGAAAGTAAGTTAGTTTCTAAAAATAAAAGAAATCCTAGAATTAGAAAGTTTCTAAAAATAGAAAACAAACCCTAACAGAAAACAAAAAAAAAATTAGAAAGAGATTACCAATTTAGAAAGTCTATATCAGGATCCTACAAAACAATAAAGTTAGGTTAGTTTCTAAAATCAAACAGAAAAACCTAATCATAAAATTAGAAAATATAAAAACCTAATCTTAAACTAATCCCAAAACTAGCTAATCTCAGAAAAACGCAACCGTTAGTCCCCGGCAATGGTGCCAAAAATTTGTTCACAACCCCAAGTGTAGGGTTACGATGTAGTAATAATCTCGGTAAGACCGAGGTCGAATTCACAGGGACTAATCTCGTGTGTTTTCTGAGAGCAACTAGAAATAGAACTAGAAGAAGATGAAAACCTAAATCTGGAATAAGTGAGAGAATAATTGTAAATTGTATAACTAAAACTTGTAAATTCAAAGGTGGGAAACTAGAGTTTCTAAGGATCCACTTGTAGAGATCAGGGAGATCTATGCTTGATTCACGAACACAACTGGAATCAGAGTCCCATCTTCATCCAATTGGAAGATAATTCGTTAAAAATCAATTCTAAACGTCCTTTGATCTAGTTCTCAATGGTCGAGAGGTGTGAAAACTAGAAGTGACTCCATCACTAAACCATGCCTATGAGACAAAGCAAACAACGGAATTTTACCAATTCATAACCAATCTGAGAGGATTGTGAGAGTTAGAAAGGATTCCATCATCCAACCATGCCCATGGGACAATGGTGGACAACATGGTTTCCTAAATTCACAACCTCGATAATGAAAAGGACATACACAAAGCTATTGCAGATTTATTGTAATTCAAGTCACAACAAACCATTAAAAACTGCAAACATGCCTTATAATCAAACTAGAATCAAAGTTAGTTCATCTTAAACATAAATCAAAGCAATAGAAAAGATCCCATCAAGCAACAAGCTTCACCTCTTAGCCCTAGCTAAGAGGTTTAGCCAACCATAGACATGATTGAACTAGAATCTCTTAAATAAAAAGCATAAAGAAAACAATGAAGGAAAAGGAAGAGAAAACTCTTGAAAATGGCCTATCCACGTGTTGCTCCTCTCTCTTTCTCCTCTCCTCTTGCTCACATTTTTCCTTACATCCACCTTCTCTCTCTTTTTTTCTCTTCTCCCTTTCTTTCCTTTTATAGCCCTAATGTAGGTCGGCTGGAGTCTTTCGCACCCCTCTGCATAAGATTGTTTACACAGTCGAAACGGACTTGCGTGTAAATGTAGTGAAGTGGTCGGCGATCCTCACCATAGATCTCTTCGAGCAGTCTTCTCCGGGACGGTCGATTTTGGCTTGGGTTCCATCTGGATGGTTTGGATTTTCCATCCGATCAAAGGTGGTGGGCCACAACACCTCCAGAAAGACATGTAGCGAAAGCATTTGATCCGGATCTTTTGTTGGGGTCGCTGAGGTCCACTTACAAAGATCTTTCAGTGGATCAGAATCGTTCATTGGATTTGTAGGGTCAAGTTATACCGTTGTTTAAGATTTGAGTTGGATCTGAGTTCTTGGTGGGCCACACTACTAATTAATGCGTGTCGCCTTCACCCGTCTCCATAGACTCGTGTGTGTGCATGGGTACACATGACCATCATGGTTTTGGTCAATTTCCCTTCCTTGTCACGCTGGACAGCTCGGATCATCCATCAGAATGATGGTTGTGGGCCACCCATCATCACAGCGGACAATCTTCCGTACGTTGCGAGAGAGGAGAGAGAATCTCTCTTGAATTAGGATTCTGTCGGGTCACACCGTGTTTGACCCGACCATGCATACAGTGCATTGCGAGCACACCCCTGTGGTGCACGTGCAACACTCATGTGGGCCCCACAGCGATATTTCTGAGAAATCTACGCCGTCCATTCACTTTTTCATATGGTTTAAGGAGTTGAGTCCAGAATTGAGGCATATCAAGAGATCAGGTGGGCCCCAAATCAGTGATTTATGGCTGATCTTTCTGTTGGACTACTTCCAAAAAGATCCAAAGGTTGTAATTTTACGTGTACGGTTACTTTATAATACTCAGGCTGGATATAAGGTTTCGTGCCAAACGGATGGTGGGGACCCTGTGATCTTGCATTCAGGACGATTTTCAAGCTTCCTTATCTTCAATCACTTGGTTTCCTCGGATCTTTGGCGTGTGAATTCTTCAATCTCGGTCTTCTAAAATTCATCCCTTGCCTTGGTGATTCTTGAGCATCAAATCCATGCTTTTAGTACCATTTTCAATCCAAGCTCTTAAATTCACCTTGCAACACAAACATGATTAAAATAGAATGTTAAGCATTATCACGTACATAAAACCAAGTAATAACTGGGGTCTAATATGCAATATTTGACCGTTAACCGAGTTGCCTTTGGGGGTATCCCCTTTTAGTTCTAAAAGAGTTGTAAGTCTGAAGGATTCCTTACATCATTTTATGGTTGTAGCTAGTTAGGATTAATATTGGTTATAGACTAGGTTGTTTGTAATTAGGATTAGCATTGGTTAGAGATGGGCATTCGAGGTGTAAAGATTTTACTGGGCGCCTAATTAGTGCGGATGTACTTTTCTTTATATTTTACCAGCTGGTTAGCCACTATGGACGTCGCACGTAAGCTAGATGCTCATCCCCAACATGATACGATTAGTGAGTTGGATCGTTGCAAGATAGAATATTTGAATCTGTTTTCTTATGGATGTGTTGCTTGTGACTAAGTGTTTGTAGTTTAGGCTAATATCTATTATAGAAATGCATCTCAGGTATGAAGATTTTACCGGCTATCTAACTAGTGCAGGCATACTTTCTCTATATTTTACTAGCTAGTTAGCCACTATGGGTGTCATATGCCAGTGAAACGCACATCTTCAACTTAGAATTTAGTAGGATGGTTGGTTATTGCTTAGGTGTTTGGTGGTTAATGATAAGCATCCTTAGCTTGTGGATTTTACTAACTGCATTTTGCTGGCTGGCTAGTTTACTATAGGCGTCCCTTTTCTGTTGTGTATTTTACCCTGTGGCTAGTCAGTAAAGATGGGCCTTTTCGTATTCTACTAACAGGTTAGCTATCAGAGGTTGTTGCATGCCAGCTAGATGCATACCCTCAACCTTGAGATTATTTTTTACACCCTACATGCTAGATACGATTTTCCTTGTGTGGTTCATGTGCTATGTCGTTGCATTGCACTCCATATATAAATGTTATGTATGAATTGTATGTTGTAAATTTCTTCTTTATTCATTTTCATATTTGGCTATTATGTTGTGTGTAAATCTCCAGGGTACTTCTTCACTATGTAGGACTATGACGCCTTCCATTTGATATATGTTGGGATCTTATGAGTAGAGAGAGGCTTGGAGCGTAGTCAAGTGTCAAGCGGTGAGTTAAGAGTGGAAGAGTTTTCTTGATGTGTTCATTTATGTTATGTATATTTTGTTTACCGTAGTTGTATTATCCCTATCTAAGAGATTCAGACTTGATTTCATTTTGGATAATGACCTTAACATTCTCTGGTTAATTATTTATTTCAACCTTTGTTCATTACTATGCTGGTTTATGTGACTCTAATTTTAGCTTATGAGTTTAGTCCCTAAATTGACTACTCAAGCATAAGAGTGTTGCTTCCACACGCGTCTTTATATTTAATGACACACCCTGATCTCAAGATCTGAGCCTCATTGCTTGGGTTCCCAGGATTGGGGCGTGACACCCATCCAAAACCTAGCTAAACTAAAGCTAGTCAACTCATCGAGTAAACCCACTGAGTCAATTCACCCGAGCAACTCACCTAGTCAAATTAAACCCAAAGCCAACCCAGGACCAATCCCACATACCCAAAGCCCATTCAAAATTTGGACCACCAACAACCAAGCATAGAAGGGAGCAGAGCCTCCACATACGCATGGGACCTTGCTTGCTAAAGTAGGGAGCTTCATGTGGCTTTAATGTTACTCAGAGTGCCATCAACCACGTGTCAGCTCTCCTGCCTTGGCATGGAGCCTCCACACGTGCATGAGAGCTCACCTGCCAAAGTGATGAGCTTAGGTGCCGCCAGCCACGTGACAACTCTCCTACTTGTAGCATCCCAAATTTTCATAGCCCGAATATATACTCATGCCTGAGAATTTCGAGTGTTAATAATGTAAAATTTGGATGCTTTAAAATTGCACCTTGTTTTTTCATTTATATCACATCCAATTACATTCACGAAGGTAAACATTCACCGGAGTAAAATCAATCGTATTTATTATTAGAGTAAAAAGTGTTCGACTAATCTTCGAACGCTCTCTCAATAGGAGCTTATTACATCATATTAAAGTAAACAGCAGAAAACATATAAACAAATAAATTTCAGTGTCATTCTTTTTCTTTTTTCAAACGTATCTTCCACAAAATGATTATTGTCTGTATCATCAACCTGTAATTCACTTGTAACATCTGTATGGTTGGAGAGGGTCAATGCCCTACTCATAGTGATAGTTATCCTTTAAGATTGACAATAATTCAAGAGATTCATAAGAATAATGTGAGGGTTCTGATACATCTCTTACTCCACCACTACGAGTGGTATCAGTATGCGCAACCAATATATATGAATGCATGCCTAGCAAAGTGTGTGTAGTCCATCATACTACGGAGAAAATTCGGCTCGCTCCGTATTTTCACACTACAGAGATTCACCGACATGTCTAACACTACCATGGATTTACATGAACACCTCGAGGTGGCACAATATATGAATCGGATGAATTACGTGACACGATTTTTTCATGGAGCAACTATTTACGAAATCCAATCCCGGAAGTGATGTAACACGCATTGCAGATTACTTACATCGATTTATGCAGCACTACTCAAAATCCATGGAATTACGCATCGACCAAGAGGGTCACTACCCAGAGCGCATTATGTCCACGATAAAATATATGAATTACTAGATATGAGACCTCTAACACATCACTTACACCAAAGGAAAAATAAATTGAATCATGAGAGTTTTTGAATTCCAAGACACATGCCCAGGCCATAAAGGGAGGTAGCACAACGCTGACCTAATAAATGAGAAGAGTAGCAATAAGCTAACTAAATAAAAGAGAAGAGTAGTAAATAGGCTAACTCAACAAAAATAAGGAAAGATGAGCAAAAGGTCAACTCAATATAGAGTGAAAGCATGCGTCGCTCTCAAAATTGGCAAATGGCAAGGCTTGTATCCATCACCCCACATGAATTCATAATAATCATACATAATTAAAATCATACCTTAACCATAATTTCTAAAACGATAAATAATTGATAATGGTAAATCAATCAATTGTATAGAAAATCATAGTAATATGAAAGTATATAAAAACAAGATAAATCATATCAACCGAAATTAATGTAAACTTAAATTAATCCCTCACCTTAGCTTTAGATCTAAACCCTAGGTAGATCTCGATGTAAGAAAGTTTCTACATGAATCATGACATCGATTGAACAAGAGGGAGACACCACACGTGTGGAAGAGGAGGATGGGCGACTAGGCTTTCTCTTTCTCTCTCTCTCTCTCTCTCTCTCTCTATTTCTCTTTCTCTTTATCTTTCTATTTCTTGGACATGGGATCATGGGCGTGTGAGAGGAGAAGGGTACACACTCCTCTTTTTATAAAGAAGTGGGCATGTAAGAGGGGTGTGTTTCACATCCCACTTGGGTTTCTCCAATTTGACCTTTTCTAGCGATCTTTCTTTAAATCTAATCTAGTGTGTCGGGATTGTTGAATAGGGTTAGGGTGTATGATTTTCTTCATGATTCAAAATTTAGATTGACCTATCTTGAAAATTCTTTTAACGGGTGCCAAAATGAATTTGATCTCAATTAATAGTCCACACTTAATGATCAGGGCCCAATTTTGGAAGAAATGTGTAGTGATCAGGATAGACAAACAGTTGGACAAAAGTTATTCATTGATCAATGATGGAAAAAGCCTAAATCTGAAATTTCACCTTTTGCACCAAAAGGAAGGAACCGACTTCAACATTCAACGGTTTAGGATCATAGATCGGGGTTTAAATTTTGTATAACCTCATAATCATATGAGACCAAAGTGTGGCCCAAATTTGAGTTGCCATGGACGACAAAAAGTGGTTAAATCTGAAGATCCAGATTTATAAGGAGTTGGTAAGCCTCTAAAGGATAACTTCGGGCCTAAGAAAAAGCCTACCAAAGTGGGGACTTCATATTTCACACTTGGTACATATTATGTGTAATCCAAGTTGTTCATATGAAGGGAAATATCCTACTACAACTGTCCACGAGGTTTCTTCACTCAATGGACACGAAAATCAATGGTTAAGGGGTTGATTTGTCAATTGGGTCACTTTTATAATGATATAAGGGTTAAAATTTGACATGTATAGTTAATTTATGATACATAGGCATGGTATAAATTTTCACATTAAATGAATCGTGAGAACCATGTAATCTAGAATTCAAGGGTCTAAGTTAATGGAATTTTCGTAATTATTGCTGATATGAGAGTTTTGGAAAATCTAATGGTTTTACATGGTTATAAGTACATTTCTAAGTAATTCTTACAAAAGAACTTATATCTAAATCATTATGAATAAAGAATTATTCACCAAATTAAGTAAGAGAATGTACATATATCAACCAATATAATGGATGGTCAGATGGCATGTTAAAAATAGAAAAACTTGATGGTTAGTACTCTAATTATGTATGTAAGTGGGTGTACAGTCAGTTTTGTAAACGGATAATCGTAAATGAATTTTTGGAGTGATCAAGAGGCAGAACATGTATACAGTTAGATTCAAGTGACTTGTTCACATGTGTAAGTTTCTCGTATTGTAGTTTTGATGGTAGGTTAAGCATATTTATAGACGGTGAACAAGATTAACAAATCAAAATTTCAATTTGATATGTGTATGAGCGGATGTAAATATCAAGTAGTTAATTTATTATGATCGGGTGGTCGAAACTCAAAGTGGACAGTCAGATATCTTTACCTATCGGTGGATAGTTAGTTGAACGGTTGGTTGTGGTGGATAAGTGGGAATACTTGGACATATGATGATCTTATCTTAAAATAAATGGTTAGATGGCTTGATCTAAGGATGAAGATCATTCTCAACAATCAGATTCATGTTGGAGAATAAATGTAAGGTTAGGATAACTAGATTGGTATCGTACACATGTACATATTAAGTTAAATTTCATGGTAACACTCAAGAACTTTCAATATTCGAGTATTGAAAAGTTCGAGGTGTTACGCTACTTGAGCAGGGAGGTGCAACATAGTGAGATTCTCCTTTTGTAAGGTCCAAGCATGTGGCAATGCGAATTGACTCTGGTACCTCTCCTTAGCACCTAAAATTACCATTCATGCCATTTAATCTAACCATCGAGATCATGCCATGTGGCCATCTCAAATCCAGACCCTCTAAGCCACTTCAACCCATACACTTGCCCTGAATTACTAGAAAATTAGGCTAAAGGGCTATAAATAGCCCACTTCCCTTCCCATTTCAACACACCTCTTCACTCACTAAAACCCATAAGCCTCTCACTCCCCTTAGTTATCTTAGTCATTCCATCCCTCTACCAAGGAGAGGAAAGAGCCATAAGAGAGAGTTCAGCCCAGGTCAGCCTGGTCTAGCCTAAAACCTTAGCCACATGAACAACTAAAGCCTTAATCTAAATCACTCAATCTAATCCTTACGATAATACCGTCCAACTTTCAATCAACTTCATCCAATTTTACATAAGCATTGTGCAACATTTATTCCCTTCTTCACCCCCTGCTTATCCAACACATAGCATTGCATCACATAGCATTGTGCACCTAATCGACTAAAAGCATATGTTCTGCGACTTTCCGATATAATCGATCATGCCCATTAGAAACTTTGATCGATTAGTTTACGCTTTGGCAAGTGGAAGAGTCAATGCGGATTTATCCAGCCGGAACTGCAACTTGTCATAGGAGTTGTATTCAATACTGCACCACACACAAAATCACATACATAACTTTTCATACATAACACTCAACACATGATCTGTTCAAACGCATGCTCTGTGACTTGCCAAGTTAATCGGATCTTGTCCATCAAAATTTTAGACTGATTGGTTTATCACATGACAAATGGGAATGTCAGGGTAGATTTATCCAGCCTAGGCTACAACTTGTCGTAGGCGTTGCATTTACCATGGCGTTGGACACACCTTACATCATTAGTGCACAAGAACTAATCCTAATTGTCAATAGTTCATGAGATCTTGTGAAGTACAGACCATACATTTTGTACGGGCAGAGTGGGTGCCTAACACCTTCCCTCCCTGTAACCGCAGTTCCTTACTAACAATTTGCAACCATAGATCAAGCAATCATTTTAGGACAAAAAATTCTCGGATCCGCTATTTTAACGTTTCTATAGGGTCTAGTTAACTGTGAAATCGGATCAATTGGCTAGTGGTAACTCTAGTCAAAGATAACCTCTTTAAAACCACACCTAAAACGTCAATACGCTCGCATGAGCGCGATTCGCCTAGGATCCAGCGTCCACACTACTATAGAGTGTGGATCGAGATAGCCATGTCCTGTCCCCTTGCCGGTGGGGAATCCACTCCTAGGTCGTTGCTCTGTTCATGGTAAAGGCAAACACAACTCGATCTGTGCATGTCATAAACTCCACAACAACCCATCTAGAATAATGTATGGGTCATGACAACGTTAGAGGGACTATGCCATTGACTTCCCTCACCCGTTCCACTCGTGCTTCTTTAATGAAGTATTAGCTCACTCCCTAGCTCGAGCTGAGGTCAGCATAAAATAAAGGGGATGACCCTAATGTTGTGTTGGCAAAGCCAGACTAGAAATGGGGGATCTCACATACATCATGGAGCATGATGAAGTCTATGCCCTTCTTCCTTCCACCATTCCTCTTGATAAAGATGACGATGAGAGTAACCTACTCAGATTCTATGATGGGATTGTTTGATAAGTTATTATGTTAATGGGTTAAGTGATTCAAGAGTGAAATCCACAGCTAATGAGAGACTATAAAAGAAAACTCTGATGTCGCAATCCGCATTAGAGCGATCACATGGAGAAAATCTATGCTCAGGTGCACTTACAGTCTTATGTTAGTTCAGCTTAGAGATGGTTATTGGGGCAACAATGAATGCCCCATTAATGGTGGGATTGCTAGAATTTTTAATGGTGATGGTACGGTCATTAATGTCGGTTTGGATTGTAGAGATGAGATTGAAAGGAGGGCCATCAATGAAGGCATGGATTCATCAGGTGTGGATGTAGTCTTTGATGGTAGAGATGATGCCATGGTCAATGTGGAAGGGCTGACCTTCTTGTTGGATGTTTGTGATGGCACAGATGTCACCTTGGATGGGCTAGATCGGCCTCTTAATGGTTTGGATGAGAGATTTATACATCAGGTTGTTCTTGATTCGATGATTGATGGTGGAGATCATGTCCCTTCGGCGATGGACGGTGCTAATGGATGGATCGCTACTTTGGATGGCTAGGATGATGTGAAGAGGCTCTGATACCCGTAAAGAGACTGAGATCACTTTTAGTGGGAGGATTGAAGTATTGGAGCAAGATGAGAGAAACTTACCTCTTGGAGAGGATGAACAGGAGAAGGGCGCTCGTGGGAAGCCTCCTCAAGTTACTTTGAAGGATTAGAGGAAGAAGCCTTATATGATTTTTTTTTTCTTTATATGCATATAGACGAGAGAAAAAAAAAATTAACTTTTGAAAATATATGTTCGCAAATCATGCATGAGATGAGATTGAGGGAAACGAAAAGTTATGCCAAGTGTTGGTCCGTCTAAGCTTGGTTTGGACCTGTTCTGCCTATAAGAATCAGAATGCTTGACTTAGTCAGATGTCATGACCGGTGTTTTAAACCAATGGTCCTGATCTCCTTAAGGTAAAGTGCAATGGTGTCCTTCCCTTAGGATTTAGGGAGAGCTTAAAAGAATTCTTGATTCATGGCTGCCATTTTTACATCTATTGAATCTTCATATTGTTTGGACTTTCCACGTACATGTTTTCTTTTTCTTTTTTCTTCTCTTGCCATTTTTACCCACAACGCCCTTTCAGGTATTTGTTACGTTCGACTTGCCCGTCATTTTTTTCTTGTGGCGCCGTTTTGAATTTTCACCACGTGCCTTGTGTTTAATCTTGTCTGCCCCTTAGCAGTTGTGTTGTTTTTACCATTGGCGCCCTTTCGGGTTTTCACCAAGTCTGATGCGTGTTTGCTGTTTTTACTCAGAGCGCCCTTTCAAGTTTCACTTCACCTATTTTACTTAATCATGCTTTTCTACTTTTGATTGTTTTTATTTATATCGTAGCAAGGAAGTTGGGTTTCTATAATTACCAACCATGGGCAACCACTCCAACATTGTCTCGAATTATGATAGGAAAGCTATTGACTCAAGTTAAGATCATCCTGAGGGGGAGGGAGACTAAGATGGGTATTGTGCTTTTTTTTTGGGTCGATTTTTCTCTCATTTATTTTTTCTTTTCCTTTTTCTCCTTTTTATTTTATTTTTTCAAATATCTTGGACTTGTGCTCTTAATTTGTCCTTATTTCTTCTTCTTCTTCTTCTTTTTTTGTTCTTTGACCCTTCTTAACAAATCAATTATTTGGAGACGGGAGGGAGTGATTCTCAGGGTCAGTTGATTTCAACTTTTCTATTGTAAATCTTGACAAGGTTAGATAAGCTTGTCTGTGAAATATCTTCACGTTATCAGCGTTGATTAGCTCTAGAAGATCCTTGCCTCTCAGGTTGGTGAGTCAAAGGGCACCTCCCAAAAGAATTGTTCTGATCATTGGGCCATCTCATGTGGGCTTTGAATTTGCCCTTTAAATCTAATAGATGCGGCAATGCTTATTGCGAACTCAATCTGGCTTTCTTTTCCTTAGCTTCACTCTTCATCAATACTCGCATTGACGAAATTTTGACTTGAAGTTGTAAGGCAGCTTCCATTTCATCAATTAGCTTATAAAGAGTTTTGCTTGTGGTTGTGCTTATAGAAGCAGTAGAATGTTTTTTTATTTTAAGTTTTCTTGAAGAACTCACCCATCTTTCGATTCATGAGGAGTGTGTGGGATCCTATAGCTGCTGATGATATTATTCTTTATAAACATCATCACGTGAGACCAAGATGCTTCCTTCATCCACTTTGCAAAGTAGTCAATTGTTACGAGCAGGTACTCATGATCTTTATATGCTGTTAGGCCGACTTTCCCACTGATGTTGATACCTCATATAAAGAATGGTCAGGGCCTTGTCTGGTGGCGGAGATTTGAAGCACACACATGGATCCGGTGTGCGTGCCCCTGATACTTGAAGTACTTTCTGGTATGTTGGCAGCAATCTGTCTCCATCGTTGGCTGATAATAACTGAGCAGTAAGATCACTTCCGCCATCATATTCATTCATGTGTAGGCCACACACTCTAGCATGGAATGTAGGCATGGTCTTGGCAGCTTCTACTTGACGGGCTTAATTTCAGGCTTGGTTGACAATTTTTTTATCAAATTCAGACAAGTCTTTATGGGATGCAAGATTAAGTAGTCATAGCATCAAGAGTACAATCATTCTCTGCTTATTTTATGGGGATAAAGATTCTCAATGCACACTTCCCTGAGGGTTTCAGGATCCCCCAAGTTTACAATTTTGAAAATTTTCAGGATGGCATCAGCTTTTGACCTTAAACTTTCTAAGGAGATCTTCTAGTTCGAAAGTCGACTCATCATCTTCCATGGCAGCGGCTTCATCCAAACCCTTGAGTTCAAAGTCCAACTCCAAATCGAAATCATATAAGTTGACTTCGTACTCAAGTGCTTTGACAAATAAACTTAACACTTTATTGTTTGGATTTTTTTAAAGCAATTTTGGACTTTTTTTTCTTTGATTTTTTATTTTTTTTTTTGGTTTTTTAATTTTGAAAATATCTAGATTTTTAGGAATCTTGAAATATCTACATTTTTTGAAATTTCGAGATATCTGATTTATTTTTATTTTTATTTTTTGAAATATCTAGTATTTTGAGTTTTTTGGATTTTTTTTTAATTTTATTTTGGAGTTATTGATTGTAAGGGATCCCGAGCAAGATAACGTTGCGAAGCAGGTGTTGCTTGATTCAGCTCGAGGAGTTAACCATCATTTACCTTGGCTTTTTGTTGTCATCATGGGAACTACAAACCCACTACTGCCTTGTACTCCCTCCCCTTAGGAAGTAGAGCTAAAGGGATCAGTAAGTGGGCCCCCATCGTTGTCCCCAAACATCGTGATAATTCTTATATTGGGCTCTGAATTAGTATCGAATGTGATTTCTCTTAGTTCATCCCCTTCGTATTGCAACTCCTTGGGTTTCTCCAGCTCGGGTGGGACCAAGACCGAGGTCTAGTCAATTAAGGGCACTTCTTCCCCCTTGTATGAGTCCTTTACATTAATGGATTGGATTACTCTATAGGGGAAGGGATTGCCCTCCCTCCTTTTGACGACCTCATCTTCTTATGGTACCCATATGCTTTGGTTTCTTTCCCAGTGGAGGTTTATATCTCAGTCCTCTACTGTTTATATTCTCTTGATTCTCAATGAGTGGGGTTAAGCCTTGATATTCGAGCTATTAGTAAAAGATTTAACGCTCGAAAGGAATGAGGACGTACTTTGATTTGATGGGACATACAAGAGGAATGTAATTCACAATTTTGATATCGAGATTATGGCATGGGATGCCCTCATCCGGGCATGGTACATCATAAGTAGGAGGAAAGACTCATTCTGCCTCTCATTGATGTGGCTAGATGGTGGGGACTTCTTGTTCATGCACTAATTTGTGCATCTTCTCTGTCAAACATGTGAGTCCGTATGTCATGTAGTCGGTTGAGTCCTTGGAAGCCAAAGATCGAAGACACAAGTGGACATAAGCATTAAGGAGCAAGAACAAGTAAATGAGGTGCCTTGGTAACCATTGACTCAAAACAACCCATTAAACCTCTAAATGATCCTTAGCCTTAAAATCTTAATTGGAACATGATAAGTAAGGTTATAGGAGGTGTAAAGTTGTTATAAAATCGTATACCCAAAATAGTAGACTTTCGAGCGGTGCTCGATCTCATCAAGCAACTCTCGAGGGGTCTTTGATGGCATCGAAGATTCCCTCGATGAAATCAAGTAAGTAACTCAGATCTATCCAGCAGAGTGATATTTTATCTAAACTACTCAATGGCATTGAGTACCCATCGAAGTCCACTAAATGACATCAAATAATAGTGTGAAAACTTTCCAACAACAATTCAGTTGGAAATCCAATTTTCTCAATGCCATCGACAGAGCTGTTATTTGCCCATTTTATTACCGTTGGAACTCGAACTACATATATAAGGCATTAGATTCTTAGGCATTGGGATTAGTTTTTGGTGAAATAGAATCTTAGGTGATTCCATGATCATATCCCTCATCTTAATCCTCTAAACTAATGAGTTCCAAGTCATCTTCCTTGATAATAATACTCTAATGAGGATTCCTACCTCCACTTTGAAGATGAGCTTGAACTCTACCATTTTCTAGATATTAGAGTTGAACCTAGGGTGAAATATTTTTCTAAATCCTCTAGAAGGCCATCTAGGTGAATCCCTTAGAATTACAACCTTTCATTAGTTTTAGGAGATTCATCAAACCTCCTATCAACTTAGTCACCTCAATGGAGCATCACATGTAAGGTGGTTGATCTTGGAGCTGAAGCATTGGCAATGCAATGACATCATGATCAATGGAGTAAAGGGGAGCTAATTGAAGCATAGGAGAGCATCGATTTAAGTAACCGGAGACGGCGATACAAAAGGAGCTCAATGATATTGGTATATTGTCATTTATAAGAGTCTATATACACTCCTTCCTTATGTAGGATTGAGTGTAAGAGTTTGAATTTCCAAACTCGACTAGCTTCTTGTGAAGGACCTAAATCAAAGTCATTATGTAAGCCACCAGACACAGGTGCGTACGTGTTAGTCTCCATGGGAGCCTCCAGCGGGAATAAACATAGATTCTTGGATTAGGACCGAGATTGTTGGTTAACCTATAGAAAACCAACTCAAGTCTCTTGCAGGAGCCTCCAGTGGAAGTGTACTTAGTAGTTTCTTGTGTAGGTCCGAGGTTTGTGGCGAGCCTATAGAAAACCACTTAGAGTCTCTTGCAAGAGCTGGTCCTTGTATATGATTGTAAAGGTTAGAGGTGAACTTGATTTAAAACATCTGATAGTGAAATATTGAGTGCGTTCGTTGGGAGTAGAGTACAAAAACTGAACCACTATACGTGCTTGTATTTGGGATTGTCTTTTTTAGCACTTGTTTAATTATGCTTATGTGATTGAATATTTAATTATATGTATGCATGGTTGGATGAATGTTATGAGTTGATAGGTAGCACATCCCATACACGCATGTACACTATCATATTTATAGATTAGTTACTTAATTGTTACATCATATGTAGTCTATATGATTGGACCCACTGCCTTAGTGTTAAATTGTTTCACTTAGTTTAATTTGCATATTAGTTTAAGTAAAGCAATTATGTTTAAAAGATATAATTTTTATTTGGTCCTAATCACCGTATAGGATATAGCCGTCATTCTATAGCTCCGCCAAGCTTTCATGCACAACCCGTGGGCCCACCACATGCAATTTCTATTGGTATCACCCCACGTGCAATTTCACTTTTGCCCTTGTTTGTTGATTGATAGTGCTAGCATGAATAGTGGTGTTGGTTTTACAGGCAAGTTGTGACCCTGGTTGATGGCTGGAGTAGGTAGGTTGTGCCTATGATCAATCGGAGAGGGCAAGTTATGCCCCTGACTGACTGGAGAGGGCAGGTTGTGCCCATGGTTGACTGTTGTGATGGGGAGGTTGTCCCCCTAACTAGCTAGTGTGGGCAAGTTGTGCCACTGATTGATTTATGAGATGGGGAGGTTGTTCCCTTGGTTGGCTAGTGTAGGAAGGTTGTGCCCCTGATTGACTGATGAGACGAGGAGGTTGTCCCCTTGGTTGGATGGAGTGGGCAGGTTGTGCTACTAATCGACTGCTACTGAGACAGGGAGGCTATCCCCTTAGTTGATTAGAATAAGCAAGTTGTGTCCCTAGATGACCGAATACGTGAAGATTGGACTGAATGAAGATGCCTCGTGTATATTTAGGGGTGTGGAGATTGGATTGACCGGAGGTGTCTCTTGCAGAATAAGGGGCAATGAGATTGGACTGTTTGGGGGTGCCACTTGTAAGATGAGGGGCTTTAAGTTTAGAATGTCTGTGAATTCCCCTTGCAGGATGAGAGGCTCGAACTCCAAATGACAGTCAATGGCATGGATAAATTGGATTGGATGGAGAGAGGATTCTTTCCTGATGATATTGATAGTGTAGCGGCCCGATGTATTGGACCCGCTTAATGTTGTAGTAGGAAAATTTGGAGTATGTTATTCACAACTACAATAGAAGCCTCGATTGAAATTTTTCTTTAATTAATTAAGTTTTAGATCATGTGTTTCAAGGTGAAATAGTGATCCATTGTGTGACCTCTGGCTTGGTAGTACACACAGTACTCATTTTCATTATAGGTCAGAGACAAAGGGTTCAGCAGGGGCCTAGGCAATAATGGGGTAAGAAGATGCCCTTGAACTAGCGCGGTTACCATTTCGTTATATGTTCAGTCAATTAGTGCGAACTTCCTGTGCTCCCAGGCCATACCCATTTGCCAACCTTGATTGGGATACTGTGTGCTCCATCTTGGTTGATGTTGTTGTTATTGTTGTCCCTGTTGATGAGCGAATGGTGTGCCTGGGTAGAGGCGATAAGATTGTCTTCTTCTGTTAGATGAGGGACAAGAACACTTCTTTCACTGTTCTCATATCCGGTAGACGTTCTTTCCACTATCAGTTGTACCGGGGAGGCCTGATGAGGCCACAAAGGGGAGATCATCCCAACCCCTATTCCAGCTTCAACTTGTTCCTCGGCGTGGATGAGATGGGCAAAGTTGGCATACGAATACGAGACAAGGTATCCAAAGATACTCTAGTTTAACAAGCGGATGATCATGTAGATTTTCTCCTCATTATCACTGGGTGTCGTCATTCTAGCAGTCATGACCTGCCACCATCCAATGTAAGTTGACAATGATTCATCATTCCCCTGCCTTAAAGTAGCAAGATCCACTTTTCTAGGTGTTAAGATTGTACACAAAACGATCAATGAATGCTTGGGAAGGTTATTCCCATGTTTTATTTGATGGTAGTACAATGATGTGTACCAATTTAATGCATCATCTTTCAGGGACTTCTGAAATAGACAAATCAACGCTCAGTTATTGCTTGTCATGACATTGACCTCACCACAAAAGTTCTTAAGTGGGCTATGAGGCATCCCGTACCATCATATCTTTTGAAATTTTGTACCTCAAAGTCTTGAAGTATCATTATAACAGGAAAGGGATAGAGATCCGTAAACTCGGTAGATGAGTCCACCCCATGTTACTTCTACGGTTTCCTCTTCATCTCTTGTAATTGCTCTAGGACTTATTCAATTTCAGAGGGACCAGATGAGAGGGATTTTTCCCCTTGCTTAGTATGAATTACCCCCCCTCTCATAATAATTGGCGTTGTTAACGACCCTATGACTTTTACTTGGAGGAGATTGGACCTGGTGATTACTCCCATTATAGGGAGCTTGCTAGACTAGGATTGGAAAAGGAAACTACAAAGAAATCTTGGTTGCAGGAGGATGTTGAAATTGACTAGAATTCCTATTAGGAGGAGGATATTGGAATTGATTGGGAATTTTGGTTGCGCAATGTGATTTGAAATGGCTCACGTTTGTGGGAGGATACTAGAAGAAATGCCCTAAGGTGAAGGGTTGTCCTAGCTGAAGATCTCCATTGGGAGGGTATTGAAAGTCTTGTGTTGATCCTAACGGTTGCGGTTGGATTGTAGTAGAGGCTGGGAGAAATGTGAGAGTTGATGGCTGTTGTCATTGTGCTCGTCCATCTTGGAGGTTTCGTGTGCTTCTGTCTTGCATAAATTAGAGAAGCATTTCTTGCATGATCTTTGTATTTCAGGCGAGCTCCTGGATACAGGAAACTAGCACTAGTTCCGCCATATGCGGTTGTGAAAGAGTGGACTCGGGCATTTTGAAAGCCGGTATTGGGGGAGTCATGACTGTTCTGGATCTATACGGATTGGGCAACGGTGATTGGGAACATCTGGCTCTGTAACGCCTAATCTGTACAAAGACCCGAGTACCACCTCAGGCGGAAATCACTTAGGACCAAATCCTTTAGAAATTAGACGAAATTAACTAAGTGTTAAACTAGATTAGCTGTGAAATTCGCTTAAACCATTTTAAATACGAACTGCAAGACTCAAAACATATAGAATCCTTAACGCTACATTACCCGATAATCTAGGATCAATCTCAAATCCCAGTTGCTCGCGGGAGCACGTTGAAACTTTGTATCAAACCTGGACCGCGCGTCAAAAGTCCGATTACTACGAAACCAAGCAGTTAGGACCGCCTTACTAGGCCTGGCAACCATCTCAAAAATTAACTCCTAACAGTATCCAGAAACGTACAACTTGAGCCCAGAGCGAAGTGTGTGAGAAATAAAAATATCTCTAGAAATTGAACTCAGACTTAAGTGATTTGGGTCGTTCGCTTGCGGGCCAAATCTAAGGATTCAGACCGTCAGAATTCGACCCAAATATACCCTCGGATCAGGGAAATTTCTCAGCACAGGTCAGTTACTTGTGACCCTGATCGGGTGTCGACGACCGTTAAACTGAAACTGATCCGCCACGGTCGATCTACAGATCCGATCGGACCGAAAACTTAACTCGACCTAGATCCAATGTCAGGGAGCTTAAGTCCGACCGCACGCAAAAAAGGGGCCTCCAGAAGTGCTCCGTTGAGCTGAAACAGATGTGTTTTGGCTATAACCTAAGTATATCATGGCCCTGGGGCCATTGAGCTCACGTTTGAGCCTATATAAAGGTCTTAAACCCTCTCTCTCCCTTCACATGTGAATTTGCAAACCCTAGAGAGAGAAGAGAGAGAAAAGAGAAGGAAAAAGAGAGAAAGCGAGAGAGTGTGTGGGAGATTGTTCTCGGGACTCAATCTCATCATTCCACATGCTTATTCACTATTCCTTTATCGCTATTCGGGCGATTTCGATCCCGTTCTTAGGTAAGAAAACCTAACCCTAATCTGTTTTAGGATTTCAAATAGTGTAAGTGATGAAATTGCCAACCTAATTCATGCTATAGGTTGTCATTCTACTGTTGACAAAGACTTAGTGTCTAAACTGAATTCGTTACGCATTTACCGGCATAAGGTACGGACTATAAAGTTCAGGTTATGTTTTTCAAGACTTTCAATGCTGGTTAATGATTTATAATTGACGTGGGTGTCATTTCACATGCTAAATACGATGCCTGATTCGCTTTACGGATATATATGAACTATGTTGAATATAGTGTATTCCATGTGTTTGTCGAATTGATTGAATGCGTGTAGAATTTGAATTCGTGTTTGACATGATTATCCATCGTGGATATAGGATCGTTGTATATGCGACAACTCCTTGGCGAAAGGATTGCCCTAATATATGTTATGGCTAATATACGTCATGTATGTTGTAGTGTGTAGCCTAAGTGTTTGTAGAAATGTTTGAATGAGTATGGAATTTGTATTCGTGCTTGCCATGTTTATCCGTCGTGGATACATGGTGGTTGCGTGCATGACAACTCCTTGGTGAAAGGAGTTGCCCTAATACATGTTGTGGTCGACATACATCATGTATGTCGAAGTGTGTAGTCTAAGTGTTTGTAAAAATGTCTGTATGAGTAAGTATTTGTTAAATTATACTTGATATGGGTGTTGAGATAAGATTCTCAACTACCTTAACTGTGTGTATAAATCCATCCATGCAACTTACATTATATTGTCCGTTTTACGTATGAAATACATGTGTGAAATCATGTTTATGTTATGTTTCATAAAATGCTCAAAAGGTTGATATTACTTGAAGGATTAGTTTACTGTTGAGGTGCCTATTCATATATGATTCCTTGTTATGTTTAAGTGCGGTTGGGACTATGATATAGTCCAAGCAATCGGTAACAGATTTTAATCGGGTGGCTGAGGTTGTCTCGCCACACGAGACGTGTTCGATGAATCCGATCCGTACTTTGGTTGTCGGTAGTGGTTAGGTCACACGGAGTGCTTACGCACTTCATGTCGATTAACTCGAGGTGCGCTCATACCAGTCGAGCTCGTCAAGTAACCCGATTGATCCGATGTATGTTCACCATGTATGGACGCTACTGCCTGAACCTAAGGTACCAAACTCACCAGTGGAAACTCCGTTAACCTTGGTACCTCGATCTGCTAAGACTCATGAGCCGAACATGGTGGTATTGGACACCGTGGTCGAACTGTCGGCCTACTCAAGGGTGACAAGCCCACCCGTGGTGACCAGTGAGCAACCTAAGCTCGTGAACCGAATACGGTGGTATGGGATGCTGTATTTGAGCTATCAGCCTACGACTAGGTAACGAGCCATTCGTAGTGACCTCGAGCATACTCTGAGCCTACACTGAGGCGACGAGCCTTTCCATAACAACTAGAGTATAAACTAGGCCCGCATCGAGGTGACGAGCCCTTTGTAATGACCTAAAACCACAACATCATATGGGATTTACTAGGACTGACGACCCTAAAATGGATCATTATTTAGAAAATGATATAAGGGAGGTACCTTAGTTTCTCAATCCTGCTATATGAAAAGGACTAATAAGAACTTAGTAATCACGTTCATGGACCGCATTGCATGTGCCTTTGGCGTTGGAGTTGAGCACTGAGGAAGTGATTGCATGTCGCGACCGTGAGATGAAGTTTGCAGAGGGAGTGCAGGCGAGGGCATGCATCATTAATACATACTATTCTTGCATTAATCAGAGTACTTAGGAATGCTTAATTATATTGTTTTATCATTACTACTTGACTGAATTAATAACATGTTAACAGTTGCTTTATAGCTCCACTGAGTTGATCACTCACTCCCACGTTCTGGGACGGTGTTTTAAACACCAACCAGACCCTGTTGTAGTTTCAGATGATGACGCAGTCTGCGAGACGGAGCCAGACTTTGAGGATGAGGAGGAGGCATTTTCATATATACAGTATTCAAGCGGGTTTATATAGACCGTTCTGATCGGTAGGGATTTAGGGCTTATACTTTGTAGTGGACCACCACATTTTGACATTTTGTATTTTGAAACAATACTTGTAACTATTTGACTTGACAACGCGTACATACTTTGGGACCTACAGTGGTTTTTACGTTCCATGTATTTCTCTCAGTCTTCCGCTTAAGTAATTCGACTGTCCCTGGAGTATTTTTTGTTGTTTTAGCTTAATCTCATTCATGTTTTATGCACTAATACAGACAACATTTAAATCATCATTATCTATGTTGCATAAGTGATGCGTTTAGAACTCAGGAGTTGGGCTCCTACTCGACCCCCGATTTTCAGGCCGTTATAAGTTGGTATCAGAGCATAATTTGGATTAAACTGGACCTGGGTTATGGTCATACGACGTACGCTGACATACTTTGACTTAGGAGGGGGGCGAGAAAATGTAGAAATGATCATAGGATTCCTAGTTTCGCCGCCAGGTGAAACTGACCGTCGAAATCAGTGTCCGTACGCATCCGTGATCATGCGCAGGGACCCCAAATCTTTTCTAGACCGTCAATCGACGGGTATAGACCAAAATTCTACCCATTCCACATCCAAACAACCCGAAAAGTGGGGGCCCAAACGACGTAAATCGGGGGGAACCAAAGTGGACCCGGCATCCTTACCGCACCCCGAGGACTATCCTGTGCTGTGTGCCGGACAAAAGTGCTCCCCCATCATCGCCTGATTCAGACGACTAGTCATACTCGTAGTCATCTTTTAGTTTGCTCTGTTGGTTTTTTCTTGTTTCTATGTATAGCCTTGATAGGCTTAGTAATGTGGTATAATGATTTGTAGTTTTTAGCGTATGAATTCCTGCTTAGAATAGCTCACATACGTTTCCCGTCTTGATTCATGTAAAACTATATCTCATGTATTGTGACAAATTTTGTTAAATGAAATGCATGTGACCCCTTTCGTTATGGACTGTGTAAAATGCTTGAAGAATTGAGTGTTATATGCAAAATCTCACAAGTTGCACCCTATGTTGTATATAGGGAATGCCACCTAAGAGCACGCGGAGCTCGGCACGCCTTTCACTGGGCGAATCATTTGACGGGGCACCTCCCTTAAGTGATAGCCATACAGACCCCAGGTTGGGTCCGATTCACGAGGCCATGCCGAATTCTCAGCCGGCCACTGGCCCTACTGCTGGGCCGACACCTGTGACACCATTTGCGGTACCACCTGTTACACCACCGGTTCCTGAGCAGAACTGCGCACCTTCTTCGACGTCGCATGTGCCTCAGTTGGCTTCTCCTACTGATAGGTTCGAGTAGATGATGTTGTTGATGCTGCGGCAGCAGCTATAGCACCAGCACCAGCACTAGCAGCTCTTAGCCACCCTTAGGGGAATCTTTGCCCAGGGCATGGGTGTGACTCCACCTACACCTTTTGTACACCCTGCTGGGAATGCGAGTGCTAGCGGCCTCTTCGAACGATTCCGGCGCTTGTAGCCTCCTACCTTTACGGGTACTCACAGACCCGAGGAGGCTGAGTATTGACTTGACTACATCTCTAAGATGCTAAAGCTGTTGCACTGCACAGAGCCTGAGCAGGTTGAGCTAGTCACCTTCATGTTTGAGAAGGAGACCAGCTTTTGGTGGGGCAGCGTCCTGCAGACCGTTACGGTCGGGTATGTATAGACGTGGGCCGTGTTTGAGACCCGCTTCCACGAGAAGTACTACCCCCTCACTTATCAACACGAGAAGGAGAGTGAGTTTCTTCGCCTCCGTCAGGGAGAGATGTCGGTGACAGAATATGAGAACCGATTCATGGAGCTAGGCAGGTATGCTCCATTGATACTAGGAGATCAGCCGATGTGGATGCAATGATTTTCTGAGGGTCTGTGACCCGAGATCTGCTCGAAGATGTGTTGCGCTAACATATCTACCTATGCTGAGTTAATGGGCATGTCTCTACGAACTGAGCAAGATGGGGATAGGTTGTCTCATACCCGTGTGCCTACAGCTCCTATGCCTCGACTTGATCTATCGAGCAGACCGTTCCTAGGCAAGAGGTCACGTGCAGATTCACCACTTAGGCTTATAGCTTCACCGGCCCTGATGAGGCGACCAGACGTGTGGTGTACCTACTGGAAGAAGCCAGGCCACACAGAGCTAAATTGCTTCACCAGGATGAGGGACAGTGGATTTTCGCCACCTCAGAGGATCAACCGCCAACTTCCTCAGGTCATATTAGCACTACCTCTGCGGTTAGTACCAACACATCCATCCTTTCGGCCGCTTGCACCACGATTTAGGTTGTCTCGGTGACCTATGGTACCGCAGTCGAACCGTCCACAACAGGCTCGTGTGCACTCACTCACAGCTGGGGCATCAGAGGCAGCACCGTAACACCCCAGATTTTTGCCAACCTAGAGTTAGACGTCCTTGGGCAATGAGTCGATCATAACATTTTAAATGACTTCTCAGAACTCAATCCTAAAGCCTCAAATCCCCTTTTGTATTGCCTCGAAAAAATCCATATAAAGACCATAGTACCACCACAGGTAAAAATCACTCAGGACCAAAGCCTTTAGAAATTAGACGAAATTAACTAGGTGTTAAACTAGATTCGCTATGAAATTCGTTCGATCCAATTTAAATACGATCTGCAAGACCCAAAACTTGTAGAATCATTGACGCTAGGTTACCCTAAAATCTAGGATTAATCTCATTACCCAGTTACTCTCGGGAGCACATTGAAACTCCTTATTGGATTTGGACCGCACGTCGAAAGTCCGATGCCCACGAGACTAAATGCTTAGGGCCGCCTTGCTGGGCTTGACAACCACATCGAAAATCAAATCTAGATAATGTCCCGGGGCTATTCGCTTGAGCCCGGAGTGAAGAGTGTGAGAAAACGTGGTTTTCTTTAGAAATTAAATCTAATTTAAGTAATCTGAGACTTGTCGCTTGTGGACCAGATATAAGCAATCAAACCGTTAGAATCTGACCCAGATACACCCTCTGATCAGGAGAAATTCCCCATACATGGCAGTGTACTTGTAACCCTGATCGAGTTTCGGTGACCGTTGAACTGAAACTAGTCTGCCACATGCGATCTGGAAACCCGATTGGAATGAAAACTTAACTCAACCTAGATCCATGGTCGGGGAGCTTAAGTCCGACCTTTGGCTCAAGGGGGGGCTCCGAAAGTGCTCCGTTGAGCTGAAATAGACACCCTTTGGCTATAACCTAAGTATACCTTGGCCTTGGAGCCATTTCCATCAATTTTAGGCCTATATAAGGACCTTAAACCCTCTCTCATTCACTCCATACGAATTTGGTAAAAATCTTAAGAGAGAGAAAGAGAGAGAGAGAGAGAGAGAGAGAGAGTTGGAGTTCATCCTTGAGATTCAATCCCATCACTCCACGGGCTGAACCAGCTCTTTCGTATCACTCTACCGGCAATACCGATCCCATTCTTAAGTAAGAAAACCTAACCCTAATCCGTTCTAGAGTTTCAAATAGTTAAAATGATGAAATAGCAAACCTAGTTCATGCTATAGGTTGCCATTCTGCCGGTGACAAAGACTACATGTTTAAAACAAATCTGTTACGCGTTTACCGGCGTAAGGTGCGGACTATAGACGTATAGTTTATGGTTTTCAAGGCTTTCAAGTTAATGATTTATTCTTGACGTGGATGTTATTTCACATGCGAAATGTGTCGTTTGTTTCGCTTTACAATTATATATGAGCTATGTTGAATATAGTGTATTCTATGTACGTATGGAAATGTTTGAATACGTATGAAATTTAAAATTGTGTCTAACATGATTATTTGCCATGACTATATGCTTGTTATGTATGCGACAACTCCCTAGCGAAAGGACTTGCCCTAAATCATGTCACGGCCAATATACGCTATATATGTTAAAGTGTGTAGCCCACGTGTTTGTGGAAATGATTAAATGAGTATGAAACCCAAATTCGTGCATGCCATGATTATCCGCCTTGGGTATATGTGTGTGGTATACGGGGCAACTCCCTAGTAAAAGGATTTGGCCTAATACATGTATAACCAACATACAACATGTATGAAGATGTGTGTAGTCTAAGTGTTTGTTGAAATGACTGAATGACTATGGAATCATGATTTGTGCCTGTTATGTTTATAGAATGCAAATGCATGATTGTCGTATTCGTGACAACTCCTTGTTGGAAGGATTTGTCCAAATACATGTCATAGACAATATATGTTATGTGTGTTGACATTGTAGTATAAGTGTTTGATAAAATGTTTATATGAGAAGTAGTTAGATGAACTGTATCTAATAAGGTTGTTGAGATAGGTTTCCCAACTACCTTAGCTATATGTATAAATTCCTGCTAATAGCTGAAATCTAAATGGTGTGCTTTGTGTGGAATACGTATATGTAGAATGGCGTATTATATGTGTTTCATAATATATTCAAATGCTATTCATGCTTACATTGGTTGCTAAATGATAAATGATTCTCATGTATGCATATTTCTCATATCAGAATGTGTGTGGGACTATGATATAGTCCAGGCAATCGGTAACAGATTCCTTGTTAATGGCTGAGGTTGTTTTGCCACAAAGGACGTGTCCGATGAATCCGAGTCGTACTTCAGTCGACGACAGTGGTTAGGCCACACGGAGTGCTTACGCACTTCATGTCGATCAAATCGAGGTGCGCTCGTACTAGTCGAGCTCGTCAAGTAACTCAATTGACCCAATGTATGTTCACTATGTTTGGACGCTACCGCTTGAACCTAAGGTACCAAACTCACCAGTGAAAATCCCGTTAACCTTGGTACCTCGATCCGCTAAGACTTATGAGCCGGACATGGTGATATGGGACACCGTGGTCGAGCTGTCGACCTACGGTGGAGCGACGAGCCTCCCCATAGTGACTAGTGAGTAACCCAAACTTGTGAGCTGAATACGGTGGTATGGGACACTGTATTCAAGCTGTCGACCTCCATTGCTGCAGCCTAGCTGTGGTCCCCAGTCGGGTTGGCGACGAGCCTTCGAAAATAGACGGTCAGTTGGTAGGGTGTTGGTGGAGTGACCTTGAGTATAAAATAGGCCTACCCTGGCACAGCCTAGTTGTGGTCCCCAGTCGAGTTCGCGACGAGCCTTCGAAAATAAACTACCAGTTAGTAGGGTGTTGGTGGTAGTGACCCGAACTTGCCTATCGTATGTGATTAACTAGGATTGACGACCCTAGATGGATCATTGTTTGGGAATTGACATAAGGGAGGTACCTTAGTTTTCCAATCCTGCTGTATGAAAAGGACTAATAAAAACTTGGTAATCACGCTCATAACATCGCACTGCATGTGCCTCAGGTTGAAGAGCACAGAGGGAAGAAAGCATGCCGCGACCGTAAGATGGTGTCGCACGAGGGAGTGTAGGCGAGGGCATGCATCATTATTCATATCATTCTTGCATTAATAAGAGTATTCAGGGATGTTTGATTTTACTGCTTTATCATTACTGCTTGAATGAATTGATACCATGTTAACCTTTGTTGTATAGTTCCACTGAGTTGATCACTCATTCCCACGTTATGGGACGGTGTTTTAAACACCAACCAGACTCTGTCTTGATTGCAGATGACGACGCAACTCCTGAGGCGGAGCCGGACTTCGAGGACGACGAGGAGGAATTCTCTTACATGCAGTTTTTAGGCGGGTCTATGTAGGCCATCCGGATCAACGGGGCTGCAGGGCTTATCAGTGTAGATGAACTATTTTGACATTTTAATTTTTAAACTATTACTTGTATATGGTGACTCAGTGATGTATTCATACTCTAGAGACCGATCGAGAACTTTTGGCTCATACACATCTACATATACATCATTCAGTCTTCCGCTTGCATTATATTAATTGATATGGAGTATGAATTATTGTTTCGGTATAATCCCACTCATGATTGACGCACTAACACGGACAACATTTAATCATCATTATCTATGTTACATAAGTGATGCGTTAGAACTCGAGAGTTGAGCTTATGCTCGACCCCCGATTTTCAGGGCGTTACAAGCACCTACAGCACCTATGGCTTTCGAAGTCACTACACATGTTCAAGGTACTCCAGTCTTCTTATTGGTGGACACCGGGTCCACTACTTCCATCATATCATGCGCAGCCGTCAAGCGACTATCATTGGGTACAGCTCCTATGAAGGGAGTGAGGATGCTTACAGCCACAGAGACTTTTTCAGACGTTAGCAGGACTTGTGAGGGTTGCTCGATAGACTTAGGAAGCAGGACAGTACTTGTGGATCTGATTGTTACTCCACTATACCACTACGACGTTATCCTCGGTATGGATTAGCTCACCGAGATGAAGGCGGAGATTGATTGCGATACCCGAGTAGTGACAGCCTACAGACCTGAGGGCACGGTCTTTACTTTTCCAGTGCAGGTCAGTTGGCCCTACCGTGTTAGTTGTTATGCCACCTTGTTAGAGAATGTGGATGGTCCAACACTTAATGGCATGCCAGTAGTTCGGGATTTCATGGACGTGTTTAGGGCGATACCTGGACTACCTCCTCGGTGCGAGATCGACTTTACTATCGACCTGGCGCCTAGTGGGACACTCATTTCGCTTCCGACGTATCGCATGCCTCCATGTAAGATGGAGAAACTGAGTAGGTAGATTGATGACTTGTTGGAGGCAGGTTTCATACGACCGAGTGTGTCCCCTTGGGGAGCGCTCGTGTTGTTCGTGAAGAAGAAAGACGGTTCACTACGATTATGTATTGATTATCGCAGGTTGAACCAGGTGACGGTGAAGAACAAGTATCATTTACCCAGGATAGATGATCTGTTTGATCAGTTGAAAGGGGCACGATACTTCTCGAAGATCGATCTACGTCAGGGTATCATCAGTTACGCGTCAGGGATGAGGACTTGCAGAAGACGGCCTTCAGGACCAGTTTCGGACACTATGAGTTTCTCGTGATGTCGTTCGGCCTTACGAACGCACCGACCGTGTTCACGAACCTGATGAATAGAGTGTTTCGGCCGTTTCTGTTCCGATTCGTCATTGTGTTTATAGATGACATTCTGATATACTCCAAGAGTCGGGAAGAGCACGAGGAACACTTGCGAGCAGTCTTGGGTACTCTGAAGAAGAACCAGTTATTCGCACAGTACAAGAAGTGTGACTTATGGAAAGAAGAAGTCAAGTTCCTGAGACATGTGGTGTCTAAGGAAGGGATATCAGTTGACCTCGCTAAGGTAGCCGCGGTTCAGGACTAGGAGCAGCACAGTTCGGTTACTAAGGTGAGGAGCTTTCTTGGTCTAGCAGGGTACTACCGTCAATTTATTAGGGACTTCTCCAAGATTGTCAGACCATTATCTCAGTTGACACGGAAGGATCTGAAGTTCGCCTGGAATAAGAAGGCAGAAGCAGCTTTTCAGGAGCTGAAGGATAAACTAACGTCCACCCCTGTCCTAGTATTGTCAGAGCAAGGGGTTAGGTATACTATATACACCGACGCGTCTCGCGTTGGTCTGGGTTGTGTCCTTATGCAGAAGGACAGGATAATTGTTTACGCCTTGAGACAGTTGAGGAAACATGAGGAGAACTACCTTACACACGACTTAGAGTTGGCAGTCATCATCTTTGCACTGAAGCTCTGGAGACATTACCTCTACGGAGAGGAGTTCGAGCTCTTTTGCGACCACAAGAGCCTTAGATACATATTCACTCAGCGGGACCTGAATATAAGGCAACGACAATGGATGGAACCTTAAAGGACTTCAAGTTTAAGGTTTCCTACCATCCGGGCAAGGCTAATCTTGTGGCTGACGCGTTGAGCCGCAAGAAGACCATAGAGTTAGCGGCTCCGCTAATGGTGACAGAATAGGGTATGGTAGAGTTTGTGCGAGACCTCGAGCAGAAGCTCACCGTGGAGGAGCCGTTCGAGAGCATCGCTCACGTTCGTGTGCGACCACTTATTGATGATAGGATCATTGAGGCCCAGAAGGACGATGGACGATTGTTTGAGCTTCGAGAGCAGGCTAGCGACGATGAGGACGCCGAGTGGTGAGTTGGTACGGATGGAGGCTTACGTTACTGTGGCCACCTATACATCCCAAATCTTCATGACTTGAGACAGGAGGTTCTCGAGGCTGCACATAGTTCGAAATTGGCGATGCATCCTAGAAGCATGAAAATGTATCAAGATATGAAGATATCATACTGATGGGACAATATGAAGGCCCACATAGAAGATTGTGTGTCCCGTTGTCTCACGTGCCAACAGGGCAAGGCTGAACACCGCCGACCTCCTCAACTGCTTCAGAATGGAAATGAGACTTCATCTCCATGGATTTCATCTTAGGGCTATCGAAGACGAAGAAGGGACATGATTCTATTTGGGTGATTGTGGACCGGTTGACGAAATCGGCCCATTTTCTCCCTATTAGAGTTTCGAACTCAGCAGTCGACTTGGCCAGATTATACATCAAGGAGATTGTACGTCTGCATGGAGTTCCTCTGGAGATCATTTCGGACTGAGACACCCGATTCACATCTATCTTTTGGACTCGTATTCAGGAAGCAATGGGTGTGAAGTTGAAGTTCAATACCGCATTCCACCCACAGACTGACGGGCAGATGGAACGGTAAACCAGGTGTTGGAAGATATGCTGCGAGCTCTTGTACTAGATTTCAAGGACAGTTGAGATGATTGTCTTCCTTATGCAGAATTCGCCTATAACAACAGCTTCCAGGCGAGTATTGGCATGGCTCCTTACGAGGCACTGTATGGGCGTCCATGTAGGGCATCGCATTGCTAGGCAGAGGTTGGCGAGAAGAGCTTGATAGGCCCAAAGTTAGTACCGGTGACCTCAGAGAAGATCGATATTATCATACGTCGACTTTATGCAGCACAGAGCAGACAGAAGAGCTACGCCGATATGGGGCGGCTACTGCTTGAGTTTGAGGTTGGAGACCATGTGTTCCTCAGAGTTTTTCCTATGAAGGGAGTCCTTCGGTTTGGCAAGAAGGGGAAGCTTACGCTGCGATTCATTGGTGCATTTCAGATACCTGATCGAGTAGGTGTAGTGGCATACCGTCTTGCTTTGCCCACACCACTCACAGGAGTGCACAACGTATTCCATATATCTATGCTGAAGAAATACCTTCCCAATCCTTCCCACATTATCAGATGGGAGCAGATACAGCTAAGTGAAGACACTACTTATGTACTGCGACCGACACGTGTCCTAGACAGGAAGGAGCGGGTGTTGTGTAGTAAGGTTATCCCGTTGGTGAAGGTATTATGGACGCATCACACGGATGAAGAGGCTACTTGGGAGACAAAAGCTGAGGTCCGTAAGAACTACCTCAGCTTCTCGAGGAGTACGAAAATGTACTAATTTCGAGGATGAAATTTTTCTTTAAGGGGGGTAGATTGTAACGTCTCAGAAAAATCCGTATAAAGACCCAAGTACCACCTCGGGCAGAAATCACTCAACACCGAATAATTTAGAAATTAGACAAAATTAACTAAGTGTTAAACTAGATTAGCTATGAAATTCGCTTGAACCAATTTAAATACGAAATGCAAGACTCAAAACTTGTAGAATCCTTAACGCTACATTACCCTATAATCTAGGATCAATCTCAAAACACAGTTACTCGCGGGAGCACGTTGAAACTTTGTATTGGACCTGGACCGCGCGTCGAAAGTCCGATTACTGCGAAACCAAGCGATTAGGACCGCCTAACTGGGCTTGTCAACCATCTCGAAAATCAACTCCTAACAGTATCCAGAAATGCACAACTTGAGCCCGGAGCGAAGTGTGTGAGAAACGCGAATATCTTTAGAAATTGAACTCGGATTTAAGTGATTTGGGTCGTTCGCTTGTGGGCTAAATCTAAGGATTCAGACCATCAAAATTCGACCCAAATACGCTCTCAGATCAGAAAAATTTTCCAGCACAAGTCAGTGTACTTGTGGCCCTGATTAGGTGCCGACGACCGTTGAACTGAAACTGGTCCGCCACGGTCGATCTACAGATCCGATCGGACCGAAAACTTAACTCGACTTAGATCCAATGCCAAGAAGCTTAAGTCCAACCGCGCGCAAAAAAGGGGCTTCCAGAAGTGCTCCGTTGAGTTGAAACATATGAGTTTTGGCTATAATTTAAGTATATCATGGCCCTGGGGCCATTAAGCTCACGTTTGAGCCTATATAAGGGCCTTAAACCATCTCTCTCCCTTCACATACGAATTTGCAATCCCTAGAGAGAGAAGAGAGAGAAAAGAGAAGGAAAGAGAGAGAAAGAGAGAGAGTGTGTGTGGGAGATTGTTCTCGGGACTCAATCTCGCTGTTCCACATGCTTATCCACCATTCCTATATCGCTATTCGGGCGAATCCGATCCTGTTCTTAGGTAAGAAAACCTAACCTTAATCTGTTTTAGGATTTCAGATAGTGTAAGTGATGAAATAGCTAACGTAATTCATGCTATAGGTTGTCATTCTACTGTTGACAAAGACTTAGTGTTTAAACTGAATTCGTTACGCGTTTACCAGTGTAAGGAGTGGACTATAAACGTTTGGGTTATGGTTTTCAAGACTTTCAATACCGGTTAATGATTTATAACTGACGTGGATGCCATTTCACATGCTAAATGCGATGCCTGATTCACTTTACGGATATATATGAACTATGTTGAATATAGTGTATTCCATGTGTTTATCGAATTGATCGAGTGCGTGTAGAATTTGAATTCGTGTTTGACATGATTATCCATCTTAGATATAGGATCGTTGTATATGTGACAACTCCTTGGCGAAAGGATTTGCCCTAATACATGTTATGGCTAATATACGTCATGTATGTTGTAGTGTGTAGCCTAAGTGTTTGTAGAAATGTTTGAATGAGTATGGAATTTGTATTCGTGTTTGCCATATTTATCCGTCGTGGATACATGGTGGTTGCGTGACTGACAACTCCTTGGTGAAAAGAGTTGCCCTAATACATGTCGTGGTCAACATATGTCATGTATGCCGAAGTGTTGTTAAAAATGTCTGTATGAGTAAGTATTTGGTAAATTATACTTGATATGGGTGTTGAGTAAGTATTTGTGTGTATAAATCCCTTCATGCAACTTACATTATATTGTTCGTTTTACGTATGAAATGCATGTGTGAAATCATATTTATGTTATGTTTCATGAAATGCCCAAATGGTTGATATTACTTGAAGGATTAGTTTACTGTTGAGGTGTCTATTCATATATGATTCCTTGTTATGTTTAAGTGCGGTTGGGACTGTAATATAGTCCAGGCAATCAGTAACAGATTCTAATCGGGTGGCTGAGGTTGTCTTGCCACACGGGACGTGTTCGATGAATCTGAGCCGTACTTTGGTTGTCAGCAGTGGTTAGGCCACACGCAGTGCTTACGCACTTCATGTCAATTAACTCGAGGTGCACTCGTAACAGTCGAGCTCATCAAGTAACCCGATTGACCAGATGTATGTTCACCATGTATGGACGTTACTGCCCAAACCTAAGGTACCAAACTCACCAGTGGAAACCCCGTTAACCTTGGTACCTCGATCCGCTAAGACTCATGAGCCGGACATGGTGATATGGGACACCGTGGTCGAGCTGTCGGCCTACGCCGGGGTACGAGCTCACCCGTAATGACTAGTGAGCAAGCTAAGCTCGTGAGCCGAATACGGTGGTATGGGACGCTGTATTCGAGCTATCGGCCTTCGACTAGGTGATGAGCCATTCATAGTGATCTCGAGCATACTCTGAGCCTGTATTGAGTTGACGAGTCTTTCCATAGCAACTAGAATATAAGCTAGGCCTGCATCGAGGTGACGAGCCCTTTGTAGTGACCTAGAACCGCAACATCGTATGGGATTTACTAGGACTAACAACCCTAGAATGGATAATTGTTTGGGAAATGATATAAGAGAGGTACCTTAGTTTCTCAATCCTGCTGTATGAAAAGGACTAATAAGAACTTGGTAATCACGCTCATGCACCGCATTGCATGTGCCTTTGGCGTTGGAGTTGAGCACTGAGGAAATGATTGCATGCCGCGACCGTGAGATGAAGTTTGAAGAGGGAGTGCAGGCGAGGGTATGCATCATTAATACATATCATTCTTGCATTATACAGAGTACTTATGGATGCTTGATTGTAATGCTTTATCATTACTGCTTGACTGAATTGATAACATGTTAACTTTTGCTTTATAGCTCCACTAAGTTGATCACTCAATCACACGTTCTGGGACGGTGTTTTAAACACCAATCAGACCCTGTTGTAGTTTCAGATGATGATGCAGTCTGCGAGGCAAAGCCAGACTTTGAGGATGATGAGAAGGCATTCTCATATATGCAGTATTCAGGCAGGTTTATATAAACTGTTCTGATCGGCGGGGCTTCAGGGCTTATACTTTGTAGTGGACCACCACATTTTGACATTTTGTATTTTGAAACAATACTTGTAACTATTTGACCTGGCAACGCGTACATACTTTTGGACCTACATTGGTTTTTACATTCCACGTATTTCTCTCATTCTTCCACTTGCGTAATTCGACTGTCTCTGGAGTATGTTTTACTATTTTAGCTTAATCTCATTCATGTTTTATGCACTAATACAGACAACATTTAAATCATCATTATCTATGTTGCATAAGTGATGCGCTTGGAACTCAGGAGTTGGGCTCCTACTCGACCCCCGATTTTCAGGGCGTTACGCCGAGACATTACAGGCTCGGATGGGCGTAATGGTTTTTTCTCATGATTTTTTTTTTATGGATTTTAAGATTGAAATGAATGTTAAATGTATATGCAAGTGAGCAAGGACTGTTAACCCTCAGGAATTCGTGAGATCCTATTTTTCAAGTCGAGTCATGACTAGTGTGACTAGATTATTACCCAATAGAGTCAACATTATGTGGACTCTGAATCACGGGTGAAATTCGCTTGCTTTCCATGGGCACCTCTTTCAAAGGCTTTGGGGATGTGATTAAAAGAGTGTTTTGTTTTACCAAAGTCGCCATTAGCCAATTGTTCGTTTCTGTAGTCAACTAGACCTCATAAAAATGTTAGGATAAAGAATACAAAGATTCTTAACCCTGATATGATTCTGTTAGTATGTGAGGAGAGATTGAGGGTAAGGGATTGTGGTTAGGGAGAGTGAAGGTACTAAGCACACGCTCTACTCATACTTTCATACGGTCTCTACTTCATAAGATTTTACTACTCTTGAGGGTTAAATATCAGCTCTCGTACACAAATAGTGTATGATATATATGAAATGCAATGCTTATGACAAAATGTGAATTAATCAGCAAGGTTTCTGATGGGCAAGATCTGATTATATCAGTCAGCTGCGGAGCATACTCCCGAGCTGATTTGGTGCCAAGGTATGTTAAATGAATGAGATATAAATAAGTGATTGAACGTCATACCATTAAAACAGGGCTCACCTTAATGTTTTTGCCGTGTTTATTTGTCATCCAATCTGTTGATAAGGTCACATAAGCCCATATGAAGGGAAAATTGATCCTAAACTTTTGTGGTCCATTAATGGCCAATCACCACCATTTCCTATGATGTGGTCCACCTGATGATTGAATTTGCTTCATTTTTTATTTTATTTTTTTGGATAATGACTAAAATAATATGAAAATATGGATGAAGGGCGTGGATACATAAAACATACATCAAGGTGGGCCCACGGTAAGGGCCGGCACCATCTTGGTTGTCCAGCCTCTTACCCAATTCCCTTCCTGTGAATTGCCATTCTTACCGGACACGGATTGACCGGGAAAGCCTTCCACTGAAACTGTCAGTGACAGGAAGCTAGGTGAGGCCTACCGTGATGCTTGTGAGAAATCCACCCAGTTCGTCCGTTGGATTAAAAAATGAAGCTGATCCAAAACTCAAGTGGGCCACATGAGAGTAAACAGTTAGGATAGACCATTCACCACTGAAACATTTGTGGGCCACAGAAATGTTGGATCATGTTAATATTTTGTGTTTTTAGTTCATCTCAACCAGGATGAACTTATGAACGGTATAGATTGAATATAAACATCAAGGTGGACCCAAATAGGATTCAACGATTGGTATTTTCCTACCCACTTTTTCCTATCGTACGACCCACTTGAGATATGGATCTACCTCATTCTTTGGCCCATATCCTAACATGATTTGAAAAAAAAACGGATGGAACGGTTGGATTTCTCACAAGCATCACGGAGGACCCCACATAGCTTTCCGCTTATGAAGTCACTGCGAAGAATCCGGATCGCTGGCAATCCGAGTCCATTCTGACCAATGCCGACATGTCGGATTGAACTGGTCTCAGTTCCGAATTCAAGCAAACGAATCTTATCAAGATAGATAGTGTCTATTGAAAATCTACTCTGTCTATCATTTTTTCGAGATCGTGATAGGGTATTATGAAAATAAATGATATAGATCAAAAACTGAGGTGGACCACACAACACGAAACAATGGGGATTGAAAGCCCACCACTGGGAACTTCGTGTTGGCTAGAGAAGTTTTGGATCAGAATTATTTTTGCGTTTTCTGTTCATTCCAGTGGGAATAACCTTATCAACGGTTTGGATGGCATATAAACATCATGGTGGGCCCCGATAAGGTTTCAACGGTGAGATTGGTGAGAGTGTCCGTTCTTACTATTTCCTGTTAATATGGACCATCTGAATTTTGGACTTAAATCCTATTGTGATCATGCGAAACTATGGAGGGATTAGATTTCTCACGGAAATCGCAGTGGACCCAACGTAGCTTCCACCTACAGAAACTTCCTGCTGACGGGGGGGCACAGGCAATTCCCGTCCGTTACTACTCATTCATTTCCAAAGCAATAGATTCGCTGTAATTGCCACGTGGACGATACAATGAATCTTTTAACTTCCTCCAAAATCTAAGGGACAAATCAAAGGATCCTCAGGCAATACACAGGACACTTTTTTAGTACCATTAGGTCCATGATCCACTGATCCACACCATTGATCTGATAAGCCCCATCGTTAACATATCCTACCCCCAAATTAACCGTCCAACTTTGGTCATCTCTTCTTTCTTCAACCGTCCATTTGCAAGGCGCTGATCGAAGGGTCAGGATCGATCCGTTGAAAAAAGATTTGGGTCATGGCCAATCCTTGTCAAGGACCATCAGACCAACAGTCTGGATCATTGAACCATGGGGCCCACATGCACAATCAAGAGAATCAAGGACATACTAATGGACCATTAAATCCTTACAAGGTAGATACATGAAATAAAAATAGATTCCTAGTACGTTGATGATTCTACAAATAAAAAAGGAAATAACAACTGTCTCCTGTCCTTGGTCCTTAACTAAAATTCCAACTCTCTTCCTATTTAAAGAGCCTTACCTCTCAACTTCCCAGGGTAAAAAAGAAAAAGAAAAAGAGAATAGTCTGTTGTATTGTTTGGTGGGATTTCTATACAGTGGTTGTATCTGAGACTGGTGGGAGAGTTTCTTGAAAGATTGTAATTTTGTTGAGTGTTTGGCTGGTTGGATTTTGGTTTTGATTGTAATGGATTCTTCAATACAAAACTGCGAAAAAGAGCGGTCGGAGAAGGAGAAGGCGATCGATAACTGGCTTCCGATCACGTCATCGAGGAAAGCCAAATGGTATTATTCAGCTTTTCACAATGTGACTGCCATGGTTGGTGCTGGAGTCCTTAGCCTGCCTTACGCCATGGCGGAACTCGGATGGTAAGTATCACACATGCATGTAGAGAAGAAAATGGTACTACATTATCAAGACCAGTCATTTGATGGGACCCAAAGTTTTCTCATATTTGATATCTATAGTGATGGGCTATGTTTTTAGGGCCCATCATATCAATGGTTTGGATCACTTAATATAGCCTACATGTATGGACATTTACAGAGATGTCCCTCGTTCTCATATGTATGAATGTGACTATGTAAATGGATTTTATTTATTTATTTATTTATTATTATTATTATTTTCCCTCCTACAAGAGGATGATTTGAAGCTTCAACTCTTTGGGTTGTTTGGCAGCCTGGATTTGGACTTTTAGGGGCGCATTTGGATTGCAAGTTTTTATGGAAAAGAATTTTTTTAAAAAAATAAACTTTACCCAACAACTGTTTCCAATGAAAATTCTGGATATTAGTTTGCTGGTTTTTATTAGGGACCCAAAAATGAGGCAGATCCAAAGCTCAAGTGGACCAGACCATAAGAAGCAATGGAGATAATAATGCATACTGTTCTAGGGCCCACCATGATGTTTATTTGCCATCCAACCTGTTCATAAGGTCACACAGACATGTACTCAGGGAAAAGACAAATATCAGCGGCCATGAAGTTTTCAATTGTAGACGTTCAATCCCCAATGTTTCTTATGGTGTGGTCCACTTCAGCTTTGGATCCATCTCATTTTTGGGCTAATGCTCTAAAATTATTTGGAAAATGGATGAACGGCATGGATAAAATACATACATCAAGGTGGGGCCCATACGGTCTTGCCATGTGCATATGGTGCCGAAATGAGTGCTTCGTTATGCAATCCAAGTCCCTTCCAAACATGCTTTGATTGGCCCTATCTCTAACAACGGGACCGTGGCTCAATCAAATCCTACCATGTTAGGTCACTATAGAAGGAGATCAATGGTGTCATGGTCACCACACAATCCATATCCTATTCCTTGGATTCCCAACAATTAAAAAAACTAGCCTAAGAGTAAAAATTAAGAACTTGAAACTATTGACATTTTCATTCTACTAATCATGTTTAGCAAATTAGATTTTTAATTTGTCAAATTCAAAAAAGTATGTTTGGTAACTTGGATTTTCATTTTATAGAAAATCTGTTGGAGAGGCTATTTTGGATTCATGACAATCTAAAACATGCCCTAAGAGTTGAGATTTTCATTTCACCAGTTGTCTGTCAAACTGAATTTTAATTTGTCAACATCAAAAAATTGTGCTGGATGATCTGTTTAAGAGGCAATTTGAAGAATATGACTATTAAAAGGATTTCTAATTCTCTTGGACTTTGCAAGCTAGCTTCTAGAAAGGAATTGAAAAGTGGGCTTGTTGAGGATTCCCCCAATTTCAAGGGTGCCAAACACAATATTTTGACCCTTACTTGGATTCCAATTTAAAATCCCCCAAAATACAAGCTATTCCAGTTTAAAATCCCTAAAATCCCCCAAAATACAAGCTGTAAGTTGACCACTTAAACTTTGTTTATCTATTCTGTTTAAACTGATATTTTCTCTGTAGAAAATGTTATCCAAGTCTAAAATGATTGATAGTGGCACCCGTTCTCTGCACTAGTACAGCTTTTAGTGTTTTATTGCCTAATGCGAAAAGAATGGGTACCCGAGATTGCAAAAGATCCCTCGATGCGATGCTCCAATCAACGTTTCATTGTTCACTTTTTTATAAACACATTTTGGGTTGAAATTTTACTATTTAGAGAGTTTTGAATGGATTTTTTGTACATCTTAAGGATCATTTGGATGCCTATAAAATTTTAAGTTGTAAACACATTATACCTTAAAAGAGTTTCAGGTGTAAACTGTTTACATACTATTTTGTTTTGCTTTTTGAGTGGTAATATGTTTACAGCTAAATATATTATGTTTAACTCACTTGTTAAGTGTTTACAATATATAAAATATGTATTACAATATATAAAGTATGATTCACACCATATAGAACTTAGAACAGTAAATTCCACCAAAATGAACAAATCACGTAAAATGACTTGATTTTTTTGGGCCTTGTAGAGCATCGAAGCATGCATACATTGGATGTATTGGATATCCTCCAACCATTACAGTGGACCTCAAATGCAATGTAGAAGTTTTTAATGGTGGACCTCCCATCCTTCCATCTCATGTTGTCCATTTGTTGATCAACTAAGCTGTTTTTTTGGGGCCATATGAGAGCATCAAGGGAAGCACATGACGAACAAATAGGATGTACATGCTTATCATGTTGGGCCCCACACATTACAAGTGTGTATCAACCATTGTATTTTATTATATATAATGTCTTTTTAGTGGTAAAGGCTTCACCTGTAATTTGAAACATAGCTTTTTGCTAGCTTTCAAATACGGCTAAAAGATGTAATGTGTTTACAGCCTGTAAAACCTTCGTAGGCAAATGAAGGTATCTAAACTGCCCCTCTAATGCCTTTACAACTTAAGTAATGTGTTCGTAGGCAAATGAAGGTATCTAAACTGCCCCTCTAATGCACAACTTAAGTATTTTACATGCATCCAAATTAAGTATTTTACATGCATCCAAATGACCGCTTAAATTTCAATGGAGAAGTGATATTTCTCTAATGTATAGAAGATATTGAATCTGTTACTAATGGATTCAGTATTGTGCTCTGTTTTAGAAGTTATTACATTTTGTTAGATTTGTCAGGTTGCAAGTATACTAGTTGTAATAGTTTTTCATCTTTCAAAATATGACATTGAGATTTGTTTGCACTTGGGAATTTCAATAATCTACTATACATATGGTGTTCTATTTTGTGGTACTTAAGATTACTTTTGTTTTTGTACATCTTGTACAGATGATTTTATATGGCAGTTTGTAGTCTTAATTTTCAGAAGACAATTGATGTTTCTTGTTTTAAAAATTGGTTTTGAGATTGATTTTTGATTGGGTATTCAAACTTTTATAAAAATGAGTTTTAAATTCAATCTTTTTAATGGGTTTTTGTCGTAGCTTTTAAAAGGGGATTTAGCAGCGTTTTGTTGTTCTGTTCATTGATCCACATTGTCCAAATATAGCCTCTGTTCAGAATTTGAGTAGTGTAGTGATATGAATGAAATTCATATTAGTGTGTTCTAAAATCAGTTTGAGATTAGTTGTGGGTAGATTAGAGATTTTTCGATTTTTCATAATGGATTTTGAGATTATTTTGAAATGGGTGCCATTATATTCAGGGGACCCGGCGTTGTGATTCTCGTCTTGTCGTGGATTATCACTCTCTACACACTCTGGCAAATGGTTGAGATGCATGAGATGGTCCCTGGGAAGCGATTTGATAGATATCATGAGTTGGGTCAGGAAGCATTTGGCGAGAAGCTCGGCCTTTGGATTGTTGTGCCCCAACAGCTGATTGTCGAAGTAGGCGTGAACATAGTCTACATGGTCACAGGCGGGAAATCGCTTAAGAAATTCCATGAAACGGTCTGCCCCAACTGCAAAGAAATCAGGCTGACCTTTTTCATTATGATATTTGCTTCTTGTCATTTTGTTCTTTCTCAGCTCCCCAACTTCAACTCCATTTCAGGGGTCTCTTTGGCTGCAGCAGTCATGTCGCTCAGGTAACCTCTCTCTCGTTTGTCTTTGAATTCTGATGATTTGAATGTTCAATTGAACTGAATTGCAATCCGTTTAGCTGATTATAAATCGAATGACCAAAGCATGTGTGGTACCAATTACTGCAATCTAGGCCTAGTCCCTCATAAGTCATAATGAATGAAGAGCGATGATATCCCCACTTTGGTCATTTTCTCTTCATTTAATTGAATTATTGCAATCCTATCAAATTGAACATCCAAATGCAACCTTTTTTTCTTTTTCTTTTTCTTTTTTTTTTTCTTTTTTTTTTTTCACACACTCACACCGTAGTGGGATTTCACCAGCTATGGGTACTCGAACCCTTGACCAGGTGTTGAAACTCCTGAGAGTCTACCACCCGAGCAAGGGTAAGGACCCTTTGCACTTGTTTGTTTTGCTAGAATGGAGTCCTGGAAAATGCTTTTCCTTTGCATTTTTCAGTGTTTTCGGGTACATAAAACTTTTCCTTCATTTTTGTCATTTAAAACCTCACATTAGAGGTAAATCTCTTTTTACACCAATTGACTTTTTGAAAAAGAAATTTCAATCCTAACACATCCTAACTATAAATAGGGCACTTACGTACATGTATCATTGAAAAGCCACTTTTTAATATGTTTTGTTGATCTTGTTGTTGGTTTTGGCCAGCTACTCCACCATTGCATGGACCACTTCGATTCATAGAGGAAAGCAATCCGATGTGCAATACAGCTATGCATCTTCAACCACAAAGGGGACCGTGTTCTCCTTCTTTAGCGCATTCGGAGACGTCGCTTTTGCATATGCAGGCCACAATGTGGTGTTAGAAATACAAGCAACCATCCCATCAACACCTGAGAATCCATCTAAGATACCAATGTGGAAGGGTGTGATTGTTGCCTACATTGTTGTTGCTGTATGCTATTTCCCAGTCGCTTTGGTTGGTTACTGGGCATTTGGGAATTCAGTTGAGGACAACATTCTTATTAGCCTAGAGAAGCCAGCTTGGCTAATTGCAGTTGCAAACTTCTTTGTTGTAATCCATGTCATTGGCAGTTATCAGGTGATATTTACTCTTCCCATTTTCCTTCCATCTTTAATTTCTGCTTTCAGGTGCATTATATGATGATGCTTGATCAATGGAAATGTGCTTGTTTTTTTTTTTCATCTGACCCGGTGAATGGCATGGGTAGGACCCACCTTTTGATGACCAAAGCTGTTGATCTTTTGGGCCAATCTTGTGATGGAACATACCAAATGCTACACTTACATTTGGGACCGAAGTTCATGTTTTGGACATAACTTAATTTCCCCGGTGTATCCCATGGTGTCTCCTAGCCAAAGTGATGTCCATCATATGTGTGATTGGATCAGCATTTAGTGTTTATTGGGGCAAATAAAAGCTTGATCAAGCATCCTCAATTTCTGCTTCTGAGTTTTTTTATTTTTTTTGGAATGATTTTGACCTGACTTAGTTCTATTGGCTTGGATGTAGATTTACGCAATGCCCGTGTTTGACATGTTGGAAACTCTTCTTGTGAAGAAGTTCAAATTCCCACCTGGTCGTACTCTTCGCCTAGTTGCACGCTCGAGCTACGTTGGTAATCTCTCTCCATCAAGCTAAGTTGTTATGAATTTTAGGTATTCAGTATGATTTTCTTGGATCTTTTTTCTTATACCGGCTTCATTTGAGTGCAGCACTTACGATGTTTATTGCTATGACCTTCCCTTTCTTCGGTGGGCTACTTGGATTCTTCGGAGGATTTGCCTTTGCGCCAACAACATACTTCGTAAGACATTAGAAATCAACATTCTCTTTTTCCTTCTCATTTTTTTTGATAAATCTGTATTGTTCATCTGGTAGATAGCACTTCGTAGTGACATGGCCCAAAAATCAGGCCTTAAAGTGGACCATGTAGGTGTAAAAATATTGGGTTGTGGCTCATACATGGTGGGGGCCAATCCGATGAGTGCCCTGTCTATACACCGACACCTGACCATTGATCTCTTTTGTGACAGCTCCCTTGCATCATGTGGCTTGTGATCTACAAGCCCAAAAAATTCAGCGCATCTTGGTTTGCGAATTGGGTATGTTAGCTTTATATCTATTTTCTTTTCATGCTACTTTTCTCGCATTTTCGCATTCTTCGAAGAGGTTGAGCTGATGCAAACTTTGATTATGCACTTCAGATATGCATCATACTGGGGATCATGCTAATGCTTGTATCGTCGATCGGCGCTCTAAAGTCCATCATCGATTCTGCCAAGACCTACAAGTTCTACTCATGATCCATCCAAACCCAAGTTGGGGTTTTTGGCAATGGGCAATGGTGGTGATTGTGGTAGGGGCCCTCAATACTGACAGCTATGATTGGAGAGCATTGGGAGTCTGTAAGCTGTCTTCATTGAAACAAATTGAAGGAGAACCTCTTACAAGCCATTCCCACTACTGTTTCTTTGCTTATTTATTTGATATGAAAGATAAAAATCTTCCTATATTTTAGACTTCTGCATATCTCCTTTCAAAGTCTATGTGATTTTTACTGTTTGGGCCTGTGGGGTTAGCTCAAATCTTTTGTTACAATATTTTGTGCAGTAAGGGTTGATTACAAGGCATACCTAAATCATGAATGGGTTGGGCCGACTCGATGGGTCATTGGACCAGACTCAAAATAGGATGGTTATGGGTCTAAAAATTTGAAACCATGGATCCAACCTGATTATTAAATGGGTCAGGTCTGAGACCCTCTCAGTATAGACCTGACCCCTGAAAAAAATTCTAAGTGGGTCCAATTTGGGCCATCCTAAAATGGACCCAGTCCAGACCTAAAGCTAACCTGCACCCATGGAAGCAGTTAATTACTACCACAAGATTGTGGAAAAGTGGGAAGTATGAAACCGTTTATAAGCGAAAATGGGAAATAAAAAAAATTATAATTAGCTAATTAAGATGGATATAAAAGTAGGCATGAATGGATGTTCTCACATATAAGACATCTTGGTTGGAAAGAATGGACATGAAAGTTCACATACAATAGCTGTGTCTGATCATTTCCCATCCATCAACCAAATGAGCAAATAAGGAGACTATCTATGCAAGGAAGACTTCTCAAGATATACATGCAACCAATGTAGGCTTGTATGAGATATGGTGCATTAATCATAGAATGCCTTGGTGCTGTCCATACATTTTCAAAACTTGGGTCCATACCAACCCAGTGGCCAGCTAATGCAGGGGCATTATCACAGCGGGCTCAAGTGGGGTTACCTGTGGGATGAAGGGGCACACTCGGGGTGGGCGACCCGTGTGAGGCGGGTGCCCACGAGGGGAGTTCGGCGAGTTCCTAACCCGTGAGATGTGGGGCTTGGGCTATGAGATAAAGGGATTAATTCGCCATGCTCTAACAGTTCAAGCTTTTAGAGCAAGTGGTTAATTGTCATGCATCACCAGCCCTATCCACAGTACACATGGAGATATTACATAGTCAAAGACCAGCAAAATCATTTAGCTTGATTGTGGACGGAGTTGTGTCCATCTGATGGGAGCCAACTGGATGGCTAGGATCAATCATGAGTTTTGGAGCTGAGTTTGAAAATCTGGCCAGCATGACTGAATTGGGACCCAACATGACTAAGTTGAGTCAGTTTGAAAATTTGCCTGACTCAGTGTGACTCGACCGAGTTGCCCTGCCTTTCTGGCGATTTCCCCAAGATAGGTACAAACATTCTACCAGCGCACTACACAGCTATTGTACAGGTTTGGGTATTTTAAGTAGTTTGTTGATTTCCAAAGAATTTAAATGCACTAAATAATATAAATTTAATTAAAATATTGTGTTGATTAAAGACTCGGTTGAGTCTCTGAGTTGACCCAACTCAGCTAGACATTGAGTCAGTCAAGTCTACGAGTTGAATTCGGCTGGCTAAACATGAGTCAAGTTGCTTAAAGACTCGGTTGAGTCTGAGTTGATTGGACCCATCTATAAATGGAGTCGAGTCCAGTTTTTGAAAACTATGGAATCAACGACAAAGGGACATGATTTGGAACGTTTGGATTGACATACATGATTATCTTATGTGGTGATGTGGCACGGCCATTCCCCTTCCTACTCTAGCATAAGGACACATGCCCATATGGGTCAATGTGCCGGATTAAAGCTCTTGATCCGTGGGTCCATGGAAAAACTCTATTTTAAACAGCATATGTTTGAAACAAAAACTAACAAAGATGCTTTAATGCTTTTACTTCATGCATTTTTGACGAGATAGGCCAGGCCAAAAAAAACTCCGTTTTTTTTTAATATAACTTTATATATATATAGACATACTCACATGTGCACCTTTGCACACATGTCATGGGCGTCTAATCCAAACAGTCCATGTGATGTAGCATCCCATGAAACTTCAATGGACAAATTTTCACCCTGATCTAAAACTTTGATGGGCCATAGAAAAGAGATGCAAATCAAGAGGGTAAACTGTTTGAAGAAAGATTGGTAAAACGTGGATTGTAATGCCCTGTTCTTTTAAACGGTGGGTTCCACCGTTAACCCACCGTTACATATGATGTGGCCCACATGAGTTTTGGATGGCCCTCATTTTTTTTTGGCTCATGCCCTAACCTTATTGGGCAAAACTGATGAACGGTGTGGATTTATCACATCATAGCTGTGGGACCCACTTTTCAAAAAAAAAAAAAAAACAAAAGCAACCAAAGCAAGTGACGTGCGTTACCCATGATTAAAGCCCTCTTGTCCATGACTCCCTCTCTTTCCCACTTCTCCGCAGCGGTTGCAAATGTAAACCCATCCACCATGTATGATATCATTATGGTGGGACCCACTAATCAATCTAAACCGTCCAATGAACTCTCAACCCACTAACTCACCTCACATTATTTTTATACCCCATTTCTCATGCTATCTATAGAAAACCATAGAAAATAAAATCACGAAAGAAAGATTTTGAGAAGAAAAGAGAGATCAGGAAAAGGGAGATTATACGTGGGAGTTCAACATCGAGTTCAGAATTGATTAATCCAAGTTAGTGCACGTAAAAATCAGCATCTCTTCAGATTATTTTCCTTCCATCACACTATTTTTCCATATCAGGTAGGTGATCATTCCTCCATTGAAAAATTCATATCTGTTGTCTTATATAATCTAGACATTGAAATATTTTTTTTTATTTGAATCAATGCAAATATTATTATTATTATTATTATTATTTATTATTATTATTTGCATTTGATATTATTTAGGGGTGATGATGAATATTTATTATGTGAGCAATTATTTTTTTTAATGCAATGATCCTTACAGGTGCTCTGCCTTAAAAGGATCACCATATTATTTGTTATGGGTGCTCTGATATTGTTTATTAAAATATTTCCTTGTAAGTTAGATGCATCATATGTGAACAATTATTTTTTTTTGTACAATGATTCTTACAGGTGCTCTGCCCAGGGTCATTCCTGAAATTATCAGCACGACACGGGTGATCTGCCCAGGGTCATTCCCAAAAGGATCGACACAGGTGCTCTGCCCTGGATGATTCCCTAAAAGGATCAGTACACACGGGCGCACTGCCCTGGGCTTTTGTCCCTAAAAGGTTATACCGGTGCTCTGCTGAGGGTCATACCCTGAAAAGATCAATACCGGTACTCTGCCGTGGGTCATCCCTTAAAAGGATCAGCACACATGAGTGTTTTGTTCACTCCAAATCTTAGTATTTTTAGAAAACCTATGTTAAATAATTTATTTATTTCATATGCATGAATGTCAAATCATTAACTATAATTTTACATCTAGTGTTCAACTTATTTTGATTAATATGTCGAGGTTAAATTTGGTAATACTTGTGGGATTTTCAACTCGGGATTGATGTGATCCTATTGAGTTGTCAACGCATTATGTTTTAACTATTTCAGGTTATGAATATTTTGAAGATGCAGGGTATTACTATTAGTAGTGGAGCATGGAATGTGGTAAGATGCACGTGGCATGTCATTCTACATAAGATAAATTTTATTTTATTTTAGAACTTTGAATATAGTAATGTTTGACTTGATTTTCTTATTTCAAGTTAAGTTAAATAATCATGCATCGATGTAATAACAGATTATGCAATTAGTTATCTTAGTTTGTGTTTGGAATTTTAAAGTTTTGGGCTATGGTAGGAGAAAATGAAATGCATATGAAATTGTCATACTTTATTTTTTTATCTTTATTTTTAAATCACGGGTCTGGAATTCGGGTCCTGGACACCCTATTCGGGTACCCGAATTTTGGGGCGTGACATGAATTGTTCAGATTTTGGACTCACATCAACAATGATGAGTTCTCAAAAAGTTTGCACGATATGCGAACTGGTGCACGGCTGAGCATTCGGATATATATACACACACAAGGGCAATTTTAAGGGAGATCGGTAAAAGGTGAGAATGTTAAGTAGAGAGACCAATTTACAAATGGATGACGCAGAGAAGAGCAAAGAATGATATCAGCCTACCATTTGATTATCGACGTGACTCACATAGGAATTATGATTTTTTTATTTTTTTTATTTTTTTTTTGTTGATGGATGTTAATTGTATTTTATACAATAAATATATACATATGTCAACCTTACTGTTCTTCAATTTTTCGCTTTTTTTTATTTATTATTTTTGTGGGTTCTTTTACCAAAATTTGATAATATTTTAAGGATCAAAATCCAATTAAATGTAAACATTTTCCCTATTGCTTTCCACCGTATGGTGTTTCACTAATGATAGTGGCTAACATCTTTAGGTCGTCCACTCCTCTAATGCCCATTGAACAAAACAAATAGTAAAAAAAAAAGTTTTGCCCATTCATTTATTTGTGCCAAGTACGAAACTATGGGATTACCCCATAAGTTTAGATTTCTTACTTGTGTCATACTCGGATGTGTGGTTGATGAAGGACTCCACATGAGCTTAATAAACGTCTATTTTTTTTATATATTTTTTTCAATTTTCTGACTACAGGGCCTAATGCAATGCATTTTCAAGGCCATCTTCCACACTAGAAGCCAGCATGAACATATGGATGGTTTAAATCTTTGTTTTTAAATATAAGAAAACTTAAACTACCATCCTCTTTCTTCTCCTTCCCTTGCATGTAAATAAACTCCAGAGTCAAAAGCAATGTTCTCTTTGGGAAGAGAGAAATGAGAATATGAATTTGACAAAAGTCCATTGAACATGTTAAATTTATCGATTTGCATTGAACTTTGGATATGGCAAATTTTTTAAGTCCATTATTAGAAATCAAGCTACAAATCCATAGATTTGGAGACAATTTATTGCAATTACAGGGCATTTATTACAAAAGAATAGTTATTATTGCCTTTGAGACAGTCTCTCATTTATAGATTTGCATTGTCTTTCATTGGGGTTTGACCCAAATTCAAGAATTTACGGGGGTATATGTTTGAGCCATTCATGTATTTGGTAGATGCCCAATGAAAACCAAACGATAGATTACAACCTCTCCCTGTTGTGTTTTTTTCTCTCTTTTATGGATCAAGAATAGAAGTCGAGAGTGTTGATACTCCAATAGAATATGAAGGACGAATGGTCCATGCACATCTCACGTGCCAACTGGAACTCACCGTACAAGTGCTAACATGGCACTCTTGAAAGAGATTGGAGCTATGAATCATTGGGCCTACTGTAGATAGCTACTCTTCATGCGTAGACATAGCATACTTGTGCAGCAAATCCAGACCCAACTGTGGTTGGAGCATAACTAAAGAATTGCTTCAACTTGTACTCCGTTCTTAGGCTGATAACTTCAAGTTAATTTGAGTTATTGCAAGTTCCATTACGTCGTATCCCTCCAGATCAACAGCTCTGATTGCCCTACAAGGGTGCCACGCATACCATGCTCTTATGGTAGATTGTGGTAAAGATGGAATGAATAGATATCCTTCATCTATGTGGAAGTCTCTTTCAACAACCCATTCCACCACCATCTGATTATTTGCATAGTCGGATTATTAATGGGTGATCAAATCCAACCACTGTCGAGATATCCACTTACCCAATTACCCGTTTACCAGATTTTTACCCGACTCGAAATAATAATAATAATTTAAAAATTACCTGATTACCCGGCATCTAGGCAGGTCCTAGCTGCTAACCCAAGGGCATTTTCATAATTTATCAATTAATAATAATTTTAACTAAAATATTGAACACTTATTTCTGATACATTAGATTCTATGATATTGACCCGCATTGCCCTTGGGTGACAAGGTTGATGTAGTAACCATTCACGATTATTGATTGTATGTTTTGTCAAAGATATAGTCAATCTATAAGTTTATTAGGCATTACATCCATTATTTAGAGTGCTCCAAGTTACATTCAGACGCCCTTTCTAAAAATAAAAATTAATAAATAAATAAAACACACCCACACCCACAATGGGTACTCGAACCCCCATGACTGTCTAATGTTCATTCTCAACCATGGATTGCTGATAAGGTTCTGATGATGTTCTGTTGATAACATAAAGCTCCACTTAGACACCAGAAATTTAAAATAAATGAAACAACACAATCCAGCAGAGCAAACACCCCAAAACACTAGAAACAGAATTTCACAGTAGACTAGCATTGGGACCCACAGTACATCATTAGATTCAGGGTTTGGCAGACTATCTTCCTAAAATCCAGTATGCTTGTGGGTGCCCTGTGGCTAGAAGCTGGTGCAAGATGGGTGAATTGGCCATTCGCATGAGAAATTTAGGATGAAATCATGAACCAGGCTTCATTGCTTGTGTTTTCTTTTACAACCCCCCAAATCTTCACTCTATATCATGTCCAATATTCATACATGTATCATTTATATGACATAATTTTCTACTAGATAACCATAAACCCAGAGAAACTCTTGTGCACCTCCTGTAGGTACAAGGGGAAACAATTCGACGTGCAAGATATCCACCCCATCCATCAGGTACACCACTACTTGCTGGGACACGATCCCAACAACCAGGCTGACTTAACACTCACCCAGTTCAAAATTATACAAAAACCTCTGAATTCTCATGGTATGGCCCACGAGAGTTTTTGAAATACTCTGATTTTTTATGTTATCCTTTCATCCAGATGTGCCCACATCTGATGAATAGATTGGATGAAATATAAAACCACCATGGAGGGCGCTACACAAAACTAATGGTAGATGTCCCATTCCAACAGTTTCCTATGGTGTGGCCTACCTGACTTTTGGATCATTATCAGTTTTGGGTCATATGATAAACATGAGGCAGCATACCTGATGGACAGGGCGGATCTTTTGAAAGTTCCACCCATGCAGTGCTTGGTTAGCTGTAATACCCATGCGAGGTAGGTTAGCACGGTTCCATAAACCTTGCAAATATAACTTAACAACACAAACGTTGTTAGTCTCCCATATACGCATATACCTTAATTTATTTAATGATTTAAAAAATAATAATTACTCGTTTATTTTGCCCTCACATTTCAGCCTCAATTTTTAACATATAAATGGGACTCGCAACACCCCTAAATTAGAGGGTTGTTGGCAGGTGGGCATCGAGTCATATGAAAATGTTCCAAACAATCACGTGTTAGGACCATGGGAACAAGATTAATAAAGCGTACCAAAAATAGCTACGACAAGGCCATGATGATAGGCGTGAATGATTTGTAAGTTGTAATATGTGTATTACGAAGACTGCCACTCACCTAGTTATTCAACTGTTGTACTTCGTTCCTTTATCAGGAAATTCTTACATTTTCAGCCAGTTTTACACCCATCCACATTTGCACCAAAATGGGCAGGTTACTGTCACCATCCAACTTTTTTTAAAGACCAAAGGTTAATCCATATGAGAAATTATAATACACTTTTCTAATGATTGAAAAAAGATAATGGATCATGAAATCAAAACAAACAATTCAGTAAGTTTGCTAGTCATATATTGAGAATTTGATTACCAAACAATATATATATATATATATATATATATATATATATATATATATATATATATATATATATATATATATATATAGGTAATCAAATTCTCAGTATATATAGATATAGGGCAACTTCTCTATAATAAAAAATTCCAGTGGAGGCCCAAATGAGCCTTTGAACAATGCCACCATGAAGACATTGATAACTAGAACAAAGTAAGGATAATCATCTATAGCAACTGCCTCATTCGCCATTATTCTCGCTTGTCTCCTCCACTGAATTTCTAATAATCATATAATAACCCATTAATCGCCATCCTTCAGTACCTCCAATCCCCAAAATCACCCTCAGCTACTTACCAGAATCCCACCATCTCATCTATTTTTCTGCTTCACCATCCTGGTCCTCTCTTTATACAATTCTAACCAAAGGTTCGATATCCACAGAATGCTGACTGATATTGCCATTACAACCACAACCATCCAAGAAATCCAAACCCACCTTGGGATCACATGGTCCGCCTCCCCGCTCATATAGAACTCACCCATCTTATAGACAAAGATCGGCCCGAATAAACCCCTCACAAGCGTATAGAAAGCATAAAAGGGAGGAGACAAGAACTCATACACCTTGGCAGCGGTAGCCACATCGGCTCTCCTGGAGTTGGCAAGTGTCCATGTGTTCTGACAAGCACTGGTGACCTCGGCAAGGATGAGAAGGACGAGGAGCGCAAAGGCACCATGGAAGATGAGGTACCGGCAGGTGACGAACACAAAGAGGGTTGCAAGGTGGTGGCCGATGAAGAGCACGTCGGAGGGAAAGAAGATGAGGTAATGGAGGAGGTCGGCCAAGAAATAGGCAATGCTGAAGTCAAGCACGAGGTTCTGGAAATTGGTGTTGGGAGAAGCAAAGAGGGGGTGAGATTGGGAGATGATGGCGAATGCGGCCATGAGAGCAGCAGGGCTTCCATGGGCTAAGGAGATGAAGCAGCTAGATGCTTCCGGGCGGTGTTTGGGGCTCCAATTGCGGAAAACACCAAAGTAAGCAAGGAGATAGATGGCAAGGAACATTGGGAAGAAGACTGGAAGGTACGAAAAAATGGGAGTAGTGATCTCCATGGAAAACGACTGCTAGAAAACGGATTTTGGGGATTTGGAAAAGAAAATTTGTCGAAGTTTTGAGTTTTGGAGATGGAAAAGTTCGGATTTGGGTTATTTGAGCTGGAAATCAATTCCTTCCAATATGTTCTCTGAGAAACAGGGGAAATTGTGGTTTCCCTGCTCTACAAAGATTCAGAATGCAGAAATTAGGGTTTCAACAGCAAGGAGGGAGTGGCACGACACAAAAACAATTCAATTCACGATGCTTGCTAGAGCTTGGAAGCTAGGGTTTCTAGAGAGGGACAAAAACTAGGAAGCAAGATAACAAAAGCAATAGAAATTGCAAATTTTAAGGGATTGAAGACTTTAGAAGCTTCAGGAACTTTACAAATCGTGATTTTCCTGAGAATGCAGAAAGCTATGGTTTTGAAAGAAAGTCGATCTAGGCTGTGAGAGTAAAACTACTAAAATTTGCGATTTTCCTTCAAATTCCAAAAACTAGGGTTAGAAAAGAGAGATTTCAAGCAACAGAATCTTGAAAAAACGCCACCTTTCCCCACAGTTCCCGAAATCTAGGGCTCCCGAAGAGAATTCAAAACCAGAAGCAAAAGCAAACGATTGAAACTACGGTTTTATAGAGACTCAAAAGCTGCAGAATCCTGAAAAAACTATCAATTTCCTCCTGAAAAAACGAAAAGCTAGGGTTTTCAATTGGGAATCGAATCCCAGACGCTGGAGCAAACGACTAAAACGCGAGCATTGAGAACTGTAAATTTCCAGGATTAGGAAAAACCGCCATACCTCCTCAGAATGCCAAAATCCTAGGGTTTCAATCGAGAGAAACAGCAGCAGATTCTGCAACTCATCTTTCCAGAGATTCAGAAGTTCGGAATTCCCAGGGTTTGATGGAGAAATCAGACGCAAGAATCCGAAATTGTGGTGATTTTCGAGAGTTGATATGCTTTGGAATGCTGAACTAGGGTTAGGGTTTCGAGAGGAAGATAAAAAAGCAGTTGCAGGAGAGAGAAATATTTCTCGCTTCTCAGTTATTGGATCTTCCGCCAGCGTGACTCTTGGACACTTTCATTTTACACCGTCCAATAAATGTCCACCAAACCAACGGCCAGAGATTCAAACGTTTGTTTTTGGTTGGTGTTAGATCCTCACCGGAGCAGCAAACGTTCTCTCTCTTCTCCTTCTTTATCTCTGGAGATGGAGAAAGATGGGGAGTTATTTGATACTCCGACAGCGTATGGTGCTTCATACGCAGGCATTCGGATATCGTACACCAGGCAGAAAGTTACTCAAACTAAACCGACTACATTGTGGGACCCACTGTCTCTAAAGTCATAATTTCAAAATCAGATTAATGGATGAATCCGATCCTTTGATTCGATAACACCTGTTGGTGAAATAGAGGACGCCGATTGCCTGCGACCTGGGCATAGGAAGTTTCGGTAGTAGAAAGCTGTGTGGAGCCCACAAAGATGCCCTTCACAAATCCAATCCGTCCATAAGTTTTGCAAGACAACAATAATACAGGAATTTAAAAATCAAGCAGATCCTAAACTCATGTGGACCACACCATATGAAAAATAGGGATTGAACGCCTACCATTGGAAACTGTGGGGGCCACAGAATTTTTGCATCAAGATGATACTTGTGTCTATAATTAATTTGAGTGGTAATAACCTCATGAAGGCATATAAGCATTTGGACGGCTCAAGAAGACATTTGTTTTGTTTTGTGTGTTGTGGCCTACATGAATTTTTTACCTACTAATTTTTAGATTCCTGTTATATGTGGTTTTGCAAAACTGATGGATGGAATGGATTTATGACTGGCATTTCTGTGGGCCCCAATGTTCAGCAATCGGGCCGTCCATGATAAAATAAGAGATAATTCGTGGTATTTGCTTGTCTTATTGTTTATATTTAAAAACCTCATGCTATTAAGTTATTTAAAGTAATGCGACTATGATTTAAAAGGATGGTGAGAAATTCGTTCAACTGATTTTGACTAAATGTGGGGAATGGAAACACACCGTTTAAGGTATGAAAATAACCATATTGTAATTACGGGTACATATTTTTTGAAATTTATCCCATTATTTGGGAACAGCGTGTGAAAGAGTATATGGGTCACATTGTTGCATATATAATTAATCGAATCCCTTCACTCATCTTGTACACTTATTTTATGACATGAGCTAAAAGAATGAGATAGACTTGAATTACAAGTGAGTTACAAGGAGACTTCAATAGTATATAATTTTAGAATTGTAAAATAAATTTAACTAATATGGTCCACTTGAACATTGGATTTACCTTATTTTTGGTGTTATACTTTAAAATGATGTTAAAAAAATAATAATAATAATAAATAAATTTAATGGCCAATGTTGATTTTTCACAAAAACCACAATAGACCTTACCTAACTTACCACTTAAGAATGTAGGGCTGGAGTAGGAGTGACCCTAGCATTGACCAACATGGTGCGGCCCTAATAGTGGGCCTACTTTGATACGTATATTGTATGTACACACCATCCAAAAGCTTTTTTGTAAATTGACAGAAAACTAAACAACATGAAGGGGAAAAAAATAATAATAATAAATTTCAGCTTTATCTAAATTTTTTGCATCCCACAACAAGTTTTAATGGCCAAATACAATTGTTTCCTATGTTTTGGTCCATCTAAGATTTGGATATACTTACTTTTTAGATAATGCCCAAAAATGATATGGAAATATGGACGGTGTGGTATATAATACATACATCAAGGTGAGCTCCATGGGATAGCGTTGTGTATGGTGAAACTGAGGTGGCAACCTAATTCACTCCCTCCCATGGGGATGCAGATTGCTTACGAACACTGCCTTGATGTTTCTTTGGGGGACCCACTATGATGTGTGTTTATTTATATATGTCCATCCATTTTAGATAATTATTTTAAGGCCTTAGATTTAAAAATATTAATAATAAATAAATAATTTGAAAAAAAATATATTTAAAGTAGATTCAAGCCTCTAGTGGACCATATATAACACAAGAAAACAATGGTAATTAAATGCTCACCATTGAAATCATCATAGGACCCACTTTAAGGATTATTTGTCATCAAACATATTAACTTGGTCACAAAGGATAGGATTAAGGAAAACAAAAATATCGACATTATCCAAAACTCATGTAGGCCCGGCCCAAGAAGATTTTAATGGTTGACATTAAATCATCACTATTTCCTATTGTATGGCCCACCTAAGATTTGGATCTAAGTTTTGGGATAAACGTTTGGGGTAAGGTATTAGATGGGATAGAATTACATTTGGTCCCGTGCAAATTTCATCCATCCTTTGGGTAGGATGAGAAAGGTCGGGATTAGGTAGGATGGAATTACATTTGGACCCATAGAATTGCGTTTGGTCCCATGAGGGATTTCTAAAGATTTTGAAACCCACTGGACATGTGGGCCTTGTTATGGGAAGATCGAAGTCTATATGAGAGCCGAGGACAAAGAACCGAGCCAAATCGACTAGCAGGATCAACATCCGAGGCCTAATCCGTTCGTCCTGATATGAGCACTCTAGAGAGACATGACATTCAGAATACCTTCACCACGGCCACAAGTCTGAGCGGACATAAAAACTGTGTACTAAACACCGCGCGAGAACTACTCATTCGCCAACTTCACCTACGGCAAAACCTTCGCCTCGGAGCCCCATTCGAGATATCAGCTCAGACCTACGAATCATCCGAGTTCAACAAGATACGCATCAAAGATAACTGCACGGTTAAATAACCTTTGGCTGAGCCGAGTCAAGTAGATATTAAGGTCCCGTTTGCCAAATAAGGAAACTATCATAACCGGACGTGGCCGAAAACTCCGTCCGGTTATGCACATTATGCGTTTTACGCGTTACACAATCTGCAGATTACGGACGATATCTCCACGATTCGAGAATTCCCCTGATGGCGCCGAGATTGTCGAACCCGGACTTCTCAACCATCAGGTATAAGTATTTTATCACCCCATCACCATAGGGACGGAACATCTCGCACTCTCCTTCTATCCTTCCAACTTAGACTCCGATTCCCTTGACCTGACTTAGGCATCGGAGGGTCCCCCGGTCTAGACAGGGTCTCCTTTGCTCACCTTTTGGGCAGGACCAGGGTCCATCCGAGGAGCGGAGGGTGTTCCAGATTTTGACATCAACAGGCCTCACATTGCGCATGTATTTATCCATTCACATACACCATTTACATGTGACATTCTGGTCATATATGGGTATAAGTGAATGAAATCGGTTCTAAATTTGGTCGTTGATTACAATTCCATGGTCCACCAAATAGGATTTTACTTAATGTAGTATTTTCCCATAGCAAGAAATTTATCCCAAATATTGTGTATTTATCGCAGACATACAATGGTTGTACAATAAATATGTAAATCCCTTCTAATACAATTTAATACCATTTTAATCCACGGACCAAACATGCCCTAAAATAAGCTAAAAATAAGGATGCACAATGTTGATATACAATTGGTACATTAATGTGGGCCCCACATTCAGGGCATCATCGTGTTAGATGAGATATGAGCTACACCTATAATCCATGTCCATCTCTCCGCCAAAACATATAGCAAATTAAAGCTAACTGTTTTAACGTTTGAATGATATATTTCCAGGTGGAACCCATTGTGATTGTCGGAAGAAATTCACTTCATCCATCCATTTTGTCATATCATGTTAAAACAAGGGACCAAAAATCAAGTATATACAAAACTTAAGTGAGCTACACAACTGGCACCATTTAAAACATTTTAAGCTTTACTGTGATGTTTATATGTAATTCAAACCAGAAGGTGCCCCAACACTATTCATGAGGTCATTAATACTAGGATGAATTGAAAAAATAAAAATATTAGCCTAATCTAAAGCTTATGCATGCCCATAAATGTTTCAATCGTGGGCTATAATCACAACTACTTTCTATTATGTGGCCTACTCGAGCTTTGGATGCCATGAAATAATTTGAAAAAATATATAAAGGGGTTGGATTTCTCACAAACATCATAGTGAGTATAGCTTAGCTCAGGATCTACGAACATTAATCATCATTATCTACTATGTTAAGTGAATGTGACATTTTAATCTTTTTCAAACTACAATTTTAGACCTGTATGCAATGGCAATGGCAATGGTAATGGCAATGGCTGCATTAGTTGGTTAAGTCAATAATAGAAAGAATAGGAAAGTGGATTACTTTAAATAACTTCTAAGTAGGTGTCATTTTTTGTATATAAACAAAAAAAGAGAAGTGTTTTAATAAATAACTTATAAAAAAATCTTCCATTTTAGTTCAATAATACATCTGGACTGACACACATAATCTGGACGTTTTAAGTATACATTTCCGTCATGCGTACACTTTATAAGTTCCCTCGAATCATCCTTTTCCCATCCCGCCAAAAATGTCGCTTTTCTCGATGCGTCGTGATCTTCGTAGGGGAGAATTTTTATATAGAAGGTGGATTTCATACTCCGGCGGATCGTGTTCGCTGATACACAGGCACTCATGAATTGTACATACCCTCTACATTAAATCAAACTAAACCGTTCAAATTGCATAAGCTACTGTGGATAGGTTATAGTAGCAAATCGATGTCGAGCGAAAAACTTTTAAGTACAGATGAATACACATTTATTCTTTGATTTTAGATATGAGATTATCTTTCATTTTGACGGTCCAATAAATGTCCACTAATCACACACTTAAAAAAGATTTTTTAATAAAAAATCCTCATAACTTCCAAATATACCTAGAAGCCATCTACCAAAGTACCTCATGTATTGTTTTCTTTTAAAAGTAATAAAATTTAAAAATTTTACAGCCCATGTGCTGCCTATTATATCCAACTCGTCGGGACGCGGATTCCGTACTACGCCCTGTCCCCGTCTCTGGAACGGACGGGGAAGCGGATTGACTGGAAATCGGATTGCAGTACTGATTAAACTCAGTTGGGCCCACTTTGAATGTAAGTACTTTATCCACACCGTTCATCCGTTTTCAAAGATCATTTTAGGCGTTGAGACAAGAATTGAAGCTTATCCAAATCTCAAACGGACCATACCACAGGAAACAGTGGAAATAATGATTTCCACCGTTGAAACCTTTCTAGGCCCCACAGTGATGTTTATTTGTCATCTAAACTTTTAATGTGATCAAAAAAGTATGGATGAAGGGAAAAAACAAATATAATCTTGATCCAAAACTTCTGTGGACCCCAAGAATTTTTCAACGGTAGAAATTCAATTCTCACTGTTTCCTGTGGTGTGGTCCATTTTAACTTGTATATGATTTGATTCTGATCTTAGGCCTTAAAACTATATGGTAAAGTGGAAGGGCAGACCGGATAATATAAAAAAAATCACGGTGGACCCCACAGAGTTTACTCGGTACGCAAACGGAATCCGCTTCCGATTGACTGGTGTACCAGACACCACCAACCTGGTTAGTATGTTGACGTCACCAAGTTCTGTGGGACCCATCTTGATGTATGAGTTATATACTAACCGTTCATCCACCTGGAGAGCTCGTCGTAAGGTTTACTCCAAAAACTAAGACAGATCCAAAAATCTAGTGGACCACACTTAAAAAAAGGTCGGGGATTGAACCTGTACCATTGAAATCCTTTTGCAGTCACAGTAATTTTATATCAATAATATATTTGTTTTTCCTCTTCTTTCGTGCTTGTGTGACCTTATGAATGTATTGGATATAAAATAAACATTATGTGTGTGTATACAATACATGCATCAAGGTGGGCTCCATGCGGTAACGTTGTGCGTGGTGAAACTAAGGTGGCAACCTAATTCACTCCCTCCCATGGGGATGCAGATTGCTTACGAACACTGCCTTGACGTTGCTTTGTGGGACCCACTATGATGTGTGTTTATTTATATATGTCCATCCATTTTAGATAATTATTTTAGGACCTTAGATTTAAAAATATTAATAATAAATTTTTTACAAAAAGTTGTTTAAAGTAAATTCAAGCCTCTAGTGGACCATAACACAAAAAAACAATGGTAATTAAATGCTCACCATTGAAATCATCATAGAACCCACTTTTAGGATTATTTGCCATCAAACATATTAACTTGGTCACAAAGGCTAGGATTAAGGAAAACAAAAATATCGACGTTATCCAAAACTCATGATGCCCCGGCCCAAGAAGTTTTTAATGGTTGACATTAAATCATCACTGTTTCCTATTGTATGGCCCACTTAAGATTTGGATCTAAGTTTTGGGATAAGCTTTTGGGGTAAGGCATTAGATGGGATAGAATTACATTTGTCCCGTGCAAATTTCAACCATCCTTTGGGTAGGATGAGAAAGGTTGGAATTAGGTGGGATGGAATTACATTTGGTCTTATGGAATTGCATTTGGTCTCCATGCGGGATTTCTAAAGATTTTGAAATCCTCTGGACATGTGGGCCTCACATTGCGTATGCGTTTATCCATATCATCCATTCACATACACCATTTACATGTGACATTCTGGTCATATATGTGTGTAAGTGAATGAAATCGGTTCTAAATTTAGTCCGTTGATTACAATTCTATGGTCCACCAAATAGGATTTTGCTTAATGTAGTATTTTCCCATAACAAGAAATTTTTCCCAAACATGGAGTTTGATGACTAAAATATTGTGGATTTATCGCAGACATGCAATGGGTGTACAATAAATATGTAAATCCATTCTAATACAATTCAATACCATTTTAATCCACGGACCAAACACGCCCTAAAATAAGCTAAAAATAAGGATGGACAATGTTGATATACAATTGGTACATTAATGTGGGCCCCACGTTCAGGGCGTCATCGTGGTAGATGAGATATGAGCTACACCTATAATCCATGTCCATCTCTCTGCCAAAACATATAGCAAATTAATGCCAACTGATTTAACGTTTGAATGATATATTTGCAGGTGGAACCCATTGTGATTGTTGGAAGAAATTCACTTCATCCATCCATTTTGTCATGTCATGTTACAACAAGGGACCAAAAATCAAGGATATACAAAACTTAAGTGGGCTACACGATTAGCACCATTTAAAACATTTTGAGCTCAACTGTGATGTTTATATGTAATTCAAACCGTAAAGTGCCCCAACTATTCATAAGGTCATTAACACTAGGGGCCTGTTTGATTTTCTAATTACAGATTTAATTCAAGGTAAATGTCATTTATAACACTCTTCACGTCACCCAAGGAAAAAATGTTAAATCATGGGGCCTACAATGATGTGTGTCTTATCCACACTGTTCATCCCTTTAGCCAACTCATTTTAGGGCATGAGCTGAAAAACAAAGCAGATCCCAAAATCAAGTGGACCACAATACAAGAAACAATGGGAATTGAACTCCTACCATTGAAAGCTTCATGAGGACCCCAAAAGTTTTGGATCAAACTGATATTTTTGTTTCCCCTTTATCCATAACTGTGTGACCATATGAACAGGTTGGATGCCAAATAAACATCAATGTGGGCCCTAGGGAGAAAACAGCTTTCAACCATTGACGTCTTGATGATCATTGTTCCTTAAGGTGTGGTCCACTTGAGCTTTTGATTTTCTTAATTTTTGGGTTCATGCCTTAAAATGTATTTTTTAGAAGGATGGATAGTGTGGATAACTCACATATTTCATGGTGGGGCCCACATATTTAAATCAATAATAACATATATTATATGGACTGCCTTTTCGAAAGTAATTCCCGGTGAATTTCAAACCGGTGGAGTAAGTAATAATTATTTATTTCCCTATATTTACTTGGAAAATTAAAAATCAAACAGCCCCTAAGATGAATTAAAAAAATAAAATAGTAGCCCAATCTAAAGCTTATGCACGCCCATAAACTGTTTCAATCGTGGGTTACAATCACAACTACTTTCTATTATGCGGCCTACTTGAGCTTTGGATGCCATAAAATAATTTGGAAAAATATATGAATGGGGTAAATTTCTCACAAACACCATAGTGAGCCTCGCTTAGCTTAGGATCTCTAAACATTAGTCATCATTATCTACTATGTGAAATGAATGCATTTTAATCCTTCTCAAACTACAGTTTTAAACTTGTATGCAATGGCAATGGCAATGGCAATGCTGCATTAGTTGGTAAAGTCGATAACAGAAAGAATAGGAAAGTGGATTACTTCAAATAACTTCTAAGTGTCATTTTTTTGTAAATAAACAAAAAAGAGAAGTGTTTTAATAAATAACGTATAAAATAATCTTCCATTTTGTTCAATAATGCATCTGGACTGACACACATAATCCGGACGTTTTAAGTATACATTTCTGTCATACGTACACTTTATAAGTGCCCTCGAATCATCCTTTTCCCATCCTGCCAAAAATGTCGCTTTTCTCGATGCGTCGTGATCTTCCAAGGGGAGAATTTTTTATATAGAAGGTGGATTTCATACTCCGGCGGATCGTGTTCGCTGATACACAGGCACTCAGGAATTGTACATACCCTCTACATTAAATCAAACTAAACCATTCAAATTGCATAAGCTACTGTGGATAGGTTATAGTAGAAAATCGATGTCGAACGAAAAACTTTTAAGTACAGATGAATACACATTTATTCTTTGATTTTAGATATGAGATTATCATTCGTTTCGACCGTCTAATAAATGTCCACTAATCGCACACTTAAAAAAGATTTTTTAATAAAAAATCCTCATAAATTCCAAATATACATAGGAAGTCCATCTACCAAAGTGCCTCATGTATTGTTTTCTTTTAAAAGTAATAAAATTTAAAAATTTTACAGCCCATGTGCTGCCTATTATATCCAACTCGTCGGGACGCGGATTCCGTACTACGCCCTGTCCCCGTCTCTGGAACAGACGGGGAAGCGGATTGACTGGAAATCGGATTGCGGTACTGATTAAACTCAGTTAGGCCCACTTTGAATGTACGTACTTTATCCACACCGTTCATCCGTTTACAAAGATCATTTTAGGCGTTGAGACAAAAATTGAAGCTTATCCAAATCTCAAACAGACCATACCACAGGAAACAGTGGAAATAATGATTTCCACCGTTGAAACCTTTCTAGGCCCCACAGTGATGTTTATTTGTCATCTAAACTTTTAATATGATCAAAAAAATATGGATGAAGGGAAAAAACAAATATAATCTTGATCCAAACCTTCTGTGGCCCCCAAGAAATTTTCAACAGTAGGAATTCAATTCTCACTGTTTCCTGTGGTGTGGTCCATTTTAACTTGTATATGCTTTGATTCTGATCTTAGGCCATAAAATTATATGGTAAAGTGGAAGGGCAGACCGGAAAATATAAAAAAAATCACGGTGGACCCCACAGAGTTTACTCAGTACCTAAGCGTACTGAGTTACGCAAACGCAATCCGCTTCCGATTGACTGGTGTACCAGACACCACCAACCTGGCTAGTATGTTGACGTCACCAAGTTCTGTGGGACCCATCTTGATGTATGAGTTATATACTAACCGTTCATCCACCTGAGAGCTCGTCGTAAGGCCTACTCTAAAAACTAAGACAGATCCAAAAATCTAGTGGACCACACTTAAAAAAAGGTCGGGGATTGAACCTCTACCATTGAAATCCTTTCTGCGGTCACAGTAATTTTATATCAATAATATATTTGTTTTTCCACTTCTTTCGTGCTTGTTTGACCTTATGAATATATTGGATATAAAATAGACATTATGGTGGCCCTACGAATGTTTGAACCGTGAGAATCATTGTCTATACACTGATGTATGTGGTGTGATTCACTTGAGATTTGGATATAACTCATTTTTGGATCAAGATCTAAAATGATCTCGCCAAATAGAGGAATGGTGTGGATATGATAAAAACATCATTTTAGGGGCCCATATAACTTTGATCTACTTTGAACCGTTCGTACAACTGGAAGCTCGTCTTCGCAAGGCACGTACCCACACCAGCTAGGTTGGTAATGTGTGGTACACAGCCAATCCGCTTCCAACGGACGTATCCAGGTCCGATGCAGGTTTCCTGCTAAAGCCTTTCGCAGGCTGGAAACTTAGGTGGGCCCACACTGATGTTTGTAAGAAATATATTCCGTTTTTTTAGCTCATCTTAGGACTTGGTGTTGCAAAAATATTGATTTTAAAATATATTTTAATAAAAGATAATATATTATATAAAAAAGTGTTTGAAAATTACTTTTTTGTGGGTTTTTAGAAATAGTCCCATGTTGGAAAAAGAGAAGAAGAAAAAGTTATTTATATGAGAGCGATGCAGTATTATAATATTTACCCACATGATCCAAAGGAAAATGGACTTGCGTACGCACTGTAACACCAGCTCGGGCTCGGTGCGAGGGCGTGGGCATGTGAGGTAGTGTGGCTGTAGAGGCGCTAGTGGCGCACTTTACACTTAGTCAAGGTCTAGCTGTTAAAAAAAAAAAAAAGAGTTGTTGCAGCAGATCTGTAACAGCTGTACCATTAGTGCAGGGTCCAGCTGTAACTGTTGCATGTCTAACCCAACAGCTAGAAAATGGCTAGATGTTGTCTCACAACAGTCAACATGCAGCAGCTTAATGGCCCATGCACAACAGTCAGAAAACGACGATAAAACGGCTAGTTTTCTCCAACAGCTAGAAAACGGTCATGGGATTTATTTCTCTGGACCATAACCCCCGGCCACCATAGCTTATAAAAAGAAGGTCTGAATGGGTTTCCAAACCATCTTTCAACCCACTCCAACAGATCCATACGAACTAAGCCTAAGCCACTCTTCTCATATACAACAGTGATTCCAGCAGTATAGCAAGATTCATCTGAATCATTGCTTAAAAATGAGACCAAAATGTGGTCTAGAACGTTCATCTAAACCAGTAGCTGCTAAAGATCAGTAAAAACAAACCGGTGCAGTGGTTTAAGTTCTAAATATTCTTCTTCTCTCTTTTTCTTCTGGGATTTTTCCTTTTTTATGTATTTCTGCCAGATTGTATAGTAGAGTTCCATTGTGTGGCCTTCGTGTTTGCTGAATGCAGACCCACACCAGGCTCGTCGTATCCTAGAAGCAGTTTGCCTATAACTTTTTCAGCATACTCAATTCACTTGAGTAGGGGCAAATAACGCTTTAAGGACAGCGTTCCAAACGTGCTTCAGCCTGTCCTTATTTCAGATCAACTTGGTTTTTTCCGTTTTCATATTTTACAGAAAATATAATTCTGTAAATTTTCCAACAATCTTAAAGCGTTATTTATGATGGAAGCCAACAGTGTTTCATCCATCAAGTTGATGAATTAGGACTTGATACGTCTTGATCGGTTCGATGGAACCAATTTTACGAGATGACAAGTCAAGCTGGAATTTCTTCTGACGGCGCTGAAGATCTACTACATATTAGATCCAAATCTGCAAGTACTACATGAAGCATTAGACAAAGACACACCTGAACAGGTGGCTACCCGCAACAAACGAGCCGAAGACGAACTCTTGTATCGTTGACACATTCTGAATGCGCTCTCCGACCGCCTGTATGATCTGTACCAACAGACGTCATCAGTAAATGAGATCTGGGCCACTCTGGAGTTCAAATACAAGGCTGAAGAAGAAGGTACCGACAAATTCCTCATCGCCAAGTATTTTGACTTCAACATGGTAGATAACAAACCGCTGCTGCCCTAAATCCAAGAACTGCAGCTAATAGTAAACAAAATCAAAGCCATCAAAATTGATCTTCCTGAATCATTCCAAGTCGGGGCTATAATCGCTAAATTGTCACCGATGTGGAAAGACTATAGAAAGAAGTTACTGCATAAAAGGACTACACACTGAGAAATACCTCAAAATTGAGGAAGAATCCCATAACCGGAAAGAATAAAGGGAATGCTTCGTTCAAGGTAACAGTGTCAAGTACATGCAGTAAAGAACAACTAATAACAAGATCCCGAGAAGGACGATTCCCTGAAACCCAATAAAGGAAAATTTAAGAAAAATGCCCCAAAAAAATAACGAAAAGTTCAAAGGCCCATGCCCTGTCTGTGGAAAAACCGGGCACTATACTCGAGTATACCGATATGGAAAATCTAAAAAAGAAACAAGTGCAGTAGAAGAAGATGATATTGTAGCTATGATCACTGAGGTGAATATCATCCAAGGCAAAGTTCCAAGTTGGTAGTATGATACTGCCGCTATAATACATGTGTGATACAACAAATCAGCTTTCAAAACCTATGAGGAATTGACCAATAGTCAAGAAGTCTAAATGAGTAATGAAGTCCGATTGAAGGTCGTCGACAAAGGAACTGTCGAACTGATATTCACCTCTGGAAAGAAAGTGATTCTGACTAATGTACTGCACGTCCCAGACATGAGGCGAAACTTAGTTTCTGGGGATCTCCTTAGTAAATCAGGCATAAGGGTGGTGTACAAGTCAAGTAAACTGATTCTGTCAAAGAATAAGAATTTTGTCCGAAATGGATATGCTTGTAACGGGATGGTCAAGTTTTCTCTGAATTAAAGTAGCACTTTTGCGTATATGGTTGAATCTGTTGGATTGTGGCATGATAGACTAGCCCATATAGGGTATAGTACCTTGAAGTTTATGGCTAAAAATGGTTTAATCTCATACACGGATAATGAAACCGATAAATGTGAAGTGTGCATACGATCCAAAATGACGAAGAAACCTTTTCCAAGTGTTGAAAGATCATCTCAAATATTGGATCTTGTGCACAGTGATATCTGTGAGTTAAACGGCATTCTTACTCGTGGAGGTAAACGGTACTTCATAACCTTTATAGATGATTGCTCTAGATATGTGTATGTTTATCTATTAAAGAGCAAAGATGAAGCATTAAATATGTTTAAAATATATAAAGCAGAAGTAGAGAATCAACTAAATAAGAAGATAAAAATTCTCCGTAGTGATAGAGGAGGAGAATACTTCTCCAATGAATTCGATTACTTTTATGAAGAACATGGACTAATACATCAATGTACTGCGCCATACACACCTCAACAAAACGGAATAGCTAAAAGGAAGAATAAACATTAGTAGAGATGGTCAAGTCAATGCTGATAAGAGCAAAGTTGTCACTAAGTTTATGGGGTGAGGCACTGCTTGCAGCGTGCCATATACTAAATAGAATTCCGTCTAAAAAATATAAAATATCTCCATATGAAACATGGAGAGGTAGAAAACCTAACCTGGGATATCTTAAAGTGTGAGGTTGTCTTGCATATTGCAGAACTCCTGATCTAAAAAGAACTGAGTTAAGACCAAGAGCTATTAAGTGCGCCTTCGTAGGGTATGCACAAAATAGTAAAGCATATAGACTTCTAGATATAGAATCTAATACAATAATAGAATCAAGAGACGTTAAGTTTTTTGAGAACTCACTATCCTTGGAGTCAAAGGATAATGAAATACAAACTCCTAATAGAGAACTAGATAACACAACTACACAAATAGTGGAAACTCTTGTTGAACCTCGTAGGAGTTAAAGGACAAGAATAGAGAAGAGTCTAGGAGATGACTACATAGACTCACAACGCGTCATTTTTCATCTTATAGAAGGAGATAGAGAAAATGTTATAAGAAAAATACATATAGTGATGACTATATAAGATGATCTTAACACATATAAAGAAGTTGTATCCTCTAGAGACTCAACTTTCTGGAAAGAAGCTATAAACGATGAAATGGAATCCATAATGTCAAATCAAACATGGGAACTAGTAAACTTACCTCCAGGTTCTAGACCCATAAGTTGTAAGTCGGTATTTAGAAAGAAATATCACACTGATTGGACTATCCAAACCTTTAAAATTCGATTAATAGCTAAGAGTTTTAGACAAAAAGAAGGGATAGATTACTCTGACACATACTCTCCTATAGCTAGGATAACATCCATTAGGATATTATTTGCGCTAGCTTCCATACATCATCTTCACATTTACCAAATGGATGTAAAAACCGTATTCCTGAGTGGTGACCTCAATGAGGAGGATACATGGAACAACCTGAAGGTTTCGTTCTACCAGGAAATGAAAACAAAATATGTAAATTAATCAAATCTCTGTATGGATTAAAACAAGCACCAAAACAATGGTATGAGAAGTTTGATTCCAAAATACTATCTCATGGTTTCATGCATAATGTAGCTGATAAATGCATATATTCCAAAGTAGATAGTAGCTGCATGATTATTATTTGTCTGTATGCTACTGACATGTTAATAATAAGTAATAAAATGGAAAGTGTAACTGAAACGAAGAGGTTTCTATCTTTGGACAAGTTGATACCATCCTAGGTATTAAAGTTAAAAAATATTATGAGGGTTATGGTTTGTATCAATCTCATTATATTGAGAAGATACTAAGCAAGTTTAACTATCTAAATATAAAAGAAGCAAAAACCTCATATGATCCAAGTATCAAGCTAAAAGAAAATACCGGAAGAACTGTTGCACAATTAGAATATACGAGTGCTATAAGGAGTCTTATGTATGTTATGCAATGCACTAGACCTGATATCGCATATGCCGTAAGTAAACTTAGTAGGTTTACTAGTAACCCCAATACTAAACACTGGAATGCAATCAGTAGAGTCCTTGGTTACTTAAAAGCAACCAAAGACTTAGGACTATTTTATTCAAAATTTCCTACCGTATTAGAAGGATATACCGATGCGAGCTGGATATCGAGCACAGGGGACAACAAGTTTACTACAGGGTGGGTATTCACCCTAAGATGTGCAGCTGTATCTTAGGGATCTAACAAACAAACTTGCATAACACACTCGACTATGGAGTCTGAATTCATAGCCCTGGCTGCAACAGCCAAAGAGGCTGAGTGGCTAAGGGATCTTCTATTAGAAATCACTTTCTGTGTAAAACCTATATCAGCTGCGTCACTACATTGTGATAGTGAAGCCACATTAGCTAAAGCCTATAACGGCACATATAATGGTAAGTCTAAACATATCAGTCTTCGACATGATTATATCAGACAATTGATTCGAGATGGAATCATTGTTATTTCCTATGTGAAATCAATCAATAACCTGAAAGACCCTTTCACTTAACTTCTACCGAGAGAGGTAGTAAAGGCTACATCTAGAGGGATGGGGTTGAAACTCTTCAACCAAAGTTTCACCAGTGATGGTAACCCAACATAAAGTCAGAAAATCTCTAATTTCGAATTTAATGGGTAAAAATAAGTCACTGATATGTGAAAAGTTTTTCAGCACTAAAAAAATACAAAACCTCATCCATAATAGATAAGTGTTGAGCGTTACGAAGAGAGTTGAGTCTTAGAACTCTTAATGAAATCCAGTCTATAGGACAAGTGTCTTATAGTAACGGAGACACTGGAAGGATTTCACCTATATGAACATAGAGATGGTGTCGTCTCTCATGAGAGTTACGAGTTTTTTCTTTCAGGATTGTTCATGAATTAGGATAAGCACGTGGTCGTTAATTGTGTTGAGTAAGATTGTGGAAACTCTAACAAACACATAGCGAATATGTGTATGGTTTCTCCGACTTTATTATCTAGAATAACTGGTTCAACGCTACGGCTACCAGTCATTTCGACAGAGTTTTGAGATACTTACACTAAGGAAAGATTAAAATCGAAAGATATATTTCTTTATGTATATAAGCTGATTATTCTAGAAGAAACTTTTAATCGAGAAAAATATATTTTTAAAAATCAAGTGGGGGATTGTTGCAAAAATATTGATTTTAAAATATATTTTAATAAAATATAATATATTATATAAAAAAGTGTTTGAAAAACACCTTTTTGTGGGTTTTTGGGAATAGTTCCACATTGGAAAAAGAGGAGAAGAAAAAGTTATTTATATGAGAGTGGTGGAGTATTATAATACTTACCCACATGGTCCAAAGAAAAATGGACTTGTGTGTTCTAGTGCATAGCATTGGAACACCCGCGCGCGCGCTCGCGCTCTGACACGGGTACGGGCTCGGTCTCGGGCTCAGGGCGAGGACGAGAGCATGGGCATGTGAGGCAGTGTGGCTGTAGAGGCGCTAGTGGCGCACTTTGCACTTCGCACGTCCGTATCGTGTCGCTCCTTCGCAACCTTGAGCGAACCTGTGCGACTAAGTCGCTAAGGTGGATGAGAGGACTGAATGAGAGTCCCTCTGTATATATATAGAGAGCTGAAAAAAGAGTTGTTGCAGCATATCTATAACAGTTGTGTCATTAGTGTAGAGTCCAACTGTAACTGCTGCATGGCTAGCCCAACAGCTAGAAAGCGGCTAGCTGTTGTCTCACAACAATCAATATGCAACAGCTTAATGGCCCATGCACAACAGTCAAAAAACGGTCATAAAACGGCTAGTTTTCTCCAACAGCTAGAAAACGGTCATGGGATTTATTTCCCTGGACCATAACCCCCAGCCACCATAGCCTATAAAAGGAGAGTCTGGATAAGTTTCCAAACCATCTCTCAACCCACTCCAGCAGACCCATACGAACTAAGCCTAAACTACTTTTCTCATATACAACATTGATTCCAGCAGTATAGCAAGGTTCGTCTGAACCATTGCTTGAAAATTAGACCAGAGGTGTGGTCTAGAACGTTCATCTGAACTAGAAGCTGCTGAAGATCAGTAAAAACAGACCAATATAGTTGTTTAAGTTATAAATATTCTTCTTCTCTCTTTTTCTTCTGGGATTTTTCTTTTTTTATGTATTTCTGCCAGACTGTGTAACAGAGTTCCATTGGTGGACCTTCGTGTTTGCTGAACGTAGACCTACACCAGACTCGTCGTATCTTAGAAGCGGTTTGCCTGTAACCTTTTCAGCATACTCAATTCACTTGAATATGGGCAAATAATACTTTTAAGGATAGCGTTCCAAACGTGCTTCAGCCTGTCCTTATTTCAGATCAACTTGGTTTTTTCGGTTTTCATATTTTACAGAAAATATATTTCTTTAAATTTTCCAACACTTGGACCAAAAGTGAGCAGAATCCAAGACTCATGTGGGCCACACTGAAGGAAAAGGTGGGTAGGAAAATTCCTGCCAATGAAACCTCCCCGTGGTCGACATTTATGTTTACATGCCATCCAATCCGTTCATAACGTCATTCCTATCGAGATGAACTAAAAATAAAAATATTAACTTGATTCAAAACTTATGTAGCCCCGTGAATATTTCAACTGTATACGTTCAACGCTCAGGTTCTGGGCTCACTTGAGTTCTGGATCCGTTCATTTTTTTGCCACAGTCTTAAAATTGATGGACAAGTTAAAGTAAAGCCTTTCTATGGAAGTTTGTTCTTGCACAAGGATGCTAGGTGGGGCCCACCATATGTTATGGAGAAATTCATTCTGTCCATCTGATTTACAAAATCATTTTAGTACATGGGATCAAAACCGAGGTAGATCTAAAACTCAAGTGAGTTATACAAGAGAAATTAGTGGAGATTTTGTGGCCACCACTGGAATATTTTTATGCATCAGGATAAATTTTCCATGTTTTCACTTCATCCAGTGGGAATAAACTCATGAACAGTTTAGATGGTATATAAATATCAAGATGGTACTCAAGAAGGTTTCAATGGAAGGAAACACTTTCCCCAGTTTTCACTCTCGTATAGCCCATCTAAGTTTTGGATCCACTTCACTTCTGACCCCTCAGAATGGATGGATGGATCGATTTCTAACAAACATCATTGTGGGCCGGGCCCACATGGCATCCAAAGGCTTTCGCAGGAAATCCGTGTCTGATAGAGTGGAAATCAGGTGTTACCGGGTAACAGCTTTAGTGGGTGTTAACATTACCGTAGGGTCCACCTTGATGATAGGTTGTATACCCACTGCGTCCGTTCGTTTTTACAAACCATTTTAAGATGCGGTCCCAATATATAGAAATCTTAGGTGGACCACACCACAAGAAACAGTGATGATTGAATGCTCAACATTAAAAACTTTCAAAAGCCCACCGTAAGGAGATTGAAAATGTTTTTATTTTCCATCCAACCAGTTGATTAGGTCAGCCAGAGCTGGACGAAGGAAAATACAAAGATTAGTTTGATTCAAAATTTTTGGAGCCAAAATTTACTTATTATATCCACACCGTCCATCCATTTTGTGAGATCATTCTATGGCATGATCTTAAAATTAAGGTAGATCCAAAGTGGTCGGTGCTCTGTGGGCCCCACCATGATGTGTGTTTCATCCATGCCGTCTACCCATTCTTCCGGATCATTTTATGGTATGAGTCCAAAAATGAGGTTGATCCAAACCTCAAGTAGCCCACCTCATTTTACCTCCCAATAATAAGCCCCAGCTGTACGGACGCCTTCCCAGAGGTTGAAAATGCCGCTGCTTTTCCTTCCGCAAGAGGATCGACCGCTGACGCTCCTCGCACTCCGAGTTGAACGAACGGTTCAAAAGATATCAAAGTTACATGGGCCCCACAGTTATGTATTTATTATATCCACAACGTTCATCCATATTTCGAGATCATTTCGTAGCATTATCTATAATAAAAAATCATACCCAAAGATCAACTGGACCACACCACAAAGAGCAGCAGAAAATTGATTTTCACCGTTGAAACTTTTGTAGGGCCCACCATAACATTTATTTTCCATCCAATCTATTCATAAGGTCACAAAGACCTGGATGAAGAGGAAAAACAAATTTCATAATGATCCAAAACTTCTGCGACCCCTAAAAGGGTTTCAATGGTAGACGTTCAATCCTCCACTGCCTTTTACAGTGTGGTCCACTTGATAGCCAAATCTGTCTTATTTTTCGTCTCAAGACTTAATATGGACAGTTTGGATATAACACATACCTCATAAAAGGAGCCACAAAGGCGGTGGGGATCACAAGAGAAAAACAAAAAAGGAAAAAAGCCAGGAACCTATTGCTACGGATTATAACCGTAGCCATAACCACAGCCCATGCTTTTTCGACATGCCCTTCGCTATGTATCAAACGCCTTTCGATATGTACTTCGATGTATCAAAGGTATTTCGATATGATTGAAAAAGGTCCAGAACTGTCCAGCAAGTATGCATAAAAATCCAGCAATTTTCGATACATATCGAAGTGTATAGTTACGGATTATAACTGTAGCCATATCTGTAGTCCGTAACAATCTATGCAAAAAAATTTTATTTTTTTATTTTTATTTTTGACATTGAGAACTTTATTCTACCTACAATTTTCTCTAATACATATTTATATAAATATGTATATATAAGCATATAAAAAAAATTTCTCTTTTTTTGATTTATTTCTTTATTCATTTAACAAGAATATCTTCTAAACCAAAATTAGTTACTTGACGTACCATATGATTTTGGGGTAGGAGAAGCTACTTTAGCCAACTAACCTTATTATTTTCCAAGACTCCATCAGGTCGATGGTCGAAAATCCATTTCATTCACTTTGCGGACAATTTCAATCAGTTTGTGGTCATTTCTATGCACTTCATGGTCAATTCGCTTCACTTCATGGTCATTTTCATGCATTTCACGGTCATTCACGGCAATTCTGTGTTGATTTACGGTCATTTCAATGCACTTCACAGTCAATTCTCTTCACTTCACGGTCATTTCCATGCACTTCACGATCAATTCCCTTCACTTCACAGTCATTTCCATGCATTTCGTGGTCATTCCTGGCAATTCGGTGTTCATTCACAGTCAATTCGACGTACTTCACGGTCAATTCACTTCACTCCACGGCCATTTCCATGCACTTCGCGGTCAATTCACTTCACTTCACCATCATTTCCATGCATTTCACGGTCATTCCCGGCGATTCCGTGTTCATTCACGGTCAATTCACTTCACTTCATGGCCATTTCCACGCACTTCGCGGTCAATTCCCTTCACTTCACCATCATTTCCATGCGTTTCAGGGTCATTCCCAGTGATTCCGTGTTCATTCACGGTCAATTCGACGCACTTCACGGTCAATTCACTTCACTTCACCATCATTTCCATGCATTTCACGGTCATTCCCGGCGATTCCGTGTTCAATTCACGGTCAATTCACTTCACTTCACGGACATTTCCACGCACTTCGCGGTCAATTCCCTTCATTTCACCGTCATTTCCATGCATTTCACGGTCATTCCCGGCGATTCCGTGTTCATTCACGGTCAATTCGACGTACTTCACGGTCAATTCACTTCACTTCACGGCCATTTCCATGCACTTCGCGGTTAATTCACTTCACTTCACCGTCATTTACATGCATTTCATGGTCATTCCCAGTGATTTCGTATTCATTCACGATCAATACGACGCACTTCACGGCCATTTCCACGCACTTCGCGGTCAATTCACTTCACTTCACCGTCATTTCCATACATTTCACGGTCAATTCGACGCACTTCACTTAACGGACATTTCCACGCACTTCACGGTCAATTCACTTCACTTCAACGTCATTTCCGTGCATTTCACGGTCATTCCCGGCGATTCCGTGTTCATTCACGGTCAATTCGACGCACTTCACGGTCAATTCACTTCACTTCACGACCATTTCCATGCACTTCGCGGTCAATTCACTTAACTTCACCGTCATTTCCATGCATTTCACGGTCATTCTCGGCGATTCCGTGTTCATTCCTGGTCAATTCGACGCACTTCACGGTCAATTCACTTCACTTCACGCCCATTTCCACGCACTTCGCGGTCAATTCCCTTAACTTCACCGTCATTTCCATGCATTTCACGGTCATTCCCGGCGATTCCATGTTCATTCACGGTCAATTCACTTCACTTCACGGCCATTTCCACGCACTTCACGGTCATTTCACTTCACTTCACTATCATTTCCATGCATTTCATGGTCATTCCCGGTGATTCCGTGTTCATTCACAGTCCATACGACGCACTTCACGGTCAATTCACTTCACTTCACAGCCATTTTCATGCACTTCGCGGTCAATTCACTTCATTTCACCATCATTTCGATGCATTTCACGATCATTCCCGGCAATTCCGTGTTCATTTACGGTCAATTCAACGCACTTCACGGTCAATTTACTTCACTTCACGGACATTTCCACCCACTTCGCAGTCAATTCACTTCACCTCACCGTCATTTCCATGCATTTCACAGCCATTTCCAGCGATTCCATGTTCATTCACGGTCAATTCGACGCACTTCACCGTCAATTCACTTCACTTCACGGCCATTTTCATGCATTTCACGGTCATTCCCGGCGATTCCATGTTCATTCACGGTTAATTCGACGCACTTCACGGTCAATTCGATGCACTTTATGGTCATTCACGGTGAATTGACCATGAAGTGCGTGGAAATGGCTGTGAAGTGAAGTGAATTGACCGTGAAGTGCGTCGAATTGACCGTGAATGAACACGGAATCGTCGAGAATGACCGTGAAATGCATGGAAATGATGATGAAGTGAAGTGAATTGACCGCGTAGTGCATGGAAATGGCCGTGAAGTGAAGTGAATTGACCGTGAATGAACACGGAATCGCCGGGAATGACCGTGAAATGCATGGAAATGACGGTGAAGTGATGGGAATTGACCGCGAAGTGCGTAGAAATGGTCGTGAAATGAAGTGAATTGACCATGAAGTGCGTCGAATTGACCGTGAATGAACACGGAATCTCCGGGAATGACCATGAAATGCACGGAAATGATGGTGAAATGAAGTGAATTGACCACGAAGTGCATGAAAATGGCCGTGAAGTGAAGTGAATTGACCGTGAAGTGCGTCGAATTGACCATGAATGAACAAGGAATCGTCGGGAATGACCGTGAAATGCATAGAAATGATGGTGAAGTGAAGTAAATTGACCGCGAAGTGCATGGAAATGGCCATGAAGTGAAGTGAATTGACCGTGAAGTGCGTCGAATTGAATGTGAATGAACACAGAATTGTCGGGAATGACTGTGAAATGCATGGAAATGACCGTGAAGTGAAGCGAATTGACCGTGAAGTAAATGAAATGAGCGAAATTGACCGCGAACTGATTGAAATTGACCGTGAAGTGAATGAAATGGATTTTCGACCATCGACCTGATGGAATCTTGAAAAATAACCAGGTTGGTTGGCTAAAGTAGCTTCTCCTACCCCAAAATTATATAGGGTACGTCAAGTAACTAATTTTGGTTTAAAAGATATTGTTGTTAAATGAATAAAAAAATAAATGAAAAAAATAAATAAATAAATAAATAAAATTATATGCTTATATATACATATTTATATAAATATGTATTAGAGAAAATTGTAGGTAGAATGAAGTTCTCCATGTAAAAATATATATATATATATATATATATATATATATATATATATATATATATATATATATATATCTTTCATAAATTGGCACAAACTACATTTACGGCCACGGTTATAATCCGTAGCTAAAGGTAAAATACCTTTTTTCAACTAATCAAAAATTGCAGGATTTTTGAGGCAAACTTGCTGGACAGTTATGGACCTTTTCGATTAATCAAAAGACCTTCGATATATCGAAGTGCATATCGAAAGACCATCGATACATATAAAAGGAGGGGTGAGGTCCATGGCTACGGTTACTATCCGTAGTCATAGAACGCACTGTAGCCATAAGCTCCTATTTTATTTTTTTATTATTATTAGTTTTTGCGTTTGTAATCCCCACTACTTTTTGTGGGTCCTATTGCGAGGTGTGTGTTATATCCAAACCGTCCATCTTTTTGGCGAACTCTTATTAAGGCTTGAGACGAAAAATAAGACAGATCTAGCTATCAAGTGGACCACACTGTTAAAAGCTATGGAGGATTGAACGTCTACCATTGAAGCCCTTTTAAGGGTCACAGAAGTTTTGGATCATTATGAAACTTGTTTTTCCTCTTCATCCTGGTCTTTGTGACCTTATGAGTAGATTGGATGGAAATAAATGTTATGGTGGGCGCTACAAAATTTTTAACGGTGAAAATCAATTTTCCCGCTTTCTTTGTGGTGTGGTCCAGTTGATCTTTGGATATGAATTTTTTTTTTTGATAATGCTCCGAAATGATCTTGAAATATGGATGAACGTTGTGGATATAATAAATACGTAACTATGAGGCCACGTAACTTTGATATCTTTTGAACCGTTCGTACAACTCGGAGGTGGAGGAGAGTCAGTGCTCGTCTTCGAGCACTAGCGGATCTGCTTGAAGGAAAAAAGCAGGGGCATTTTCGACCTTTGATAAGGCATTCGTACAACTGGGACTTATTCTTGTAAGGTAAAATGAGGTGGGCTTCGTCGAGAAAATGGGCGAGAAAATTAGGACTGTGAACCCCACCTTTTAGCCGGCTGGTTTTATGAAAGAAGACAAACCTTCTTTTGCAAGTTAGACCTCCACGTGCGGGGATCGAATTTGAGGACGAAAATATCCCTCGATTTCAAAGATGAGCGCTGACGCTCCTTCAGCCAAGAGTTGTACCAACGGCTCAAAAGAGATCAAAGTTACATGGCCCCACAACTGTGTATTTATTATATCCACAACGTTCATCCATATTTAGAGATCATTTCGGAGCATTATCCAAAAAAAAAAAAAATCATATCCAGATCAAATGGACCACACCACAAAGAGCAGCGGGAAAACTGATTTTCACCGTTAAAAATTTTGTAGGGCCCACCACTTGATAGTTAAATCTGTCTTATTTTACGTCTCAAGCTTAACATGAGCTCGCCAAATCGATGGACGGTTTGGATATAACACAGACCTCATAATGGGACCCACAAAAGACGGTGGGATTACAACAGCAAAAAAAAATAAAAAAATAATAAATAATAATAATAATAATAAAATCTATAACTACGGATTATAACCGTAGCCATATCCGTAGCCTAGAAAATCGGCGAGGCAAACTAGAAAACGGCGGGGCAAACTAGAAAACGGCAGGGCAAACTAGAAAACGGCAGGGCAAACTAGAAAACGGCGAGGCAAACTAGAAAATCGGCGAGGCAAGCATGAAATAAAACGGCGGGGCAAGCATGAAAAACGGCGGGGCAAACTAGAAAATCGGCAGGGCAAGCATGAAAAACGGCGGGGCAAACTAGAAAGTCGGCGGGGCAAGCATGAAAAACGGCGGGGCAAGCATGAAAAATGGCGAGGCAAACTAGAAAATCGGTGGGGCAAGTATGAAAAACGGCAGGGCAAACTAGAAAATCGGCGGGGCAAGCATGAAAAACGGCGGGGCAAACTAGAAAATCGGCGGGGCAAGCATGAAAAACGGCGGGGCAAACAAGAAAATCGACGGGGCAAGCATGAAAAACGGTAGGGCAAACTAGAAAATCGGCGGGGCAAGCATGAAAAACGGCGGGGCAAACTAGAAAATCGGCAGGGCAAGCATGAAAAACGGTGGGGCAAACTAGAAAATCGGCGGGACAAGCATGAAAAACGGTGGGGCAAACTAGAAAATGGCGGGGCAAACTAGAACACGACGGGAAAAAAAATTTCATGTATGTCGATATATCGATATATCGGCGGGGCAAGCATGAAAATCGGCGAGGCAAAAAAAATTCCATGTAACGTCGATATATCGACAATATGTTGATATATCGATATATCGGCGGGGCAAGCATGAAAATTGGCGGGGCAAAAAAAATTCCATGTATCGTCGATATATCGACAATATGTCGATATATCGATATATCGGCGGGGCAAGCATGAAAATCAGCGAGGCAAAAAAAATTCCATGTATCGTCGATATATCGACAATATGTCGATATATCGATATATTGGCGGGGCAAGCATGAAAATCGGCGGGGCAAAAAAAATTCCATGTATCGTTGATATATCGGCAATATATCGATATATCGATGCTTGATTTTGTCGATATATCAACATATGGTCGATAATATCGAATTAAGTTCTCATTTGTCCAGCGACTTAACCAAAAAATTCCATGTAACGTCGATATATATGTCGATATATCGATGCTTTATTTTGTCGATATATCGATGCAGTCTGTGTTGTGTTTTTTTTTTTTTTTTTTTTTTTTATATAGTTGCGTTGCTTTTGTGGGTCTCATCATGATGTTTGTGTTATATCCAAATCGTCCATCTATTTGACGAGCTCATATTAAGGCTTGAGACGAAAAATAAGATAGATCTAACTATCAAGTGGACCACACTGTAAAATACAATGGGGAATTGAACGTCTACCATTGAAACCCTTTTAGGGGTTACAGAAGTTTTGGATCATTACGAAATTTGTTTTTTCTCTTCATCCAGGTCTTTGTGACCCTATGAATGAACTTAGACGGGGAGAATTTCTCACAAACATCACAATGGGCTCCCAAAAAGTTTTTAATGGTTGATGCTCATTCAACACTGTTTCCTGAAATGTGGTACACTTGAGATTTGCATATACCTCATTTTTTGTCTCACACCATAAAATGATGTGAAAAAATATATGGACTGGCATGGATGAAAAGCATACATCATGGTGGGGCTCATAGACCACCGAACATCCACCATTGCGTGGTGGCAGGGAGTACCCAATCCGTTTACGTGAAAGGAGGGGTATTTTCGTCCAGAAATTTCGTCACCGCACGTGGAGGTCTAAGTTGCAAAAGAAGGTTTGTCTTCTTTCATAAAACCAGCTGGCTAAAAGGTGGGGTCCACAGTCCTAATTTTCTCTCGAAAATTTCGCTTTCGCAGGAATTTCCTGCCCTCGAAACCTAGGTAGGGTCGACCCTGATGTTTGCGAGAAATCCACTCCTCCATCCGTTTTCTGAAATATTTTTAGGATAAGAGAACAAAAATGAACTGTATCCAATACTCAAGTGAGCCTAAAATGTGGGTATTGAATGTACACAGTTGAAATATTCGTGGGGCTAGAGAAGTTTTGAATCAGGCTAATATTTGTGTTTTCAGTTCATCCCAGTAGGAATGACGTTATTAACGGTATGGATGATGGCATGTAAACATCACTTTCTACCTTGAAGAGTTTTCAACGGTAGTAATTTTCCTACCCACCTTTTCCTCTAGTGCGGCCCACTTGAGTCTTGGATCCTTCTCACTTCTAGTCTCAAGACCTAAAATGTTCTCAGAAAACAGTTTTACGGTGTGGATTTCTCAAAAACATCACGTTAGGCCCCACCCAAGTTTCAAGCGCAGGAACTTCCGCGTCCTATTTTACCATAACTTAGATTCCGTGGGTTCTACGTTTGCTTTGTCTGCAATTATTAGTAGTTGAGTGTCAAGCGTGCCAGATTATCCAAGTTTTCCTTTGCAGAGTCACGCCAAACTTGCTTTAGCCTCTGGACACTGACGTGAGGGAGTATATCTCGTTAAAGAGATATGGGAGTTGCTCGTTAGTGGGTCCTTCTGTATCATAACCTAAGAAATGCACGCGCATTAAATGTCTTTGGGGTTTTATAACCATTCATTTTACATAGCGTCTATTCTGAAAACGGATTGGCTACTACCCGTAGTGGTCGGTGCTATGTTGACTCCAACACGATCCATGTGTCCCATCTAGAGCTAAGCGTCGAACCGAGTCAAATCAGATTGAGTCCAACTCGAATCGGTTAAAGTTTTGCATGACCTAACCCAACTCTGTCCGATTCGGACCGAGTCGGGGTCATCTAACTCAATCCGATCCTAACACATGCTGGCCTGAGCCGAACCGAGTCCAACTCGATCAGGAAAACCGAGTCGGAATGGATTTGGCCAGGTTTAGATCAGTTGTGCTCCCACCCTCGCCCATTTCTTACGTAACTCAGCCATTTCCAATAAGAGTTCACACGTACCAATCCAACTCTTCTCAAACACATGCCACCGTAGCATGCAGGTGCAATATCAGGAGTGTCCATCCGTGGGACACACGTTATGAGGAAAGAGACTTGATTCACATCTTCTGCTAGGTTTACTGCAAATCTGTAAATAAAGCTCTCTAATGATGTAGCAAAATCACAGATCCCATAGGAAAATGCTTCTACTAGATCAACAACTGCAATCAGAAACTTCTTTTATTTTTTCTTCTTCTTCTTCTTCTTCTTCTTCTTTTTTTTTTTTTTTTTTTTTTTTTTTTTTTTTTTTTTTTTTTTTTGAAAGACACAAACTTCACAAACTCTATTTGAATTTTTTAAAAAATAATAAATAAGTAAATACTAACCTGACTGAGACTGAAGCTCCCCCAAGATCTTCATCTCCTCAAGAAGAGCTCCACCAGTTCTCAAGCCACTGCTTTTAATGCAGTTCTCTTGAACGGAAGACATTCTTATCTATGTAAATAGTTACAAGCACCCTTCTCTACCGCACAACAGGACCCATCTCCAATTCCCCAAATAAAAATGACAAAAAAAGGAAAAGACAAACAGAATCCACATCACCAAATCCTCTAATTCTTTTCTCCCTCACTCCAAACCACATCCCACCAAAAACCCACCTTTAAAAGCGAAAAACCCACTATCACGAGAAATGTTTTTCTCTCAATCAATCTCATACAAGCACCATTCTTCATACAAAAGAGATGGAAATCGGATAGGAGAGGAAGAAGATCGGGAATCGGGATCTTCAGATCGAGCTTTCAAGAAGAATAGGAGAGGAAGAAGATCGGGATTCGGGCAGGCAGCAGCGTTCGTTCGGTAGGGTAAGAAAAGAGGGTAAATGTTTTAGGGTTTAAAAAAAGGATTTTTATACTACCCGACTACCCTCTTCGGATCGGTTCGAGTCGGATCTTTTCGGTTCGGGTTTTCGGATCAGATCGGTTCGGATAGACCACTATCCAAACCCGACCCGAAAAACAATCGGATCTGGATGGACGATCTCGATTCGCACCGATGCAGACCATCGGCTCTGTTCAGATCGGGCCTGATCGGGTCGGATCCATCGGATCGGACCCAACATGCCCACCTCTAGTCCCATCCATGTTTTTTGATAATTTTATAGTATGATCCCAAAAATGAGGTAGATGAAAATCTCAAGTGGGCTACACAATGTTGATTGAACTCTCACCATTAAAAACTTCTCGAGGCTATTAAAGCTTTAGATCAGGCTTATATTTATTTTTTGCCTTCATCTAGGTTGGTATGACCTAATCTACCGGTTGGATGTCAAATAAACATTATGGCGGGCCATAAGAGGTTTTTAATGGTAGATGTTTAATCACCATTATTATAAGGTGAGAAGAAATCAATTGTATTTCTGTATATTTCATACGGAGGAGAGAAGCCTCTTTTATAGGCATAGTACAACCTATTGCTAGTTGTATTTACAAAAAAAACCTATAATAGGAGATTTACAACTGTACAATCTAATAAGAGAAAATCCTACAATAGCAGATTTACAACTGTACAATCTAATAATTGTTTTCTCAACGTGTGGTTCACTTGAGATTTTGATCTGCCTCGTTTATGGGATAAATTATTAAAATGATGTGTAAAAATGAATGAAAGGTGTAGATAAAATACATAAATCATGGTGGGGCTCACATAACACTGACCACTAGCCACCTGACTAGTGGCAGTGTAACTAGCCAAACTGCATCCGTCGATTCTTTATGTTTAGCTCGAAATTGGGTTGTGCCGGACACGGATTCGCTTGTTTCTATTCACGAATGGATAGTTCCGTGAGTGGGCCCACCGTGATGTATCTGTTTATCCAACACTCAAGTGGACCACACCAAAGATGACTCTAGTATTTAATGATTTGTGCATTTAATGTAACCCAAGCTTATTATTTTGTGTGGTCCACTTGACTGTTGGATCTGCCTTATTTTTGTGCACATATCTTAAAATGACATGAGAGAAGGGATTTACGGCGTGGATAAACAAATACATCACAGTGGGCCCACCCACAGAACTGCCCGTTTGGGGCTAGAGATGGGCCGGGTAGGACACCATCCGTGTCCGGTTGTGCCACGCATGCCATAACCTTTTTATGGCTTCATCAGAACTCAACGCCTCTGATCCCTTTGACGCCAAGCGTGGAAAGACATCTTAACAAAGAAACAGTCAGCGAACATCTATAACTGCTAGGCTTGTAAATGGGTCAGCAGACCGATGGGGTACCCATACCCGACTTATTTAGATACGATGCAGATCTAACCCATTTGTTAAATGAAGTGGTCTGAGTCCAATAACAAATCTCGGTTGCTAAATGAGTCTACATCTAGTTTTCTTTATATTAGGCACGACCTGATCCGACCTGACCTAAACCCATTTAATAAATGGGTCGTTTTGGTTTATGTTGCAAGGGACCCATCCAAACTCGATTGTAAACCCAGTAAAAATGCTTGCATACCTTGACAAGTAACATGGAAAAGTGAAAAATCTACCCCGTATCCAGTTGAGAATACGGGCACCACAAAATTTTAATCGATGCGCCAAAGATGGTGGGATTAGTGAATTATTAATTGGCATCGATTAATTTTAATATAAAATCATAGTGACTCAGACTCATTAGACCCGACTAGATCCAATAGACCCATTTATAAGTTGGTCTAGTTCGGGGTTTAAATATCCCTTAACCAGACCAGTTAGACCCGACCTATTTATAAATGGGTCTAGGTGGATCTCCCTCTACTAGACCCACACCCAAACCCATTTATAAATAAGTCTGATGGGGCTGACTAATACTTGACTCAGACCCGCCCATTTAGTAAAAGGGTCTGCATTTAAAATTTTGGACCCATACCCATTTAGTAAATGGGCGGGTCTAGTTTTGGCTAAACCCACCTCAAACCTAACCATTTATAGCCCTAATGACCGTGGTTGATCGTATATGATAGAGAACTGAAGTGGCTTCGCCATCTATTCAGCCACTTATATACGCAATTAAGCGATTTACAAAGGGGAGGGTTCGTCCTTGTAATGAATTCTTTTTGTGTTTAATCCAAAAGAACTTTTTCCCACTGTGATAGCAAAGATAATCCAATTCATACCATGCATGAGTAAAATAAAATCAATTGCATTAATTGAAATAAAATGAAAACTTATAAAAGTATTCTCCGACAATCCAATGTTTGTGGCGCAGATAACGAGGCCCTAAATCCAAATCTTCCTTGGTCCAACAATGTCATGCTCTGAATTTCGAGGGTCAAGCACAAACTTGATACCCGATATTTAAGGTGTCACTTTTGATTTGCAGAATTGTAATTTTCCTATACAGTTATATTGACATCTAAACAATTGTAAGAGCTAGACTAAACAATGCATACAAGTATGAAAATAATTGTAATCAAGTTAAAGATCAAATACATACATCAATACATTCATCCAATCACAGAGTCCACTCAACCGGGGACTCAATATACATGTCCAAAAAATAGATCAAAGTGTAAAGTATTTGTCGAACTATATATAGTTGCCCATTCGAGCTTTGAAAGTACGAGAACTCCTTTGTGGGGTCCACGTACGTCTCCTCTAGTATGTCAAACTCGAAGGTACTTACGTTGACAAAATCCTCTAGTTGGTGTTTTAAAACACTATCCCAAGTAAGAGTGAGTGATCAACTCAATTGTTGTATAATCCTAAGTTACATATGTTATTAACATAATAAAGCATAGTTAATGATAACATATCAAAACAAACAGTTTCCTAATCTGTTTCACTAAGTGCATGTATAGCATCATATGCGGATGCATGTTACAGGACTAACAACAAATGTAATACTTCTCATCAACACCATCATCCACAAAATATATATCATATTGTAATGTAGCCTGACATTGTCAATATCATCATTCATAAAAATATATATATCCTATTGTAATGTGGCTCATAACCACCATTACCAACAAATGACATGATATACATGATTGGTCAATTCTTTATTAATCTAAATTCAAATTGCAAATTGGTAAATCTAAGATACCGCGATTATATCACAAGTCGCTAATCCAGATCATGTGGCTCATTGCAGCATGTAGTGACTCATCAACAGTGTCCCTTTATCCAATTTAAGATTCATCATCCTGATATTCAAATTATATGATCGTTCCAATGGTAAAGGTTCTTCGTCTTTACCCAATGACAATTTCAAAAAGGTTAGGGTTTGTCAGCCAACCATAAAATGTGATGAGGGCTCGTCACCCAATTTCATCACTAATATGGTAGGCATGTCGCCTGTATTAGTGCTTAAAGGTCACTACGGGAGGCTCATCACCCCAACATAGGCTGACAGCTTGAACGAAGCATCCCATACCATCATGCCTTACTCATGAGTCTTTGTAGGATCGTAACACACTAATGGTTATGAATTGACTCAATTTTAATGGTAACGATGGCATCACAGATTCTATTTAAGTGTTGTACAATCATCAAGTATATAAATAACTAGTTCTACATTAGATCGATCAGATCGATTATGAAGAACTCCGAAAAAAAAATGGCATTGGATGCAAAGCATCACGCGTAGTTCCAACTACTGCCAGTCGTATATGTTCAACCTCGGTCGACCTATTAGCCTAGGATCACCAACCCCAAGCACGTCATCCACTTAAATAATTTACAGAGCTCAATCCACCAAATCAACAATTTAGACTATCAAATACATAATGATAATCACAAGGAAAGTTAATACCACAATAGGGTGCATCAATTGAACGCATGTACGAATTAATACACTAATATACATCAATATAATCCAATGCATATCGACAAAATTGTTCATGTGTATTTTGTGTGAATTTTATTTATTCAAGAGATTTCATAAGCATTCATAAATAACACCAACAAGCAAATAAGAATACAACACAAAGGAATATATTTTATTCCAAAGATTTTGAGTTCTTTACATGACAAGTCGTGATCTAGCACATGCCCTTAATTACAGCATGTAAAATACCCTTGATTAAAAAGGTGGAAAGACCCTGTCTTTAGGATACCATGCCATTTCGATGGATTTCATAGTTATGCTCCCATTAACTTAGAAGAAGCATGATTTGGTTTGGGTAATCATTGATTGTTTGATGAAGTTAGTGCATTTTATTCCCGTCCATATTAACTACTCTATGAATGTACTTCTTAAGTTTTATATCAAGGAAGTTGTACGATTGCAAGGAGTACCAAGCTCTATCGTATCAAATCGTGACATGCGTTTCACGTCACATTTTTTAGACAAGTTTGTAGGAAGCCACAGGCACTACTTTGGACTACAGTATAACATATCATCCTTAGTCTAATGGACATATCAAACATAAATCAGATACTTGAAGACCTCTTAGGTGCATATGCCTTGAATTTTAAGGGAAGTTGGGACAACAATCTTCATTTTGTAGAGTTCGCATATAACAACAACTATCAAGCTAGCATTAGGATAACCCCTTTTAAAGCACTCTATAGACTTCTGTATCGCACGCTAAATTACTGGATTAAAGTAGAAAAGATGGGGTTAGTTGGACCCAATATCGTTCAAGAAGCCATGAAGAAAGTAGAAATTATCAAGAAACAATTGTTAGCGGCCTAGAGTTGGTAAAAAAGCTATGCAAATAATAGAAAGCATGACTTATAATCCATAATTAGAGATCATGTATTTTTTTAATGTCTCACCAATGAAGATTTTGATGCATTTTGACATTAAAGGGAAATTAGCTCCTCGATTTATAGGACCTTTTGATATCTTGGAGCGAGTTCAAGCAATGGCGTATCGTCTAGCTTTGCCACCTTAGTTATCTAGTGTGCTTAATGTATTCCATGTATCGATGCCGGAAAATACGAAAGAGATGCTTCACATATCTTCAACTGGTAAGACCTCGTGCTTTAGGAAGATATGACTTACATCGAGAAACTAATTCACATCCTGGATTAGAAGGAGCACATTTTGCGGATTAAGACCGTGCCACTAGTTAAAGTATTATGGACACATCATGGAGCTAACGAATCATTCTGAAAGTAAGAATCGAAAATTTGAGAGAAATATCTTCAGTTGTTTGATGATTAGATCGGGTAAATTTCGAGGACAATTTTTTTTTCTTTTAGGGGAGTAGAATGTAACAACTCTAATTTTTGTGACTCACTTGAGATCTTGATTAAATAAATTAATAATTTGATTTTTTTTTTCCTTCATTAACAAAACCAAGCATGTCGACTAATTAGTAGGAGCACTCTCGATAGAGGGATAGATCAGTGGATTGATTCCCCACGCTATAAGTATTATATTTTTGGAAAAATCCACAAAACCCTCGTGGAATCTTCTAGATCCATGGCTCTTGATCTTTTTAAAGGGAAGATCTACAAGAAATTCCTACAGAAAATTCTAAATCCAAAAGAGCAGTTGTAAGAGGGCGAGAAGCCCTGCGAACGAGAAGCCTCTGCAAATAAGTTTCAATTAAATTCCTTATTTTACTTCTGAAATTTTATTTAACAGCATCAGATCTGAACAATGAATAAAACGGATCAATCCTACTATCATCGTTCCAATTTGTAGGCAATAAAGATCGATTTTTGAATGAGTTTCTGCAACAAGAATGATAAACTATAATTATGATCATTACAGATAGGCCTGGGGCGGGATGCTTGAACTATAGTCATTATATGCGGTTATTAAGATGGATATGGAAACCTATGGTATGGAAACTTTAAAGAAGAGAAGCGTGATGAGTAAGCTTCTTCAGCCCTCTTTCATATAAATACATGTCTTGGTCCCTTCACCTGTACAAATAGAAAACCCTAGTTCTATTGAAAGGTTTTCCGAAGGGTATAAGGTGTAGAAAATAAAGATCGCCTCTCGGCGACATTACAGCATCGGGAATGTTTTCCTACATAGGTGAACGTTTAAAATTGTATTTTAGAATCTCCATTATCGATGTATAGACGATCCATTTATTCCACTATTTAGATTACATATCACTTTCCTCAGTGTGTTAATGTAGACATTCCTCCTTATTATAGGGGTCTCCCTCCTGCACGAGGTTGTGATGGTCATGCTACATGATGACACATTTAAGAGCTTGTTAGATTTCATCCCCTCTATTGTAGAGTTCATTGATCACAACTTCAAGCTAAAATGGCTCCATCGCACATTTGCCCTCACATCCCTGTTCACAACCCCAAGTGCAGGGCTGTGATATAATAATAACTCGGTGAGACTGAGGTCGAATCCACATGGAACTTGTATGTATTATGAAAATAAACTAGAACTAGAACTAGAATAAGATTTAAACTAAAATCTGGAATAAGATATATCAATTGTGGATAAACTATCAATAAGAAAAGGGATACTAGAGCGCCAAGGATCCACTTGTAGCTATTAAGATGCTACCTTACTTGATTCAAAGAGCTACAACTGGAATTAGATTCATATCTTATCTAGTTGGATGATAAAGCAATAAAAACCTAAAAATTTGAATTTTTCATTAACATAGTTCTCTTATGAAGCATCCATGTGATAATCACAGGGAATTTAACCATCCACCATACCTATAGACGATGGTAAATCATGAATTTTACAGGTCACACACTTCAAAAACAAATAAGAAGATATCAAAAGCTTTCACAGCATCTACTGTAATTTCAGTCACAATAAACCACTGAAAATATTCATTTGTTCAAATAAAAAATTAATGTAAATCTAAGCCATATGGATCAAAGTAAAGTAAACATCAAAATAAACTACATCTTCACCTCTTAGCCTTAGTTAAGAGATTAGTTGGTCATAGCTAACTCAAAAATAAAAGAAAAATTAGAAGATATACTAAAATTCATGAAGAAATTGAAGTGTAAGAATGTTGTTGGCGCTCCACCTAGGCCTTCTCTCCCTTTTCAAACCCTAGAAGATTATTTTGAATAGCTTATGGACTCTTTTAAATAGTTTTGCAACTCAAACTTTCGTACCGTCTCGGAAAAGTTCACAAACCGGCTCAAATTTACGCACTCTGTGTATCTTCAATGGCAAACTTCGATGTCATCGAAGGTCTTAGACAACAAACTTCGATGTCATCGAAGGTTTTCGATGTCATCAAAAAATCATCCAGAACTATCCAGCAAATTTAGCTCAAATTTTCTGAAATTTTCGATGTCATCGAAGGCCTTCGATGACATTGAAGTCTATTTTGAGAATTATTTCAAAACTTTTACTTTTTAAACTTAGAGTTTTAAAATATGTTTTTCCTAGTCAATTTTCAAGATTCCTTTTCTTCACTTCAAATCTTTGATTCTCTTCATTCCTCACTTGGTTTCCTTAGATGTTTGGCATGTGAATTCTTCATTAATAAATTCCAAATCTTCAAATCCTCACTTAGTAATCTTTTAAGCATAAATATTCCTTTTAGCATCAATTTCACCTTAAGCTCTTGAAATCACCTTGCACATGAAAACATGCATAATTGATTAATTAAACACTATCATGTTTATGAAACCAAGGCAAAGAGGGAGAAATATGCAATATTTCATACTCAACAATCCCCCACTACCCAAGAAGTGAGGGAGCAGAAGGCACAACCTTCATCTTTACACCCTAGGGGTCATGATCTTCTACTAAGGGAATGAATGGGTGAATGTTTACTTTCTCTTCCTCGTGGCCAACCTCGACTTCCCAATTTGGTTGGCCCTACTCACTTATCTATATGCTGACTTATATACGACCAGTCACGTCAAGTCCCTCTCCATCATGGGTTTCTACCCGCTCCTCAAGCCATTGCTAGCTTCCTTGGCATTTTTTTTTTCAACTTGGCTTCTTCGTTGATGTCTATAATATTTGCATGGGTGCTTCTACAACCACTTCCCCGCTAAGCCCCTTCGATGAGGAACCCAACGCTTATTTTTCTTCTGATGTAGATGTGGGGAGGAATAACCGTGAGGCTTTCTCATCTCTCTTAGGTTTTAATATTAATGAATGAAGTATGCCTAAAAGAATGCTTCTCTAAAGCTGTTGAGAAAGTCGGATGGTATTATCGAGTAACACCTCAAAACTATCTTATATCTTGTAGAAGAAAGATGGACCTACTAAGATTATAATCCAGATTACAACCAACGTGATAAAGATTTCAAACCCCATTCTCGTAAATGTTAAAGTTATGGAATTGCAGTGAAAAATTAAAATAATAATAATAATAATAAAGTCTAGATAATTAATTAAGCCATATGAATCACCTTTTAAATATTGTCAAGATTTTATAGAAAAACAAAATCAGAAGTCGAAGTTCAAATATACATTTATATTCTTACTATTGAATATTACCTTCAAAATAGAAGATTCTTTCCTATACTTACTCTAGATGAGAAGAGGAGGAAAACAAGCGATGCTAGGGCAATGCACAGAAAGACATGGACACAATGAGTAATACAAGTAATAAGCCTAGTAGATTTTAAGGTTAGAATTTTTTTCACAAGATCTAGACCATTCATCTTTTCATCTAGGCATGCATCCATTCATCCATTAAATTATGAAAACATATATTTTTACATCGTTGCGTCCATAAATCGTGACATCTAACTGTTAGATTAACTAATCATGCATATATTTGACCATACACCTAAGTATGTAAACATTCATTCATCTACCAATTTGCATGATTATGCATTCATTCACCAAATCTAACTATTCATTAAGTAATTTATCAAAGTATCAGATTATTCATCTATTCATCCTATTGCTTATGTAACCATGCATCTAAGCATCCATCCATTCATTTAGCTAGATATACAATCTTTTATCCACTAAAATCAACAATCCATCTATTAAATCACATATTTATCTATTTATCTTGCAATCCAACTGATAAAAGTAGATTTCAACCATGCATATACATAGATAAGTAATTTTGAGCATAATTAACCCATTTATTTTGAGATTGTAACCACACATACTTTGCCACAAGAAATTCATGAATCACTACATAGTCTTTTGCACATACATTATATATGTTACATACTCTTATTACACACACTTTTTACACACATGCGCACGACATGCCTTATACACTATGAACACATGCATACCACACATGTGCACCAAACCCTTAGGAATATTCTGTGAAGCTTCCCACCCCATCCTCTCTCCTCCTTAACCTTCTCTCTTTTCCTTTTAAATCAAGACTCTTTAAGCTACCTCTTAAAGCTCTCTCCCTCCAACTCTATTCAAAAAGGCCTAGGCCCCCCTCCTATTGCACATGCTCACATCCAACTCCTTCAGGAGGGGGGACGGGGGATGCTCCACATGATTTGAGGTGGGCAAGCCTCTCTCAAAATCACATTCTTTTCTATATATGTATATATATATATAGCAACTAATTCAACTGATATTCTTTATATATATATATATATATATATATATATATATATATATATATATATATATATATATATATATATATATATATTGCTTATTGCATAGACTTTTATGGAAATATTTTTATTGAGAAAAGATGGAATGATTAAATGATTTTAACTGCTCAATCCAAACATGGACTCAAATGCTGATCTGATTTGAACCTAAATGAAGTCCCTTTTTTTACTCAAATTTGGACTTGTTTTCGATGTGAAGTCTACCCAAAAATGAGCCATGATTTGACATTAGAAGTGGGTCTTAGTTTGACGTCACCTATAGCCTAAAAATGAGCCGTATTTTGACATTAAATGCAGCCCATGTCTCTATATAAAAACTTGAAGTAATCCTTTAATACAAATATCCAATTGCTCTAATATCAAGATTCTTTATTCATGAATACTAACACTCCATGTGGTATAAAGCAAAGTCACCGACTTGTCATCGAGCCCAATGGTGGAGACCTTTCATCCCGACTCATCATCGATTGCCTCACACAGATGACTATATAAAAATAATTATAATTCCATCCCAAAACTTCTTAAATTGTCATGAAATAATAGAGCACTAAGATTCATACAAACATGTCTCCTTTGACTTGTGACCACTTTTGTAACACCCCATATTTTACATAACTCGGGTGTTACCAAGAGGACCTAAATTAGTATAAACACAAACCCAATTTATCTAAACATTCACTTTCATTCTAGCATAAATCTAACCATTAAGAACCATCTTTGTCCATAGATCAAGTCAACCAACCATTGATTTTCAAGATCAGTCTTTATATCTTCATTTGAATCTAACCTGAATACAATTTAAATCCTTAAATTTGGTCATCAATGAATTTGAACATTTGATCTTCATCTTGATACATATATAGACATACAATACTGATGAAATCGAATCATCATGGGTAGAAATACGCCATCAATGATCTATAACGTCCCATGGTGTGTATGCTCCATACCAGACACTGAACCTTAGAAACCATACCTCTAAAAACCAGATTGTGACAAAACTTTAGATAACACTCTGTTAGATCATGTAAATCATCCCAAATCGATATCAAGATTTGAATCAGCGGATCCACCGTTCACAAAGTCTAAGACATCCAATGAAAAAATCTATCATTTGATTGACCCAATTAGATCATCACAACACTATTGATTTTCACTTAAATGGCCCCCTTGACTCTTTGGACACTTGATGTCCAAATTCATAGTCAATCTAACCATCAAATTGACAAGAATCAACAAAATAACTCAAATTGAGTTAGTATGGCCCACCTGAGCTTTGGATCTGCATGATCTTTGATCAGAGGCCCTAGTTAAAACCTCCAAAGTAAATGGAAGGTGTGGATTTCATGGAACATCATGGTGGACACCACTTAAGTCTGTGTGTGTACACAGACTAGTGCACACCATAGAGCACCACACGCCGAGACTTGGTCAAACCAGGTTTGACCCGAGCCAAGAAGGAAAATTCCTTCCTTCTTTCGTTATTCCCACCAGTGATAATTCAAACGGACGAATGGCCGTTCATTTTTTATCAGTTGTGGCCCACCATGATGAACCATTTGGATCATCTAAACTGTCCATCTTCTTAGGTTGGTAAATCCGACCGAACCCCAGGTGGTTCCATGCACTGTTGCACACACGCGGTTGAATGAATTCCGACGCAGACGGGGGAGGTGTGTGGCATTTTTTTGAAAAAAGAAAAACTTTTCTTTTTTCCTCCTTAGCTGGCATCCATGAATTCCTCCTCTTTAAATCATATCCCCTTATCTAAATGAATCTCAACCCTCCATTCCACCTTCATTTTAGAGTTTCCCCACTTATTATTTAAGCTTTTGCCTACCACATGTTGATCCCGAAACCATTAAGTAAAAGCTAGTAATCGTCCATTTGGTGGATCCCACAATGCTCAGTGATCCAATCCATGCCATCCATGTGCATTAGATCAGAAGCTTATCCATCGGATCCAAATCCGCCATTAGCGAGGAGATTATCTTCTCTGATCGTTCGAGAAATCCATCATTGGTGATGGGGCCCATTTGCTAAACTTGTTGGGTTTTTTCAAAATAAGAAGAAAAAGATTTTTTATAAAAGAAAATTTGGGAAAAGGGTTGTGGCTTTTGGTGATTGTTGGTGACCATTTATTAGTGAATGATGGTATCTATTGATAAAGGGAGCATCATTTGAATTTGAAATTAAGGGATGCTATTGTTGAAAAGACACCATGGAAGATGCTTTTTCATGAAAAGGGTCTTAAAGCATCTCTTGTGATTTTATGTAAGTTCATCTTTGGGTCAATCCGAAAATCACAATTCCAACAATCTCCTCTCTATCTTCTTCTTCTTCTTCTTCATTTTTTGTTTTGGCTGATTTTTGGAAAGTTACAGTTTTCAGGTGCTAAACTGCAAATAGTTTTTCAAGTAGTAAATTGTAAATAATTTTTAGGGGGTAAATTATAACAACACAAAAGTCAGGGGTGTACACTGTAAAAGTGTGTTCGGGGTGCGATTTTTCGATTTTGTACCGGTCTTGGAGAAGAGACTTATGGTATCCTGGAGGCAGATTTGTTGTAACCCTCTTGCAAATTGATTTAATCACCAGTAGGGTGCGAATATCGCCTTAAAGATAACGACATCGTAACGCGCCTTAAGCCTATCTTTAAGTGATTCATTTTGTATTTTTTTACCTCAACTATAACAATTTTAAGGCAATATTATGGCCTCTTCTATGGATCATCCTGACTTTCTTCGAATTACACCGTTCGACGGCTCAAATTTTCTTCGATGGCAATCAAGGGTCCATCTCTTCCTCACATCACTCAAGTTGGTTACGTGCTCACTCAAGATCCTCATTCACCACCATCTGACAATGATATGTTAGAACAAATTCAAAAGAGACAAAATTAGGAGCGTAATGACTACCTAAGGAAAGGTCATATCTTCAACGCTCTTTCTTACTCTTTATACATTGTTTACCGTCAAAAGAAGACTGCTAAGGATTTGTGGTAGGCGCTGCTCACCAAATGCACATCAGAGGACGAAGGCAACAAAAAATTCCTTGTAAGTCAATTTTTAGAATTCAAAATGTTAGATGAAAAACATGTCATTGATTGAGAACATAAGTTACAGGTCATCATCCAACAGATTATTGCCGATAACACTAATCTCGACAAATCCTTCCAAGTATCCACCATTATTGCTAAACTTCACCTAAATAAAACGATACTAGAACATCATTGAAACAGGAAAAAAATGTACTTAGAGGACCTCGTAATGTTTCTTCAAATAGAAGAAGAATCTAAACTCCATGACAAAAAGGAAGAACAATAAGAGGCCTTAAGTAACGCTAATGTAGTCGAGAATAATGTGAATTAGAAATCAAAGAAGACACATTTCAAAAAAAATGATAGGCCTAAACCTAATAACCAAGGGTTCAAAAATAACACATCCAAGAAGGGTCCATGCTTCTTTTGTAAAATCTCTGGTCACTTTAAGAAAGACTACCGAAAATACAAAAAGAAAATGAAAGAAAAGAAACAACAAGTCAATATGACGGAAGGTATGAATCTGGCAGCTTCCGTCTCTAAAGTTAATATGGTGAATGAGGATTTTGAATGGTGGGTAGATTTTGGCGCTACTAAATATGTTTGTAAAATTTACAATATGTTCAATGCCTATGAAATAGTGGGGGATAATCAATAACTATATATGGGGAATGCCTCTACATCCAAGGTTGTAGGAAAATGGAAGGTACGTCTTAATCTAACTTTCGAAAAAGTCCTTACTCTAAACGATGTGCTGCATGTACCGGATATTAGAAGGAATCTTATATCAACTAGTCTATTGACTAAATTTAGATTCATACTCCTATTTGAATCTGATAAATTGATTGTGTCTAAAAATGGGGTATATGTAGGGAATGGTTATGTATCCAATGGAATGTTCAAGTTGAACCTTATGAATGAAAATTTTTCTTCCACTTATATGCTTGATTCATATGATGTTTGACATGCTAGATTAGGACATATTGGTTACCGTAGTATGGATAATATGTCTAATCTAAATCTAATTCCTGAGTATACAAAACCTAATGACAAATGTAGTATTTGTGTACAATCCAAAATAACTAGAAAACAGTTTCCAATGGTGGAAAGAAAATCTCAACTCCTAAACCTAGTTCATAGTGACATACGTGAAATGAGCAGTTTAATAACAAGAGGGGGAAAGATGTACTTCATAACCTTTATAGGTGATTTATCCCGCTATACCCTAGTATACCTATTGAAGAATAAAGATGAGGCATTACAAAAATTTAAGATATACAAAGCAGAAGTTGAGAACCAGTTAGACCAAAAGATTAATATCCTAAGATCGGACAGGGGAGGAAAATATTTATCCTTAGAATTCTCAGAGTTTTGCAAAACTCATGGTATAATTCACCATATTACAGCTCCCTATTCACCCCAACAAAATGGAATAGCAGAGCAGAAAAACAGGTCCCTCATAGACATGGTAAACTATATGTTCAATAATGCAGGTTTAAGTTCAGGATTTTGGAGAGAAGCCCTGTTAACTGCCCGTCATATCTTTAATAGGATACCCCACTCTAAGACTTGTAAGACTCCAAATGTGAAAAGGCCGAGCCAAGAGTCCTAGAGGGGGGGTGAATAGGACTATGCCAAATTAAAATTTTTAATGCAGAATAAGAAAGAAATTAACAATGATAGCACTTAACAATTCAAATAGCAGAAATGAATAGCAACCTCAAATGCATAAGTATTGAGAGGTTGATACAAATGTTGTTCTAAGGATAACCTTACACCAAAAACCAATGGCATATGATAGGACAACCTGATTCCTAGAATGGTCTATGTATCAAAATCTCAAACCGATACAGAGGAATAAAGAATAAAACAGAAATAAAATTCTACTGCTATTACAACATTCACTACATGTACTGAAAGTAAATTACAATCATTCACCACAAATGCTGAAAAAATAAATTACAACAATCAACACATTCAACCATTCACAACTCCAGCAATTATAGTGTTTCGCTTGTGTGTCCACCAACTGTTAAAAAAACAGCCACACAACTACTCCACTCCCAATATCCTCACACAGTGGATATTGGCTTTCACTATAAAATAGGTTTTTCAAGGTTCACCTAAAACCTTCACAATTGTGTCTTTCTAGTAGGCTTACACAATTCAAAAACCCCACACTCTGAGATTTTCTGGATCACCTCAGACAAACCAAAAAAAGAAAGAGAGATTTTTCTGGCACAACCTCAAAAACTAAAAAGAGATTTACAAAAATGTAAATATGCTTATCTAAAAATTCTCCTTTGACGAAGCCTGGTAGAACCAATTCGGTATAGATGTTCAATGTAGATGTTCAATGTCCACACTCACTTATGAAAAGGTTCTGAGTTCTAAATGATTTTTAGATTAAATCACCTTGAGCTAGCTTGATTTGATTTTGTTCTTAAGAAAGGGGAAACTTAAATCCCTTCTTCAATTAAGATTAGAATAGAGAATTCAAAATCAAATGCAAAAAGCTAAATTAAAAAGAATATTAAATGGACACAATATAGCTTAAGAATATCACAAACTTATCCCTTAGAGTAGTGTCTTGATTATCTTGGAATTGAATGAAAAACTCTGAAAATCGTCCTCAATTTATAGGCAAAATTATTATTCACTCGACTGGCCCAGTGGTCGGTTCGACTGGTCAAAGGACCAACAAGAATTCAAAATTTCGGGCACGATAAGATAAGACCGTTCCACGTCTGGTCGAGTGGCTTTCTCGACTGGTCGAGTGGCTTGCTCGACTAGTCGAGCCCTGCACTCAACTGGTCGAGTGGGACCAAAAATGGTTGTTGAACTTTGAGTCGAGCCTGCTCGACTGGTCGAGCACTGTTCACTCGACTGGTCGAGCAATCTACAGGACTGGTCGAGGGTCCAACAAAAAATCTCGAAAATTAGTAACAAACCTTGGACTGGTCGAGAAAATTCTTGGACTAGTCGAGACAGTACTAGGACTAGTCGAACATATGCTAAGACTAGTCGAGAAAAAGCCTATAAAATTATATAATGACCCAAATTAAGTATGCAATCCATATGACCTAATCTATGGTCAATCTAGGGTCATTCATACCTTATATGTGATATTTGAACATTGAAACATCATTCACTTCGGTTGATAGTTGATCTTGAAGTACATGAAGCTTGACATCTTGAAGTACTTTGAAGCTTGAACTTGAAGTACTTGTGACTTGTGTTTCAACTTGAGTATATGAGCTTTAAGCTTGAGAAGATTACTTGAGCTTGAATTCTTAAAATAATGCACACTGTCTTAATATAGTTGAAGCTTGAAAACTTGATCTAGTACTTGAACTTGTATAAGAATCTCTTGTTCTTATACTTGTGCTGCTTGAATTTTGAATTGGAACATCTTGAACTTGTACTTGAATTGCTTGATCTTGAATATGAAGACGAGCTACACAAGATACAGATTCCAAGAGGTTTTGGCACTACAAAATTTGACAATCATAGGAGCTAGATAGAATAGCATTTACAATATGAACAATGAAAGAATAGAATTCCTAGCATCTCATACTTCAAGGTATAGGGTTGTAGAGCCTTAGTTCGACTTACTGAGTCTAAAAAACCCAAGATAGGGTTGAGATCTCTTGAATGTATGTTCATAGAATATGCACAAAATAGTAAGGCTTATAATTTTTTAGTTGTAGAATCTAATCATGTGATCTCGGTAAACACCATAATAGAATCTAAAGATGCCGAGTTTTATGAAAACTCATTTTCTATAATTGAAAAAGAGATAAGATCTCAAGATCCTAATGCAAGCAGTAGTTCTTAAATACCTGATCAAGATATCAGGAGTCTCGATAAAAAGGACATAGAACCTAGAATGATCAAGAGGATCAGAACATGTACATCTTTTGGACTCGACTTTTACCTTCTGCTAATAAAAGGATATAAAGATAACATAACAGAGAAAACTGTGTTGTTATATAACATAGAAAATGATACAGTAACTATAGATGATGCCCTTAGATCTCAGAATGCTTCTTTTTGGAAAAAAAAAATTATAAACGATGAAATAGATTCTGTATTGCAAAATCGAACATGAAAACTTGTGGATTTGCCCCTATGATCAAAACCAATAAGCTATAAATAGATTTTCAAAAGATAACTAGGACTAAATGGAACCACAGAAAGGTTTAAGGCCAGATTAGTAGCTAGAGAATTTACACAAAAAGAAGGTATTAATTTTTCGATACCTATGCTCCATTAGCAATGATATCAACTATCCGGGTTTCAATTGCTCTAACATTCATCTATAAGTTAGAAATCCACTAGATAGATGTAAAGATAGCTTTTCTAAATGGTGGCTTCAATAAAGAGGTTTATATGGAGCAACCAGAAGGTTTTATAGTTCTAGGACAGGAAAATAAAGTATATAAATTGATCAAGTCGATATATGGACTTAAATAAGCACCTAAGCAATGACATGAAAATTTTGATAAAGTTGTTACCTCATGTGGCTTTAAGATTAATGAATCTGATAAATGTGTATATTTGAAATTCTCTGATAATAAAGAAGTAATTATATGTCTTTACGTAAGTGATATGTTAATATTTGGTATATGTTTAAAAGTTATAAATAACACTAAAAGATTCTTATCGTTTAGTTTTGACATAAGGGATATGGGTGAAGCTAATGTGATTTTAGGTATCAAGTTATTAAGAAACAATGATAGTATAATCTTATCTCAATTACATTATATTGAAAATATACTTAAAAAATTTGATCACTATGATAAAAATTTGGTTTCTACACCTTTTAATTCTAATATTAAGTTAATTAAAAATGAAAGTCGTAGTGTATCTCAGTTAGAGTATTCCAATGTGATTGACAGTCTTATATATGCTATGATTTTTACTCAACCTGAAATTACTTTTGCAGTAAGTTAATTGAGTAGGTTTTTAAGTAATCCAAGTTTAGATCATTGGAATGTTGTCTATAGAATACTCAGATACTTAAGAAAAATAATTAATTATGGTTTACACTTTTCTAGTTACTCTAGTGTGCTTGAAGGATATAATGATACAAATTGGGTCACTGATTTTAATGAATCCAAGTCTACCAGTGGATGAATTTTTACACTTGAAAGAGGTGTCATTTCTTGGGGATCCAAGAAGCAAACTTACATATCTCACTCTACCATGGAATCTGAATTCATAGCTTTGGCACCTAGTAGAAAAGAGGCAGAATGATTAGGAAACTTGTTATTAGAAATACCATTATTGGTAAGGCCTTTACCACCGGTCTCTATCTACTGTGATAGTGAAGCGACACTATTAAAGGCATATAACAAGACTTATAATGGAAAATTCAGACATATCAGTCTAAGGCATAGTTTTGTATGGTAACTACTTGATAAGGTGTTATAACCATATAGTATGTACAATCTATCCAGAATCTAGCGGACTCATTCACCAAGGGACTGGCAAGGGATGTTATCAATAGAAAATCAAGAGGAATGTGACTTAAGCCAATTTCATAGACACCAAATGAGAGAAAATCAACTTAAGTTGATAGGTTCAATTAGCAAAATACCTCACAGGAAGTATCTGAATCAGCACTGTACATTTTCTATCTGTCTCATTCCTAGATGTATGTATAGTACTGGGTACTTATAATGTTAAAAAGGAGGCTAAGTCGTTGCTCTTAATGAGTACTTTCAAGGGTGCAATTGTTACGGGAGTATTCATAAAGACTCACTTATATGAGTATTGGAAGTGCGGCCACTTCTTGATATTCGAGGGTTTTGACTACTCTCATGAACTCATGAATCCAAGACAGAGCACAAGGCTATCAATGTGCTATAATTTTAAACACATGACAATTGAAATATATGTATTTGTAACATGTTCTGTTGTATCATATAGAATATTTAGTTCAAGACCATAGTCACTAAGGATTCTGATTCAACTTTGATTTGAATACACTAAGTGAAGGTTCAAGTTCATAAGACACCTTCTCCTATGCGCATATTTTTCTTACATACCCTAAGCTCTGTATTTTGAAAAATATTGGGGGATTGTTAGGTTTTTTCAAAAGAAGAAAATGATTTTTTTATAAAAGAAAATTTGAAAAAAGGGTTGTAGCTTTTGGTGATTGTTGGTGACCATTCATTTGTGAATGGTGGTACCTTTTAATAAAGGGAGCATCATTTGAATTTGAAATGAATGGATGTTATTGTTGAAAAGATACCACCATTGTTGAAAAGACACTATGGAAGAATATGTCTTTTCATGAAAAGGGTCTTAAAGCATCTTTTATGATTCTATATAAACCCATCTTTGGGTCAATCCGAAAATCACAATTCCAACAATCTCCTCTCCATCATCTTCTTCTTCTCCATTTTTTGTTTTGGATGGTTTTTGAAAAGTTACAGTTTTCAGGTGCTAAACTGCAAACAGTTTTTCAGTCAGTAAATTGCAAACAATTTTTAGGGGGTAAATTGTAACAACACAGAAGTCAGGGGTATACACTGTAAAAGTGTATTCGGGTGTGGTTTTTTTAATTTTGCAAGCCAAAACCCACATTTCTCTGGTCTTGGAGAAGAGGCTTATTGTATCCTGAAGGCGGATTTGTTGTAACCTTCTTACAAATTGGTTTAATCACCAGTAGGGTGTGAATATCACCTTAAAGATAACGACATCGTAACGCACCTTAAGCCTATCTTTTAAGTGATTCATTTTCTATTTTTTCACCTCAATCATAACAAATCTGAAGTGCTCAAGAGGTGAACTTTGGCAACAGATCACCATCCATGTATGTGGATTATAACCATACAAATGAGGGCGGCTAGAACCAACAAATTTTGGCGACAAAATCTCCAAGTTAGCTATGATTAACTTCTAACCTTAGTAATTAATCCAGGATTAGTTTTCGGTCCTTCTGAAGGTCTGAGAGGGTATAAATAACCATTTTCCTTTTAGGGCAGCCCATCTGAAAAGAAAAACACGAGAGAGAGAGAGAGAGAGAGAGAGCAACGAGCGTCGTACTACATTGAGTCAGGCTGAGTCGCGGTTTGAGTTTAGGCTTGGTTCGGTCCGGGTGCTGCTGGAATCCCAATAGAGAGAGAGAGAGAGAAAAAAGAAGGAAAGGAAGAAGAAGAAGAAGAAGAAAAGAGAAAGGGAGAGAGTGGCAGAGTAACAGTCGAGCTAGGTCGCTAGATTGTTTTGACTCGCTGAGTCGCACCACCCTTAGGTAAGTTTTTAGTCCAATTATGGGTCATGACATTGCATCAATGAAAGCAGAAGAGAGAAAGGAGAAAGAAGGGAGAGAGGAAGAGAAGAGAGAGAGAGAGAGAGAGAGAGAGAGAGTGAGCCCGGGTCACGGGCCGATGTCGAGTCGAGTGGATTCGACTCACCGAGCCTAAATCGGGTTGAGATTTGGTCTAGCTACCTTGCTCAACTTGCCTGAGAGATGGAGAAGAAAGAAAGAAGGGAGAAGAAACAGAGAGAAGATTAGGGAGAGAGAAGTGGGAGTTAATGTTTGCTGCCGAGTCGACTTGGTTGAAACTCACCAAGTCCAGCTGAGTCTAGTCTCTAAAAAGGGGACGTGTCCAGGCCTGCCTCAATTCAAGTGTGGGGTTGGATGTGCAGCAGAGAAATAAAAGAGGGAAAGAGGAAGAAATGAAGAAGAAGATCAGAGAGTGTTGGGGTCTTTCGAGTTGATCGAATTGACTCAACTACCTGTCAAGTTCGTTACCGAGTCTTAACCAAGTTTGGTGTGAGTTGGGTTACTGGTTGAGCTGAGGGAGAAGATAAGACAAAAAGAAAATTAGAAAAACAAGAAGAAGAATGAGAGAGAGAAAGTGGGAGAGTCGCCTGCCAAGTCGCTAACTCACTTGAACTCAACTAAGTTGAGTCCACTCAGTTCGTTCTAGCAAATAGAGATAAGTAGAAAAGAAGGAAGAGACTTGTTAAGTTACTGTCGAGTCAACTCGGTGAGTTCCACCAACTTCAACATAGTTGGGCCATTAGGGGCCGAGTCAAGTTAAATCAAGTCAAGCTCAACTAGGTGGGTAAGCTTCATTACTATTATATGTCAAATCATGTCTAATTAAGGTGTTGTTTCTTAAATCTCTATTTATTCGTAAGGATTGAAATCTCGCATGTGTACATCTTCTTTACTTGAATTGATTCAAGTCCAAATCAGGTTGGTGTGGATACTAAGTTGGATTTATGCGTATTGGAGTGATTTGAGTTGATTTCATCTTAAATTGACTAAGGTGAGGACTCCCCCTTGAAGCTTTCCACTTAACTTGTTATTCTTATATAGATGATGTTTTAATCTCTTATATTTAGAATCTTTTGGGTTACTTGATTAATCTACTTGTCTTACTATATGAACATGCTAATCTATTGTGCAATTCTCTGGAATTGGATAATTGACATGTCTCTTTAATCCTAGTATGCATGAATGATTTGATTGTCACATGTTATCTCAAGTTATAAAATTTGTTAATCAATTAGATGCTTTCCACTTGTGATTATTTAAGATCTTCAAAATAGTGCATATTTTCTATAGATTGAATGAAATTTATTGTGGACTTACCATCTTGCAGATCATTTGCACTTATGCATCTTTTAAGGATAACTTACTTTTATTGCATCCTTTGATGGACTACTTGCTCTATATGGCTTTGATTAAATATTTGCCCTATGCGGCTTTGGTTAAACATTTGTCATATATGACTTTGATCGAATATTTGTCTAATGTGCCTTTAATGGAATATTTGTCATTTGTGGCTTTGATGGAATATTTGCCCTTTTGCGGCTCGATGGTTTAATTTGTATAAACTTACTGATTTTCAAGTCATTATACGGAGTTCCATATAATTTTTAGGTGAAGCTGGGGTTCGCGTATTGATTTTCTATTCACCTTGCGGAACTCATATGATTTCCGAGTGATGTCAGAGTTCACATGTTGATTTTCTATTCACCTCACGAAGTTCACTTGTATTGTGATTTTTGGGTGAAGCTGAAATTCACTTGTTAATTTTCTAGTCACCTTGCGGAATTCATATGATTTTCAAGTGAAGATAAAGTTCATTTATTGATTTTCTAATCACCTTGCGGAGTTCTATATGATTTTCGGGTGAAGTGAAAGTTCACTTATTGATTTTCTAGTCATCTTTCAAAGTTCACACACAATGTGATTTCCGAGTACAATAAAAGGTCGTATGTTGATTAGCTGACTATCTGGATATATTCACTCGTACTGCGATATCTACTACAGTTTCCTAATAGTAAAGTTATGTTGGCTGGCTATATTTCTGAGTATATGATCATGATTTCAAATTTCATTATTTAATATATTTCTTTCTATGTATTGCGAACTATATTGGATTATAAATGATAAGTGTGTAATCTTATAGGGTATTCCCCACCGTGATAGTCACTCACACTATCAAAACATATCAATTGATGTAAGTGTAGAACGAGCTGACGTCATTCACCTGATTGCTGGAAAGGATTGGGTATTTGGGGAGGTAGACGAGGTCCCAGTGGAACCTATTGAGCTTTATCATTAATTGATATATTTTCATTTTTTATTAGTGTACTTTTGGTATTTGAGTTGTATAAATAATGTATGGTCACTACATTTGGATTTTTGTTGTGAATGGAAAACTTTTACTCAATACATGGTTTACTCCACTAATAATTACTGCTAACTCTAATTGATGACAGGATTATTTAAATTTAAACTTGAATTTTAAATGTTAACTCTTTGGTTTTTAGAAAACGAATAGTATACTTGAGTTACAAAAGCCGTAGTTCTACAACTGTACTCATATTCAAGTTCTCGAGGACAATAAAGAAAACCCTTTCTTTTAACCCATATATGTATTATTAAAATTAACATACATATTAATTATGCATTAATAACATATGCAAGTAATACTCATAATCATTATGATTTACATACAAGATTATCTACTCAATAGTTAATATTAACACATTAGCTTTTTTAGGTTAATATTGAGATGGATGCCCACCTTGTTTTTTAGCTTTTTTTAGGTTACATACAAGACTATCTACTCAATAGTCTTTCATATGTCATCCAATCCATCCCAATGGTGCATCTAACTAATATGAATGTAAAAAAAAAAAAAAAAAATTAAAAAAAAATTTTTTAAAAAGGTCATTCCAAAGCTCAGGTGGGACACAAGGTGAATAGGAGAGGGGCACATGATAGATGAATTGGATGTCATTAAAACATAATGATGCCCCACACTTTGATTGGTAAGATAGCTTTCCAAAAAACGTTTATACTGGATTCAACCACCTTCTCCTTAAAATCTGATGCAGTCATGTTATTCATAATGATTTATTTTTATTTTTTTTTTTGGGCAATGAATCTACAGTGGGCCTACCTAATAGACGGGTTGGAATCTGATAGAGGTGTACTCCTTGGATAATTGGTAAGGGAATGTCTGCCACTGTCCTCATGAGATCCTCTCGTCGTTGGGCCCTAAGATGTACCTCGTGATTGAGCCCATTCCCATGTGTCAGGATGACACCGACCAACGGTTGGATTTGCTTGAAAGAGTTTATACATGGGAAGAAGGGATTATTTGATACTCTAACAAAACATGAAACTTGATATGCATGCACTTTGACATATATTAACTCAAAATTAAAATGAATAAATCTCTTAAAGTCACAGTTCCAAGATAAGATTGATATCCCAACCTCTAATCCATGCAGATTCGTTTGTAGAAATAGGACCATAGGATATTTCATTTTAACTGTCCAATAAATGTCCAACAATTCCATAGTCTGATAATCAAGCATAATTTTGGTTCATGATAATCTAAACTGGGACCCATAATTTGGGCAGTTTAAGTTACTTGAATGTCACGTTTGCAATTTTTAAATAATTTCTAAGTGTCTGCATATCACGCATCAGTCCGCCAGAGTATCAAACTTTCTCTCATACACACAACCAGGGTATATGCGTGTTTGTTACAATATACAACTCATCAACCATGCATGTGGCAGAATCTGCATCAATCCAAAGCTTCCAAATTCTGGTCCATTGCTGATGGAGTGGCCCCAAAGTTAGCCTATTCTAACACTCTTTAACCATCTAATTTCCCCATTAAATTTGGACCGTTGACCATTTTCTTTTCAACCGTCCATTCATCGGTCACTAATTAGATTGGAAGGATCATCCGATGGGTGCAATCTTGGCCTATGATTCATTCACAGTGGGAATTTTGACAGTCTAGAGATTGAGGATTTTTTGTCCGAAAACTAATGTATCGAGCGTATGAGCTGCTAATTTGATAAATTGTGGCAAAAGTGGATTGGACACCAACCACATTTTCTTTGATTGAATATTTGCCCTATACGGCTTTGGTTGAACATTTGTCATATGTGGCTTTAATTGAATATTTGCCGAATGTGGCTTTAATGGAATATTTGCCATTTGCAGCTTTGATGGAATATTTGCCCTTTCGCGGCTCAATGATTTAATTTGTATAAACTTGCTGATTTTCGAGTCATTATGCGGAGTTCCATATAATTTCTAGGTGAAGTTGGAGTTTACGTATTGATTTTTTATTCACCTTGCGGAATTCATATGATTTCCGAGTGACGCCAGAGTTCACATGTTGATTTTCTATTCACCTTGCGGTGTTCACTTGTATTGTAATTTTCGGGTGAAGCTGAAATTCACTTGTTGATTTTCTAGTCACCTTGTGGAGTTCATATGATTTTCAGTTGAAGCTGAAGTTCATTTATTGATTTTCTAGTCACCTTACGGAGTTCTATATGATTTTCGGGTGAAGTGGAAGTTCACTTATTAATTTTCTAGTCATCTTGCGGATTTCACGCACAATGTGATTTCCGAGTGTAATAGAAGGTCGTATGTTAATTAGCTGACTATCTAGATATATTCATTCATATTGTGATCTCTACTACATTTTCCTAATAGTAAAATTATGTTAGTTGGCTATATTTCTAAGTATATGATCATGATTTCGAATTTCATTGTTTAATATATTTCTTTCTATGTCTTGCGAACTATACTGGTTTATAAATGATAAGCGTGTAATCTTATAAGGTATTCCTCATCGCGATAGTCATTTGAACTATTAAAACATATCGGTTGATGCAAATGTAGAACGAGCCGAAGTAATTCACCTGGTTGCTGGAAAGGATCGGGTATTTGGGGAGGTAGACGAGATCCCAGTGGGACATATTGAGCTTCATCATTAGTTGATATATTTTCATTTTTTATTAGTGTACTTTTGATATTTAAGTTGTATAAATCATGTATGGACACTACATTTGGATTTTTGTTGTGAATGGAAAACTTTTACTCAATGCATGGTTTACTCCACTAATAATTACTGCTAACTCTAATTGATGACAAAATTATTTAAATTTAAACTTGAATTTTAAAGATTAACTCTCAGGTTTTTAGAAAACGAGTAGTATACTTGAATTATGAAAACCAGGGTGTTACAACTGTATTCGTATTCAAGTTACTGAAGACAATAAAAGAAACCCTTTCTTTTAACCCAAATATGTATTATTAAAATTAGCCTACATATTAGTTATGCATTAATAAATATGTACGTACAACTCATGATTAATATAATTTACATGCAAGATTATCTACTCAATGGTTAAGATTAATACATTAATTTTTTTAGGGTACTTAATATTAAGATGGATGGTCACCTTAGTCTTTCATATGCCATCCAGTCCATCCCAATGGTGCATCTACCTAATATGAATGGACAACCAAAAAAAATAGGTCATTCCATAGCTCAGGTGGGAGACAAGATGAATAGGAGTGGGGAACGTGATGGATGGATTGGATGTCATTAAAACATAATGATGCCCCACACTTTGATTAGCAGGATGACTTTCCTAAAAACGTCTGTACTAGATCCGACCTCCCATCTGACCTCCCTCTCCTTTAAATCTAATGCAGTCATGTTATTCACAATGGATTTTTTTTTATTTTTTTTGGACAATGAATCTACACTGGCCCACCTAACATATGGGTTAGAATCTGACAGAGGTATACTCATTGGATAACGTGGCAAGGGAATGTCTGCCACTGTCCTCATGAGATCCTCTCATCGTTGGGCCCTGAAATGTACCTCTTGATTGGGCCCATTCCCATGTGTCAGGATGACACCGACCAATGGTTGGATTTGCCTGGAAGAGTTTATACATGGGAAGAAGGGATTATTTGATACTCTGGTAGAACATGGAACTTGATACACATGCACCTTGACATATATTAACTCAAAATCAAAATGAATAAATCTCTTAAAGTCATAGTCCCAAAATAAGATTGATATCCCAACCTCTGTTCGATGCAGATTCGTTTGTTGAAATAGGACCATTGGATATTTTCATTTTAACTATCCAATAAATGTCTAACAATTCCATAGTATGATAATCAAGCATAGTACAAGAATGTCATGTGTACAGTGAGAATTGCATACCATGCTTTGAGGCCCAAAAGCAAATGGCCATTGGGCTATGACAACCTACCAAATGAACGGTGTAAATCACGTTGTTCTACACCAAGTGAATTTAAAGGTTTTAGTTATTATTTTAAATTGTCCCCTGAGTGGGCCCTACCTTGAGTTCTGAATTGAACTAATATTTTCTTATGTACGGTCAAGAAGAAGTGGAGCAACTGATGGACAGAATAGATGACACTGTGGGCCCCACAGAGTTCATGTGTTGCATGTGATTCCTACAGCAAGTGATGCATAAACAAATTATTGGATGCAAGCTGTAATGTCTCGGAAAAATCCGTACAAAGACCCAAGTTCCACCTCAGGCAGAAATCGCTCAGGACCAAATCCTTTAGAAATTAGATGAAAATTAATCAAGTATTAAACTAAATTATTTGTAAAATTAGCTTGAACCACTTTAAATACGAACTGCAAGACCCAAAACATGTAGAATCGTTGACGCTACATTACCTTCAAAACTTAAAATCAATATCAAAACTCGGTTGCTCTCGGGAGCACACCGAAACTCCGTATCGGACCTGTATCGCACGTCGAAAGTCCAATTACCGCGAGACTATACGAATATGACCGCCTTACTGGGCTTGACAACCATCTCGGAAATCAAGTCCAGATAGTATCCAGAAACGCACAACTTTAGCCCGGAGCGAAGTGTATGAGAAACACGAATATCTTTAGAAAATGTACTTAGATTTAAGTAAATTGGGTCGTTCGCTTGCGGGCCAATTCTAAGGTTTCAGACCATCAGAATCTGATCCAAATACACCCTCGGATCAGGAAAAATTTCATACGCAGGTCAGTGTACTTGTCACCCTGATCGAGTGGCGATGATCGTTGAACTAAAACTGGTCCTCTGCAGTTATTCCATAAATTCGATCGGACCAAAAACTTAAGCTGACCTAGATCTAATGTCAAGGAACTTTCCCCAGATCGTATGCAGAAAAGGGGCCTCCAGATGTGCTCCGTTGGACTGAAACAGTCACTCTTTGACTATAACCTAAGTATACCATAGCCCTGGGGTCATTCCCTTCAGTTCTGGGCCTATATAAGGGCCTTTACCCACTCCTCTCTCATTCTATACGAATTCTAAACCCTAAGAGAGAAAAGAGAGAGAAAGTGAAGGATAAAGTGAAGAAGTGAGAGAGCGAGTGTGAGATAGTTCCTGGATTCGATCCCACTACTCCACGTACGTAACTACCGCTTCCGTGTCGCTATACCGGAGATTCTGATTCCGTTCTTGGGTAAGAAACGCTAACCCTAACCTGTTTTAGGAATCCAAATACGTAGATTGGTGAAATAGCTAACCCGTTTTATTGATTAGGTATTTAAAGTCTAGTTTACAAGGTGAGAGTGTTCAAATTGAATCCGTTACGAGTTTACCGGCAAAAGGTGCAGACTATAAACGTTTAGGTTATGGTTTTCAAGGCTATCAATGTCGATTAATGATTTATAACTGACTTGGTTTCCATTTCTCATGTTAGATACGATATTTCTCTCGCTTTACAGATATATATATGAACTATGTTGAATATAGTGTAATTCATGTGTTTGTAAAAATGTTTGAATGGTTATGGAATTTGGATTCATCCTTGCCATGATTATCTGTCATGGATATATGATTGTTGTATATGTGACAACTCCTTGGTGAAAGGATTTGCCCTAATACATGTTATGACCAACATACGCCATGTATGTTGAAGTGTGTAGTCTAAGTGTTTGTAAAAATGTTTGAATGGGTATGGAATTTGGATTCGTGTTTGCCATGATTATCCGTCATGGATATATGATTGTTGTATATGTGACAACTCCTCGGTGAAAGGATTTGCCCTAATACATGTTATGACCAACATACGCCATGTATGTTGAAGAGTGTAATCTAAGTGTTTGTTATGACTATTGATCGCTAACATACGCCATGTATGAAATTATGATTTGTGCTTGCTATGACTATTGATCGCTAATACATGATCGTTGTATACGTGGCTACTCCTTCTGAAAGGACTAGCTATAGTATGTGTTTTTAACGAATTTATTACCTGTATGCAATATGTGTGGTGTAAGTGTTTGATAAAATGCCTGAATGAGAAAATGCTTGATGTAATGTACTTACTGAGGGTGTTGAGATAGGATTCTCAATTCCCTTATATATATTTACAGTTTCCTTTATGCAACCTATATGACTACTATGTGATTTACAAATGTATGCCTATATATGATGACATGTGTGGTATGTGTTTGTTGAAATGCTCGAATGGGATTTATGTTTAGATTTAGTTGTCACATGTTGTCTTGGAATATCACATGTGGATGTTATTGGTTGGAGTGTGATTGGGGCTACGATGTAGTCCAGGAAATCAGTAATGCTTTACGATCGGTGGTCGTACTGCTTAGACACAACAGATACGCCTGATGAATCTGAGTCGTACGTTGTTTGTCGACAGTGGTTAGGCCACGTGGAATGCTTACGCACTCCATGTCGATAAAGTCAACGTACGCTCTTACCAGTCGAGCTTGTCAAGTAACCCGATTGACCTAATGTATGTTCACCATGTATGGATGCTACTGCTTGAATCTAAGGTACTAACTTACAAGTGAAAAGCCCGTTTAACCTTGGTACCTTGATCCGCTAAGACTCATGAGCCGGACATGGTGGTATGGGACACCGTGGTCGAGTTGTCGGCCTACACTGGAGCGACGAGCCTCCCCGTAGTGTCCAATGAGCAAACCAACTCGTGAGCCGAATACGGTGGTATGGGACACTATATTCTAGTTGTCGACCTACGATCAGGTGCGAGCCCGTAGTGACCTCGAGTATACTCTAAGATTACGTTAAGGCGACGAGCTTTTCCGTAGTGACCTCGAGTATAAACCAGGCCTGCGCTGAGGTGACGAGCCGCTCCGTAGCTACCTGGAACTATTCTTCATATGTGATTAACTAGGATTGACACCCTGGATGGATCAATGTTTGGGTAAATGATATGAAGAGAGGTACCTTAGCTTCCCAATCCTGCTGTATGAATATGCCTAATTAAGAACTTGACTAATCACGATCATGCACCGTACTGCATATGTTTTGGCGAGGAAGCGCACGTTTCGGGAGGATGTCATACGCAAACGTGAAATGAAGTCGTTGAGGGAGTGTAGGCGAGGGCATGCATCATTATCGCATACCATTATTGCATTAACAAGAGTAATCTAGGACATGATTGTTGTACTGCTTTATCATTATTGATTGATTGAATTGATAACATGTTAACCTTTGCCTTATAGTTCCACTGAGTTGATCACTCACTCCCACACTGGGATGGTGTTTTAAAACACAACCAGACTCTGTCTTAGTTGTAGATGATAGCGCGGCTTATGAAGCGGAGCCTGATTTTTACGACGACGAGGAGTTCTTGTATATGCAGTATTCTGGCGGGTTCATGTAAGTCGCATTCTGATCGTCGGGGCTATAGGGATTTCATGATGTAGACGGACCTACACATTTTGATATTTTGTATTTTGAAACGATACACGTAATTGTTTAACCAGCAACATGATTATACTCTGGGTTTAACCAGCAACATGATTATACTCTGGAGACGCACCACCACTTATATGTTTTATACATACCTATCATGGTCTTCCGCTTGCGTAATTTAACTGTCTCTGGGGTATGATATGTTGATTTGGTATAATCTCACTCATGTTTAGTGCACTAATACGGACAACATTTAATCACCATTATCCATGTTGCATAGGTGATGCGTTGGAACTCGGGAGTTGAACTTCTGCTCAACACTCGACTTTCAGGGTGTTACACGAGCTCTGGTACACTAGACCTCATTACTTACCTGACCTTATTTTCAGGCCCATTACTAGTATTGAGCATATCAAGATTAAACCCTAATAATATTATTATTAATTAGAAGCTTCTTGTTAGGGTGGTCACAATGTGGTAGGCCCATTTAGTTACCACCCTCAATTTAGGCCTGGACTCAACACATGACCCCCCACAAATAAGGCTCAAACCCATCAAAGAAGTAGATTGGACAGTCTTGCTAGAGTTGTACACGAGTCAAACCGAGTCGAGCTTGGCATAGCTTGACCCGGCTCAGCCAGTAGCTAACTCCAACTCGAACTCGGCTCAGCTCAGTCCTCAAGCCTGACTAGCCAACTCTACTCGGTTCGGTCAGCATCTCAGGCCAGTTCAAGCTACGTTCGAGATAGTGCGACATTTTCTCGAACACAAAGTACATCTTCAATTTTTCATAGAATGCAAAATAATAACGGTAGTTTACAAGTATTTTATCAAACACCCGGCGAGCAACATCAAAATCAAAATATGAGGGTAGCTTTATAATGTTAAGTTTTTGTTTTTTGTAGTGATTTTTTTCGTATCCATTCCTTCCTCACCACCAACCAACCCCATGGAGAATGTATGCACCCGAAACAACACTTTGTTGAGTCATTTCATCAAACACTTGGCGAGCAACATCAATATCAAAATAACGGAGTTACCAAGCCAATTCGATCCAAGTCGATTCGATATGAGGTTTCGATCAGAATCAAGTCGAGCTTGGACAAGCTCAAACTCAGCTTGAAAAATTTTCGAGCTCCAAAAACCAACTCAATGCAGTCCAAATCCAATTTCTAGCCGAGGCGAGTCGAGCTTTTCCGAGTCGAGTGAGCTGACCGAGCTAACTCAACTCGTGTACAGCTCTACGTCTGGCACATGGACCTACCCAACCCATGCCAACTATCAAATTATTAAAGAATTAGAGCAAGTGAAAGTGATGCCAACATAAAAATGCACTCAGAATGTGGATCCACATTTCCTTTTAAACCATCCGTAACATCATTTATGCGGCCCAGCTGTGTATGCGGACAGATACACCACAAACCACTCAATGGTATGATCCTCTTTGAGTTTTTTTTTTTTTTTTTTTTTTAAAATCTACATACCATGAAAGATTTCAATACTTCTACTTGCTCAGGCTAGGACTCGGCCATTGGGCTTATGGGACTGCCCTGAATCAGCCAGGCTTAGGCCGAAATACTAGGCAAGAGGCACATGATTCTGTAAATGCAAGTGAAGCCCATCGCTCAATCATCCACATTGCTGATCTGATAGGCTTTCTACCAAGTGTGGGGAATGCCCAAAAATTCTCCAGATTGGAATAACAAAATGCAATGGCAGAATGGTAGAGGATTGAAGATTTAGTGTCCTTGCAACTGGGAGATCTTAGGGGCATTCTCATCCAGTGGGTTCCTTCAGATCTACACCTTAGATTTCTCAACCATGGTACAGAACATAGTTATAAAACTTGCTGACTCAACTCCAAACTCAGCTGAGTCAACTCGATCGATGGGATTTCGAGTCTTTTTAAGTCTATGAGAAACTAGGTAACCTAGGACGGTAGGTTGCAAGCACAATCTTGTAGGGCTGTACGCGAGTCAAGCTAGCCCGAAAAGCTCGCTCGACTCGGCTTGACTCAGCTCGGATTGACTCGGCTTGAAAGGCCGACTCAAGGCAAGTCAAGCTTGTTTACTAAAAAGCTCGAGTTGAGTTCAAGCAAAGTTCGACCATGGTGTATTTCAACTCGACTCGAAGCTGGAGCTCGACTAGGCTCGAGTAATCTATTTTAATAATATATTATATATATTATTAATATTAAATATAATATATATATATTTATTTATTTTTAAATTAAAAAAAAAAAAAAAGAGTTAAAACTTAAAAGTTTTTACTAAAAAATCCTACCCGACCCTACTTGTCCCCATTCCCTCTTTTGTTGGGATTTTTGGCCTGTGGAATCACACAGATCTAGATCTAGGATAGTAATTCAATGGCATCAAGCACACACAAGAGAACACAGATTTAACGTGGAAAACCCTTGCAGAAAAAAACCACGGCACAAAGCGACAGATCTCCACTATGAAAATAAAATTTACAAAGAGAGGACTTACCCGATTCAAACAACCTCGAATCTCACCCTTGCTACACCCTTTAGAAAGCCTTAGAAATATTTCTCATACCCTAGAAAAACCCTAGGGATACCTATTTATAGTTTAGGAAACTTCTCTTTCGCATCCCAGTTGCGAAAGGACTCAGATCTCCGCAATCCGTAAAATCGCGGAACGAATCTGTGTAACCTACGACTAGTCGAAGGGGAGCTACGACTAGTCGAACAATCCCTACAACTGGTCGAAGGGCCCCGACATGAAAAAACTGAGCTCGCTGGACTTCGAGTCGTGCAAGCCACGACCAGTCGAGTAGCTCCTACGACCGGTCGAGCAATCCCACGACCGGTCAAAGGCGGTGAAGACTTTTCTCACAACAATCTCCACCAAGTTTTCAACCTTCAACCGTGTAGCTCCTTGACCTCTTCTCTTATTTCTGTATCACATCATAGCTTCTTGTGCACACTCCGTCTTTCTTTTACGCCATTGCCAAGCCCAGAGAAGTTACACAGACCTTGAACTTCTCTACAAGAACGATATAGGTGAGCATGTCTGCCGGATCAAAATCCACAAGCTCAACCACCTTTGCTCCTGTCTTCTCAAAAGGAAAGACGTAGTCTTCTTACCATCTCACTACTACCCAACATTGGTTGCCGGGGTACTTGCCTACAACACTGATAGCCTGTGAAATAACTGGTCTAATCCAGACCATGGCATACACTACCAACCGCATTCGAATAAGGCTCATGAGATATCCTGCTTTTCCTCATTTGTTTTGGGACGTCCTGAGGAAAACTTGAGGAGAGACGCGTAGAGAACGCTCTCCGGTTTTACCTGGCCCATCACATTTTTGATCAATACCTACACATAAGGTATTCCTCCTGTGATTACCAAAGCCTACTCCTCCTTTAGTCTCAATGCCGAGAACCATCTTTGCAGCCCCCCGATCCTTCATCATGAATGTCTCACTTAACCGAGTCTTCAGTACATTGATTTCAGACATGTCATAATTGGTGATCTACATGTCATCAATTCCTGACTCACCGTGAAGGAATCAAACCACTGCCTGGGCGATAGTCGAACCACGACCTCCTGCAATCTTTTCTCAGCCCTTTTTAACTTTGAACCGCTCTGATTGCTTCATGTAGATCTGCTCTTCACTTTCCTTACAAAGTGCAGACTCCACATCCATCCTTCTAGCTCCAGATCACATTTGTCAACCAGCGTCAATCACGGATCTAATAGACACTTACTATACCGTCGGTGCGAATATCTGAGAAGCCGATCCCTTCTCTCTGACCATAACCCTTCGCCACCAACCTCGCCCTGTATCTATGTTATATCCTCCTGAAGATCCACCTGCATCCAACCGCTCTCCGGTCCACTGGAAGCTACACCCGCTCCCATATGTCAGTCTGGTACCACGAATCCATCACATCGCCCATAGTCACCTTTCATTTCTCAACACCAAGCTCTCCTAGAGCCATCTGAATAGAGGATGAATCCCCTACGATATTGGAGTCGTCCATGTACCTCGCCGATATTCTGCGATCATACCGTGTGATTCTTCTCACAGGTGGCTGCTCCACCTGCTCTGTATCCTTGTCCGCACGTCTCAGTCTTCCTGCCCTGCCTGCTCATGTGGTCATACCCAACATGTCACACACATGCAGAGGTAGAATCCGCTACATCCACTGCAGCTCCATCTTTTGAAGTGCTCCCGATCAACCTGTACAATGTATCGAGTCGTTGCGCTTTCATGATTACCCGTGCCCCCTTTGATACCTTAAGAGCACTATCGATACATGTGTACTTGCATCCTTTTGCCTCAAGCACACCAAGAGAAATCAGATTCTGCTTCAAATCAGGAACGTGCCTGACATCAGTCAAGATACGCTCCACCCCATCAAACATCCTGATGCGCACCATACCAACAACCACAACATTACAGGCAAAGCCATTGCCCATAAACACCTGTCCACCATCACACTCCCTATAGCTGGTGAACCAACTCCGATGAGGAGTCATATGAAAAGATGCCCCTGTGTCTAGCATCCACTCGTCCTTACGATCATCATATGACCGCCTAATAGTAGACACAGATAAAACATTACCATCACATCCACTCGATCCATCTGACGTGTCAACATTAGCCTCCCTGTACGAAGCCTCAGAATCTTCTCTCTTCGATTTAGGATTTTCACAATCCTTCTTCACATGTCCTTCCTTCCCACAATTCCAACACTTTACCTTTCATTTGCCCTTGCCCTTTGATTTGAATTTATAACCTGAAGAACTCGTACCTTGTTCAGAATTCCTACCCATTGTAAATAATGCACCAGAAGATGTCCTCATGTCGCCGTTTAGCTTTCTCATAGCCTTCCCTTGAAGGGTTGAGATAACGGTGTCGACACTCAAGGTTTTATTCATGCTGCACATAGTGTCCTTAAATGACTCATACGGCGCCGGAAGAGAATTCAGTAACATACATACTTGTTTTTCATCTTTCATCACTTCCTCCATATCCAGCAATTTGCAAACTAATTTATTAAAGTTGTTGATGTGAGGCTCTAGATATCCACCCTCTACCATCTTGAAGTTATACCACTGCCGCTTCAAGTGCAGGCGATTTTCAGAGAATTTTTTCGCATAGACATCCTCTAACTTCGCCCATAACTTAGCCGCAGTTTTCTCCCTCATGACATTGTAGAGAACCTCATCCGTGAGACATAAACGAATCAATGATAATGTCTTCTTATCAAGAGTATTCCAATCACCATCAGCCATAGCAGACTTTCACTCCTCAAGAGCACCATCTTCGCCTTGCTTGATTAAGGAACTCATCATCTTGATCTTCCATAACTCAAAATTATTTTTCCCTGAGTACTTCTCAATCTCATACCTGGTGTTTGCCATTATTACTAATCCCTCAGATTTAGATCTGTGCCCAACGATTGCTCTGATACCACTTGTTGGGATTTTTGGCATGCGCAATCACACATATCTAGATCTAGGATAGTAATTCAATGGCACGAAGCATACACAAGAGAACACAGATTTAACGTGGAAAACCCTTACGAGAAAAAACAACGGCACACAGCGACAGATCTCCACTATGAAAATAAAAATTACAAAGAGAGAGGACTTACTCGATTCGAACAACCTCGAATCTCACCCTTGCTACACCCTTTAGAAAGCCTTAGAAATATTTCTCATACCCTAAAAAAGCCCTAGGGATACCTATTTATATTTTAGGAAACTTCTCTTTCGCATCTCAGTTGCGACAGTACTCAGATCTCCGCGATCCGCAAAATCGCGGAACGAATCTGCGTAACCTACGACTAGTCGAAGGAGAGCTACGACTGGTCGAGCTACGATTGGTCGAACAATCCCTACGACTAGTCAAAGGGCCCGGACATGAAAAAACTGAGCTCGCTGAACTTCGAGTCGCGCAAGTCACGACCAGTCGAGCAGCTCCTACGACCGGTCGAAGGCGGTGAAGACTTTTCTCACAACATCTTTTTCTTTAAACTTACCCTACTGAGGTAAACTCGACTCGACTCGACTCGACTCGAGATAAACGTGACTCAACTCGAACTACTAGCTCGACTCGAACTCAACTCGAAAGCTTTGGCAAACAAGCCAAGCTTCAATGTTGAGGGCGAGCTCGAGCTCGAGCTTGAACTCGAGTGTAGCATGGATGAGTCAAGCTGAGCTTGGCCCACCTCGACTCGACTCGGCTCGATGTACAACCCTACAATCTTGTTACATGCGTTCCACAAGGTGAAGCTTTGTTTTTCAATGGTTACATTTACATATGTAATGATTTTAAATATTTATTCACACTATTTATACTCTTCGATTATATGTCACTATCAAAGCTGAGTCAATTTAAGACTCGTTTGAGTCTTCAAGTCGGCCCCACCCAACTAGACATTTGAGTCTTTTCGGGTTTTTTAACTATGGCATAGAATCCTGCAACTCAAATACAACTTGCTGAGGCTCCTGACCTGATCCTCACAAAACAAGTACAGAGAGAGTCATGAACATCCAATGGAGAAAGAGAACAAAGATTGTATGGCTAGGACCTTTTAATCTAAGAGATTTTTGGGGCATGATCAATCCATCCATGACCGGTTCCATCGTAACCAGTCCATATACATTTCAAATAAACAAAAAACGTGAAGGTAGTATGCCAACTCCACCAGCTCAGATCAGCTGAGCTGAACAACAGGACAGATGAGAATGTCAGACGAGCTTGGCATTTTCGGAAATATAACCCAACTCAGCTTCCACGGCCGCATTTTGATTACTCCTAATTTCCATGATGTTTGCCTTTAAAATCAACATAAACTGCAGGAAAAGTTCACTTTCTTTGTATGACTACCTCTAGCAAATTACTCATATATGGACTCTATATTCCATTCACCGTTGTATCCGAAGCAGCCCATCAACCATCACAGAGATTCTTCGTCCCAAGCAGAGATTAAAACCTTGAAGTTTGATGACGCCACTTTGAAACCAACAAATTGGGAAAGCATTTTATTATCCAGCTTCTAAGAGAATGTCCAAGCCTACATGACCATACCTCCATCGATTGTAAACACCTGCACAGACCCATAAAAATCTCATTTCCAGTGAAGAAGAGTTAGCAGGAAACATCCACACAGGTATTGATCCAATTCATCCGACTTAACATCAAATATGGGTCTGCTTGGATGCCCCCTCCCACTCTATGGGTTGTCTCATCAGCATATCTTGTACAAAAATATCTAGAAGAGTGTTTGGTTGGAGACAAGAAGTGGGTGGAACAATCTGCCCTTTTGGTCCACCTGTATTTTCTGCCCCAATTTATAGATGGGATGAAATTAGGTGCTGATCTCACCCCATCCATGCACTGGCTACGTAACTGCCGAAAATGCATTTGAATTCAAGGGCAATTGAATAGTTCAAGAATGTGGAAGAACTAATGTTTTCAATCCAACTAATGAATGAATAGGATGAATTCCACCAGCAAGCAGGCATCCAACTAGTGGATAGAAGCCCGAATCAATCCAGTTTTCATAAACTTCGGTCCTTCCTAACATGCTGGAATCACCTGGCTTGCAGGGCCTTTGCCACTACTCTCAAACAAGCCCTTTTGCCTTCTTTTTTTTCTTCTTCTTTTTTTTTATGTTCCCATTTTCCCGAATTTTCTATCATTCAAGTGATCATTACCAATTTTTTCATCTACACCGAGTTGCAGAGGTTTTAAGAAAATGAAACAAACAATTCAGTAACTCAAACCTAGACAACAGCTGAGTTGATTTTGAGTTTTTAACCACTGCAGAAATGAACTGATCATACCTGTCCAGTAATGTAACTGGCTGCCGGACTAAGTGCCAAGAATTCCACCAATCCAGCAACTTCTTCTGGCTGGCCATACCTCCCTGCAGAACCAGACAAATGGTCAGATGGACACTTTCATTTCTCACTTCCCTCTTTCCCTGTTTCTTATTTGGCGAGGGAAACAAGGTTCTTGCAGGGGCTTTTCGATCCCATCACATCAAGGAAAGGTCAGGAAAACAGAGAAGTGAAGGGAAAGCAAACAAGCATGATATCTCAAACAAGCAAACAGCCTGATCCATAGCTCAAGTGGTAGACTGAGTGAAAGAAACCTCGTTTCAACGCTGAGGTCTTGGTATCGATCCCTATTGGGGGTGGCTAACAGTGAAGTGTCAACTGACAGTGGGGTGTACTAACAAGCTAACAGCAAAAAAAAAAAAAAAAAAAAAAAAAAAAAAAAAAAAAAAAAAAAAAAAACAAGCATGATATCTGTCATTACAGTCTCCGATGCCCAGCCGCTCCAAAGCACAGCCAATTTATCAGGGGGCAAAACGGTATGGTAGAAAGAAATAACGGCACTGACGATTCTGCATAGTGTTGGTGCAATAAAGACTGAGGCACATTACACAGGTTAGTTGAGGGAGTGTTTAGGTGTACCTACAAATCATTGTTGCACAGGGCTTTCCCAAGCTATATCAATACAGTTAAGTGTTTGGCGTGGGCCGTGTGGCATGGGAAATGGAACCATCATCAAGCATGCTTCTGTTTTCCCACTTTTGTCTGCCCCAGAATTACAATTGTCTCAACGGCATTTTGGCAGTAGCTCATCCTGTCCACCTTTGGAGAGGGAAGTCATAACCATACACTTAAGAACATATGATGCTCCTCTTAAAACTTCTTACAAAGGATATTGATATGAAGAGCTCCTTCGGCTTTCAACCTAACTACGGGTGTTTGATACGGGTGTAGTTACAGTGTAAGAGGTTGAAGAATATCCAACATGTTCAATGTTTGAATGCCTCTTGCTTAGTTATTCTTCAATATGCGAATAAATGACCCATTCAGATGAAGTACAGTGAAAAACTGTTTCAGTAATCAGCCATTCGTGCAAGCGTTAATTAATCAAGGCTCATAGTGCCTTGATCAGAATTTTTTTTTTCCTTCTTTTTTTTCTTTATAAGCATTCATTGATCTGATCGTACCTAAGGGGATGGTTGCCAGGATTTTCTTCTCAATGTCTTCTCCAAGCTTGGCAGTCATATCAGATGCAATGAATCCAGGGGCAATAGCATTCACCTGAGGCAGAAACAATGCACTATAGAACTGATTTTATAACCACTAGCACAAGATGTATCTTGGGATGACTGATAAGCATCAGAGGAAGAGTATAAGCAATTATTTTGAAAACTCACAGTGATATTTCTACTTGCATATTCCTTTGCGACAGTCTTGGTTAAGCCAATCACCCCAGCTTTTGCAGCACTGTAGTTGGCTTGCCCAACATTTCCAACAAGACCAACCACAGATGCTATATTGACAATTCTTCCCTGCAGGATCAATCGTCAGCCTGAGAAAGTAAGCAGAAAAAGGAGAACGAGTTCAATGATAGAACCCACTTGAAAAAATGGCCACTTGGCAGGAGTGAAATGGTATCCGGAATTAGGTATTTAAAAAAATAAAAAATAAAAAAGACCTCCACCGCTTCTGATAGAAATGGAAACCTAATCAATAGTTCCACTCATGGTATGCCAAAACAGTTATGTAATGGTAACTGTGATAGGCATTACGCATTACGGCCTTACGGAGCCGAAATGGCCATTACAGAAAAAATGACCCATAATGACCCTGTAATGGTCCTGAAACAAATTTTTTCAAAAATTTAAAAGCCATAATGGCTGTTACGACCCATATCATACCAGTAACAGCAGTGGCCATTACAACCACCGTTACCATTATGGAACACCTTGCTTCTACTCTTCCTGGATCCCATAGATGATGCCTCGTATTGCTTTGAATCCAGAAACACTATATATCCTACAGGCCCCTGATAAAGCTTCCACTGTCTTCCATTGAGACCCTTGTTATCTCAATAACTAGGAAAAGGATGCAAAGATGGTTTGAACAGTTTCCTTGGAAGACAATGCTCCCCTTTTTCATGCAACAATCATTGACCAGGTGGCTAGATGGTTTACACAAGAGGTTGATATTCGAGAGTAAATTAAACGATGCAGTGATGTAAGCTAGAAGCTTTTAGTGCAGTAGTATAATTTTGACATCTATAATGACACAGGTGAGTGCGTACTAGAAGGCCTTAGTATCTTTTTCATCTTATTTGCAAAGAAAACTCAGTCGTGAAAGGAGATTCTTATATTTGTGGAAACTATTGAACATTTAGAAGTGGATTTGGAACCCTTTCTTCATTTGCCTCAAAAGTCTAACAAGCAAGCAGATAGGCGATAGTCTAGCGGCCCTAGCATGAAAAGAAGTTTCTAGAACCTCCTTTTCGCTTTGTTTTGATGAATAGGAGCTTTTTACGTATTAGGCAATCTAATTTGTGGTATCGTTTCTTTTATTTTAGTAAATTCTGAATAATGACAAAAACTGCTTATTTTGGCACCAGCAATTGATTTGGCTGGCCCGATGGTATTACTTTATGCCAAAGGATCAATACAACATGACCAGCTATCAGCAGCCAGCTTGTTATTATGCCTGTATGCAACAAGCCCAAAGGTAGCCATGACACTGGGTCAGTAGTTTTGTTGTACCAGAGTTGGCCATTTTATAGTGCATAATGAAGTGGTGTTTGTTGTGCCAACTCATTGCCAAAACCACCGATACCAAACAGGAGATACATTGACAATCAAAATTGCAGAACTGGAGAACAGCATATGGGTTGTAACGATACCTAAGGTAAGATCCGTTTACAGGACGCATTTAGACAGGCCATCACAGCTTTATTGGTGTCCTTAGGCATGTTCTTATCGTTCCATCTCATGGCGTCCTTAGGCATGTCCTGCAAATGGGTCGCCCTTTTTTAAACATCAGATGAAACTGAGTCGTCTGGATTGACTCAGTCCTAGTCTGGTTTATCTGACACAGCCTTATTCAGTTATTTTCAGACCAGTTTAGGCTTTGAGAGATGAGCAAGTACAATGGTTTGCTTTTTCTTTTTTTTTTTTGGTCCAGTACAAGTAGCAGTCTGAAACCAGGATTTAAAGCCATGCAATCAAAGGATTGTCATCAGTTCCACTTCTGTAAGGTTGAGTTAGCGTGGCAGCCCCCTTCACCATATGGAGTGAGGATGGATGCAATCTCTCCAAGAAAAGAAATATGACGACCTCCTGTTTTCTTCAATTCAAAGAAAATGTACAAAAACAGAGTGATCATAATTTGAAGATCCTTTGAACTAACAGAGGTGGTGAGTTCACATAGAATTCATTTTTAAAGTGTAGGCTTGACACTCCTCTCTGTCCGAACAAAAAAGGAGCTGATATCCCCCTGCTCCAAGGAACATGGGCGGCATCAAGTGCCTACCTATTTCGTAAAAAGTAGAACTCGAGGTTGCTAACAAGAATGAATATGTCAGTAAATCATCTTAAGATAAATCCAGCAGCAGTTCCAGGAATACTGAACCGTATCAAGTCAGAACAATTCACAAGTTGCAGAGCAAACAGATTCCACCAAAAAGATAAAACCCACATCCAGCATAAACACCAAATAAGTGAGAAATATGACTTGCAATATTACCTTTTTCTTTTTCATCATTATTTTGGTTGCAGCCTGCAAGGTACACATTACACCGATCATGAGTAAGAAAACTCAAGCCTCAGGGCACATAAGCAATGAAAAAAGTGTTGAACATAAGTACCTGTGTACAGAGAAATACACCAGTAAGATTCAAATCAATAACTTCCTGCCACTGGGATTTCTTCATTCTCATCATCAATGTATCCCGAGTAATTCCTGAAACCAATGCAAAAACGGTTACAGACTAACAGAAAAAAGAAAGATGTAGATAATGAAACAGAAAATAAAACCATCAATGACCTGCATTGTTTATTAATATATCGACTGTTCCCCATGCATCAACTGCCTGTAGATATCATGATGCAGTGACACCAAATTAGAACTAGCAACCGAGATAATTTGCTAAATAGTATTTCTCAGATCAATTAGCATGTGCAATAGTTGCTCACTGTTTTGATCATAGATTCCACATCAGCTTCTTTCGAAACATCTCCCCCATATGTAAGGGCTTGACCACCCAAAGCTTCAATCTACAGTAAAATAAGACTTGATTACTAATAATGATCTGATATCCAGAGCATGTGAATGAGCGAGCAATAGATGTTGCTTAAGGAGCACAAGAAACTATCATAGGTTTGATTAATTATAAAAAGATAACCCTGATCATCACAAACTTTTATTGCCAGCATATGGACGAGAAAACCAACATTCAGCTAAATACTTCTTGAAGAGCTTCAAAAAAAGATAAGGCTCACCTCTTTGGAAACTTCTTCAGCCTCCTTTGATGACCTTGCATAATTTACAAGTACCTGTAATATAACCAGAAATTCAAAACATTAGGACTGGCAAGAAGGTTAATGGGAAAATGTAACTAGGGCAATTCCACGTTGCATACTTTGAGCATGAGCAGAAAGTGCGGTAGATTTAACAAGGATCAGGGCGCGATACATAAGCTAGATGTTTTACAAAACTAAAACTACCAAGAACATAAATCATATCCCTCATAGAAGTTGCTAGGAGGATCATGACAATATTCTTCACCAATAACAATTGTAAAAGACCATACACCGACAGAGTAATTGCGAGAAACATTTACTGCAAAACTAACTTCCTCCAAATGGAAGCTCTTTTCTTTGTATGTAGTGGTGAATTTACTGTGGAGGCAGGAGCCTGTCTTTTAATTTTTCCATAGAATAATGAGAATTAACTGACCGCAAAGAGCCAGGACAAGGCTACAATTATGATGAATGGTGAATTTATCATAAGCAAAAAATGAAACATGTGAAGAGAACTAAAAGGCAAAGAAGGTCCAATAAGTAACCCTCTCCCTTTCACATCTCTAGCAAGGATCATGCTACCAGTGTTTGAAATATCGGTATCGCGTTACGTATCGCATCCTTGGGATACAGATATGTATTGGTTATCGCACAGGATATATTGTTTGTATTAGGTAATTTATTGCACTTTTGGGGGAACATGGGGAAACATTGGGAAAATGGTTGAATTTTACAATGAAACTTCGCGAATTGTTAAAAAAGACCTTAATACACACTTTTAAATCATAATATTTCAAAAAAGAAGTGCACATAATAGGTTTCTTTTGTATAGGGTCCTAACCTATGCATTGTCTAACTGAACTAATGCAACTATATTCAAATTAAATGCATAACATTTAGAGTGTATGTGATGATCATTTCATCAAACACTCCTAAATACTTCGAAATTAGTCTCAATTGACAACTGGTTGAAGGGAAATATATATATATATATATATATATATATATATATATATATATATATATATATATATATTATTTTAATAATTTTTTATTAATTTTAATTGAAATTGATTTTTATTTTCTGAAAGTTGACAAGGACTTAATAAATCAGTAGATCAGCCCTCATACATTCTTGATTTCATGTTTCGAGTGCAACATTGCAAGCAACGTGGGAGAAATTGGGGAAATTTCAAAACTTCCCTAATTTTCCCCAAATCGGACCACCTACACTCAAATTTCGAAATTAGAATATATGTGATAATTATTTCATCAAATACTCCTAAATACTTCTAAATTAGTCTCAATTGATAGCTAGTTGAAGGAAAATTCAGAAAAAAAAAATTTGAGAACATGAAGAACTAATGGATATCGAAATCAAAACTCCAACTCCATGATTTTTCATGCAAAACATGAAGAACCAACGGATTTGCAACCATTTGACACTGATTTAACATAATTTCAACAAAAAGAAAAGGGATCGGAAATTGAAAATGCTCAATGAATCGAACATGTGAGATATATCGGCAACACCTGTGTGTTTCGTATCGCACAAGTGGGATACAAGATATATCGTGGGATATATCGGCCGATATCGTCGATATTTAAAACATTGCATGCCACTAACAATGTCAGCCTCCCTTAGAACATGGGAAAAAGAAACCTTCCAACTTGAACAATAAAACCTGAATTTTGAGCGATAACATGGGAGAACCTCCAAGGAACCAGATCAACTGGCTGAGAATTGGCTTCACTAATCAATTAGCCTTCGAATTGAAAGCAAGAAGGCCTTCATGGAGCTCCATCGCTTCGGCTCACTTAGAATCTTTGCTTTCAATAAGATCAGAGAAGACACCTTCACTTGCCTGTAGTTTTTCTCAAGGCTCTCCAACAGAAGCTCAAAAATTATGACAAACACCTAGAATTACAATTAACAACATACCTTTTCAGACAATTCTTTAAGTTCAAGATGAACTTAGTGAACTTAGTGTTTACATTATTTGAAACTGCAAAGGTCATCATGAACATCAGATATTAATATTATGCTGCCTAACACAAAAGAAAGTACATTTGACTGGAGACAAATAAATAAGGTTTATGTGCCTATGAGTTACATAAAATGTGGTCCAAAGTATGAGATAGAACTACTAGAAAGATTATACTGGAATGACAAAATTGTAGAGAACCTGATATGACCAGGTATGGTTACAAACTTAAGAACAACTTTTATTGTCCTGAAGTGTCCTTAACGCTGTCCCTCTGAAACTTCAGACCCTTTATCCTGCTTAATTCCGCACCGACAACTGATAGTTCCAAACTTCTACAAAGCAATCAAAATAGCTTGTATTTTATCTGGACTGACCTAAATACCCCGATTCCTGGTAGCGATCAAAATGGCCCTCGATTTCCAGAAATTGCCTAAATCTTCAATTTTTGAAATTATGACACTACCCTTGTTTAAAGGTAATGATGCCACAACCTTTTCATTGTCATTGTAGAAATTGATGTGCACACAAGCAATTTCTTGTAAATACCTGACGCATACCTTCACATAATAAGCTTCTCTCATTTTCCAAATACAGCTCCATATCATTGACAACAGAGAAAGTCCCTTCATTTTGAGAATAACGGAATAGAGACCATGAGAATCTTTATTTTGAATCTTGGTTTTGGCAAAACGGGATTCATAAAATTGACCGGGACTAAACAATGACTCATCAAAATGCCCCAGAAATACACTTTCTTGCCTTCACATGACCAAATTATGATCTACCCAATGACTTCAAAATCTGCCAAAACCTAAATGGCTCCAGAAATTATTAAAAGCTCCTTGCTTTTACAGAATAAAGAATCCTGATCCTTTTTCCCAGAAACACCATGTGCTTCAACAACTTCATTGTCACGAGAGCATATCTTTGTAGCTCATATAGGTGGCATCTCTAATAAATCTTACCTACTTAATGGCTGACACAGCAATAGAACAATTAATCTATTAGTCTTTTCAAGAGTTTGACAACAAAAAATGAGTAAATGTTAATATTCCAGCACTCACAGTGAAGAAATTTGGACAGTGAAACAAATCCACTAACCTTACAGCCAGCTTTGCCCAGGGCTAAAGCTATTGCTTTGCCAATTCCTCGAGAAGCTCCAGTGATGATCACAACAGGAGATTCCACATTTTGAGGCACTTCAACACTAGCTTGTTCAACAGCTGCTACCTGTGTTCTTACACCTGTATGTCCCGCTTGAATCATTAAGCACATTTATTTACAAAATTGATATGCAGGCTACGTTAAAATATGGAGGTATAAGAAACAACTATCAAGAGATGCTCAAAGGGAGGGTAAAAAAACTGAAATTCAATTACTGTCAACATCGCTACAAAGAATTAGTAGTATTTCCAATGTACACATTTATTACTTTTCTTGGAGAAAATAGGCTGGAGGATTGTATTAATTGTAGCATGAGATTTAAACCCAAAATGTCCACAATAAATCATGTCTCAAAGACACGCATGCACAGGCACCAACTCTTAATATTTTTTTCAAAAACTTATTTCAGGCTTTGTAGCTTAATTGATATCACCATAACACATAGTGATGCAGCCTATGGTGGGCCAGGATCAAAGTGGAAAACTGTCAGGTCCATAGAGCAGACCCTCATGTATTACACACACATTTAAGTCCACCAGAAGGGTTGATTTCAATTTTTTGGGTTTCAATTTTTCTTCTAACAAATTTACTGTAAATATAGGTGCGCTCCAGTACTCCATAGTGCTTTGCTTCTGCAGTTATAGTTAAGTCAGGAAAGTAATGGTCTAGCAAGAGACCAAGTTTACTGAATACTTGTTGCCTAAGTTAACAATTCTTTTATTTTGAGAAGGTTTTGACTACAGAAAACTCTATATAATGAAACAAATGAGCTTTTTTCTAGAAGTGTGACTCTTCTAACTGGTGGTGAGACTCCGCCTAACTTATAAGCCTTGGAGAGATTCCAAGCTGTTCTGCACTTTTTCTTAGTCAAGTCACTCCACTAGGAGAACTTCCTGTAGAATCTCACGATTCATCATGCTGGTTCCAGTTATTGAACACAACAGTCATTGATGTCTTCTACTACTTGCTGTTTCATCAATGGGTAAGAATCTGAACTATTCTAAAGGTTTTCTGCTTTTGATCATTTGCTAGTGTCATCCTTCAGGTAATTGTATTAGCAGGAGATCTCTCTGAAAATTCAAATTCTTGATCCATCCTGCATCACATAGGTTGCAACAGATCACTGTAATGCTCCTAACTCTAAAGAGGAAATATTAAGAATCCAATAGTTAGAAGGGTCTAGAAGAAAATAAGAGATGATGGCATGCTCCATTTCATCATTTCTTTCTTTTGTTCTTTTATCCACCTTCTCATGTTTGTCCTTTATCATCCTTTGATATGACCCCTCTTAGGGATGTCCAAGGCTCTCTTTTCATCTGTATTTTGGAAGTTGCTCTATCTCATTGTTCTCAATGGCTCAGCTCCCAAGGCCTTTTCACTTCTTTCAAATTGTCTCCTTCAATCTCATTTATGCTCATGGGTCCTCGTTCCTTTTTCTATTATGCACCAAGTATTGTCATGGGAAAGGTTCTAACCAAGGTATTTTGTATCGGTAATGGTGGCCGTAACGGTCACCACCATTATCGATACAAACATCAACCGTAACAGCCGATACGGGGGTGTAACAACCGTTACAACCCTGTAATAGTTGAAAATATTTTTTTTGCCCAAAAAATTCTGAAAAAATATCTAGAAAATTCAGAAAATGTAAACATTCCAAATATGTATTCATTTTTTATTTTGAACATGTTTATGTTAGCATAACGGTCTACTCTTTGGTGGAAGTGTTGTATCAGGTTATCTGGTGAATTTATGAACATGGTTATATGTATCTAATGTTTACCCATCACAATAAAGCATTAGAACTAGAAATCAGGGGATAATGCATAAATACAACTTTTTTAAATTTTTTGAAAAAAAAAAAAAAAAAAAGAGAGAGAGAGAGAAGCCCTCAGAGCTTCTATTAACTCAAATCGCTTCAATCTACAGTTATAATATTAAAAACTATAGTAAGAGTGGTCGAAATCTGCTATAGAATGATCTATGAAAGTTTTTGGAATGAGAAAAGTGAAAATTTGAGGAGAAAATGGATTTAAATAGAAAAAAGTTGTTGTTTTTCAATCGTAACGGGGGTAACAATTGTTATGCCCCGTAATGGCCGATACGACCCCCGTAACGGCCGATACGGTCCCAAAAAACCAACTGCCCCGTTTCACCCCCATATAGGGTAACGGTCACAACCGTTACCTATACATATGGGCATTTATAGTCGTATTGTAAAGGATACGGCACACCTTGGTTCTAACAGGTTCGAGAAGTTCATCAACGATCTATAAACTGCACGAGTACACCATGATCTGACCATAATACTTGAGTTTCCAATGTTGGTGTTAACGAGCTTAACCATGATTAGAGGCTCCTAATTAGGAGACTTGCGTGCAAATAAAAAATTCAGGCGACTGACACTAGAAGGAATTTAGCCTAAACATAACCAACCGATTACTCTAATAAGCTTAAAACCCATTTAGTAGCAACTCATTAGAAAACAAAATTCAGCCAAGGTGTACATAAAGACATCTCTGAGTCACCTATGTTGATCCGTTTCACCAAATTCTCAACAACTCATTTGTCCTCATTGGCGTCCTAGGGACACCTCTAATCTTCCTCTAATTTATAGGATTGTCAATAGGCCGGGCTCAGGCCTGGCGAAATCAAAATCTTGAATAGGGTCGGCCTGTCAGGCCCAGCCCGAACAGTTCGAAATCCAGACTAAAGCCAACTTCAAGCCCAGCCCATTGGCAGCCCTACTAATTTATGATCTCACCCCAAGCAATTTGAGCACCTCCACATACCCCATAATGTAGGGGCATTTTCACACTGGGCTCGAGTGGGGTTACCTTTGGGATGCGGGGGCACACTCAGGGTGGGCGGCCCGTGTGAGGCAGGTGGCTCATGTGAGGCGGGTGGCTCGTGTGAGGCGGTACTCATGTGATGTGGGGCCTAGGAGAAGGGTTCGGCCGAGGTCCTAACCCATGGGATGTGGGGCCTGGGCTATGAGATAAAGGGATTAATTCGCCATGCTCTATTAATTCAAGCTTTTAGAGCAAGTGACTAATTGTCCTGCATCAAAGTGGTATCAGAGCGGGAGGTCTCGTGTTCGAGACTCCTCACAGGGGGTGATTGATGCAGGGGCATTTTCACACTAGGCTCGAGTGGGGTTGCCTGTGGGATACAGGGGCACACTCGGGGTGGGCAGCTTGGGGGGGGGGGGGGGTTCGGCCGAGATCCTAACCCATGGGATGTGGGGCCTGGGCTATGAGATAAAGGGATTAATTCACCATACTCTATCAGTTTGAGCTTTTAGAGTAAGTGGCTAATTGTCCTACATCCTACCTACACTTTCTACCAAACCTCATTGTCTACTGCAATCATTCATAGCAAACCCATCCCAGTCTTCCACCCAAGACACATCTTTGCACTATCACCTTTTCACCAACAACATTAGAAAAAATGAATAAATAAATTTGAAAATATACCCATCCTCTCCATGGGAGGTGGTTCTTACTTCTTAATAAAACACATGGGAGACAACCGTTTGTATCATTCCATCATCCCTAGAACCTACACGATTAGCATAAACTCTGTTTTTGTAGATAATAAAATTTTATGAAGAAAAGGACAAAAACAACTATCAATTAAGCAATGGATAGAGGATCCAACACAAGGAACAAGCATAGAGACGTCTTCCCTCACAAGGAATTGGCAATTGAATTAGCCTCCATAGAAACCTGGCGAAAAGGGACCTGAATATGGTCAACCATGGCTTCAATATTGTTTGCAAAGGACGTGTGATTCCAAAGATTTGGAATGTTTCCAGCTACATAAGAAGTGGCTGACCTCAAAATCCCCTAAACAACAAGAGGATCGCTAACGAAATTAAGAAACAATTTCATCCCTTCTTATATAGCCATCAAATCAGCATAAATGCAGTCATCATGCACAGCTGGACTGGCAAAGATTGTTAGTCATGGAGTACTTTTAAACCACACTTCAACAATCATCACGAACGGAATCCGCCCCCCCAATGCAGTCATCATGCACAGCTGGACTGGAAAGATTGTTAGTCATGGAGTACCCCCCCCCCCCCCCCCCCCCCCCCCCCCCCATAAAACACCTGCTTTCATGTTTTTGTAACTGCCTTTTCAGATGGGATGGAACAACGTAAAACAGACAACATGTTTACCAAAGTGCCATGTGGACAAACTGCAACTGCAACAACATTTGAAAAGATGAGAGTGGACAATGCATAATGGATAACATGTTAACTAGAGTGCCATGTGGACAAACCGCAACATCAATTCCATTTCTACATCTTCTTTATTTTATCTAAGCTTAGTTGGATTCTTTCACTTAAATTCTTTGATTGGTTCTTTTTCATGCACAAGCTAATGTCATTAACCTTATTTACAAGCAAAGACCACTCTAGTGTGCCTCACGCCTTCTCACCCCATAACCAGGCCCTTGCTAAAGTCTCCAATTCTAAGATGTAGTCATTCAATCTCTAGTAAATACATTCATAAGATAATGCACGTGCGGATATAGTGCCCTCTAAATTGTCAGTGATGACTCCAAAACACCAATGCATAACTTATGATTGCAAGAGTTCAATCCCATAGCTTGCCTTATCATTTTTCATAAGCCAATAGCTGGCTTCAATAAGGTTGTGCAACTTAGAGGACTTCTTGATGGTCTTCCAATCTAGGGCCTGCCGGCCTGACCCTATGGTGTTGGGATTTTTCAACAAACGGAAGTGTAAAGTTTTGAAAATCATGTTTTTAAACTTTTTAGGATCAATTCTCATGTAAATATTAACAAATTTCAATTGTTTAATATGGACAGCTTAGATCATACCTTAATGCTACGAGATCTAGAGATGCGAGATCGGTGTTGTACTTGTACCTTCATGAATCATGAAAGTCTCTCCTAGATCTATCCCTAATCAAAGAATAACAACAAAGCCAACAATTCTCTACACCATAAGCCCATAGAGAACGATTGGAAAAGACAAGTTGTCAGTCAAATGGGCCATCGAAAAAACTCTCTCTCACGTTGGGCCTCGGTGCCTATTCCCATTGGGAATAGGATCTATTTATATGTAGGAGCTCTCAAGTTTGGTGGAGCACCTGCTTTGACCCGCCAACCTACAGACTTCAGTATTGCCCTACAACATCAAAAGCCCTTCATCCTGCCTAATCCACATACCCAAATAAACCCATGTCCTTCAACCTTACAATCTAGTCCTTTAAAAACCCAATGCAAGGCTCTAAATTGGATATCAAAAGCCTTTTGGATTTCCATCGAGCTTAATAAGAACACATCTAAGGTGAAAACAAATGATCCAACGGTTAAAATCCATCTAAAAACTATTTGAAAACATATGATGATGCAGGTTGGCTATTTTAAGCTTGATGGAGCATCTAGAAGTAGGATCTAACCACTAAACTTAGTCCCGGGTGACAAGTGGATTTCTCTATTAAGTACATTAGGTTTCCCCTGAATCTTAACATGAGAACCCAATATCACCTGTTTTAGCTACAAATGTAACATCAAAAGGTGTATCAAAGCCCCATATTACCCTTTACAATCTCAAGTTTAAGTAGAAGTCTAAGCTGGCGCATGATCAAGTCAATCCAACCCAAGCATGATGGGTACCCTTGTTTAGGAGACTTGACAACATCCATCCAACATAGATATTCAATCGAAACTAGAACTAGATCCCAATGAACAAATAAACATCCATACTCCCATGTGTGAAGGGCGATAGCAATTAGATGACCGATGATGGAGATATAGCCATCCTAACTCGTCATCAGTTCATATCACATGGGATGACCATAAACTAATCATGAGTAGATTGAACCCACTAAGATGGTAGTTGAAAATTTCAGAACTCAAGAATATGGAACATCAACTCTCCATTAGCCCATCTAGTCTATTATGTCCTGCATTCTTTCCCAAAGGCAGAAAAGAATTTCAAAAGAAATCCTTATAACCTGTAAACTTTTCCAAGTTTCCAATCACAGTTCACAATAAGGCACATGGAAAAGTGGGCCATTAATGACCCCGTTCCATTATTCAAAAGAGGTCATTAGACCAAGTTCCAATCAAGACAGCAATCAAATGAGCCAAATCGTCTTTGAAGGGCACACAGAACTATAATAATAAGGCCAGGATTTTTGCCCCTAAATTTGGCCCAAGGGTCGGGCCCAAGCTTGAAATCTAGGTTCAATGCCCATGCCAGGTCAGGCCAGGCATGGGCTAATGACAATGGCCCAACCTAATCATCAAGTTGGCCACCGTTATACAAAAGAACGGACATTTCAAAGACACGTTTGAGTCATTCCCACTCAATGTATGTGTAGTTTAAAGACACTCGCTGGATATTGGGTCTTGTTTCAATGATCCAAACCATTCATATGAAAGGACTTGTCATGAATGGAGAATACCCAAAGAAATTTCTTAGATTAAACTATTTCAAACCTTTGATTATTTAACACTTTTCCTTATAGGGCCAACCATGGCCCAACCCCGTAGGGCCAGGGCTAGGCTTAAGTGACTAGGACCAACCCCAGTCCAGCCCTATCCTAGCCATTGCCACCACTATTGCAGTTATGATGAGGACATCAGACCCTTCAAAGTTTATCAAAGACGACGGTGGCCGACGAATACATCTTTATGGCTCGAAGATGGTTCGTGGCACAACCAATGAGGATTTTGAAGACCTTACGTGTGTCCCTGGATTAATTGAAGACCTCACATTAGGAGGACACAAGTGTAGGATGACTTAGAAGACTGATCTGCTACGCGGATTTTTTTTTATTTTTTATTTAGAAAGGCTTTGTTTTGAGCATTTTTTTCCTTTTTTATAAGGGTAGTTTAGTCATTTTCTTCTAAATCCGAATTTTATAAATCGGGTGTTTTTTACCCTAAACCTAATAATGTTTTTTAATGAAAGCTTGGTGCATCCTTCCCCTTTCTCTCTGTGGTAAGTTCTTCTCTTCCCCTAATCTCTTTTCTTCTTCTAAATTCTATTTCTAGCCCTCAAACCTTATTCTTCTCTTTTTATGCCTAGTATTTTTTTTTATTGCTATTGACCCTGAAAATTTGAGAACTGATCCCAACCCTCTCTCAGATTTTCCAGCCGTCCCTATTCCAGAAATCATTTGATTTCCTGCACTAGAGAAGCTGCATTGATTGTTGGATTGAAACCATGCAAGATCGGGAGGTCCCATCCCTCACCGGATCCAATCCATGCATGATTTGAATACAGGTACTGCAGGATTGTGATGATAGTCTGCAACCATTGCATGTTTCCTTTTTCATTATCTTTACTATGATGTGGAATGTTGAATATTTCAATTGAATTGCTTAGTTTATTTCGCTAGAGAATTTCTGTGCTCACACATGCATTCTAGTTTAGACCGTCCTACATCAAGTTGTCTTTTTCTCTTTTACTTTAATAATGCATGATTATCAAAAAAGGGGGGAAAACAAAGAGTACAGTCAAGGAGAGGGACAAAGATTGCGCTGCATACAAAGATTCACAAGTAACGAAGACTTGAACAAGGGAATCCACAATCTCATTCTCATCCTTAATATTTGAGAACTAGAATCTCATCAATAAAGTGAACCAATTTCCAAGCTTCAAAAGATTTCCTCGAGGCATGAGCAATAGAATCAATGAAATCACCTTCCATCATCAGTCAACCCATAAAGTCTTTAGCACAAAATATAATGTCAAGAAGAAGAGTACTAACATTGCTTCATTAGAATCTTTTCCCTTAATCAGAATGGAAAAAATAACAAACAATTAACCTTAAATTCGTAAAGAACCTCCAATCATGGCTAGAATCAGTACCCAAATTACCATCATAAATCAATTATAATGCTCCAAATGGCATTGAAGCTTGATTTTTGTTGTGCAACAACCTCCTCTCAAGAACTCAACCTAATTTCTTGGATTCAATGTAAGAGATCCTTTAAAATTCTTTCCTACCTAAGCCAAAGAACGATCATAATCAAAATTTTCTCCTCACTTTATTAAGAAACAAAGTTTCATCAACAAAGATACGGGTTGTCCTTTTAAGCCACACAATAGAAACTGTGAGAGAGCATCCACCAAACTACTCTTCCCCTCTCTCCAAAAGGAGTAGCATTCCAACCATCAAACAAACCTTCCACTAGTTTGGAAGGCACCAAAGAAATGCCAAACCAATTAAGGTCCCCCAAATCACCTAGACACTAACCAATGAAGAAGATAATGATCCACCATTTCCTCATAAATATAAAGCACGTAATTGCTAGCTGAATCACCAAAACTTTTTAGTGATCATAACTCAAGATGATATTTGCAACTGTTCAACAAAAGTTGAAAGTTCCATGGAGTGTAGAGCATCCCATCCCTTGGTTTGTAGGAGCCTAATACCCCCTATTGTTGACGGAATGGAAGAAAAAAAAAATTGCAAGAGAAGTAAACGTGATAATCAAAAGACCAAACACACTTTCATACCCCAAATATAGAGATATACGCATCCCTCCAAGAGCCATGTGAATTGTTCATCCTCAAGTTCCTTCTAAATCCAATCTCCTAACAATTTTCTACCCATTCTTTCACAGTCTCCCATATGATTTCGGTTCTCTAGGCTTCTTGCTCTACCCAAATATTCCCCTAGGCCCATTTTAAATCCAAAACAATTAACAAAATAAACAACTATCTTCCTCCATCACACTTCCACAACCCCGAACTCTTTCAACCCCACTCCGTATAGGATTCACCCCCCCCCCCCCCCCCCCCCCCCCCCCCCCCCCCCCCCGAAATTCTTTCACAGTCTCCCATATGATTTTAGTTCTCCAGGCTTCTTGCTCTAACCAAATATTCCCCCAAGCCCATTTTAAATCCAAAACAATTAACGAAATAAACAACTAACCCCCCCCCCCCCCCCCCCCCCCCCCCAACCCCCCCCCCCTTAAATAAATAAATAAATTTAAGAACAACAATAATGATAAAAAAAAAAAAAAAAAAAAAAAAACAAGATGTTGTATTTATTATGCTCCTCTCTTCCTTCTCATATGGTCTTTTTCCAATTTCTCAATACCAAAAAATATTGTAGTCAGGACTGTGTTGACAGAGAATTTGCACTCTTATAAAATGGGTCTCTATGAGTCAATGGCACACTTCTTTTTTTCTTTTTTACACACCCCCACACACTCACGCCGCAATGGGATTTCACCACCTATGGATACTCGAACCCTTGACCGGGTGTTGAAACTCCTCAAAGTCTACCACCGGAGCAAGAGCAAGAGTCAATGGCACCCTTGCGCTTACCCAATTCACTTGCACCAACAAGTCAACCTCAAGTTCCTAGGCTAAGGAAAAGGCCCTTTAGCAAAGCCTCTGCACCAAGTGTAGAACACCTAGCGTCGAACTGCCAAGTTAGGTGTTAGGGTCACGATCGATAGATCTCTCATATTTTGTCATCCAATCACGAGGTTGCACGTGTCCACCGCCTCTTGGACGAGAAATCCAAGCCCCACAGGCCTGTAAATATCCCCTTGCACTCAGTTAGATGAGAGACATTAAAACTTCACTCGGAATTCATACTTGGACTACTCTCTCAAGGGACTCCAGGCGCAGACACTCATTAAGGTGAGCCTCACATGCCTGAACACTCCCACTCTCCACTAGGAAAGCCATGCGTTAGGCCTCCCAGGGGAAGCAATGGCACTATGCGCCAGGCACCAGCCTCTCAAGAGATAGGGCGACCCAAGCGCAAACTTATCACAACATTTGTACCAAGATGCTGAGTACTTCTTCAACCCTTGTCCAAGGACAATGGGTGCAATGGCTCGAGACCAATCTCTCTTCCAACCTGACGCCCTATGCATAGGCATAGAGCTATTGTAGCATCTATGCTAGGTGCAGGGGGGTTCTATCACCAAACAGCAATAGGCTCCAACATCCAATTCTTACCATCTCTGGCATGTGAGACCCATGGCATTGCTAGATATGTACTCTAAGGCTGTCACGAGTCTCCCTAGCTAGATTGATGATCCGGAATACTTTGAAGATATTGTAGATTAGGGTTTCTTATGTTATTCTGTAACAGGGTAGTTTCCTCTAGTTTTAACTTTTAATCAAGAGTTTTCCCCAAGGATGTAATCAAGGGCTTGTGCCGGACCACAGCTTGGAATGTATCTCATTCCCAAACTAATGAAAGTCTCTCTGCATGGCATATTTTGGGTGCATGTCCTTGCAAATGGAGTCATAAACCATTGAGATAATGTTCTAACAACAAACCTCAACGAACAAAAGAAATTTTGTTGTGAACAAAATTAAGACACCTGTTCAATCCCCAAAAGTCACCCCGCATGAAGCCAATGTACAATGCGATTCATGTCAAGGAATGAGAAATTTTTCACGATTCTTCTTGTGAAATTCATCTACATATTTGGTGCACTTCTGTACCACCTATGTTGTCCTGAGATGCGATCAAGGTTGTGTCTATAGCATCAATGGAATCAGGAGTTGTATCATCACTAACCACAATGCGATTAAACATCATATCGCCGCAACCAAGTGTTGTTCCCAGCACCAAAAGTGACTAAGCGTCATGACAAGCAGTCAAGCGCTACGCGAATAGTCTAAAGTTTACATGTCATTGTGCATTCAATCAAATGTGGCAACCATGGCATGACAAGGCATGATTGGAAAATACAAAGAAAAGCAAGTAGACGCAAAATCTTTTTCATTCCAAACAAATGACTTTAGTACATCCAGCTATTGCGACAACTTAACCGTATTTACGAGTGACTTCAACAACATAAACATACAAATCATGACATTACAAAATACATGTCATTTCAAAACCTCAACTTTCGTAAGAGGAAACACTAGTGGCATGCACCACCATCAAACCCTCTTCGACAAGTACCATCCGGGGTATTTAAGGAAAAACGGGATGTGGTCTCCACAACAGGTTTTGATCAATCCTCAATATCGACCATCTTCACTCCTTGATTCCCCTAGTCAACATCGACACCACCCAATTCAAGTATTTCCAAGCCCCATATGAATGGGATGCCCATGACAAAGATTGCCGCTATCAAGGGGAAACTCGTGACAAAGATTGATTTTATGAAGGGGAAGCTCGTGACGAAGATCGCAAAGAAAAAGATCAAAAATACGGTACAACCTTCTGCAACACAAGCCAAGACCAGCACCCTTTCATCCCTTCACACCTACGCAACGGTCCCTGTCAGAACAGACCTCTGTGCTTCACTGCTTGCGGCAGTCTACGCCTACAGTCTAGGAGTTGCCAATGACGAGCCCATAGTCGTTGAGCCATACCCTGCAAAGCCCTGTGTTGCCTCTCTTGGTGGTTGTTTCTTCAAACTCCTCACTTTGGCAACTAACCTCCTCTACATTGTCTCCTAGCAAGCGTATGGACCAGAACCAACAACAGTGCCTAAACCACCACTAGCGCCTACACCAGAGGCCCCTTAGATTGTTGGCCTTAGTGTCGGCCTTGGGGGAAGTCTTTGCCTTCGGTGCCATGAGCACACTGGCTCGAATAGTTACGGGCTACTTCACTGCTTTACGCCTATATTCAGTAAACGCTACGCAGAGAAGCAAAATCGAAATAAGCAAATGAACAGGACTGACCGGTTATTTATCGCTGACCACCAAAGTACCCACCCAATAGTTGGCGTTCCCAACGGTGTTGAGCACCATTCACTCATGCCGCGTGGGTGAGGGGCACGTGCTGATAGAGTTTTGCACTTATTTTTTCTTTAGAAATGAGTTTTTCACTGTTATAAAACGAGTCTCCATGAGTTGAATGGCACCGTTGTGCCAACCCAATTCAACCTCAATTCACCTATGCAACAAGCCAACCTCGGGTTCCTAGGCTAAGGAGCAAGCCCTTCAACAAAGATTTTACAGCGAGAGCAAAGCACCTAGCGTTGAACTACCAAGGCAAGCACTAGGTCGTGATCAACGAATCTCACGCATTTCGCCGTCCAACGTCACGTATCCACCACCTCTTAGGCAAGAAATACATGCCCCAAGGGCCTATAAATATGCCCTTGCACTCATTTCAAAGAAAGATATTCGGACTTCACTCAAAATCCGTACTTCAACTTCTCTATCAAAGGACTCCAGACACAGACATTCATCAAGGTGAGCCTCACACGCCTCAACACTCCCACTCTCCACTAGGAGAGCCATATGCCGTGTGCTAGGCCTCCCAGGGGAAGCCATAGCACCATGTGTCAAGCTCCCAAGAGATGGTGCTTATGCCATGCACAGACCTATTACAACATGTGCACCAAGGTGCAGTGCACTTCTTCAGCCCTAGTCCAAGGACCATGGGTGCAATGGCTTGAGACCAACCTCTCTCCTACTCAAACTCCCTACACCATGGTACAAATCTACTGAAACATCTGAATCGAGCGAAGATTGTCCATTTACCATATTGCGAATGCTAGAAGGTTGATCTCTACTTCATCTCTAGCATGTGAGACCCATGGCATTGTTGGATTGACTATGCTTGTGTGTCCTAAGGCTATCACAAGTCTCCTACTCAGACTCCCTACACCATAGTGCAGATCTACTGCAACATCTGTATCGAGCAAAGATTGTCCATTTACCATATTGCGAATGCTAGAAGGTTGATCTCTACTTCATCTCTAGCATGTGAGACCCATGGCATTGTTGGATTGACTATGATTGTGTGTCCTAAGGCTATCGCAAGTCTCCCAAACCCAATCAATGATTCGGATACCAGGAAGACGAAGGACATAGATTAGGGATTATTATGCTATTATGTACCAGGTAATGGAGTAACTCCTCCGATTTTACCTTTCAATGTAATTAAGGGCCTATGCCAGACCATAGCATGGAATGTATCATGTTCCCAAACTATTGAAAGCCACTTTGCATGGCATATTTTGAATGCATGTCCTGCATGTCCTTGCAAATTGGGTCACAAAAATTTATATTGTTCTACATCAAACCCATGGTTCTGAATGTCGGTATCGGTCGACATGTCGGCCTAGCGGAAAAATGATACGATGTGTCATCACTTATTATTATCATAGCCGTATCGGCCCATATCAATAAGAATTTTTTCAAGCCAAAGAATTAAGAAAAATATCAGGGGGGAAGAGAGAGAGAGAGAGAGAGAGAGAGAGAGAGAGAGAGAGACTAATAAGATATTCAAGAATCAATCATTTTTCTGTATTTTGGACATGCATATGATGATGTATCGGACCATTCTTTGATGAGAATGTTGTCTATCGGTTTGACTTGTTAAAGGTCAACTAAATATTTTGAACACAAATCAAGCAATTTGTGAACTAGGACCCATTACATTGAAATAGAACAATATATATATACAGATACAGATAGCCATATCGGCCAATATGATACCGATATTCATATCTATGATAAAACCCCAATGAACAAAAGACATTTTGTTATGAACAAACTCAAAAAGGGGAAGTATAGTAGGTGTGAAGATTAGCCAAAGTTGGCTTGGCTAAATTAATGCTCCTTCCCAAATGACAACCTTTTCCACCATTACTATCATCATATGTAAAAAGTAATCAGTGTTTCACGTATCAATATATCAAGGAATCACAAGTCGCCGACACGAGATACAAGGGTAATTGTAAAATTCCCAATATCAAACGAGATAACACACATATCATACGATATTCACAAAATGTTGCAGGCACCTTTAAGTTTCCTCGTATTGATGATATATGCGATATGTATCGACGATACTTGGTAAAAATCTAGGGAAATTCAAGGAAAAAGAGAGAGAGAGAGAGAGAGAGAGAGAGAGAGAGAGAGAGAGAGAGGAGAGAGAGATTTTATGTTTACAAAAAAACATCTCCTAAAAATTTTTGGAGACATTGTTGGTAGTTGCATTTAAACAACGCAACTCAAGTTGTTAGCAACAAGTCTCTTTTTTTTTTCTTTTTCTTTTTTGGAGAATCCGTGATCAAAGATAAAATAAAAATTAAAAAAATAAAAATAAAAATGACAAACTATTTGATGAGAACATTTTTCTTTTCCATTTGAACTAGTTTCTTTTCTATAGATTACAAAGAAACAAATTACCATATCCATGCATTCATGCATTGACATGGATTCCAGACAAGTTTGTTCAAATCTAAAGGTGGAAAATAGAAGAAATTGGGAAAATCTAAAACTCCTCAAGAGTGTTGAAAATTTATATGTTCCCACTTCTAGGCCGATCTATAGATTGGCCAAACATTTTTTAGTATTAGGAAAAATTATTTTTAATTAAAAATTACAAAGTTATTAAAAATAAAAATATGTTGATTAACCAAAATTGGTTGATCAGTGTATATGGTGACAAGTGTAGGCTGATCTATAGATTGGCCATGCTCTTTCAAGTTTTTCAAAAAGAATATTTTTAGAATATATATATATATATATATATATATATATAGTCCAAGGTACATTTTTGCTTGTTTTTTATTTTTGGATGTGTTGTTTGTGTATTATTACTTGTATATGAGATTTAAATGATTTGAACTCTTTTTTATATATAAGCACGTCAGTTTTGCCCAACTACACATATTTTTGGCCACTATATAATGGAAACTATTATGAATACTTGTTTAGTGTCGGCCGCTATATGATGGAAACTTCTATGAATACTTGTTTAGTTTTGGCCGCTATATAATGGAAACTGTTATGAATACTTGTTTTCTGAAAGGTATGTTTGGAAATCATGGATTCCATGCCAAACAATGGAAAAGGAAATGAATTTTCCTTGATGTGATTATTTGTGTTGTTTGAATATGAAAGAAAATGATGGATTCCACCAAGTAATCATTACGCCTTTCCATACTTTGGATTCTTGGCACAAAAAACTAGGTGAGTATTGTGAGAAGAATATGAGATTTCCACTTTCCATCCAAACAAGAATTCCACTCAAACTAAAAGGGAATTTTTATAGGATAGCTACAAGACCAGCCATGCTTTATGGGATAGAATGTTGGGCAGTTAAGGAAAAATAGTTCATAGGATGAGTGAAGTTGAAATGAGGATGTTGAGATGGATGGGTGGAAAAATGAGGAAGGATAGAATTAGAAATGAACGCATTTGAGAGAACTTAGGAGTAGCACCATCGGGTCATATGATGAGGGAAAGTAGACTTAGATGGCTTCCTCATGTGCAACAGCGACCAAGAACCGTGCCAGTTAGAAGGATTGAGTTGGCACAAGTTGAAAGCTTGAAAAAGGAAAGGGGGAGGCCAAAAGGACGTGGATGGAGGTAGTAAGAAAAGACTTAATGAGCTATGCTCTAATTGAAGGTTTGACCCTTGATAAAATGGAATGGCGGAACAAGATTCATGTAGCCGAACTCAATTAATTGGGATGAGGCTTAGATGATGATGATGACCCAAACAAGAAACAAAAACCGGAATCCACATTTTAATACTTCTACTGGAAATCATCATTTGATAATTATTCTTTTTTACTTTCTTTTCCCTTGGATTCTACATATCCAAACATCCCCTAATGTTTTGAGTTCTAAGCGTGTAATCAAGTCTTTTTTAACATCTCCTAAAGTTCCCTTGAAAAATTCCATCATTCCTCATACTGCCAAACATTCCACATACACAATATTTCCCATACAATGCAGATGTGTTTCCATAACCGAAGGGCATTTTAAAGGGTGCAATAGAGATACATAGAACATTAAGCATAATAAGCTCCTCAGCATTGCAAAGATTCCTTCTCAAGGAGGGTATCCAAATAACTCAACTGAGCCACCTTCTCTAGAAGGGGATCCAAATAACTCAGCTGAGCCACTTGGACTGGTATATTACTGAATCCTAGGTCAAGAAATCTAAGAAAATTTTGTTTAAATGAAATCTATGGGATTGATGATAAACTCCAATTTTTCAAAAGTGCTGGAGTTGCTTAGAAACTTGATTGGTTTTCTTAAAGTTTGAATAAGTTTATGACAGTGTCAGCTAAAATTTCTTTTAGGTTCTCAAGCTCTCTCGGTTTGAAGGAAAAATAAAATAAAAATAAAAGGCAACTCGTTGAATCAACTTGAAATTGGGCAAGTTCATTTTATTTTACCCGTAAAAGATTTCCTAGTCAACCATGAAGATGTATGTGATGATAGCGAACCTTAAATAAATGTTGTAACTTGTTAAAACATACAAACAAAAAAGTTGCTACAGATGGTGGGTTGCTCCAACAAGAACTTGAACAATGCATGCTCAGTTTGAGGATCTTATACTTCCTCTTTTCTACCGTTACCAATTGGCAAGGAGACTTCACATTCTCAAGTCATAATAGAGTTACAAGTCACCATCGTCACCATCAAAGTGCTGCCCCAGATATTTGGGGCCGAATTTTCGAACCCCATAGCACCAAACATTCCCCTCTTAAGTTCCTACCTATGTTAAAGACTCAAAACAGGATGTTTCCACCATAATTGATTTCCTATTGGATTTGAAAACTCAGCTATCAGAAAGGACCATCTAGGCCAGACTGAAACAAAATCACACCAACGTTCCAAATAAGTCAGCTGAAAATTCATGCTAAGTAGGAATTCAAAATTTTGCAGCTACCCATCATATGATATGCAAACATAATCGAATATTTTTTATTTATTTTTTTTATATATATAAAAAAACACTGATTAATCCTAGCCGTCAAATTAATACAATCCTAGCCATATATAAAGACTGCTTAAATCTAGTACTGAGAATTCCATACATGCAAAGTGGAATTAAAATCAAATAGAAAGTCCGGACAAAAGGGAAAAAAAAAAAAAAGAAATTACCAGACTGATTCAGATCACGAAAATCAAATACAGAAAACAGAAATGCGAAGAAAAATGCAGCTGATTTTCGGACAATACGAAATCGTTACCAGAGAAACTCTCGGATCTGGAATGCAGAAGGGAGCAAGGTCGAATCAGCTGCATCGATCGAATACGACCGGAGACGGTCGGACAAGAGCGCTGGAACGGAGAGATCATCTGAACGGATCGGGCTCCGGAAAGAGAAACCTTAGCAGATACGGCGGGAGGATTGAAGGCAATTGAGGCAGTTCCGGTAGCCATGAGAGCTTTCAAGGTCTTCTGAAATGAGAAGGTCGCCAGAAGGAGGAGATAGAGGTGTTAGGATTTAAAGAAGAGAGGAGGGTTTGTTGATGCTGTGGGGACTTTGGAAAGTCCGGAAGTGCACGGGAAGGGACGATAATACCCAAGCTCAGTGTTCTTCTATAGTCCGGACCGGAGAGGACCGGTTTCGACCGTTTTAATAACCGGATCGGGAGCTGGACCGCCCGGTTAGCCGGGTTTCCCGGGTCCAAAATGTTGCTTCATTCAAAAATTAACCAAAAATAAATAAAAGAAAAAGATGCTTGACGGCAACAGTGGTAATTATCTAAAATAAAATAAATTCTTTTATTTCTCTGAAAATGCAATGTACCACTGTTGGGGTGCATAGCGGCTGCAGTTGATCAGTTCTCAGAAAAGTAAATAAATGAATAGAAAGTTCTGATCATCCACTGTTCTTCTTTGGCGATTTTTTTAAAAAAAATTATTTAAATTTTTATTTTTATTTTTTTTGTCCAGACTCGACTTTAAAGTGAAATCCATGAGAACTTATGTATTGAGAAATCTTGATTTTTCTTTTTCCACCATCCAAAACCACCCTTAGTTAGCCTTGGAAGCTAAATAGTTGTGGTTATGGCCAGCCTTTGTAGTTGTATTATGTTATCTCTCTGTTTTTTTTTTATTCTCCTCATAAGAAATTCTTATTTGTTATTAGACAAAACAACATGGGTCAACCCAGCTGGAACGCCAGTTGGATTGTTGAATCGGACTGCCCACTACAATGGGACCGATGGGTCACCTCCTCCAGTCTACTTTAAAATGTTGAACAAGCTATTATTTCCAAGGAGGGTCAGGATTTACCATAATGCCACTGATAAAAGTGAAGAACTTGGTCTCCTAGGCATATTCATGAGCCTAGCCTGTGAGTCAATTGGCCCGGCACATTTTTGAACCGAGCTCAATGACACTAAACAGACAGCAAGTCCAGCTTGGGATAAATTTATAAATAAAAGTCTCTCCTAAAGTTAGCCAGTCAAAACCCTAAAGAACCCAACCACCCAATCTTTATAAGTTGAACACTTCATTATCACTGCTACTGCAACAAATGTTGCAAATTGCTGAATCCAATTTTCAGCCTTGGTAAATTTGATTCAGGCATCAAGGATCTTAGAATGATCATACTGACTGACATGATTGTGATTTTTTGTTAGGATCATATCAAATGGCTGGGATGGTTAGACATGTGTATCTTGGAATACATGGTTTATATCTCATAGACTGTTTTGTTTCATGGTGTTTGTCACACAAGGATAGAGAAATGGAACCTTTTATTTTAAATAAATTCCTTCATCACTTGGAAAAGCAAAGTATAGAGATCATCGATATTTTTGTCAGGGTTTGGTTTTAATGGGGGCATTTTGTGGAGACCAAAAAGGGCAAACCAGTCATATTCTCTCCAGGTACAGATGAGAGACTTTTAGTTGGCTTCTGCTCACCAACTTCCCCTTCTTTTCAAGATTCAATCTAAGAAAGAGGAAGCTTTTGACACTCACATCAAAAAATCCCAAAGCAATTCAAGCCCACGTGCCAACACAGTAGACAATGTTCAGGATCTTGTCCATGTACCATGCGAGCCCACCTACCAATTGGTCCAGATATCGGATGTATGAAAAGTGGGCCATAATTCGAATCTTCAATCTCCAAGGCAAAACATCATCAATCTGCAATTTGAAGGCCAACTCGTGCATGTACACTATCAAAGATTGCCAAAACTTTGTCATTGCCTCTTTGATTAAATAACTGATAATGCATCCTAAAATTTCAACTGCAAAGAACGAACTTTTTTATTTTCTTCTGTGGTTGGTTTGATCCACAACCGCATGCATCTTTCATTTTAACTTGTCACTGTTACAGAGGGGAAACTTTTACCTTTTTCACCATTAGAAGGAAAAAAAAAAAAAAAGGAATCATCTTTCAATTGCCAGCCCTCATCTCAAAGTAATTAAGATAAATTAAGGAAAGTAAAAATAAATAAATAAATACCTAGTAAAAGAAAGATGAAGAATAAAGGGAATGTGTTTCCATGTATCATCAGCTGTATCTTTTTACAGTTAGGGACCTCATAGTTCCATTTCAACAAAATACCAATAGCAATCAACACCCACGGTGTCCATTCAACAGGACTCATTTTCCCTCTTTTTCTAGCAAAGACCACAAACCCTCCGAGACAGCATCTTTTTTGCTTAAGGACTAGGTGCAGCATGAGAACCACTTGAATACTTAACGCATAATCCCATCAGTAATCTACAACACATCTTTCATGGGGGAAGAAACAGCTGCTTCAACTGTAAAACAGAAATCTCAACTTTCATGCAACTATACCAGTCGGAAGCCAAAAATACCTTCCCAACATCTGTCCACCTCCAAACGGACAATCATATTCTTCACAGCCAACCAGCTGATGGATGTTTGGATGGTCCAATGCAGACATGAACACGAAACTGGACGAGTTCTTGCTCCACTTACCAAGAAGGAAGAAAACCACCCATGTGCCTGATTGACGGATTCCTTTTGAACTTGATTAGATTCTTTCACCTGTGATTGAAGATATATATAGAAAAGGGCGCGCACCCAAACAGATCAATCAATTTCACCTTCTTCAACATCGTTTGGAGGGGCACTGCCAGGCTCACATTGCTCACATTCTTCCTCATCATCATCATCATCCACTTTCATGTATAAACCGAGTTGCTCCAAAGGATTACTCCCCAGGAGTTTGAAACCACCTAAACCATCTTGAGAATGATCCGGGCTCGTCTCATCAACCGAGCTTGGTAATTGTTCAGGAGCAGAACCAAGCATTTCAAGATCTCTTAGGAATTCACAGTTCTCATTGATTTCCACAGTCTTTTCCATCTGCCAAGCATTGGATGATAGTTGGTCAAAATAAGATAAACAAGAAGGTTGACTAACCCACACATGCATATAGCCCAGCAGCCCATCTGCACTTAGAGGTGCAGCTTGGGTCAGGCTCAACCCAACCCAACACAATCCAACCAGAAATTCAGGTTGGGTTGGGATGGGTTGGGTTGAGATCGGGTTGGGCTCAGTCTGTAAACCCTCAGCCCAGCCACGGGGTCGAGGCCTCAACCCAAAAACAAACCCAACCCTATATTACATAGGTAAAATAAATTATTATATTTATTGTACTTACTGCATAAGATACTAAATTACTAATAATAGTGTACCGTAAATTGTTAATGTACTTAATAGTATAAGATACTAAATTACTAAAAATAGTGTACTTTCTGACTAACCCAAGATGAGCTAGCATTGAGGATTTTCATACACTGGGTTATGGAGCTCGGGTTCAGTCAGAGATTGGGTTGAGTCGACTTCTTGTCAGGTTGGAGTAGGTTTGACCCTCAACCTGACCCAACCTGCCCCAAGTTGCAGCACAAGTACCCATTCGGTGAACAATGAAGCCATCCATCAGGTGGGTGGAGAAGTGGAAATGAGGGCCCCAGAAATCTGGTCAATCCACTCATTAGATGAGCCAAAGCATGCAAAACAAATGGATGGCTAAGAAAAATGTCTTAGCCCTCTGTTTGTTTTATAAACCATAGCCCACTTGATGAGTGGACTCGCCTGATGAATCACTTACATGCATGACTGCCAACTTGGCAAGTGCTACAGTGTGTAAATAGCCGTGTTCTATTTATATAAGACTTGCATCCTTCTAAACAAGAAGGCACCACCTGCCCCTGATTCAACTTGTACTTACCTTCTGCAAGGCCTGGCGTGCTGCTTCTCTCTCGAGTTCCCGCTTCCGTTTAGCCTCAGCTGCAGCTTCAGCTTCAGCTTCCCTTCGAGCATCCTCTGCGGCTTTGGCTTCTGCTTGCAGTCTAGCCTTCTCTGGATTTACATAAATGAAATCGTCAAGCTTTTTAATCATCTAATGGAATTTAAAATATTCCGATACCCTTGACCACCCTCTAACAAGAAAGTGACAGACGATGCAAGAGGCAGAATATCAAGTACGGAGTCCAAGTACAAACCTTCCCTTTGCTGTCTTTCAAGTTCCTCCCTTTCTTGCCGCAGCTTCTCAGGATCCCCCTTTTCACCCTGATCTCAGAACATATTGCACCCAATAACGATTGGAGTAGAAAACACTTGCAAAATGCAGAGGTGCAAGTATGGTGGGTTTTCATAAAATACCCAAGCAATTTAAAACCAACCTTGTCAAGTGTCTTCTCTCGAGCTTTGAGGATGGTATCAGCGAAGCGGCTCTTCAACCAAGCTGCCCGATAGAGCTTTTGTGGGGAGACCTGCCTCTCAGATTGAGCATTCTCCCCTAAAAACGTTCATAGTGAAAAGATAAGGTGATGCGCGCCAAAATGAAATGCTTAACACCCATCATCTCACAGTATTCTTCTCAAACTCATGCTTACCCTCTTGGTGGTCATCCGCCTCAGCAGCAATTGGCTTGGGATGGGCACTCTGATCGAGTTTATCTGACCCACTTAAAGAACCTGTATGAGGTAGAAAAAAGGTGGGCATTCAGATACCATGCCAATAATTTCATAGCAGAAAATTTTGTTTGGCAGTAGAAGGCCACAATAATAGTACAGAAAAGGACTCACGATTTCCGTTGTGTGGATCCACAAGATCACTCCTCTCGTGGTCCAAAGCTGCTCTGGAATGCATGGTTTCCTGTACCAAAAGAAGAGGGAAAATTGAACAGAATATGAACTCTTTAGCAAAGTAAAGAAGGATGTGCGAGAGGAATGACAGGAAGGTGAGTACAGCTGTCAACGGACTTGTCAATCTAACAATGAACATCAATTCTAGCAAAGAAGCAAAGCATGTGCTTAATGAAACAGAGAAAGGTGGACTGACGAGCCATGCCAAGGCCAACCCAAGCCATGCCCTTTTATTTTACAGGCTTTGTCACGCAGACCTGGAAGCCAAGCCTGGCCATGGAAATTACAAACAACACTACATTCAGTCTTGGGCCAGGCCTCAATAGAAATTGTTGATAAATCTAAGCCTGTCCCCAAAGCCCAGCATATTTGTGTCCTGAGAATCAGGCACGAGCCCAGCCTGCAGACCTAAAACTGAACCCAAGCCCAGACATCTGCACGCAGGGCCCAGGAGCCCAGTTGACCTGCCTAGCCCATTGATAGTACTGATTCTGCTGAAAGGTGCCCACTGGAAGTTTATAGCAAAAAGATGAAAAAGATCAAAGCAACATCAAATGCTCATGCCATCCAAATGTTGATGGCATCATCAAAGCATCAGTCTAATTATCTGAAGCATATCCAAATGCCCATGGCATCCAACTCTCCATGTGCCAAACTAATTACTATCAATCCTTGGAATAGAAAGAGAGTAGAAAATACCTTGTCAGTCTTTGAAGGGGAAACTTTAGCACCATCTGATTCACTTCCAGAAGAACTACCAGAGTCTGAATCTGCAAAAGGAAATGGCACCTAAAATTGATGATGAGACTGGAAGAGATTCTTAAGTGTTGAGACAGATGAAATAGAACCACAGTAAAAATAAAAAGAAGTTTGGTGAAATCAGTGACAAATTCTCAAAATCCTTGTACGGTTCTACAATTGACCAGCCACAGTCATTACTAGCTTTTGTTTTATAGGGGGCAGCTCCTTACCAATTTTCAAAAGCAGAAGCCATTCCATACAGTCAAGATTTCTCAAGGTCGTAAAAAGAGAATCTAAATTCAGTTATTATTAAACTAAAAGAATGCAGTTCAAAGTTTCTAGTAAATTATGCGCATCAACACAATGCATGATATTAATTCATAAATTACCAGGTCTCTTGTTCTTGGAATGGTAATTAGACATTCAATATTTTTGAAACCAAAGGCCACCTCCTAGTGAACTGTGCATTTAGTCAGGTGTGTTTGGGTGACATTTACATTGGTGCTCAACAGCGTTCAATGCCATTTTGGTTGGAAATGCCCCTTTTTTTTGTGCACACCTTTGGATGCTGCACTCTCCAAAATGCAGTTTATACAAACATGAGTTTTCAGCTTAAATCCCAATCATGCAGAGTAGAAAGCGAACATTTATGCTCCAGAGAGCATATTTGAATATGAACTATAGATACTGTGGACTGTGACAATTAATAGATCAGGCATTCAGATGTTGTGCAAAGTGGCACAAGCCAACTCAAATCGAACGCTGCCAAACTGCAGGACCCACTGTAGGTAGGTCGCCATCCCAAAATAGAGGACCCACAGTATCCAAATTGCAAGATTACAACAAGATTTATGGGCCATTTTTTCTCATTTTCTTCTTCTTTTTTTCCTTTTTTTGGGGAAAGGTAACTGAAATTTTATTATGCAGGCGCCAAAATGGCAGCAAAGAATACAACAAAAGCACAGACAAACAGCCCCATCAAACTAAAGCATCACACACTCCCCTCCCCCATTACAAAGACAAATCACTCGCCCTCCCTGCCATTACCCATACCACATCCGGAAGCAAGGCACTTAGCCCACGCTAACCTCCCCGCCCCATCAAATGATCATACAAAGTTGTATTATAATGCGCATGGCAAGCATGTATAACAATAGAATAGGCAAGTGCATACACAGCTATGCATGTAAATTTAGATATTAGAAGGATCGATCCAGATGACAGTCAAGCCAAATAAGCTGCAAGTTAATTGAATACGTTAAGGGCTAATCATATGGGCTGTGGGAAAATCAAGTGGGCTGCGGACAAATGAATGGCCATGGGTCAATAAATAAGTCATAGGCCAATGAATAAGGCATGAGCAAATAAAATGGGTCATAAGTCAATGGAATAGACTGCGGTTTAGTGAAATGGGCCATGGTTGGGCCATGGATGGATGTTTAGATGGTCCCTGCTCTAGACGTTTGGATGGTCCTTTGATCTGAATGTGAAACAGGATAGAGTTAGTCCATGATCTGGACATGAGATAGGGATAGATCTAGGCGTCAATGAAATGCAGGTTTGGACTACAGATCTGGATGCAGTTTGAGTTCAGATCTAGATGTGGTTTGATATGATCTAATGATATTTTAAGAAAAAGAAAAGAAATTGAGGAAGTAGAAGATCATATAGAAAATGAGAAGATGAGGAAGAAGAAGTAGATTTCGAAACTCATGTAAGATCATGAAGATAATCTAGTTGCTACTCATCTGAGATCATGAAGATGATCTCAGATCTGCATGTTAAGAATCTATTGTTGGAAGTGATGATCTTGATGTGAGGATCACTTGGGTGTAGAGGCCTACAGTTGCTGGATATCAATCACAATCTGTGATTGTTGAACACAATCAGAGTGTTATTGTTGGACATTGATGACGACCCCAGATATGAGAAGAAGAAGAAGAAGTGATAGCTAGGTGACAACCGTCATCCACTAAGAAGGGGCGACACATGGTGCAATCTGATTGGTCCAAGTCAGATGGCCACTTAATCAACGTCTTTTAAAGTTAGCACAACGACGGCCATAACTCTCTTACTACTTATCCGTTCGGGCTCATCTTGTTCTCATTGGAAAGGTAATTCGACAATCTATCATTTGATGTTTATAATCGGTATGGTAAATGCTAGAAGACAAAACATGATCAATAATATTGCAGTTGATGGGGAAAGGATCTCCGGGCATGCTAATGTATGTAGAGCAATTGAAATTTTCTACTCTTAATCTATTAATTGCAAAAGATTGGAACAGGCTGAAGCTAGATAATTTGTCATTTAACCAGGTTACCTCAGAGGAGGCAAACTCACTGACGAGACCTTGTGGGGAGGAAGAGATTAAGGTGCCTTTTTTTATGTATAACTATTTTTATTTTATTAAAAGGCCGCTGATGCAAGACAATTAACCACTTGCTCTAAAAGCTCAAACTGTTAGAGCATGGCGAATTAATCCTTTTATCTCATAGCCCAGGCCCCAAATCCATGAGTTAGGTCCTCGGCCGAACCCTCCTCGTGAGCCCCAAATCCATGAGTTCCACCCCCTCGTGGGCCCCAAATCAATGGGCTCCGCCTCAAACGGGCCCCAAATCCATAGGTTATGTGGGCCACCCGCCCCGAGTGTGCCCCTGCATCCCACAGGCCACCCCACTCGAGCCCGGTGTGAAAATGCCCCCGCATTAGCCGCTTTGACAATCATCATGGTGAAAAAGAATAAACCCTAGTAATTACAATCTAATCTAAGCAAAGACATGATTTTACAAACTTTTACATCCTTTAACACGGATGCCCATTCCATCACTTCCCTTTAATAAGTCTTTCAAACTCTCTCTTCCCAAGATCCTTTTCTGTTGAGAAAACAAGGCCTATTGCATCCCTGAAAAAGAATACAACCCTAGTAAATTACAATCTAATCTAAGCAAAGACATGATTACCAAACGCCATATCACTCTTCCTTTCCTATTCTTCTGTCATGTCAAGCCCATTAGAGGTCTTTCGCCGTCATTGGCATTAACCCAATCAACTCTGAAGATTGCTGCTAGGAAAATATTCCAAACTTATTCGCCCAAACAAACAATGAAAAAAGAGATGATCTACCCTTTACGCATAGTTCATGGACATGGCACAAATATTCGGTAGAATCATGGACCTCTTTTGGAGATTATCTATGGTTAGGATCCACTTTCTCCCTACCAACCATGCAAAAGCCACCACTTTAGGAGGTGCACCATAGAACGAAAAGCAATGAGCAAACTTCGCTCTCCTCATATCCGACCCTTTTTGCATAGGTCATGCACATGGTACAAATATTTGGTAGAATCACAGACCTCTTTTCGAGATTATCTCCGGTTAGGATCCACTTTCTCCCTACCAACCATGCAAAAGCCAATACTTTGGGAGATGCACCAATAGCCACCACTTACGTAAATATTGGTAGAATGACCGAACTAAGAACTTTGTTGATGAATGAACTTTCCAAACCATTGAATCCTTTAAGGCTGAAGAAGGATAATATTTATGTAGGCGCGCCAATAGCCTACAGAAGTTGCCCACTTCCTCATCAGACAAGTCCCAACAGTGAGGACACCAAAAACTAGCCTCGCCGCTTTGAGAGTAGCAACTAGCAATTGTTACATTTTTCTTTGGAGCTAGTCATGCAAGCCTTGGGAACTGAAACTCCAACGGTCTACCCTCACACCAAATATCCTCCCAAAAGCGAATATGATTCCCATCACCAAGCGAAAAAGCCACCCCTTCCTTAAACCTAGGGGCTATCAAAATAATTGTCTTCCATATGCCTGATGCTCTATAAGTTGAACTTTCCCTTACCACCCAACCCCCATCTAGCCATCTAGAACCCATATTTGAACATTAAGGATTTAAGGTGGCAATTTTGGATACAAGATGAGACAAAACTCCTAGTTTGAATGGTTTTCCACTAATTTTTTTTCTAGCATTTCAGGACAATATGAAGAACGATATCCTTACTCCTTAAGGCTTGTATATGAGATTCTGAATACAAGGGAGGGTGCTTTCAAAAGATTTGGGGATGAACTTTATCACCTTAATCCCCAAGGAACGACTCGAGAACATCAAAGTTAGTAGACTAGTTTGTCTGATTAGCCCTTACGAAGTATTGGCGATAGTTCTTGTGACAAGACTAATACTTAGGAAGATCTTGTACAGAGTTGAGTTGAAATTAAGGGGCATTTGTGCATGGTAGACCAATCATGGATGGGCTCTTATAGCACGTGAATGCAAAGAGTCAAGAAATATGATAGGCAAATCAAGTTGTGTGTGTGTGTGTGTAAGTTAGCCCTAGAAAAGGTATGCGACCACATGGATTAGGTGTTTCTGAACTATATATGTTAAGTAGTTGGGCTTTGGAATTAACTGAAGTGGATTCTAGAATGTGTTAGCTTGGCTCATTTCTTTATCCAATTTAAGGGGAAGCCTAAAGGTTTCTGCAGAAGCCCAATGAGTTCACACCAAGGGGCAACAGAGGCTATAAGCGAATTGTTATCAAAATCAAATGTGGAAGGGTTGGTTAAAAGCTTCAAGATGGAAAATGCTAATTTTCATATAGTTTGTGCCTTCAATTTTTGGATGGCATGATTCTCTTCAGTGAACCGGAACATAGTGAAGTTGACAACTCGAGGAAAGTGGCAAGGTGTTTTTGAAAGTGTCCAATATCACACCATACAAAAATATCCGCAAAGTGGAATCTTGGAAATCCTTTTAAAAAAACCTTCAGCCCATAAGCCTCTTAGCATTCCATAAACCTGGGACCCATGATTTTGTGGTTTAGACCACTGGTCTGATGAGACCCACCATGGATTGGAAATAACATAAAAATCTTTTAGGCTAGGACCCAACACTTAAATTTGTAAACAATGAAAATCCATAGATTTGGATTGCTATGATCCTTGAGTCTAGGATATTCTTTACGCATCTCCAACTATGATCGATCCATCATATTATAGAACCCAAATGCGCTCCATGAATATGCAATGGGCCAATCAATAGACCAGATGCCGCACATGAATACAAATGGGCCCAAACTAATGAAGAAGGGTTGAGAGAGAGAGAGGGAGCAGGCCAAATCAACGAGGCTGGGATGAGTCAAGCATGACACAACTGGACCCTACCTATATCATTCAAGTAAAAGACCACACACTCTAGCTGCACAACAGAGACACCAACTTTCGTCTTTCAGCTGGGCTAGCGAACCAGCCATCAAGGTATACAAAAACGGTTATGTAACAGTAACGGCCATGACCGTTATGCATTACGGAGCTGAAACAGCCCTAACGGCTGTCACAGAAAAAAACTGCCTGTAACGGCCCCATAATGGACATGTAACGGTCCCGTCATGGTCCCAAAACATGTTTTTTTTTTCGCAAATAAAAAATAAAAAATACCATAACAGCCATTACAACCCATATTGTAACAGTAGCGGTGGTGGCCATTACAGCCACCATTACCGTTAATGAACACCTTGCCAGCCATGCAAAGGCTAGCACTGACGAGTGACAACACTCACATGCCAACAATGTCACTTCCCGGACTCACCCTACTCCACCTAATAAGACACAATACCCTAGGGGATAAGCAAGCAAATGAGGGTCAAAGTGGGGCAGTTACAAGACATACAGCTAAGGAGGAGGCACATGCACACAGGGAGCTCCCTGATGTCAAGCGATAAACATGGGAACCCCAAAGCTCCAATATAGTTATTTTTTAAATAATTTACAGTAAATATTTCTTTCTTTTACCAGCAAGAACAAGCTTTGAGCGGACAAATTTCCAACATATTTACCCAATTTTGTATTTTCTAAACTTAGAGAAAATAACCAACTTTGGTAATACTAATGGGTCACTGGTGTACTTATAAAAAATACTTTACTCTAAGACACTTGTGTGGATTTCAAATATATTTACCATATAATTAACATATAGTTAATAGCACCTTCATGGTGGCTCCTTTCCAACTCAAGTTTAATGAAGTTTCTTTTTCACACTATCAAAAAGGAACATTCTCCAACATTATCAACGCATCATTTTGTAACAATCTAGGTTCTTGATATTCTTGTGTCATTAACATTAGAACATTCTATTATATAAAAACCACAATTCACCCTTTATACCGTTACACAAGGCCCCATTTGGATGAAAATTCACAATTAAGTTTCCTGAGAACTTCATTAGGTGGAAATGCAAATATGGGAACACAGTTCCAAAGAACTCATATTATCTAAAAGTGATGTTCAGCTGCCAGTGTATATTTTCTATTTTTCTTAAAATGTTGTTTGGATGACAATGTTTTAAGTCATTTTTTAATGAAACATAGAGGTAGTTTAAGGAGTCCACCTTATGCAGCTATCAGATGACTTCCACATGCGCCTGGTTTTATGTAAAGTGTAGGTGGGAATTTATCCAAGATCATACGTGTGGTGTAGTTGCACAACAATCCAATTTGTCCAAATCGCTGTTGCAATTGTGGATGGAGCATAAACCAAAAATTACACTAAGTGGACGATAGTGAGCATTTAACTATGCCCTTGGAATTTGAACAACTACCTTGCTTTTAAGCATCCATATGATAATAGCATCAATTGGATGTTAAGATTGGTGGATCAATTCCTCTCAAAAAAAAAAAAAAAAAAAAAAAAAAAAAAAAAAAAAAAAGATTGGTGGATCAATGTGATTTTTGAGGCATGCTCCATCCATAACGTGCACCAAAACATGGAGGGTCTGAATGGCCAAACATGTGTGCCACACATTAGGCAATGTCACCCCTATTTTCAAAATGAAAATTAACTATCATATGTAGATTCACTCCTATGGCAACTCAGAACAATTTTTTAAAATGGTGGCAAATCTTCCATGCTATCCATATCAATGGCCCAATTACTGATGGAGCATAACCCAAAAATTACATTAGCATGTAACAGTAATAATCTAACTTCTGAAATTTGAACCACTCACTGGTCGCTATTTTACTTTTAACCATCCATTTTGATGACCATTAATTGGATTGGTAGAATTGGCTGGTTAGTGTAATTTTCGTGATAAGCTCCATGAATAATGTGACCCACAATTGATGTTCTGGATAGCCCAACATGAGTGGCACATGAGAGGAGGATGAGTCACAACCATTTTAAAGTTGGATGGTGGGTTAGATTGTGTAATAACAAGAAAAAGGAGAGACAACGTCGCTACTTAATGGAATGTGACGGTAGACACGAAGCTACTTACAAATTACAGCAATGGTACAAAAGTAACTCATAAAAATAAACCACCCAAATTGTGGGCATCAATTTGGAAAGACTGTGGCAAAGAATTACATTGATTTGATAACCTTTACACTTAAAAAAAAAAAAAAAAAAACCTAGGTAGCGGTTGGCTGACAATTCATGGAGGTTGAAGTGAAACAAGCCAATGGTCTGAATTTGCAAAGAAAGGCTCAACAAATCAGAGATTATAATAGTTAAACTAATCTCATTTTGGAACAGCATCCTATCTAGAGTGCATCCCATAATTTGGACGGACAAATTAGAGTTAAATTCTGCCCTATATACAACTCCTGAGATCTTGAGTATTAACACTTCCAGTCTACATCATCAAACCACCCTTGTTCGGAAACGTCACTTCGCTGAGCAGACAAATAGCTTTCTACTCAGTTCCACACAACCAATAAATAATCCCAAATTCATGTTTTTATAACTTCCTTTCGCCATACAAATGCTCACAAAACAGATAATTCCTACCAAAATAGGATTGAACGCTGTTCGGTGCCATTTTAGAAGTCATCAAAACAGGCCCTAGTTGTATCCAACCACCCCTGTTACTTCAGAAAATGGCATCCTTTCAAATTTAGTACCCCATATCTTTCTTTTATTTCCACGTAAAAGAGGCGTTTGAACAACAAGTGAACAAAATATAAATATACAATCCAACCTCTCAAGCAAAAAAAAAAACTTCCGCATTGAACTTTTTTTGAGAGGAAATTTCCACACTGGACATTATAAATGTGTTGAATGAAGACAATTTTAAGATTAAATGTTACACATAATTCTACATTTAAAGTATGTTATCAAGTTTTAAGACATTTTATCAATAACTTGAAAAGCAACAATGGTGAGCTTGCATTAGGTCTACGTATGGGAAGAAGGCTTGCAATTCTAGGTGCATTTTTATATAACTAATCAACAGGACATGTCCAAATGCTCATGTAACACTGTTTGTACAAATAATTTTAAAATTATTAAAATATTTATTAGAAAAATATATTGAAATTTCCCAAATTTAATTAATTATTCAATTAAAATACAGTAACACAAAATGGTAAAATTTTGTTTTATTAAAAGAGAATTTTATAACTACATATTTAAGATATTTTACCATCCTAGTGAGGTTATCACTTTTAATAAAATATTTCAAAAACTTGCACAATTTCTAAAATTAAATTAAATTATCACATAATAAATAAAGCTAAAACTATTCAAAAATAATATTGAAACTTCACTAATTAAATTAATTATTTTTATAATTAAAATATTTAATTAAAACTACAATAAGAGAAAATGGTAAATGATTGTTTTAGTAAAAGAGATTTAAAAGTTAAATATTTTAAATATTGTACCATCCAAATGATGGTTCTTTTATTTAAAATCTTGCTCAATTTTTAAATTTAAACATTTAAAATATCACAGTCAATAAAGTTGCAATAATTTAAATAAAGTTCAACTCCTGAAAGGTGCCGGGATTTTAAAATGTTTCTAAATATTGCACAATAAATATTTCATTAAAATACCTAACTGGAAGAGTTTTTATTATAAAAGAAATTCATTAAAATTTCACTAATTAAATTGTGGTAATAATGTTATATGCTTATTCTATAATTTTCTGGAGGGGCCACAACGTGATGTGTCCATCATGTGAGCCCCCTCTTGCTCTCCTTGGAGCCAAAAAAATCAGGCCAATACAAAAATCAGATGGGCAACACCATGTAAAACGTGTCTAGAACCCCCTAATCATGACACCAGCTAAGTTTTGTAATGGCCTGATTTTCAGCATGTCCATTCATCCTAGTGGGACTCATTTTATGAATGGTTTATATGTCATTTGAAAAATACAGTAGGCCTCACACAGTCTAAAAGGTTTTGATGGTGGGTGCCCCCTCTCAGGAGTTCACTATGCTGTGACCCACCTGTGTTTGGATCAGCCTATTTTTGGGATACTAGGTGAACTTGAAGGTTTGTGGACCCTACATCACAGTCAGGCCCACACATGAAAGAGTAGATACTAGAAGTGTATAGGAATTTCCTAAAAGACCCTTTTGAAATAGTAGCATATCCTAAAATACCTATAAGGGTAAAAACTGAAACTAGAATGCCTTGGAACTCCCTCTTTTCTTCTTCTTTGGGGGGAGGGGGGTGGTTGGAACTCCTTATTATGGTGTTATAGAAAACTAAAACTAATTGTTAATACAGCAAACATAGTGACAGAAAGTAGAGTGATATTTCATACAACCTTTAGCAAAACAAAGCACGTGTTGGAAAGACAAAAATGATTTCATGCAACCAATCCCACTACACATAGCGGTGGAGTTATATTTCGAAAGGACGTGAAAATACTTGCAATGTCCATATTTTTCACAGTTGAACCATCCATCGTCTCTAGATCCAGAATAAGCACATTGAACAGTTTTTTGACGCATGCAATTGGATAAGTTTTTCTTAAGTTGCATATTTCTTTCAACAAAAAGTTCTTTTTTAAAGAATAGTTTATAGTTATGAGTCCAAATGACAATATTGAAATTTTGCCACCTTAGAGCTCAGTAATGGAAAGGAAAGAGAAATAAAAACAGCAGGCAGAGAAACAATCACAAACCGCTGGACGAAGAACCTGAATCACTACTGGAGCTGCTTGAACTACTACATTTGCTACTTTTATGGGCTGTATCTTTTTCTATCTCTACAGGAGGGTAGCTCGAGACTGGAGGATCATTTCCAACAATATCTACATCCTCATCAACTGGCTCATTGCCTACAATACGAGAACGATAAGACGACAACCGAGGGAAAAAAATCCTGAACTGCAGCATGGGTATCTAATGCTTAAGATAAATCTAGTCAAAGATAAATGGAACCTTTGCAAGGTTGCATCGACGAGTTGCTGAGCCCCGACTCATTCAAAAGCTGCATATAAACAACCAGTGAACTCAGCATATAGACATTGAGGCAGATAAGATGGTAATAAAAGTAAAATCAACAAAAAGTTAAGTTATTGACCAAAATAAGACATGATACCTCCATTTCACAAGGCTCAGCTTTAGCTGGATTGGTTTGCTTCTCCTGCAAATAATCATCCAAAAGCTTCCGCACTTTGAACAATGTTTCATCACTGATAGCATCCATATCAATCTCAATCTCCATCTCGCCAGTTTGGCTCTCATTGTTATGGCCCCTTAGGAGATCAAGAATGTGTTCTGGCATGTCATCAGGCAAAGACTCTAAATCTCTGCTCAGGATCTGCTTCTCCTCATCAGTCATCTTGCACTTTATACTCTCTGTCTTAACCTTTTGGTTTGTCGAAGAGGGTTTCTTCTTTTTAGACTGTAACAACGGTTTGGCAGCATCCACTTCTCTAGAAATTCCTGGTTTCGCAGGCATCGACTGTGAAACAGTTGTCGGGAGCTTCTTCTCAATAGATTTCCATCTCGTTTCAAAGAATTTGCTAAGAGTGTCTGCCATTGTATGAAAATCATTTCCAGGTGGGTTGTAAGTCATTGAATTAGAGAGAGTAAGCCTCACATCTGCAACAAAGCCCAATGGACTGGAGTATGCACCCGAAGCTAACTTGCGCTTTATTGTCCCAAAATCCATTGGATTCTTAATAACAGTGACATAGTCTGGAATGTTCAGCTTCACCACATCAACAGGGTCATTGAAAGCCCAACCAAACTGATGCGACATCAACCGTTTCAGCAGCGTCTCACACTGATTCATCAACTGCTTGCTACTACCTGCAGTTGCCTGGTTTGAATCATAACACCCCGACAGACCACGATTTAAAGAGGGTGCATCTGGGACGACAGGGACCCGTTTCTTCCCCTGACCAGATGATAACTGTGATGCCGGCCTTTTTCGCCCGTTGTTACAACTACGGATATCACTCGAAGATGACAAAGTTATCCCATTTGTGAACCTCGACACTATTTTCTTCTGAAGGCTCCAAACCTGCTCAAGCTCTGATCTCAGCCTCAGTCCCAACTCCTTCCTTTCAGAGCGAGACATCTTTGAAACGGAGATGACTTGTGATGGGATATTAAAACTGTCGCACTTATTGGCATTCAAACTTATGCACTTCCTTTTTGGAGCACAAGAATCCTCTGAAGCGGTCACCTCTGTTTCGACGCGGCCAGAGCTACCGAAACCTTCTGATTCGCCCATGGTCTCAACAGCAAGCCGGTAATCAGGAACAAAGCTAGAAGAATAGCCTCCTTTGGAGAATCTCTGAGTTTTTCCCATCATCGTGAATGAAAAACCCTGTGAAATTTTCTTGGATTCCTGCTGTGTGTACTCTACAAAAACTGTTGGTGCCATAAAAACAATTCCTTAATTCTGCACATATCAACCGTCTGGCAAAAACCCAGTTCTTTTTCTTCACAATAAGATGCAAATTTCAAGCTACGCAACCAGCCCAAAAAACTTCCTTTCCAAACAAAATCAATTTTAAAATTTCCAGCAAATCCACAATCCCTTTTTTCCTTTGCTGACGAGATCAGAACCAAGATTTACACCATAAATGACCTATTTTTTCCCTTCTATTTTGAGCAGATCACAATCAAATGTTGTTTTCGTTCCAGGCCAATTATCAAATTAAAGATTCATTCCAAATCCAAGCCATCAATTTTCATTTTTTTTATGATAAGGTCCACACCAAAAACTCACCTTTTTCTTCATTGATAGATTAAGATTGAGCCCTCTGTGTGTCTCCTCTGAGAAGGATAACAGAATTAAAGATTTCCAATAAAATCCAGCTGCACCTCTTCTTCAATGAAATCGATTTCAAGATCCCAGGCCTCAGAATCAAAACCCTAATCCTTAACGCATTCGACACATGCAGACCACAAAAACAGGCAAAACACTAACCCTAAGCTGGAATCCCCTCAAAAGATGCAATCCTCCACTCCCCCGACTGGTTAAAGAACCCTCTTCCTACCTCCAGTTGCAACATCAAGATGAAAACGGCGTACATGAAGCGGCAGAAACGAACAAATGAAATTACAAAAAAAATCCTAGCCGTCGCTCTAACATTAACCCTAGGAAGAAAACCCTAGAAATCAAGCAAAGGGACGAAATTGCAACTGGAGAGCGAAACAAACACTGAAAATCCAATACAAAACCTGGATCTCGAGAAGCGACGACGAAAAACCCTAGAAAACCCTTGTTTCGCTCTTTCTCATTCTCTGGAGAGAGAGAGAGAGAGAGAGAGAGAGAGAGATCTGAAAAGCGACCCCGAAACGAAGAGAAGAAAAGAAGACAAGCGATGGTTTGGGGAGTCTGCTTCTCTACTTATAGCCCACGGCCTCGCTCCACGACGCGAACGAGCGATCCTGACCGTCGAAGCTGGAGATATCCGACGGTTCTAGATATGTGTGTTTTTCTACACTTGGATTTCGATGCCTAGGGTCGAGTTTTTCTTACATACCCCGCTCCTTTGACCTTACGGCCACGATTTTGTATAACTGCCGGAGGCGAATCGCGCGAGGAGATATCGAAGAGGAGCTTCGCGGGGCAAGTGCCAGCCTGGCAGGCGTGTCAGGGATCCGGGCTGCGCATTAGCTGGGGCGTACCGGGAAAATAACCTTAGATGGACGCGGATTTCCCGTGGAAGCCTTTGGCAAGAAGTTCCTGTGCAAGGATGCTGAGTGGGGCACACAGAGATGTTTGTAGAGATGTTTGTGACAAATCAAACCCGTTCATCCGTTTCATGAGATCATTTTATCACATGCTACCAAAACTGAGGTGTATCCAAAACTCAAGTCAGCCACACAAGAGGAAACAATGGTGATTCAGTGAGCACTGTTGAAACATTTTTATGGCCATGAAAGTCTTATATCATGCTAAATATTTTGTGTTTGCACTCAATCCTAGTGGAATTGACCTTATAAACATTCTGGATGGCATATAAACATCAAGGTGGTGCTAGGGTAAGCATTTCTTTCCCCAAATTTTCCTCTCACGTGACCTAGGAGTTCTGACTCTACCTTTTTTTAATTATGTTCTAAAATGATCTCGAAAAATGAATGAACCCGGGGTGGATTTTTCACTAACATCTCAGTGGGCTCCACCCATATCATTGAGGAGGACTTCCTGTGAAAGGCTTTCTGCAGTAAATCCCCATCCACCTTGGACAATGTTTTATAAGTTCCCACTCGTCTCCTTTGGCCACTTATGCCCTGTGAGTACGGATTCAGTTACCCCAAGACGAGATTGATTAGCCATGTGAAGCTGTAGGAGAGGGAGCCGCTCAAGTGGGCCTCATGACAGGAAGAAGTGGGTAAGGAAATGTTGAAACCTATCTGGATTCACCCGTGATGTTTATATGTCATCCAAACCCATCATAAGGTCATTCGTACAAATCATGACCCAAAACCCTGTAGCCCATGAATGTTTGAATGGTGGACTTCCAATCCTCAATATTTTCTAGCACGAGGCTGAATTGAGTTTTGGATCTATTTTACTTTGGGGCTCATCTCCTAACATTAGCCCTTAAAATGAATGAATAAGATTAGGGTTGTACACGAACCGAGTTAGCACGGTTAGCCCGCTCAGCTCAACTCGACAAAGCTCAATTCAACTCGGTTTGAAATTGAGTTCAAGCCGAGTTGAACTGATTTTTTTAGCTCGAAAAAATTTCGAACCAAGTTTGAGCTTACCCGAGCATGACTCAACTCAAATCAAACTCGGATCGAACCAGTTTGGTGACCTGGTTACTTTGATATTGATGTTGCTCACCAAGTGTTTGTTGAAATGACTCAACGAAGTGTCGACTGCTAGCAAGGAAGGTGTGTATATGAAACAAATACCAGTCAGTGGACAAACGGCCTGGATGTAGAATACATACATCAAAGGTAGGCCCCACACGTGCAACTACTGCACGTCGTGGAGTTACAACACATACATCATTGTGGGGCCCTCATCCAGCCAACGAATGGTGCAGGTGCAGCTCACCAAATCAAGGCAGGCCCCACACGGACGGTTGGATGAAATGCATACATGAGGGTGGGGCCCACAGAACTTGCACACATCAGTACATTAGCTATATTGCTAGATGTGAGGTACCCCAGCCATCCAGCTCCTACCGTCCATGGATGGGATGGTGCAAATGCAACATCTAGTGGGCCCCACATGTTGTAGGCAGCACGGACCACATGCATCACGGTGCGCCCCTCCCAGCACCGTCCAGATGGACGGTGTGGATGCAAAATACATATAGCAAAGTTGCCATGTACGGCCTAGAAAAGCTGCACAGATCAGGTGGGTCCACACGTGTGGAACCCATCAGTTATATTATATTATATATATACTATAAGATATTTTATTATATATTGTGCTTTTTTTTTTTGAAAGGTCAGCAACGTCCAGGCTGTCCCAGGCCTAGATGAATGCATGCATCAAGCTACAGCCCCACACGTGGGGTGGGTCCCACCGTCCAGGTAATGGACGGTGAGGATAAGCCCCTTACATCACAGTGGTCCCACGTAGTGGGCCACCAGATTTGGATCAAGCTGATATGTATTTTTCCCTTCATCCGGGCATGTGTGACCGTCTAGTCATGCATGCCCCAATTTGGGATCAAGGTGGCCCATTCATCAGGTGGCATGGATAAAATACACACATCATAGGTGGTAGGGGTGCACACGGTTCGATTTGGTCCGGTTTTGGGGTGAAACTGGAACCGAACCGTTCCTAACGGTTCTACGATTTTTGGAACCAGAACCGGACCGTTAGCACCCTAGAACCGGACCGGAACCGGACCGTGAAAAACGGTTCGGTTCCGGATCGGTTCCACGGTTCTTGGAGCAGAATGAGAATGAGAGAGAGAGAGAGAGAGAGAGAGAGAGAGAGAGAGAGAGAGAGAGAGAGAGAGAGCAAAGATCGATATGAATGATACCTTCAGAGAGCGGAAGAAGGAGAGGAGATCCGAAGTAGAGCTTCCATGGCGGAAGAAAATTGCAGAGAATGAAAGGGAGAGAGTAGATCGTCTCAAACCCTAGCTAGGGTTTTCAGATATGGAAGAAGATGCGATGGAGATCCATATGAAATATAGATAGACAGTCAGTAAGAGAAGGTAATTCTAAAATGCGCCTCAAGTGGACTACGCCCACTCCCTATTTGGGGAAGTCAGTAAGCTTTTTTTCACTGTTAGGTAGTGAAAATATTTGATACTCTAGCAGAGTGCTATCATCATACGCACGCACGCACTAGATATTGAAAACAGTAGCATATAATTAATCCAAATAAAATATTCAAATTATATATCATAATTTAGATGCATTATTATTATTTTTTTAAAAAAAAAAAAACTTTATTTGATTATATTACTATCAGATTGGTGGACATTTATTGGACAGTTAAAAATGGAATTATCCAACGATCTCATTTCAATAAACGAGTGTCCACCAATCAGAGGTTAGGATTGATCAATCAATCTGATTCTGGGCCTGTGATTTAGAAACACTGGGTTACATAATTCAGTTGGTTAGTTTTTATTTATTATACACCAAATATATAATTACTTAGTGCCAGAGTATAGAGCAACACGCACAGCCAGAGTATCAAACAAACTACCCTTTTTAGGAATGAGAAATGTTTGTCGGGCTGGATTCGTTAAAAAGCTAGGCCCGCTGTCTCCAGCACTCGAATTCTCTACTACCTGTGGAAGAAAATTTAGGTAAGGTGAGATGGAAATTTGAAGAAATATTGGGATTTTTTTTCATTTGGGTTTTTCATGGAATTGCAGGAAAATGAGAAGAATCGTGTTTTGGGTAATTTGGAAGGAAATGCATGTAAGGGAGATGGAGATTTGCAGGGAATTGGATTTTTTTTTTTTTCATTTCAGTTTTTTTTCTGAAATTGCAGGAGAATGAGAAGAATCCTGTTTTTGGCAATGTGGGTCCTCTGGATTGATACAAAAGGGTAGAAATAACGGAAATAACATTGGATTTTGGTTTGGATCTATGGTTCGGTTTAGTTCTGCAGGACCTTAAACCGGAACCGATCCGTATCCAACGGTTTTCAAATTTTTGGAACCGGAACTGGTGCTCTCTGGAACCGGACCGATCCAACAGTTTTGGTCCGGTTCCACGATTCCGACGGTTCGATGTGCACCCCTAATAGGTGGGCCATTCATCATGGAGAAAGAGAGAGAGAGAAAAAGAGGAAAGAAATCGACGATGACGGAGGGGCCCCTCCACTATGGGCCCCTCTTGTATACAAACATATATCAAGGTGGGTCCCACCATATGTGGCCCTTAAATCACCAAACAAATAAATAACAAAAAGGAAAAAAATGTGGGTCCAATATCACCCACCGTCCACTTCTTCTTGCTTCCTTGGCTTCCTTTGCTCCTTAGCTTCGATCATAACGGAAGAGATGGAGTTTGGATGGTTGAGATGGGAGATGAGAGGGTAGAAAGTGGGCCACACACAAAGCTCTCTTGGAGGCTAGAAATGCTTGAACGTGTGGTGTTTCTCTTGCTTGGGAAAGTGGTTTGAGAATGAGAGAGTGTGTGTTGTAAAGAGAGAGAGAGAGAGAGATGAGTGATGGAGTGATAGATGTGGTGAGTGATGGGTGTAAGAACTTTTTGACTTTGGGGTGGATGGTGTAAGAACTTTTTGACTTTTGGGGTTGCTTGGGGATGAGTGTGAGGTGACGGTGTACTTGACCCTTGATGAGATTAATTGATGGATTGAGGTGACACGTTGTAGAGATTCTCTTGGGTTTTGTAACGCGCGGCGTTTTCTTTGAACCGAACGCGGGCCCACATCTCCTGGCCTAGGTATCGCCTGGGTGCGTGAGACGCAACATCGGAACCGCGGCGACGGCGCGATCGTTAGGGTACAAGTCTCAGGTTGACAGGACTCGGCTTAGGATCGTGCGCAAACGTCGGATAAAGGTCGAAGGTTGCCGAAATTCGACCGGGAAGATCGCGGAAGCTTACGGAACGGTACGGTCTAGGATACGGGGCTTACAGTTAGGGTAATACCTACTAAAACTGTTACCTGGCTAACAACGAATGCACCAAAATAATTCCTGAGGAGAAGGTTCAAAATGGTTTAGAACCATTCCAAAATAGTAATGGCTTTACGTCGTTCCTAAACCAATGACTTATCCTTTCCAAATTTGTGATTTTGATATAGTGTAAACACAATTGAAGATTCTAAATGCATTAGATTCTTATAATCCAATGCAATCCAAATACAAGTAATCAAATGAGTCCTAAGAGACTGTTTGTTTCCTTGTATAAAATGATAATTGCATGTAAATGGATAATGATTATTTATAAGGGGAAATACATACAAGTTGAGGTCACATTGAGAGTTTCTAAAAAATTAAGGTGAGGAAGAAGGAAATACATAAAATCAATGGTGCCCATCATGATGTATGTGTCTGATTGAGACCATCCATTTGTTTTATCAGTTCATTTTAGTGCATGAGCCAAAAAAATAGGTAAATCCAAAGCGCAAGTGGACTACACCATACACTATAGGGGAATTAAACACCTACTGTTGAAAACTTGCTGGCAAGACAAAGTTTTAGATAAAGTTGATATTTATGTTTATGGTTCACCCATATCTCTCAAATCTTATGAACATGTTAGATGATAGATACACATCATTGTAGGCCCTACGTAAAATTTTTCTTTTGATGGTGGGTATTATCATCCCTTGTTTCCAAAAGTGGTCCACTTAAGCTTACAATTTGCTTCATTTTTTAGTTCATGTTATACATCAATGGGACCCACAAATTTTACATGCAATTCCATTTCTTTAGTATATTTAACCTGTGAATTTCATCTACGAGCAAACACACATTAAAAGTAATCCTTATTCATTTACTATGCATGCCAAAATGACATACATGTAGAGTTGTACATGAGTCAAACCGAGTCGAACTTGACACAGCTCGGATCGGCTCAGTCAGTAGCTAACCTTAGCTCAAACTCGGCTCGGCTCAGTCCTCGAGCCTATCTGGCCAGATTGGCTCGATTCAGTCAACAGCTCGAGCCAATTCAAGCCGAGTTCGAGCTTGTGCGACATTTTTCAAACATAGAGTACGTCTTCAATTTCTCACATAATCCAAAACAATAACAGCAGTTTACAGGTATTTCATCAAACACTTGGCGGAAAGCATCAAAATCAAGATATGAGGGTAGTTTTATAAAGCAAAGTATATTTTGTAGTGATTTGTTTCACATCCATTTTTTCCTCACCACCAGCTGATCCCATAGAGAATGTATGCACCCAAAACAATACTTCGTTGAGTCATTTCATCCAATACTTGGCAAGCAACGTCAATATCAAATTAACCGACTCACCGAACTCGAACTCGGCTTGAAATTTTTTTCGAGCTCCAAAAATCAGCTCGACTCGGTCTGAATCCAATTTCGAGCTGAGGTGAGTCTAGCTTTTTCCAATCGAGTCGAGCGAGCTGACCGAACTAACTCGACTCGTGTACAGTTGTTACGTGCATGGAAAAGCAGTTACACCCAATCGCTGACAACTCCATGATAGAAATGCTACGATTGTTTACCGGCACTTAAAAAATAGTTGTGACTTTTCAACTGTGAAAATGGAAAAAGTTGTAAGGCGATCTACATCGTTCAAATGCTTAGCCGAGTTGTGAAAGAGGAATAACCAAATAATTATACTGAGAAAATGGCTGTGAAATTTGGTTTTCGTTTTGAAATTGAGCAAATCCATCAATTTTCTAAGGAGAATCTTAATGTTGTTATGATTTCAGTTACCAACCACATTGTGTTCCAAATTTTGGAGGGTCTCGATAATTACATTTATTCCACGTGTGAGGGTGCCAAGGTAGTAAGTCACCACCGTTTTCAAAATGGTGGCGAAAGGTTGCCCCTATTTAACGGCCCATTCTATTTAAAAATAGAGAGCCCTGCCGAAAACCCTCTAATCCACTCCTCTCTCTCTCTCAAAGAAAACATAATAATAATACAAAATACCCAAAGAGAGAGAGAGAGAGAGAGAGAGAGAGAAAAGAAGGAAGAGAAGAGATGTGGGACCCATCCAACAATGCCAGAAAGGGGGGCGACATTGAAGCCGGGCTCCCGCACCTCTACCCTGGCATGCAAGAGAGCCCCCAGTTGCGATGGGCTTTCATCCGCAAGGTTTACGCCATCCTCTCCATCCAATTTCTGATGACCCTTGCCGTGGCCTCTATTGTCATCTCCGTCGATCGTATCTCCAACTTCTTCGCCCATTCCGCAGCCGGAATCGGGGTCTATATCGCCATCTCTATCTTCTCATTTATCAGTAATTCCAGACTTCTTGAGAAAAAAATTTTCATTTTTTCTTCTTTTTTTATTATCTCAACTTTTCTTATTTATTATATATTTTATTATTATTATCATTTGTGCAGTTTTATTTCTTTTGTATCTCTGCCATCAGAAGCATCCTTGGAATTTGCTTCTCCTTACTTGTTCACTGTCTCCATCAGCTTTCAAGTTGGATTGGCTTGTGCCTTCAGCAGTGGTAAGAAACAAAGAAAGAAACCCTAATTGTTTATGTTGTTGTTCTTTATATTATTATTTTATCCCCGCTCAATACGAATCCAATACGTTTTTCAAAATCATATTTGGAAAAATCTTGTTTTGCATTGTATTGGAAAATTTTATTTTTCAAAATCCAATGCGTTGTTTATTATTATTATTATTATTATTATTATTATTATTATCATTATTATTACTATTATTATTATTATTATTATTATTATTATTATTATGATTATGATTATGATTATGATTATTATTATTATTACTATTATTATTACTATTATTATTATTATTACTATTATTATTATTATTATTATTATTATTATTATTATTATCATTATCATAATTATCATTATCATTATTATTATTATAATATTAGGATTATGATTATGATTATGATTATCATTATCATTATTATTATTATTATTATTATTATTACTATTACTATTATTATTATTATTATAATTATTATTACTATTATTATTATCATTATGATTATCATTATTATTATCATTATCATCATCATCATCATCATCATCATCATCATCATTATTATTATTATTATTAGGATTAGGATTATGATTATGATTATGATTATCATTATGATTATTATTATTATTATTATTATTATTATTATTATTATTATTATTATTACTATTATTATAATTTTTATTACTATTATATTATTATTATCACTATGATTATCATTATTATTATTATTATTATTATTATCATTATTATTATTATTATTATTATTATTATTATTATTATTTTTATTATTATCAATATGATTATCACTAGTATTATCATTATCATTATCATTATTATGATTATGATTATTATTATTATTATTATTATTATTATTGTTATTATTATCATTATTAGGATTATTATTATTATTATTATTATTATTATCATTATCATTATTATTATTATTATTATTATCATGATTATCATTATTATTATCATTATTATTATTATTATTATTATTATTATCATTATTATTATCATTATCATTATCATTATTATTATTATTATCATGATTATCATTTTATTATCATTATCATATCATTATTATTATTATTATTATTATTATTTATATTATTATTATTATCATCATCTTATTATTATTATTATTATTATTATTATTATTATTCCCGCCCAGTCAGTCTTTGAGCCGTTGGAGCCATATGTAAAACAAGTTCGTGAATACAACCTTTTCATATGTTTTTATTATTGGATTGGATTCTAAAACCTTCTCTTTTGGAAATTGGGATTCAAAAAATGCATCAGGATTCCCTCCGGCTAGCTGTGTGTTTCTTCTCATATGCATGTCGGTCCACCTTAAGTGGATGAGCGTTTTCGTATAATGTATGTACGCTTACCATCCTTTACGGTGGTGAAGACTTTGTGGGGTCTACTGTGTTATATGTGTTTTATCCCTGTTGTTTATTCATCTTTGCTGCTTAGTTTAGGGTATTAGCCCAAAATTGAAGTATATTGAAAGTTTAAGTGGATCACACGGATCACACCATATGAAATAATAGGAATTGAATGCCTACTATTGACTTCTCTAAGGTAATTATTGGTTCAAGCTGATATTTGTTATTCTATTCATCCAGGTCTATATGACATTATTAACATGTTGGATGACAAATAAGCAATATTGTGAGCCCTAAGAAGATTTTAATGATGGACACCATTATTATCACCATTGTTCTCTTTGGTATGGTCTGCTTGAGCCTTGAATATACTTCAATTTTGGGCTCATGCCCTTAAATGAGCTTAAAAAACGGATAGATGGCGTAGATATATAAAACACAGATAATGGTGGGCCATATAGAGTCTTATGATCTAGTGACCAAGTAAATTCACATAACTAAGTGATTGTGCATCTATTGTAAGGTCTCATGGTCAAGTGGTCAAACAATTAAATTCACTTAACCAGAGACCATATAGGGTCTTATGGTCTAGTGACCACATAAATTCATATAATTAAGTGATTATGCATCTTTTGTAATGTCTCATGGTCAGGTGTTCACACGATTAAATTCACTTAACCAAAGGTCATATAAGTTCTATCATAAGTTTCAATTTCAAGAGGCTATACAATTAGTATATGGTTCATATATTTGGGTGGTCATACCATTATCTTAAGTTCACATGGTCCCGTAGTCACTCAATCATCATAACAAATATAAGGGGTCGTTAGGCACCGTGGATTGGAGGGGGTTTCAAATCCCCTTGGTTGTTTGGCGCATAAAGTAAACGGGGGTTGCAAATCCAGGGGGTTTCTAATCCCCTCTTTGAGGGGGTCTGCAATCCACGATGAGAGCTTGGATTACACCTAAAATCATTTCAATAGTTACATGTGTGACATGTGTGTCACTGTACACTATCATTCTATCGGGCACATGGCCCACTAATGATGATCAGCACCGTCCAAACATTGTCCAGCACCATCCAAACATTGTCCCTATTAATCAACGATTAAAAATCGTTGGCTAGTCACTCAGACATGATCTTATGCTTGCGGTCCATCCGAGACTTGGAATTTCATCGTTTTCAGGCAAAGCATATATTTCAGCGGGCTTTTCACAACCATAGTGTCATAAATTATATATCTCACTAATTAAAGATATTAAAGATGATTTAGTAATTAAATTGAAACCCCTTTAAATATACCATGCATATGTATTTTTGGATTAAAGTTGATTCACACTTCAGGGTGCCAAACACACTATGAGGATTGCAAATCCAGGGGGTTTCCAATCCTGGGGGTTCCAAATCCAGGGAATTCTAAATCCACGCTCCCAAACAGGCATCGCAAGTTCTCATAATCTGACGATCAAAAGTCTGTCAATCGTGGGTTTCTTTCTAGGGTGCATGTGCTCTCTTCTCCTTAGACGTGAGCAAGTAAATGGGGGCTCTCCTCTCTAATGAGGAGTCTCTCGATCATTAATGTAGAGTGGGTTGCGGACACTTTCATGATAATGATGGACCAGAGAAGGCCCGATCGGAAGCGAGAATGATCAAGACCATCAGAACCTTAAAACAATTGTATCTCGCAAACCGGAATGAGTTTTTCAACATATCATATATGATTTTGGGGTAGAAAAAGCTACTTTAGCCGACTAACCTACTATAACGGGTTTCCCATACTAGATTTGCGAGATTCCATCAGATCGACGGTCAAATATGCATTTTATTTTGTTTTTCCTATAAATAGTAAGTTTTAATTCAATCATAACTATTGATCATTTGAGTTGTAGGAGTCGTGCCCAAAATGAAAAGGGCTTAGAAAAATTATGTGAATAGCGTGGTTAGGCCAAATTAGACACTATTTTTTGCTGAAAACCGTGAAGTCTAGTATGAATCATGACCGTCTATAAATAGTAAGTTTACTATTTATAGTAAGTCATGCTTTTAGAGAGTTTGAGTCTAAAACTTCGTCCTAAGTTTGAACTCATTATTTAAAGAATTGTAATTTCATTTTTATCATCAATCAATTTATTTTTGAATTTATTAGAAATTATTTCTATTTATTCCCTCATGAATTTGAGGAAACTCTGTGAGGAATCTAGAGAGCTCCATGGATTCGGAGTAGTTATCCCTGAGGAAGACAGTGATTGACATCATCACATCCTTCCCTACATTAATTGGTATTAGACCGAGGAATCCCCTCGGACCGATAACAAGTAATGATGGAATTGACCAAAATCATGTGGTCCGTGATACAAGGATTCATTATTTATTGGAAAGAATGGAAGCTTTCAATCAGGAGAGTTATTAATTTGACCATGCAAGGGATGTAGGCAACCCTCGACTGTATTGCGGATGCGCTAATTTCGTCCTGAGCCCAAGGCGATACTCACCACCCATTATTGTTGTATTGCATAACCCCGATTTCCATAGAGCGCTTCCAGAGGTGAATCATAGGGCTACCCTAAATGAGTCGAGCTCCAAGTATGATGACATCGGTGATATTGTTGCCTAATGACCGATCCTTAGACACGATCGACTAAATCGTGCTGAAAGAGATTGTCGAGGTAAGATAAAACTTCTCAGTTTTAATAGCTTATTGCGTATAGAAAATTTTTTCGATTGGTTAGCCGAAGTAGAACGATATTTTGATTATATGGATGTGCCAGAACATGAAAAAGTAAAATTAGTAGCATTCAAATTAAAATATGGTGCTTCTGCATGGTGGGAGAAATTACAACTCTTATGTGCCTAACAGAACAAAGAGCTCATTCGATTATGGCCACAGATAATACGTCTTCTTCGATCACGATTCCTCCCCAATGATTATGAGTATGTATTATTCCAGCAATACCAAAATTACTGATAGGAGAATTAAACCGTAACAAATTACATAGAAGAATTCCAACAATTAGCAACGCGGAATGACTTGTCGGACATGGAAATGCAGAAGGTAGCAAGGTTCATAAGTGGTTTACGATTAATAATTCAGAACCGAGTTCAGATGCAATCTGTTGGGACCATGGATGAAGCGATTCAGTTGACAAGTAGGGTGGAAACGCAACTTACAAGAGTCCCTACTCAGCCTTATCCTTCAACTCGGCCCCCCATGACGGGTCCTAAGCAAGATTTAACACTGGTCAAAGGAAAGGAACTAGTAGGAGGACGTCCCCAACCTCCTACAACCGCAAACAATGACATGGGGAGCGGTTCATCTATGCCTCAACATGCGACAACTATAACAGTGGGTCCGAGTAGGATTTCAAATCCTTATGGTCGCTCAAGGCCGAGCAATTTTACCAATGTGGACAATCGGGCCACTTATCAAACCGCTGCACTCAACGCCCCGTAACCCACTTAGCTATTAACGAATGAGCACTGAAGGTGATCCAACAAAAGAAAGCCCTAGATTTGATGAAGATGAACAAGCAGCCGAGGAAGGAGCTAGTGATGAATAATAGTTAGGCGAGGATCATGGTGAATCCTTAGTCGTGATGCGATTATTGTACAGTCCAAGGAAGCAGGTGCACCCATAACAACACAATATATATCGTATGCGGTGTATCGTCAACGACAAGGTCTATAATGTGATCATATACAGTGACAGTAGCGAGAACATCGTCTCGAAGGTGATAATGGACAAGTTGCGACTACCTACGATAAAACATCATTCTCAATACTCAATTGGCTACGTAAAAAATGTGAACGAGACCAAGGTAAATGAATAATGTACTCTCTCATTTTCAATTGGTAGGAATTATAAGGGTCAAGTACTTTATGACGTGGTTGACATGGAAGTATGTCATATGTTACTTGGTCGATCATGGCAATCACACTATGATGCGATCCACTAAAGATGAGACAATGTTTACGCCTTTGTCAAGGATAGTCGAAAGATGATCCTTGCTCTTATGGCACAAGAAAACCACCTTGAATCTTCTAAAGTGGAGAGGAGCTCCCTTTTGACCATTTAGGATTTCATAGAGGAATCGAAGGAAACTAGCGAGATGTACGCCATAATGGTAAAGGGTGAGGAATCGGAGCCCTTAGATATTCCTCCAAGTTTAAGGTTGTCGCTGAACGAATTCAAAGAAATCGGGCCCGAGGAGTTACCCAATGGATTGCCCCTCATGTGGGACATCCAACATCACATATACCTCATCCTTGGGGCAAGCTTACCCAACCACCCTCACTATCAGATGAGTCCAAAAGAGTGTGAGATACTTGAGCCCATATGTCGTGTCAGCGTTGTTAACACCTAAGAAAGATGGGATCTGGCACATGTGTGTCGACAGCTAGGTAATTAACAAGATTACTATTAAATATTGGTTCACAATACCACGGTTAGATGACATGCTCAATATGCTAAAAGGTGCTAAGGTGCTCTCTAAACTAGATTTGAAGGGCAGGTACTATCAGATTCGTATTCGGCCCGGTGTTAATTGAAAAATAACATTCAAGACCAACGAAGGGTTATATGAGTGACTAGTCATGCCATTTGGTCTATCGAATGCACCAGACATTTTTATGTATCTGATGAATCAAGTGTTGAAGTCGTTCATTGGCCAGTTTGTGGTAGTATATTTTCATGAAATCCTGATATATATCCAAGGTGAGACGGAGCACATGGAACATCTTAGGCAGATACTATAAGTCCTAACAGTTAACAAGTTGTACCTCAACTTGAAAAAGTGCAGTTTTTTAATGGACAACTTATCGTTCTTAAGATTTGTTGTGACATCCATGAGCATCCTTATAGATGATGAAAAGTTACAAGTTATCAGGGAATGATTGATCACACGAACATTTATGAAGTGATGAGTTTTCACGGGTTGGTGACCTTTTATCGTCGATTAGTGCGGAATTTCAATACTATAGTTGCACCTATTATAGATTGTGTGAAGAAAAAAGCCCGTTTCAATGGACCGAAAAGGCTGATAAGAGCTTTACTGAAATCAAATATTGATTGTCCACAATACTGATCTTGCTTCTTCCCAATTTTGATAAGCAATTTTGAGGTTGAGTGTGATGCTTCATATGTTGGAATTGGAGAAGTCTTATCACAAGAAGGCAGGCCGGTAGCCTTCTACAACGAGAAGCTCAGCGAAACCCGAAAGAATTGGTTGACATATGAGTTTGAGTTGTACGCAGTTATTCAAGTACTGCGACATTGGAAGCATTATCTGATTCACAGAGAGTTTGTTCTCTACACTGACCATCAAGCCTTAAAGTTTATTAATAATTAGGGTAACGTGAATTGTGTGTCTGCTAGATGGGTTGTATTTTTGCAGGAATTCACATTCGTTATAAAACACAAGTTAGGGCAGCAGAACAAGGTGAATGATGCACTTAGCCATCATGCATCACTACTTGTAACAATGAGCAATGAGGTGGTCGGTTTTGACTATACCAAAGAATTGTATGCCGAGGATGAGGAATTTAAGGATGCATGGATGAGGTGTCAAGAGGGTCATCCCAGTGACCTACATATGCAAGACAATTTCCTCTTCAAAGGGAATCAACTGTACATCCTACGAAGTTCTCTGAGTTAGTAGATTATTTAAGAGCTACATAGAGGTGGCATTGGTGGACACCTTGGGTGAGATAAAACGCATGCTCTTATTGAGGAGCAGTATTATTGGCCACAATTGGTACACGACATGGGTAAAGCAATGCAGCGCTGTCATGTTTGTTAGACTTCCAAGGGACAATCTCGGAATACTGGCCTTTACACCCTATTACCTGTGCCTGATGGCCCATATAAGGACTTATTTATGGACTTTGTGCTTGGTCTCCCACGAATACAACGCAGCATGAATTTGGTATTCATGGTAGCAAATCGTTTCTTAAAGATTATGCACTTTATCACACATGTAAGAAGACCATTGATGCAACACACGTGGCAAATCTAATCTTCGGAGAGGTCGTGCGACCACATGGGGTTCCTAAGACTTTTACTTCTAACTGTGATACGAAGTTTATTAGCCACTTCCGGTGAACTTTGTGTAATTGGTTCGGTACACAACTTCAATTCAGTAATGCTTACCACCCACAGACTGCGGTTGTAAATCACACGTTGGAAAACTTCCTTCAGTGTATTTCAGATGACAGACCAAAGTAGTGGGATTTGGTAGTGTCTCAAGCAGTGTTTGCATTCAACAACATGATGAACCGCTCGATAATGAGGTTCTCATTCTAGATTGTTTATGGACGGGTGCCCCACCACACACTTGACATGATCCCTTTGCCGAAGCTCCCGAGCATGAGCATTGCAGCAGAACATATGACAAATCAAATCGTGGGAATTCATGCCGATGTGCAAGCCAAGTTGCATGCCTCAAACGACAAGTATAAGGAGCAAGCTGACAAGCATCGATGGCAAAAGATGTTTGAGGTAAGCGACAATGTTATGGTCTATCTACGCAAGGAAAGATTTCAAACCGAGACCTACAAAAAGTTGAAGAATAAGAGGATTGGACCGGTACTGATCATTCAAAAGATCAATGACAACGCTTACGTTGTTGATCTTCCAGATGACATTGTGATCTTACGTATTTTGAATGTTGCGGACCTGACCAAGTATCATGAACCGAAGTTGGACAAGAACTTGAGGTCGAGTTTTTTGAAGTGGAGGAGATTGATCTAAAGTAGGTCATGGACACTTTCATGACAAAGATAAACAAGAAAAGGCCCGATCAGAAGCAAATATGATTAGGACCGTCAGAACCTTATAAAACAATCGTATCTCACAAAGCAGAATGAGTTTTTTGACATATCATATAGGATTTTGGGGTAAGAAAAGCTACTTTAGCCAACCAAGCCACTACATCGGGTTGCCCATGCCGAATTTGCGAGATTCCATCAGATCGACGGTCAAAAAATCATTTTATTTTTATTTTTTACTATAAATAGTTTGTTTTAATTTGATCATAACTTTTGATCCTTTGAGTTGTAGGAGTCGTGCCCAACATGAAAATGGCTTAGAAAAATTAAGAGAATAATGTGGTTAGGCTAAATTGGACACTTACTATTTTTGGCCCAAAACCATAAAGTTTAGTAGGAATCATGGCAGTCTTTAAATAGTAAATTTGCTATTTATAATAAGTTATGTTTGTAGGGAGTTTGAGTCTTAAACTCAATAACATCCCTGCGTCAATCACTTGTGCACTCTCATTTTTCTATTATTAAGTGGGACTTTAACATATTTACGTAAAAAAAAATAGTGTTTTAAGGGAAAAAGGGAGAAAAATCCTAAGTTTAAGAGTCAAACTCATGACCCGCTCTTTCTCAAGACAGGCTTAACTATTTCATCCATCAAGTGCTTGTGTCAAGGAATGCAAGGAGATACAAAAAATAAAAATAAAAATGTGCATGTAGTATGGATTGCATGATTAGTAAGGGTTATTCATCAGGGTCTTACTTTATGCATCAAGGTCTTGTATATGAATGGATTATGATCAATATTCATAGTTGTGTTCACTTTCAATCTAAAACACATGTCTCAGCTATCAACATGCATGATCTTAGTCGTCAACTTAAAAGATACAAGATCGATTCATTAAACACATAAACATTTATAATAAGTGATGATAAATAGATAAATCAAGTGATCTAACGGTGCATCTTCAAGATCTAGATAATATGTACGCCAGATGATATATTCAATGGCTCATTTGGTAATTCAATGGTTAAATTAACATTTTAAATGGTTTGAATTGATGATCCAACGGACAGATCATCCTAGATTTGACTATCAACAGTTGGATGGACCTGATTATCTATCGGATGAACTTTTGCATGAGTTATCTTAACAGAACACTTACTCTAGAAGTGCAAACTCAGCTCACTTCAATAATGCAAGTTCCATGGTAGGTTCCAAATATGGTAGGTTTCAGAAGAAAAAAAAATTATATCTCCAAAATTCATTTAACTATATTACACCAATCACTGTGGCTTTCTAGCCTAGAAGACAAAGCTAATGAAAATATTAAACCATGAGAACAAGAAGACGAGGCTAATAAAAAGTTCAGCAATTTGGTGAGGGGCAAACTGTTCTTACCTCTATACTATAAATCTAAAAACCTGAGCTCATAGAACGGATGGACGGTCTGGATATACAACATTAACATTAAGGTAGGCCCCACACTCACCTCCTCGTAGATCGTTCGTAACAAAACCTAAACAAAAAATCAACCTAATTGAGAAAAGGAGTAGCTTCGAAATGAATCTGAGAGAGAGAGAGAGAGAGAGAGAGAGAGAGAGAGAGAGAGAGAGTTTTGTTGTTGTTGTTGCTATTGATGGCCTTCATTGTTGTATTTCCCCTTCCACCTTTTCAATTCAAATTTTCAGCCATTAGGGGTGTAAGCAACTTACAGATAAGTGGAATTGGACCACCTAGTCATGTTGCTTGTGAAGAAGGTTGTAAGTCACCGCCGAATTCACCGTCGCCAGTACTCCTCGGAAATCACTTACATTTTAGAAAACTTACAAGAATCCAAACGTCTCCTAAAGGGAAAAAAAAATGTGCTTGTTTTAGGGCCTTCAATCACCAATTGAAAATGATACATGTATTTATACATCTTTGACCTTCAACTGAATTTTTATAGTTTCAAAGAAGGCATAACATTTCTAAATATGCCTCAAGCCCCCAATTACATCTAATACCTAAAATCTTTATTGCAAAACAGGAAAAGTTGTTCTTGAAGCTGTCATTCTAACGACCGTGATCGTTGTGAGCCTTACCCTCTACACATTCTGGGCGGCTAGCAGAGGGCATGATTTTGGGTTCCTGGGGCCCTTCTTGTTTGCTGGCCTCATGATGCTCATGATTTTCTCTTTTATCCAGGTAAGCTAGGCCTTGTGCTGACCTATATTCTATCACCATGTCTCCTGCGAGGATATCTATACAACTTTTTTTTTTCTCTGGTCATTCAGTAAGTACATTGAGTAAAAGCATTTAGATACGCATTACGGAATTGAATTGAAATAATTAGTTAGTCCAATGACCAAATTATATTTCTTTCAAGTACATTTGGAATGGACTTGAAAGAAATGCAGCTACAATTTGAGGCTACTTGATTAAACTAGGAAACATTATTAACCATTTGCCTTCTCTTGATTAAACTGAATATTCATGGTTCAATTAACTTATCTTAGGGCTTGGATGTTTTCTCATGCCTCTTAAATTAGCTGTCTTTGTCTTTGATGGTTTTCTTGCAGATCCTTTTCCCATTAGGTAAGATATCAACAATGATCTTCGGGGCCGTGGCGGCCCTCATATTCTGCGGCTACATCATCTATGACACTGATAACCTGATCAAGCGCTACTCATACGATGAGTACATCGTTGCGGCTGTCTCTTTGTATCTTGACATTGTCAATCTCTTCTTGGCGCTGCTTCAAATCTTAAATGCAGCTGACAGTTGAAAGAGGCGGTCCTTCGTTTAAGAGAATCAATCAAGTAAAATTGCATTGGTTTTATTTGAATAATCCTAAATCTTTTCATATAGTTGTCAGTCATTAGTTAGTTGAAATTAATGGTGATTTTATGTTATATGAATAAAATGTATAAATGAATAGTCTATGATACCAGTGGTAATCATACATAGATTAGCAATTTTGGTATTTTGTGAAGGGGGCCTTTGTACTTCATTTTATTGGTCAACGCCAGCCATATATTCATTTAATTGATAACATTGATCCCCCATAAAAATATAAGTTACTTATTGGTCATTGTTGATTTTCATTCTTTCTCCCCATACATGCACACACACCCTCTCCTCTTTCGCATGTTTCTACTTCGCACATGAGAAACAGAGAGGTTGTTGCAGACCTGTGCTGACCACAAAAGAAAAAGAGAAGCATTGGGTAGGGTTGTTGACGCAGGGAAGGATGTGTAGAGGTCGAGCACCGTCTTCCTCTACGCTAACTACTCTGAATCCATGGAGTTTCTCTGGATTGAATTCTCGAATCCACGAGAAAAGAAACAATAAAATAAAATAAATTCTAGAGAATTTGTAATTTGATTGATGACTGAAATAAACGAGTATACAACTGTTTAAATAGGGATATTAAGCTATGGGAGAAATTTCGGAATCAAACTACAACTAAAACTCTTAGAATTCGCGACTTGGTTATTTATAGACGGTCGTAATCTCTACTAGTGCGCATGGTATTCGGCCAAAAATAGTGAATGTCCTATTTGGCCAAATCATGGCATTCCCCTAATTATTGTAAGTACTTTTCATGTTGGGCGCAACTCTTAAAGTAGAAAGGAGGAAGAGTTATATTGAAACTAAAACTTACTATAAATAGTAAAAATGAAATTAAAACAGGAATTCAACCGTCGATCTAATGGTATTTCGCAAATTGCCGTGTGTGCTGGGTTGGGTGGCTAAAGTAGCTCATCCTACCCAAAATCATATATAGTATGTCTAATAGCTCTTTCCAATTTACGAGATATGTCCATTTTAAGTGTTAACGGTCTGGATCACTTTTGTTGTCAACCGAACCTTTTCTAATCCATCTTGGCCATGAAACTGCCCGCAACCCGCTCTACATCAGTTATTCATGTTGCTCTGCAACAACCAATGTAGAAAAGAGAACAAACATTGAGATTTATTAAGAGTGCTTAGCAACAACAAGTTGCCTAACCAAATTGAAAAATCTAATATGATCTAATCCAATCTAACGTACCAGAGAATAATGAGATGATGAGGCATGAGCGAGGTCAGTATGAGAGCACCTGATGGACGAAATGGATCAAGGAAAGCACCTGATGGACGGAATGGATCTTATATACATATAATTTATTGGGTCCCATGAAGGTTGCCTGTTTTAGGCGCACGGACTTCCCTTCCTGTCCCGAACTAGATACAAGCAAGGCTCTGACCGGCCAACCATGATGTATGGGTTCTATCCACACCGTCCATTCATTTTTGCCGTATCATTTTAGTGTGAAAGCTCAAAATTGAAATAAATCCAAGGCTCAAGTGGATCACACCACTGGAAGCAACAATGATAATGACGCCAACCATTGTAACCTTCCTAGGGCCCAACGTGATGTTTATTTGCCATCCAACCTGTTCATAAGGTCGCATGAGCTGGATGAAGGGAAAACACGAGTATTGGCTTGGTTCAAAACTTATGTGGCAGCTTAAAGGTTTTTAATGGTAGCATTTAATCCCTACTGTGTGGTCCACTTGAGCCATGGATCTGCCTCATTGTTGGAATTATAATATAAAATGATATGGTAAAATGGATGGACAATGTAGATAAAACCTATACATCACGGTGGCCCCCTCAGAACCCCTGCACGTGTTGAGCTCAAGATAGGCGGGGTAGTACCCAGTCCGCGTCAACCCCTTCAAAAAATTATTCTCGTTAGGTCGGTATAACACAGACATAGATTGACCGGGAAAACCTTTCGCAGGAACTTGCTGGGAAGCCGTTTGGGGGATCTCGGTGGATCCATAACAGTGGGGCCCACTTCGATGTATGTGCCTTTCATCCATACCATCTATTCATTTTAAGGCATTATCCGAAAAATGAAGCAGATCCAAATCTTAGGTGGACTATACCACATGAAACAGTAGTGATTGAATCCCCACCATTAAAACTTCAAAAGGGGCACTAGAATGTTTATTTGCCATCCAACCTATTGATAAGGTCACAAAGACCTAGATGAAGATACCACAAAAATATCAGCTTGATTCAAAACTTTTATGGCCCATCAGAAGGTTTTTAATGGTCAATTACCACTGTTTCTTGTATTATGATACACATAAGATTTAGATATGGGTCATTTTTGGGTCATGCCTTAAAATGAGTTTAAAAAATATATAGACAGCGTGGATATGAGGCACATCATAGTGAACCCCACTGTTTGGATTGAATGTCGTGCTTGAAACATTCACGGGACAACAAGAATTTTGGATTCAGGATAATAATTTTGTCTTAAAAAAAAAAAAATTCTGTTAGCTTGTTAGTACATACACCCCACTGTCAGTTAACAATGAACAGTGGGGTGTATGTACTAACAAGCTAACAGAAACAAAAATAAAATAAATAAATAAATAAAGACAAAAAGGATGGCATAAGAACTTCATGTGGACATCAGGGAGGTTTCCACAATAGGAATTTCCCGCCCACTACTTCCGGTCATGCGGCCCACTTGAGTTTTTTTTTTTAATCTCATTATTTGGCCCATGTCACGATGTAATCAAGAAAAACCGAAAGACAGAGTGGGTTTCTCACAAACATCATGCCACCTAGCTTCCCCACCCTAGGAAGTTCCTACTATTTGCTATTCAATCAAGCACAAGGCTAATTCAATTAATCATATGCAATTAGGATAGTGAGCGCATGCCAGAGTTGTACTCAAACTTGAGCTCGATTCGATGCTTTTTTATCCCAGTGTCAAGTCAACCGTAGGATCAGACCTATGAAGGTTGATCTAATTATTTAGCCACATGTGTTGCAATGATAATGCGATTTAGAATAGAAGGGTTTGAAATTGTATGGATTATCTACCATAGCATGTGCGAAGGCTTAACGGAGTCTAGAATTATGGTTAAGTCCTAGATGGGGTGAATAGGACCACTTAAAAAAAAAATTGATTAAAAACAAATTGTCAAATTAAACTGATTTATTAATTTAAGCTAATAAGGCAATTAATACTTAGGCTTTCAAACGAAAGTGAGTCTAATCATATAAACTACAATGGATGTGTCATTATAAGCAACTAATCTATAGAAGAGATAGTGATATTGTGTATAAGATGAGATCAATTAGATACCTATCATTCATATAATTCAATCAATTAAACTCATAAGTATGAATAGAAAGGTGCATAAATAATAATCCCAAGTATCCCAAGTATAAGCTGTATAGTGGTTTGGCTACTTACTTACTCCACTCCCGACAGACGCACTCTCCTCGAGTGTACTGGAATTTCACTATCGAAGATTTTAAATCAGATTCACCTCTAACCTTTATAATAGTTTTTCCTACACTAACCACTACATATATGTACACTCCCGTGTCTAAAGAAAACATTTTTACACATGTTGGTTGTAAGGCCCGTATTATAGTCTATACCGTTTCGTAGGCTTCCGCGGTCCTCCAAGTTGAATTCCGGCAACCCTCGATATGTATCCGACGTTTGCGCATGATCCTAAGTCGAGTCCTGCATATCGGAGTCAACTCGACTTGAAACTTGTACCCCAGCGACCGCGCCGTCGCCGCGGTTCCAACGCCATGACTCGCGCACTGATCCGATACCCGGGCCCGCGTTCATTCCGAAGAAACGCCATGCGTTGTGAATTTCAAGAGAATCTCTACAACATGTCCCATCAATCAAGTCAAGTACATCCTCTATACCTCAATGCCACCTCACCCTATCCCAAGTATAAGCAACTATTACCTCTTTTTCCCCAAGTCAAGTTTCTCTCTCCCTACCCATCCCTCTTTTACCAAAAATTCAAACAAACCCATGCTTTTCCATCCCCATTCCTTACAACACACATTCCATCCATCACTCCTCTCCTTCCCTCTCATTTCTATCTTCACTCCCCAACTCCTAAGAGAAATATCCAACGTCCAAGCTCTCAAAGCTTTCCCAAAAACTAAGTGTGACCCACTTTCCCACTCTCTCATCTCCCATCTCAACCTTCCAATCTCCATCAACCTCCATCAAAATTGAAGGCAAGGAGCATAGGAGTCCAAGGAGCTAAAGAAGGAGGCCACATGTGGGTAATCCACCGTTGATTTCGATTTTTAAGGGCCCACTTGTTGTGGGACCTACTTAATGTATGCATTATATAAATGAGGGGCCCACAGTGGCGTGGTCCCTCTATCTCACTGTCTCTCTCTCTCTCATGATAAGTGTGGCCCACCTGATCCACGTCGTACAAGCTGTGGGCCCACCTGATGTATACTTTCCATCCATGCCATCCAACCGTCCAGATGTTTTGACAGTGTAGCCCTGATTCGTGTTCTGTCCACACTGTTCATCTAGGACGCTGGATGAAGGAAATATATACAAAAATCAACAGATGCAAAACTCTGGTGGGCCACACTGACGTGGGCCCACCTGGATATATGTATTTTATCCTCACCGTCCATTTGTGGATGGTGGGATGGAAGAAAATTGGATGGAGTATCCCACATAGTAAGGTGCTACTATTGACGTCAGTTATTTCTGTGGGGCCACCCCAATATATCTGTTGTATCTGTACCGTCCAGAACGCTGGACGGTGAGATCTACCTTGATGGCATGTGTGAAACCCACACCGTTCAGATCATGGGACCACCATGACATGTATTTCATCCAAGCCGTCCATCTAGGACGCTATACGTTAAATCCCAATATATATATATATATATATATATATATATATATATATATATATAATATATATATATATATATGTCCGTGGTGGGCCCCATGTGGGACTCACCTGCTAAATGGATTGGCTGGGTACCTCATACTCGTTATATAGCTGGCGTATTGACGCCACCAAGCTATGTAGGTCCCAATACTGATGACGTCAGCAGGCTGCTTGGACCCACCGTAATGTATGTTTTGTATCACACCATCCACTTCTCGACGGTTCTGGATGGGCCACACCTGATGTAGGGGTCCTATCCACACCCTACAGATGGCTGGACGGTGGGCCCTTCATGCATGATGTATATATTACATCTAAACCGTTTATACATTTGGCGAGCCTGTCCAGGGTGGGCCACGTACGTGGACCCCACCCTGATGTATATGGGTCATCCAACTGTCCATCCATTTGGTGAGCCAGTTCTAAGGCTTGGGAAGAAAAATAAGACAGATCTAGTATCAAGTGGACCACACTACAGAAAGCAGTGGAGTTGAACGTCTACCATTGAAACCCCTTTGGGTTACAGAAGTTTAGAATCAATATAATATTTATTTTTCCCTCCTTATTCAGGTCTTTATGACCTTATGAACAGTCTGGATGGGAAATAAATGCTATGGTGGGCCCTCTAAATTTTTAACAGTGGGAATCATTATCACCACTGCCATTTGTGGTATGGTTCAGATGATCCTTTGGATATGATTCTTTTTTTAATGCTCTATAATGATCTCTAACAATGGATGAATGGTGTATTGGGATTAGCCCATTTGAATCGGCCCATTCAACTCGGCCCATTCGACTTGGCTCATTTGAATCAGTCCATTGATTCGCCCATTCAACTCAGCCCATTTGACTTGGCCCATTTGATTTGGCCCATTTGATACGGCCCGATTTATATATATATATATATTGGCCCATGAGAGAGGCCCAATGTGATGCGTATATGCCCCATAAGCGAGACCCATGATGATGTATATTAGGCCCTTGTATGAGGTCGTGGGCCCATTATACGATTGGCCCTATGAGCGTCATTCCTTGGGAGCAATGTTGGTTAAAGGACCACATTGATGGGCAATGATGGTTAAACGTCCACATTGTGACCTTCACTTAGGCCTTGTTAGGCCTACCATCATCATTCTCTAGTGGGTTAACCTAAACGCTTGGGCCCCATTGATCCATCATCGGCCGTCCATCTATAGACCCCGCCTTGCGTCGAGGTTGATTATCGATGCCGATTATCGGTGTCGATTGTCGATACCAGCTACCGCTGTCGATTATGAGTTTGTGACAACATAACATCATGATACATGCCCATACACATTATCTGCATGTTTTTTATGAGATGTGATTGACCATTGTATATGTCATAGTGCAGGGGATTTATGGGACTCCCCGATAGGTTGAGTTATCCCACATGAGCGCACGGTATGCGCAAGATTGATGTATGATTGGACTGCGTGACTCATGCACCTTGCATTTGTGTGATTGTGATTACTGTATGCTCTAACGACATCAGGGTCATAGCCTCCACAGGCACATCGTGGATGACCGAATTGGATACCGGAAATACTGTTTCTAGCATCGGGGCGCCATAGATGTCCTTAGGTGAAAATCCCTAAACCCGATGGTACCAGAGGATGACTCCAATGCCAGACTGAGTAGATACATAAGCGCATGAGAGCCGAATACCAGGAGGCCGCGTCTCCCACTGTGTCGTGGTTGGTTGGAAAGGGGTATGTCCTTACCCGCTTGAGGGTAGGGGGCATAATTTCTTTATAATGTAAAACATTTCCAAACAAATGATATGGGCAAATGTGTCAAATTAACATATTTAAGACATTTGTTAATAACGGACGTTTTCAAATTCGGTACTTAATTTTCAAACTTCAACAATAGTTACCAAGCAAGTTTTTTGACATCATATTCATATATTAGATTCAGGCTTTAGATTTTAGATTTATCAAAAGGGGCCCTGGTCATTGAACCGCTACTCCTAGTCCAGCGTAGTGGAGAAAACCCTACGCTGTAACTAATGGTTGAACTGCTCCTCCTGGTACATCATAGTGGAGAAAAACTCACCGCGGTAACAAATGGTGCGGATTTACTGCCCAAGCCTTTCCCATGAAGTTCCTACACTCAAAACCTAAGTGGGGCCCACAGTGATGTTTCCAAGAAATCTACCCTGTCCATGTACTTTGTGAGATCATTTTAAAACTTGAGACCAAAAAGAGTAGGATTCAATACTCAAGTGGGCTGCAATAAAGGAAAAGGTGGGTAGGAAAATTTCTACTGGGTCAAAAGTGATGTTTACATGCCATCCATACCAATCATAACTTCATTTCTAATGCGAATATTTCACCTGTGGACATTAAATCCTCACTCTTTTGGCCCACTTGAGTATTGGATCAATTCATTTTCAACCCAATTTTGCTAAAATGATCTTAAAAAATGAATGAATGGGGTGGATTTCTCAGTGATGTTTATTTGTCATCCAACCTTTTCATAACATCACATAAAAATAGATAAAGCGAATAGACAAATATAAGCTTGATCCAAAACTTTTGTGGCTCAGTTAGAACTGTTTGCTGTAGTGTGGTCCATTTGAGCTTTGGATTTTCTCCAAATTTGGGCTAAGGCCCTAAAATTATACTATAAAATGGAGATATGGAATGGATAAAATATATAAATCACGCGAACCCCACAGAGTTTACTCGGTACGCTAACGGTTAGCGTACTAGTTACTCACTGGGCGATCTGCTTTCGAGATAAAACACATTATATAGTTGGCCCACGTAGCACCGACCAATGATACTGGAAGAGTCAATACGCAATCCGCTTCTGACCAGCTGTAACTTTATATAAGCACGTGCTCAATCATACCTTGCAAGGATAGTTTGGTAATACTCCTTCCAAGGTGACGTGCGATGATAACGAAGGTTGTCGGAATCCCGGGACACGTTGCAATATCTGTACCGTTCATTAACCATGCTCATCTGGACGCGGATTTCCCACGATAGAAGTTCCTACGCGGTAAACCTATGCGCGCCTATGGTGATGTTTGTGATAAATCTTTTCATTCCATCTATTTTGTAAGCTCATTGATCAACATTAAATAGTATCCAATACTCAACTGGGCTGTACTAGAAGAAGTTGTGAGTATAAAAATTGAAGTAAATTCAACGTTCAAGTAGACCATTCCAAAGTAAACAGTAAGGAATAATGATTTCCACTGTTGAAACCTTTCTAAGGCTCAATGTAATGTTTATTTGTCATGGAACCTGTTCATAAGATTACAAAGATATGGATGAAGAAAAACCATAAACATGATCTTGATCCAAAACTTTTGTAGCCAGAAAGAATTTTTCAATGGTAAAGGTTAAGTCACACTGTTTCCTGTGGTGTGATCCACTTGAGCTTTGTATATGCTTCCTTTTTAACCTAAAGCTTTAAATTATATGTTAACATGTATGAATGGAGCGGATAAAATAAATAAATAACAGTAGACCCAATAAGTTTACTCAGTAAGCTAATGGCACGGAGTTACTCAGTACGCAATCCACTTGCGGATTTCCTTCGAAGACTTTCGCAGGAGCTCCTGCGCTGGGAACCCAAGTGGGGTCAACTGTGATGTTTGTGAGAAATCTTACCTGTTCATCTGTTTTGTGAGTCCATTTTAGGGCATCATGCCAAAAATGAACCCTTTCTAGAGCTCAAGTGGGCCGAAAAACATGATAATTAAATGTCCATAATTGAAATATTTGTGGCCACAAAAGTTTTGAATCATGCTAATATTTGTGATTTCAGTTCATTCCAATAGTACTGAAGTTATTAACGGTATGGATTGCATGTAAACATCACTGTTGAACCTAAGTAAGTTTCAACGGTAGGAATTTACCTAACCACATTTTCCTTTAGTACGGCTCACTTGAGCTTTGGATACTGTTCATCTTTGGCATCGTGTCCTGAAATGAACTCAAAAAACGGATGAAAGGGAAGGATTTCTCACAAACATGACAGTGGGCCCCACTTGGGTTCCCAGCGTAGGAACCTCGTGCGAAAGGCTTTCGCAGTAAATCGGCGTCCGCAGAATTCTAGGCCACGGCACTTATGCTGTGAGATTCGGGCAATCATGGACATACGTGTGGCACTACACGTGTGGGTAATTTTACAGTTAGAGCCGGTGGGAGTAGGGCTGTCAATGGGCCGGTAGTCCCGACGGGGCTTTGGGCTTGGCCTGTTGGGCCGGGTTTGTGATCGTGTATCAGGCCTGATGGTCGGGATCCGGCTTAAATCAAGAGCTTGGCTGTAAATCGGGCTGCACTCGGATTTAAAACTCTGAAAGGCCATAAACCCGGCCCGGCCCAATAGGCCTTATCTAAACTTAATTTTTCCCAATATCTTTGTTCTCTCCCTCTCTTTCACACATGCGGCACAACCAAATATCATTTATCCACGCAGATATTCAGGGTTCGGGCTCGGGCAGACACAAGTCAGGCTTTGTAAATGTTTCGGGCTACAGTCAGGCTAGACTATTTCAGCCCGTCGCAGGCCCAAGCTAGAATTTAGGTTCAGAATTGCAAGTCGGGCTTGGAACAAAGGTCGGCCCGAACTTAACCCAGCCCATTGACAACCCTAGCTAAGAGGGGAGCGAAGTGTTTCCAGGTAGCATCTTAGTCAGTGTTACCCAAACCATGTGGGGCCCACCTTGATGTATTTTTTGTGCATCCACTCTGTCCATATGCTTTTTGAATCTCATTTTATGATGCTATCCCAAATCATAAGAATATCCAAATCTCAGGTGGACCATACGAATAGAATTGATGATGAATAACCAGAAGGCCACAAAAATTTTGAATCATTCTGATACTTTTAATTTCCCTTCATCCAGATCTTCTTGACATTATAAACAGGTTGGATTTCGAATAAACATACTTTACGAAATCCTTATTCTATGCCCTTTGAAAATTTTAATGGTGAGGCACTCAAGCACCCTTGTTTTTGTGCTGTAATCCACCTGACTTTTGGATTTGCATCATTTTTCCTACCCGTTTTAAAATCGGCTGTTAAAATGGATGAACAGAGTAGATAATCAACAAATCATCATGATGGGGCCTATGATAGGGATAAGTGATAACATCCACCGAGTTTTTACCAGAGTAATACCTAATTTGCCCCTCACTCGAAGCAGAATAGGTGGGCTGAACGTCACCCACATAATTCGGTCTAGATGGTGGGCTCACATTGATGTATGTATTGTATATCTACATCTGCGCATGTTCATTTTGCCATAACTAATTTTATAGCACAAGCTTAAAAATGAAGCACATCAAAGTATCCAATCCACCATATGTGTACCATACTTGGGAAACAACAATGGTGATTAATTATTAGGGTCTATTTGATTTTCCAGTGCACCAGTAAATACCAGGGAAAAAAGTAATAATTATTTCCTTGTATATTTACAACGCACCTGATTTAACTACTTACATTTTTACAAAATATTACAAAATATATATGGATCCCACTATGGTGCATTTCGCTTATCCACACCGTTCATCCATTATACGTCTTGAATTTATAGTATCAGCAAAAAAAATGAGTTATATCCAAAACTCAAGTGGACCACACCATACGAAAACAGGAATCGAATACTTACAGTTAAAAACTTTTTGAGGCCACTGTTTCTTTTGGTGTGGGCCACCTAAGTGTTGGATCATCTTTATTTTTTGGCTCATGCCTTAAAATATTGTGGTAAAACATATGGACAGAATTGATATATCATATACATTATCTTGAGGTTCAAAAATTTTAAATAAATATTTTGAACCGGTTCCAATAAAGAAGTTTCTCTGAATTTTCAAACGCATGAAAGGAACCTTTAAAAACTTCTTATAAGCCACAAAAGTATTAAATTAAGCTAATGTAAATTTTCTTTCTTCATCCTAGTTAGTGTGACCTTATAAACAGGTTAGGTGACAAATAATCGTTATGAAATTATTATATTGGCTCTATGTTTTATTGGTGAGTGTTCAATCACCAATATTTCCTAAGACATGGTCCACATGAGATTTGGATCTACTTTATTTTTTTAGCTCATGACTTAAAATTAGCTGATAAAATGGATAAGATAGGTGAATGTAGTGGTATGCCAAATTGGAAATGACATCAGGTAGACCGTACTTTGGATGGGCCATGTCTCCTAATTTAGGGAAATATGAAATGTACTAACACTTTTATAGGAGAAAAATAGGCTGTTAAAAGTTTTGTAGCCATCAAGATTCTTTCCGGAAAAGTCCCTCTAAAGGGACGGTCAGGATTGCCAAATCTGTACCGTCCAGCATGGCCCAGCAGAGGTATGGCTTATCCATTGCTGGCTCTGACACATTCCCCGAGCCTTTCCGGAAACGGATTGCTACTGCCCCTGCTACTAGCCCGGTAGCTGGTGGTTGGTGCTCCGTGGGCGCCACCTTAATGCATGGGTTTCATCCATTTTTACTGATCTTATCCGAAAAATGAGAGGGATATAAATCTCAGGTGGACCACACCACAGGAAAGCAATAGTGATTGAATATCCACCATTAAAATCCTCCTAAGGCCCACTGTACTGTTTATTTGACATCCAATCTGTTGATTAGGTAATAAAGACTTAGATGAAAGGAAAAAACCAAAACTTTTATAGCCCCAAAATTTTTTTAATGGTTGACGTTCATTTAACAATGTTTCCTGTAATGTGGTCCACTTGAGACTTGGACATCTCATTTTTGGTCTCATACCCTAAAATGATCTAAAAAAAGATGGAGAGCATAAATGAAACACGTACATCATGATGGGTTCCACATAACACCGACCACCAGCCGGCTGGTAGTGGGGTGAGTAGCCAATCCGTTTTCCGCCTTTCCAAAGGGAAGGACACTATTTTCCCGTGACTCCTTGTGGGACCCATGACACTCTGAAACCCGTGATGTCGGTGGGACGTTCCCATCAGTTTCACTCTGTGTTTGGACAGTAGCCCGGAGGTGGTAATCTTTCAACCATTTGGGATTCCTTGGCAAGAGCGTTTCGAAATTGCCAGCATCAAAATCAACGGGATTTGCTTTAAGAATCGGTGGGCTCCACTGTTATGTTTATATGAAATTGACTTGATCAATAAATGCATCCTATTGCTTTAACCATATAAGTTAAAACATCACTTTGGTGGGTGATTTAGGTGGGCCGTACCAAGAAAAAAAAGTTGGGAGACTGACACTCGCCCTTTATTATTATTATTATTATTTTTAATGTTTTCAGGACTCATCATAATGATCATAGGAAATCTACTTCAATTGTTGGATACAAAGCTAAAATGCATTTATATATTAAAAAAATCAAGCTTATTTACGATTCATGTGGGCTACACAGAAGGTAACAATTTGAGGGTAAGAGTTATTATTTACTTTCGTATGGAAAGTAATCACCCACTGGAATCATAAAGTAATATGAATTGACATATAAAATTAAGTGACACACTTGGTGATTGATGAGAATGAATTGTATATGTACGTGCCCACAATATTTGTGAGGAATAGATGGATTCACGTCAAAAGTTCTGAAAATAACTTTGTTCCATTGAATATTTGGTATACCCCACCTTAATATTTACATTAAATCTACCCCGATCATTAGGTGTGCTACTCAATTTTAGCCGTAGGTCCCAAAAATCAGCCCAGTTTATGATTCAGGCTGGCCATGTGAAGGGAAACATTTGGGAGAAGTATAGCTTGTATACTTTTTCCAATCACCTGAATCATAACGAGCTAGGTTTTGGGCCTTGCGACTAATATGGAGTGACACTTGGTGATTGGGATGGATTTCACATAAATCCAAGGGTGGGCCACTATTAAGAATATAGTGAAATCCATGTAATTGGGATTTTGGATTCACATGGAATATACGTGCACATCATGGATTCCATGTAATTGGGATTTTGAATCCAATTCACATGGAATCTATGCTGCCAAAAGACCCCTTATACATAAGCCTAACTGATGTAGAGCGGGTCGCGGACAATTACATGGCAAAGATGGATCAGAAAAGGCCCGGTCGGCGACAGAAGTGATTTGGACCATCAGACCTTCAATCAGGCGTATCTCGCAATCCGGGATGAGTTAGCCGACGAAAAATATATGATTTTGGGGTAGAACGAGCTACTTTAGCTAACCAACCTTGCTACGCCGGGTTGCGACGCTTGGAATTGTGAGAAACCCCTTGATTCGACGGTCGTTTCTCTATTTCAATTTCGTTTTTACTATAAATAGTAAGTTTTAGTTTGACTATAACTCTTCATCCGTCGGGCTTTAGGAGTTGCGCCCAACGTGAAAAGAGCTTAGAATAATTAAGGGAACGGTTTGATGAAGCCAAATAGGACACTTACTATTTTTGGCCGAAAACCTTGCGCACTAGTAGACATCACGATCGTCTATAAATAGTAAGTTTACTATTTATAGTAAGTTGCGAATTCTAGGAGTTTTAGTTGTAGTTTGATTATGATTTCTTTCCCATTACTTAGTACCCTTATTTAAAGGGTTGTGAACTCATTTTTATGCATCCATTAATCTATTTCGAATTTATTAGAATTTATTTTTATTTTCTGCTCTCTTTTCTCGTGGATTCGAGAAAGTCTCTGTGAGGAGTCCAGAGAAGTTCTGTGGATTCAGAATAGTTATCCTCTTGAGGAAGACGGTGCTCGACCTCACGTCCTTCCCTGCGTCACTAATTTGACGGCATATCCAAAACTCATTTTGGCGGTGCAGCAAGGAAATAGTAGATATTGAAAGCCCATCAGTTTCATGCTTGATCTGAGATCTAGCCACACACGTGATGTTGTGTGGCATCAAAATCTCAATAAAAGGTAAAATGAGATTTTTTTACTGCTCTTAATTTATTTGGGACCAAAACGGTCATAAGTAACTTAAAAATGGTAAGTTTAGTTGACTATTTGTTGGTCCTCGAATTCGGTTGTGCAGAACATATGCGAAAGTTGTGTGTGTGCCATAACCGATTGGGTCTGATTCAAACCATAACCACCGACCCCCGGCGTCGAGATAGAGTAACGTGCGATTGTAGCTCGACTGTTCATCCATTCAGCCAGTTTTCGTGCACTTATAACTCAGGCGTTTGACATAGGTTGGGGTTCTTCCTCTAAATGAGCCCTCTTTTACCTTGGAGATTCAATGACTTGTGAATGTACAACAGTTGTATAGTTTGAACGAAAATGAGAAAAAATGGATATGGTGAGAAAGTATTAATAAATTACCACTATGAAATGATTGCCTGCCTGGTTGAGAGCATCAGAGTGCTTTCGAGAGCAGTGTGTTGATGAGCGAAATAAAGGCAATGCCAAAAATTATAACTATGGTCGGTTCATCGTATGAGTGTAGGCGGACAGGTTCCTAAGCTACTGTCTTCCTTCGGGTCAGGCACCCAGCCGCAAATAGAAGGGAATTACAACTACTGGCTACGACTTGAGTCGGTCCGATGCGTGCGCAAGGACGGAGTGAACCCAATTCTAAGGCAATGGTCCGCTACTACTGAGCAATGATAATTGTGTTGGTTTGATAGTTGTGTTTGTTATTTGATTTGGAGCTCCCTTCTTAAGTTTTCTTTTGGTATTCATAGGCTTCAGAAAGAAAGACAGGAGAATAATAGTCCACCCACATGGCTTCATCATCTGTAACTAGTTGGAAATGAGCGGTTATACTTTATCCACCATATTTCATTTATGAGGATGCGCTTTGAGGCTGACATGGCTGGAGCAACCGTTCGTCTTTATCCAGGAGCATTAAAATGTCAAAAATGCTCTAAATACAAGACAATCCCTGAATTCATGATATATGTCCTTCGGATATCTTTTTGTGCTATGTGGCAGCATCAATGCCATCTATATGATCTGCATGGATATTTGGTAGAAACTCTATTGTCATCGGAAGCACGTCATATATCTCACTCATGTGATTGGGCTGGCTATTCTTCTTAATAGCCTCTTGGTCGGAGTACTGACCGAAATATGCTCATGACAAGTGACGAATTAGGCCAATGCACCACAACTTCATACAAAAGAGACTCTTACAGCCGAAACTTCTCAAGGAACTATGAAGTGTAACAACAATGTCAAGTTAGTCTATTTTCACGATGCACAACGCGTATTCAAGCAAAAGAATGGATAATGATTGTCTACACATGGCATCCTCAGAGAACTCTACCCTTGTAGTGGACTGAGAACATGCACTATGACAAACAACTGATACATGTAGCATTGCATGATAGGTCACAACTGTTTATGGGCCTAGACAATTATTTTCACATAAGCATGCGTGAGGAGTGGCTATGAAGATCTATCTCCAACTATCGCCTATAAATTCTATAAATAGGAGGAAGATCAAAGAGTTTCAGGCCCTCACCAACCTAACACAACACAACTTTGCATCACAACGTTGCTTATCTTAGTTTAGTTCTCAACTCTTAGTGTAATCTAATTTGCCTATGTTACCATGCTGGACTGACTTTAGCTTAGGAGTAGTGTAATCTAGTCTGTCTACATTGCTATGTGAGGTTGACTTTAGCTTGGTTTGAAGTCTAATTCCCTTCGTCTACTCCTAAGGAAGGCCTTATCTTTAAGACCTTGTTATCTATACCATAGTCGGTGGATCGTTGGGGATTTTTCTTTAATTTAGTAAGTGTTTTATCTTTGATAAATAAAATTTCTTTTATTTTTATTTTCATCATTCTCATGCTATGTTATTTAATCAATTTATGCTATCAACGTGAGAAAAAGTCATTTCAGTTGAAAGGCAAACAAAACATATTGGAATGATGAATCCCTACACAAATCTCCTGGTCTTCATTGTAGGTGATTGAATAGTCGACTGAGCCGCTAAGTTATTACTCTCTCAGTCTATCTTAGCGCTTGGGGTTAAAGGCACCCAAATAACTCTGGCATGCCAAACATTAGACACACATATCAACAATCGAATTTGGAACCAAGCGCCATTATTGAAACCTTCTCAAGGCTAGCAAAAGTTTTGAATCATATTGACATTTGTGGTTTCACTTCATTTCTCACCTTATGAATGGGGTGAATGGCGTGTAAATGTTATGGTGGGCTTTAAGAAGATTTCAATGGCGAGCATCTCTGTCCTCATGTACCCCACATGAGTAACGAGCATGTCTGTCCTCATCTTTTAGGATCACATGATTTAGCTAAAGAGATGGATTGAGTGGATGTTACATAAACATCATGGTGGGACCCATGAAGCCTTGGGTTACACCATCTCCATGTAACGGGGTCATAAGAAACCAACATCCCAAAAAGAAGGATCATTCAAGTAGAGAAATTAGAACCTAAATTGCCTTTCCCTACCCATATAAGCACACCAAAATATCTGTGTGACTTCCACCCTACCAATCGATTTTGTTAACCCATATTAATTAGGACATGAGTAAAAAAATAATGCCAATCCAAAACTAAAGTGGGGCACACCATCAAAAGCATTGGGAGTAAGCATTCGCTATTCCTTTATAAGGTTGTAGAAGTTTTGCATTGGGCTAATATTTTTTGTTATCAATTTATCCTAGCGAGCATAACTGCATTAATGATTTGGATGGTGTATAAACATAAAGGCCGGCCCTGGTAATAGGATGCCCACCAAATGCGGAACCCTAGGGTCATTGATGGTCAATACAATTAGGAAGCAACGAGAGAAAACCAGTTTGTTGCATCTGTAATGGAGGTGTGTTTCTCCCCTCTTCCCCTCTTTTTAAAAATCAAATCGTTGACCTATTAGTCACTTACAGGGAAGTGACTTCTCACCCCCAACCCTTGGAAGTTTCCTGACAATTTTGCTTGTAAGTGACTTATAGGTTGTGACTTACATATGAATTTCCTCCCCCAAACATTACCTGGAAGTGACTTTAAGTCACTTCCCACTAACCCAACTCACGGGCATCCAAATTGGCCCTTAAGTTGTAAATAATTTACTAATAAATCATTTACAGTTTTTGGATAGTATGTAAATGATAAATAAAATTTTCTTTATATGCTTTCATTAAAAGAGAGAGAGAGAGAGAGAGAGAGAGAGAGAGAGAGAGCCGTTACCGCAATATTACTATCGGCCGATTTTTGGACATCATGCGATATATCACACAACATCGCAATTTATCGTGCGATATCACCGATAAAGGTATGATATTGTGCGATTTAAAAAAAATAAATATATATATATATAGAAAAAACCTCTTACCTATTTTATCTGCCTAAGGGAGCCTCAATTGACTGCATTTGGTGGGTCCATATCATGTAAGAAAACCCTAAACCCCTTGTTTTTATTTGAAGATAATTGTTTTGGAAGGAAATCAAAATTTCGGCAATTATTAGGAGGATTTGAATTGTGATTTGGACAAAAATTTATTAGAGATTTTTGGGATAATTAAGAATTTCGAAGTCACCGAGGCTCGTGGGTTGCCGGTTTAACGGAGAAGAGAAGACAAGAAGAGAGTTTTCGAACTCTCAACCCTTATTTAAAAAAAGGGATATAGGATTTGGTGTGACTCGGCCGCACAAAAGACCATGTTGTCCATCCATTTGGAGAGATAATTTTAGGACATGAGACAAAGAATGAGTTAAATCCAAAGCTCAAGTGGATCTCACCATAGAAAACTGTGGGGATTAAACACCTACCATTAAAAACTTATTGGGGGCCACAAAAGTTTTTGATCAAGCTGATATTTGAGTTTTCCATTTGCCCATATCTGGTTGGACTTATGAATAGGTTGGATCTCAAATAAACATTATAGAAGGCCCTAGAAAGTTTCAAGTTTCAACAATGGGCATCACTGTCCCTACTGTTTTCTGTGATGGGGTCCACTTGAGCTTTGGATCGACCTCATTCTTTGGCTCTTGCCCCAAAATGATCTCTTAAAATGGATGGATGGTGTGGATAGAATACATACATCATGATGGGGCCCAAAGTCAAGGTCCCACCAACTTCGTTGGTTCCAAGTGGGGTGTACAAGCATGGGTTGGGTATAGAGGTGTACATGAGTCGAACCGAGTCGAGCTTGGCACAGCTCGACTCGGCTTAGCCACTAGCTGACCCGAGCTCAAACTTGGCTCGGCTCAGTCTTCGATCCTGACTGGCTAGCTCAGCTCGGTTCAGTCAGCGGCTCGGGCCAATTCGAGCCAAGATTGAGCCGAGTTCGCCCGTGCAACATTTTCACAAACACATGGAGTGCATCTTCAATCTCTCATTCCATGTAAAACAGCAGCAGTGGTTCTATAAGTATTTCATCAAACACTCAGTAGGCAACATCAAAATCAAGACACAAGGGTATTTGTTTCATATCCATACCTTCCTCGCCACCAGCTGACACTTCATTGAGTCATTTCATTAAACACTTGGTGAGCAACATTAATATCAAAATAACCGAGTCACCGAACTAGTTCGATCAGAGTTCAATTCGAGTTAGGGTTCCATCTAACTCAAGTTAAGCTCGGGCAAGCTCGAACTCAGTTTGAAAATTTTTCAAGCTAAAAAAATCAGCTCGGCTCGAACTCAGTTTCGAACCAAGTCAAATCAAGCAAGCTAACTGATCTAACTCGGTTCATGTACTACCCTAGTTGGGTGTTACCCAGCTCTAGGCGCAATTTGGATGGATCCCTAATTATGGGGTCCACTGTGATGTATGTGCCTTAAATCCACACAGTCCATACATTTTGAAAGCTTATTTTAGGGCATGATCCCAAAACTGAAGTAGATCCAATTGTTAGGTGGACCATAACACATGAAACAATAGTAATTGAATCCACATCATTAAAACTTCGTGGGGTCCACTAGAATATTTATTTATCATCCAACATGTTGGTAAGGCCACAATGACCCGGATTAATAGACCACATGAATATCAACTTGATCCAAAGCTGTTGTGGGCTTGTGAAAAGTTTTTAATTATCAATTACAACTGTTTGGTCCACTTGAGATTTGGATCTGCTTCATTTTTGGGCCATGTTCAAAATAAGCTTTTAAAATGAATGGACGGTGTGGATATAAGGAACATAAATAATAGTGGGCCCCAAAAAGAAGCATATCCAAAGCTCAAGTGGACCACACAACAGAAACAATGTGAATTAAAAGTCTGTTGTTGAATTTTTTTTAAGGTCCACCATAATATTTATTGACCATCCAACTTGTTGATAAGCTAATAAAGACTTGGATAAAATGAAAAAAAAACAAATATCATATTAATTCAAAATTTTCCTGGCCCATAAAAGGTTTTTAATGGCCAATAACCATTGTTTCGTGTAGAGTGGTCGATGTCCACCCGAAATTGTATTTGTGTTATTTTTTGAACAAATCCCTAAAACCATGTGGCAAAACAAATGGATGGCATGGATATACCATGCATATATCGAGGTGGGCCCTACTGTCAAGGTCCCACTCACATGGCTAGTTCTGTGTGGCCTGTCCCAGGCGCGGATTGGACCATTTCTCTTGCCCATATTAGGACATGGTCTAAAAAATTAAGCTGATTCAAATCTCAAGTGGACCACACCAAAGGAAATAATGGTGATTGAGTGTGTCACATTAAAAATTCCAAAGGGCCATCGTAAGGTTTTGTAATGCTTATTTTCCATCCAACCTGTTGATAATGTCAAGCATACCTAGATGAAGGGAAAATACAAAGATCATCTTGATCCAAAACTTTTGTGGGCCACATAAGTTTTTTTGATAGTCATTCATCATTGTTTATAGTGTTGATGTCAACTTGAGATTTGGATCTCCTCAAGGTTTGGGATTGTGTCCTAAAATGAGATGGAAAAATAGATTTACGGCATGGATGTACAACAAACACACCAAGGTGGGCTCCACATGGTTAGGGTAACAAATGCATCACTATTTTAGTCGGACAACGCACAACTTATAACTTTGTACAAAGGAAACCTATTATGCGCACTCATTTTTGAGATGTTATGATTTAAAAGCATGTATTAAGGTCTTATTTATTTATTTACAATTCTTAAAGTTTCATTGACAAATTCAATCAATTTTCCAATGTTTCCCTATATCTCTCAAAAAGTGCGATAAATCACCCGATACAAATGATATATCCTATGCGATAGGCAATATATATTTATATCCCAATGGTGTGATACCGAAGATATTTCGAACATTGGTTGCTAGCAAATGAAAACTCACCCTTTTTTTTTTTTTTATTTGGCAAATGAGAATGGGCCTTTGCTAGTAAATCATTTACAAGTAGTAAATGATTTACTAGAAAATTAGAGCACCATTTACCTCCATCCAAATGACTCTTTATGAGATTTTCCGATATTTTCTGGAAATATCATGATATTTGGAAGTGACTGCCAAAAGCAAGAAGTTAATTTTATCTACAATTATCCAACAGCATATTAAGAATTACATACTAAGAAAAGGTATTATCCTTCATACTTCCCAATCAAATAAATACAAATATAAATACGATTCTTCTCAAACAAACTTCATAGCTTAGACTTTATCTAAAACAATATTGTTCTGTATAGAATTTTTATCTAACAACTCTCCCAATATAACTTGAACTCTATTTAAGAGACCTCTCCACAAATAGATATAATTATTGACGACTAAGAAAATCTTGAAACGTGGCTTTGGGCATTATAACACATTTGGGTTAGATCTCAAATTTGACTTGGCAATTTTGTTTTTCCGAAACAAATGTTGGTCTAAACAGCTTCATATCTAGTGTCGTAATTAATTTAGCATGTCTTAAGATGATTAATGAACATGGTGACATCCCATATATTACAATATTTGATTTTTTTGAGCCAATCTAGATTGACACAAGTTGTAAAAATTTAATACTCCAGTCTTTGATTCTGACCTTCGGTGTGGGAAATGAGATGGGCAATTTCCCAAAAATCATCCAAGTCAAAAGATTCTAGACCTAGGAGTTGGGTCCATTTCTAATTGAATGTGGAACTTGAAACTTTGATTTGTCTATTTCTAATTGAATGTGGAACTTGAAACTTTGATGAGTCAAATTTTAATTGAATATGGAACTTGAAACTTTGATAATAATATTCACTGCTTAAGTGTAGCCTAGGAAAGTGGACAGGCCATCGCCCAGATTTCATCAAGACTGAAAGATCCAAACTGCATTTCTGGATAAAATCAAATCTCAGGAACTATTTCTTCAGAATAAACTTTCTACAGATATCTGTTTCCAGGAAAAAAGCATTTCTTATTTGTAATCCAAACAGGCCCTGATTATTTTCTTCATTTATCAGCTAGGGTTGTTGTTCTTGTTGTGTTGATTATCTGCAATGGCAATGGCTGCGGCTCTCCGACGTGAAGGAAGGCGATTTGCTCCTCTGGTATCATCCTCTTCTTCCATCCTCAACAATGCTGCTGCTGTTCGATCCTCGCTTCTCTCAGAGTAATAACGTCTACTCATAAATTAAAAGAAAATCCATCTATCTTCTCCTTTTTCCTTTTTATAATCTAAAATTACCAATGGAGGTCATACAAAAATGCCTTTACAAAAGCACTAATCTGCAACTGATTTATCGTTTTTATTTTCAATAGATGGAGGTCTTTGTTGCAGTCGGTCCTCATATCACCAAGATGGTCCCACAAGCTGAATGAAAGATCAGATTGCCTGGTGGCCTAGTAGGTGTAGATCAGGTCCATCCAAGGAACTTGATCAAGGATGTAGCTGATCTAACTGTCCAGATTTAATACCTAGACCATCCCACAGTCTAAAACATTGATTTGGACCACATCAAGGTCCACATTGCTTTGATGGAAGATCCATTTGATAGTCCTGATTATTGTTTTGACCAAGATCAGCAATCAAGGTGGAATGTGGGATCTGCATGATCAATCTAATGGCCCCATTGAGTCCACATATGTAATCAGATGGTCCCTGATTCCAATTAGAAACAAATATATCCCTAAATATGACCTCCATTGGATGATTAGTGCTTTCCAGCCATACTATTGCCTCTCTCAGAGAGTAACAACAAAGACTCCATGATTTGGTCCTCTCACTGCTCTAGTAGATTCTCTGTGCGCTCTTTCTACCCTGTTCTGTCTGCACGCCCTCATAGTCCGTCGCCTCCTCACCCTTTTCACTACTGGTTTTATGGGGCTCCTCCTTGGGTGGCAGTGTTTGTGTGGTTGTGATGTAGGACGTGGCACCGATACATTCCTAGCATGGTTGGACCAAAAGACGGTGGACTGTAAATTGATCATAACTTTTGATCCGGGTATCGTTATGGGATTCGTAACCTATCAATCTTTACTGTAACGGGTCATCCGAGGTGAACTGAGTCACATCTGTCCGTTTCGCTAGAAAATGTGCGCTTTCAGCTCAAAAATGAAAATTTAAGAAAAAATTACTATTTTTAGTAATTCCGATTTTTTGTAATATTTTCTTATTTTTAGAGTTTTAGATTTTCTTCTGTTTTAGAAATAACTTTTAATCATGCTAGGACTCTTCCAACAATAGTTTATTTGGATTTTTTTAATTTTAGAAATTAGGCTCTAAAGAGTTTTATTAGAATTAGGATTTTTGTTAGAGTTAGAATTTTGCCATTTTTGGTAATTACGAATTTTGATTTTTTTTTTTCTCTTTATTAATAGTATAACAAGGACACACACATTAGACAATTATTAATCAATGTATTACGAATTTCTAGAAATTATTCTTATTTTCTTATTTTCCTCGTGGATTCGAGGTATCTCTGTGAGGAGTCTAGAGAAGTTCTGTCGATTCAGAATAGTTATCCCCTGAGGAAGATGGCGCTCGACCTCATCACGTCCATCCCTGTGTTAGGTTGGTGGCCATAAAGAGAGTGTTGACAGTTGATAACCTACAATGTGGGTCTCTCATTCATCCGAACATCTGCCTTATGTGCATGGAGAGCGCGGAAATGATTGATTACATATTTATTCATTTCCCTTTTGCTCATGAGGTGTGGGGTTGTTTCCTTTAGGTGGCTAATACACCTTGGGTGATGCCGGAATCTATGGAGGCTCTCTTGTGGGCTTGGCATGGAAAGGGTGGGGGAAAGATCCTAAAGCGATTTGGAGGCTTCTCATCATGGCTATCCTTTGGGCTATTCGGAAAGAACGGAATGGGCGATGCTTCAGGAATGCGAACTCTTTGGTTGGGAGGGTGGTGGGTTACATCAAGGGCCTTGTTCTTGAGTGGCCTTCAGTTGTAAAAGCAGCTAAGGCAGCTGTTCTCATGTTCAATTCTACATTTTAGTGTAAATCTGTTTTTCTTTTCCACCTTTGGTTAGCGTCTTAATAAATTATTTTGTTATCTCTCCAAAAAAAAAAAAACCAAGAACAACATTTCCTCATAAATCAAAAGCAAACCCTCTCTTCTGAGAGTATCAACATCTCATAAATTAAAACCAAATCCTTCATCTTTGTTTATCCTTTTATACACCTGACATCGCCAATAGGGGTTATACAAAAGCCTTTACAAAACTGGGTTTGAGTTTAAGGTCAAAATAAAGGAACACTATCACAATTCAAGCATGAAAATCTGCAACTGAGTTGTCCTTTTGATTCTCTATCCGGAATCTCTGTTGCAGTCCCCTCATATCGCTATAAGATTGGCCCATGGTCCCACAAGTTGACCCAATGGAAGATCAGGCTGTTGGAAGGCCTATAGGCTTAGATTGGGTCCATCCAAGGAAGTTGGTCAAAGATCTAGCAGCTCCAACCGTGCAGATTTAATACCTGGACCATCCGACTGTCTAAATCAAGATTTCTACCACATCGAGGTCCGAATTGCTTTGATGGAAGACCAGAGCCATCCGATGGTCCTGATTATTGTTCTGACCAAGATTAGCAATGAAGATGGATTGTGGGGTCTTCAGGATCAATCTGATGGCTCCAATGAGTCCACATATGTAATCAGATGGTCCCCAATTCCCATGAGAATCTAATATATCTCTAAATATGACCTCTCAATTGGATGACTAATGCTTTCGAGCCATACCATTACATGTACAGTCTTAAGCATCACATTTGAAAATGGTTGCGTAATGGTAATGCTGGGATTCGTTTCACAATACATGGCTGTAACCTGTTTTGAATACGGGGCGATAACGGACCAATACAGGCCCGTAATGGCCCGAAATGAGGCTGATACATTTCTTCCCTTAAAAATTGACCATTGGGGGAGCCGTAATGGCCCATATAGTAACGGTCACAAGGCTGGCCATTACGGCCACTGTTGCTATTGAATACTCTTAAGGCATGATTTAATAAGAGTCCTAGTTTCTAGTATAGTTAGGAGTCTTGGTATCTATCCCTTCTTTATTTTCTTCCACAATTTGTTATTAGTAGTTGGAGTGTTTATGACGAGGCATTTGCACCAATAGGATTCATTTTGAATCATAAAATGATACAAGTCTATTACATGGCTCCCTCAAGGGATGCACACATGACAGTCTTGCATAATTTTTGAGTGAGCAAGAAATTCTGAATTCTTCTTTATGCAGAAGCAGCGAAAGGTGGTTTTTTTTTTTATGGGGGGGGGGGGGGGGGGGGGGGGAACTGTTGAACAGTCTGCTGACAGTCTTTATTTATGATTCTATGCACAGTAGATCTTTGATGAAGTCCAAAATTCCAGTAGATCTGCCAGTGTTTGCTTAGAAGATCTAATTGATTCTATGCACAGTAGCGGAAGATGCTACTGATGTTTCAAAGGGGAGTTAAAAACAAGGGTCCTTTTTATGTGGAAAATCATCATCATTTTGTATGGAGTTGAATGGTAAAAACTAAAAAGTGCAGAAGAGATGGGTGGTTTAAACTTGTCAACATAATAACCCCCTCTCCCAATCAGTCAACGTTCGAGATCAATGAGATGAAAAGAGTGCTAACAAAAAGAAAGAAAGAAAAAAAAGCAGGAATTGCAACTTGTAGAAATAGTGAATCTCTACCATCATTCCCTTCTGACATGTGCTGCGTATCTCCTTATATGTGCAAGCTGTTGCATCTCTTCTATGAGCTCACAATTGAATTAGCCATACTTTCCATCTATTTCTTCACTCTTGTAGTAGTAGACTCATAGCGTAATGGAAATGGGGTTTCTATATCCCCTTCTCAAGATCCATTCCTCTCGATGCAAATGCTCTGGTGGACTCCTTAGCAAAGGAGGGGTTGGTCGATCTTCCTTGTGTACCAGTACATTGTTCCCTTTATTGTTCTCCGTTTTGATGAATGGGTCATTTACTTAAAGAAAACAAAGATACCAAAAAGTTTGATCAGGCTGAACGGGCCTGGTCGAGATGGAGGCACAAAACAACAAAAGGGAACCAACTAGTTGAATGACTAATTACCCTCCCTGACCTCAGGGACCAGAACCTTTTGGATTCAAGGACTAATTACCCTCCCTGACTCAACGCCATTATACTCAATTCTCTCCACGTCACCCCCTTCTTGGCTTGGGTCGTTATATCTTTGGTTTGTTGATCAATCAATATGGGAGAAAGATGCAGACAGGGAACCAACTAGTTGAATGACTTCTTCCATTTCATTCACGACTCACCACGGAAATGAGTCCTCCCTTATCCACATCATGCATCTTCTGGCCCCCTTCGATGATAATGGGGGTAATGCATCTTGAAATCGCAATCCTTACCCTTTGGACCTGAGCAATGGCCTCAACAAAGTTGGATAGTTGATGTCTCAACAATTAAACCTAGACTTCTTTTAAAAACAAGGCCTGGTTAACTGTCATTGCCCCTGAAAATCCTGCCGTTTCTTTCCATCCATAGATTCCACATCTTGTCTTTAACTGCTAGGTTCCATAACAACATCCCCACAGGTTCCCAATTGCAGCCCCTCCAGCCCACACACACAACTCTCCCATAGATGCCAGAATGACCCACTGAATGTCAAACTTTCTGAAGACTGTTGTCCATAGGTTCTAGGCAAAATGACAGTGAAGCAACAGGTATGAGCTGTTGTCTTTAGGACCCATTTGGGAGCATGGATTCGGAACCCCTTGGATTTGAAACCCCCTGGATTTGAAATCCTCTTATTGTGTTTGGCACCCTGGATTCAGAATCAACTTTAATCCAAAAGTAGCTATGCATAGTATATTTACAAGGGTTTGAATTTAATTACTAAATCAACTTTAATATCTCTAATTAGTGAACGCATGTGATGTTTGACACAATGGTTGTAATAAACCCGCTGAAATATATACTTTGCCCGAAAATGATGAAATTCCAAGTCTCGGATGGGCCACAAGCACAAGATCACAATTTTTAACTATTGATTTACATGGACAATGTTTGGACAGCGTTGATCATCGTATTAAAGTAATTATAGTGATGCAATTGATAATTTAATTATTTTGGGATATCATTAGTGGGTCATGTGTCCAATAGATTAATAGTCTAGTGACACACATGTTACACATGCAACTCTTGGAAGGATTTTAGATGTAATCCAAGCTTTCACCGTGGATTGCAAACCCCCTGTTTGAGGGGATTTGAAACCCCCAGTTACTTTATGATGCCAAACAACCAGGGGATTTGAAACCCTCTCAAATCCCCTCAAATTCCCCCAAATCCATGGTGCCAAACGACCCCTTATAGCTTCCTGGCATAAAACACTATCTATTGGGTATATACATGCCCCTTCTCTTAACCTAGTCAATGTTGAAAATTTTGTTTTGGCAAGCCTTCCAACAGTGGCACTGATCTTCGGCAGAGCCCCAACTAACCACACAACAGTGGTCCACTCGACCACGCCTGACTGGCTGTCACAAATCGACTGACACCATGATGGCACAAAAAATATTGTTGCTTCTGGGACCCAGAATTTTATGTCCCTACCCCCTAGCCCATGAAAAATTTCTCTAGCAGAGACAACAGCTACAAGAGGGATGAGATCTCATTGTCATTCAGGATGTTTGAACACAGGGGACCACACCACTGAACCAACCACCCTTTTGACAAATCTGCTTTATGTGCCATCCCTGTCCATAGTGGTTCAACAGAGGGAGGTTAAAATGTCTTTGAAGAGGCAAATTGGAAAACCATCTATCCTCCCATATTTTTACCTTGACTCAGCTTGGATATTCCTCTCCATATCGGTGAACCCTTTTCTCCCTAATTCAACCTTAACATCCCAACCATTCTCAAACAAATTATAGCTTTCCAGAAGAATGTTCTTGATGATGAGGGAAATCACCTGCCCCAATCCTCCGCCACCACTTTGCTGCCATAGTTGAGTTGATTACCCTAATAGGCTTGATGCCTAGACCTCCTTCGATGGGATTACAAATGTTCGACCACACCACTGTATGAAATTTATGGTTGTCTTCCCAGTTAGTTTGCAAAAATTTCCTTTGGAGTGTGATTTGATCTTTGCAGCCGCTTTAACTGGGAACTTAAATAGAGACAACTAGTAGATAGGGAAGTTCGCAAGGACGATGCGAATAAAGGTGATTCTATCCCTAGTAACAACCATTTTCTTTTCCATGATGTCAACTTGAGATGACAACTCTGCTTAATTGGATCCCATGCCTCCTTCCTTGGTTTTCCCATCCTTGAGATATCCCTAAAAGCTGGATAGGGAGAAAGGCAGACCCGCACTCCAAAATTGATGCAGGGATGAATGTGATGAGGTCGATCACCATCTTCCTCAAGGATAACTACTTCGAATCCACGAAGCCTTCTCACAGAGACTTCTCGAATCCACGAGGAGAAAGCAAGAAAATAGAAATAATATTCTAGAAAATTCATAAATTGATTGATGTCTAATGTGTATATGTCCATTACACCATTAGTATAGAAAAAAAAAACCAAAATTCGTAATTACCAAAAATAGCAAAATTCTAACTCTAATAAAAATTCTAATTATAATAAAACTCTTCTAAAGCCTAATTTCTAAAAATAAAAATTTCAAATAAACTTTTGCTAGAAGAGTCCTAGCAGGATTACAAGTTATTTCTAAAAAGAAGAAAATCTAAAAACTCTAAAAATAAAAAAATATTAAAAAATCGAAATTACTAAAAATAGTAATTTTTCTTAAATTCCTTTTTTGAGCTGAAAGTGTGCATTTTTGGGCGAAACGGACAGATACGACCCACTTTGTGGTTGGTTCACCTCGAATGGCCCGTTTCGGTAAAGATTGATTGGTTGTGCGTCCCGTAACGATACCTGGATCAAAAGTTATGATCAATTTATGGTCCACCTTCTTTTGGTCCAACCATGCTAGGAATGTATCTGTGCCACGTTCTACATTAGACCCCTTCACTTGAAAAAAACTCGTCCTCGAGTTATTCAAGTGACTTCACTCATGGTACTCAAATAATTCCTGGCGCCGATGTTTATCAACCTCTTCCTTATAGTTTGCATTAGGCTCTTGAGCTGAAAGAATACATGTACTCACACTCTCCTTGACTTGACTCATGCTCTCCTTGACTTGAGTAATATGGATCAGTTCCTTCACTTGTGCATGTAAGATCTCACATTCTTCTTGATAATGTGGGCAATTAGGCAGACTTGCCCCTAAGACAAGATCAATGTGGTTTTATATATCTCGTATGGGAGGTAATTTATTGGGAAATTCATTAAGCACAATCGCCTTGAACTCCTGCAACACTGGTTTCAAATCCTTTGGGATGTTCATAGGCTCTATGTACTTTTTCTTTTCAACTAATGCATCTACACTCCTGTTTCCTCAGATTGTTTAACAAAATCATGTTTGGGTATGAGAGATTGTTCCTCAACTTTAGAAGTCTTGGGTTGGTTCTCTATTCCGACAGGGACAAGGATAATCTTTCTACCGTCTTTAATAAATATAAATACTTTATCCCGACCTCTATGCGTAGCATCAATATTATTTTGCCATGGTTGACCAAGTAACATATGACAAGCTTTCATGTTGAGTATGTCACAAAGTACTTGATCCTTATAATTTTTACTAATTGAAAATGAGACAGTGCATTGTTCGGTTACCTTTGTTTTGTTGACCTCATTGATCCATCCAATTGTGTATGGAGATGGGTGCCTTTCTGTTTTCAGTTGCAGCTTTTCCACCATTGTTTTTGACACGAGATTTTCACTACTCTTGACATCGATGATCCCATTACAAACTTTTTGGTTTACAGTGCACCTTCTTCAAAAGATGTTGTGCCGCTGTAAATCTATCTCTACCTTTGGCATGTACAACGACTTCTTCATAATCAAAGTGGTGGCTTGTGGTTCACCATTATTGGGTGGTGCTCTACGGAAATCAGTATGGTGTCATTAGGGCTGAAAGTCAGGCGGTTGGGTCAGGTTGCTGCTCAACCCTAGCCCAACCCAAGGTTCCTATACCTTAACCCTAACCCAACCCAACCCAACCTCGGGTTGAGAATTCTCAACCCAAGCCTAATCCAAGCGGGCTCGGTCGGGTTAGTCGGGTGGATACATGCTAGTATTTTCGTTATTACATTAGTCTATTATATTTCAATACACTTATTTTTTCTATCTACGATTTTATTAATTATATACGTAGTTATTTATCGTAAAAAACTTCATTTTTTCTAAACAAACAAACTAAAATATAGGACAACTACTCCTTTAAAAGTTGTGTTGTGTGGCACACAATCTATCCGGGATAAAGAAATCTAGCGCATATTATTAGCTTTAGTCATCAGAAATGACGTGGACCAATGAAACTCGACGGCGCTAGAATTTTCCATGCCTTCAACAAAGACAATCCACACTCAATTATAATTACTAACTTATATATTGATCAGGTTCGGGTTGGGTCGGGCAACCCGAGACCTCAACCCGGGCCCGACCCAAGTTTTATCGGGTTGGTGTTTGTATAGCCCAAGCTTGAGACCGGACTCGATACATCCTGCCCAAGCCCAACCCAATGTCGGGTCGGTCACAGGTCGGTCGGGTTGAACCCACCCAACTTTTAGCCCTAGGTGTCGTACAACGACCACGGGCGGTTGAGCATCGCTTTGGGCTCGGGGCAGAATTAGTGCATCCGCGATCTGGTTGAGGGTTGCCTGCAACACTTGCATGGTCAACTGACTCTCCTAGTGGAAAACTTCCATTCTTTTCAAAAGATAATGCATCCTTGGATCACTGTCCATAGGATTTTGGTCTATACCTTCGTTATTTGCCATCGGTCCGAGGGGAGTTCTTGTTTTGATCCCAATTGACGCAGGGATGAACGTGATGAGGTCGATCACTGTCTTTCTCAAGGATAACTAGTTCGAATTCACGAAGCTTTTCTTGATTCCTCACAGAGACTTCTTGAATTGACGAGGAAAAAGCAAGAAAATAGAAATAATATTCTAGAAAATTCGTAAATTGATTGATGTCTAATGTGTATATGTCTATTACACCATTAATAAAAAAAAAAACCAAAATTCATAATTACCAAAAATAGCAAAATTCTAACTCTAATAAAAATCCTAATTCTAATAAAACTCTTCTAAAGCCTAATTTCTAAAAATAAAAATTCCAAATAAACTTTTGTTAGAAGAGTCCTAACATGATTATAAGTTATTTCTAAAAAGAAGAAAATCTAAAAACTCTAAAAAAAATCAAATAAATCGGAATTATGATCAATTTTTCTTAAATTGTTTTCGAAGCTGAAAGTGTGCATTTTCTAGAGAAACGGAAAGATACGACCCACTTTGTGGGTCGGTTCACCTTGAATGGCCCGTTTCAGTAAAGATTAATAGGTTGTGTGTCCCGTAGCAATACCCAGATCAAAAGTTATGATCAATTTATGGCCCACCTTCTTTTGGTCCAACCATGCTAGGAATGTATCTGTGCCACGTTCTATATCAAGAATCCTTTCCATGCTCATTACTTGATGATCTTTGAGGTTGATGCCAGATATACTGCCCTTTGACAAGTTAATTCTGAGTCCTAAAACTACCACTTCATAGCAACGAAGCATATCTCAAAACTTGGAGCCTCAAAACACATCCTGACACCAAAGAGAAGTGTACCGTCTGTGAAGTGAACGTGTGTGCACATAGAAGCTCCCATAAACATGCCTTGGACAAATCCTAAACCAAAAAACTGCACTAGCATCTACTAAAGGCTTTGGCTACGATGGTAAACCCAACGAGGTTTGGGCGAGTGGTCATCACCATGGGTTTGCTCCCTACAGGTGTGGGTTTGACTCCTCTCCTCGGCATTACCTGATACATGTGGTTGTGGGTGATTGTGTGTATCCGCAGGGAATAGTCTCGCCTCAAAAGGGTCGGGGACACCCTGTGTCTTCAAAAAAAAAAAAAAAACAGAGTGGGCAATTGACTCCTTGCCGGATTACCTAGGAACTCTTAAAGAAGCCAAAATGGAACTTTTTTATTAGTACTGAAGAACCAAGCTGTTGATATGCAATTGCTGATCCACATTCTCCACAGCTGCCCAAAAAGTGGTTGAGAAAGTGCTAATTAACATAGTCGTAATCTTTCTCCAGGTCAATTTTTAAGAGAGTTTTTCTTGCCTCTCTTCGGGTATTAATCGACTAGCTTGTGGGCAATGAAAGGGCCATGCACGATGAATCTCCCCAGAATAAACACCAATTAAGAGGGGGATATGACTTCATTGAGAACTTTTAGAAGCCTGGTTGCTAAAACCTTTGCCAACATTTTGTAAAGGCTACCAATCAAACTAATTAGTCTGTAAATGTGAATTTCTTCAGTCTCCAGTTTTTTAGGGACCAGCTTGATGAAGGATGCATTCATGCCTCTGCATAACTGAGCCTCCCCATGAAGCTCGTCAAAGACATTAATGGCTTCTTCATGGAGGAAGCTCCAGCATTTCTGGCGAAATGGTACAGCTCTAGAGCTCGGTCACCTTTCATCTCCATCTCTTCCATATAAAACCACTCCTCAAGCCTCTCTGCAGCAGACTCCGAGATGCAATTGGATGAGAACCCATTTGGCTTGGGTCTAACTGGGGTTTCTTATGAGTAAAGGTTCTTGTAGAAACCCACAACGGATTAACACACCACTTCTTTCTCAGCTACCAGTGCCCCTTCCAATCCCATCGCATCGATGCGATTGGACCTTTATTGCTCACTTGCGATCTTATGGAAGCAGGTTATGTTTTTGTCCCCTTCGCCCATTTGGATCTCTCTCCGTTTCCATAGAATTTCCTCTCTTTAGCGTTCTATCCAATTAGGGCTATCAATTAGGTCTTTATCTCAGAAATTCCGAAACTTACCTCCTTGCTGGTGGACATTTTTCGTCTCTTCTAAAACATCTTACCGTCTTTGTTCACATTTTTTCTCTTACGACTTAAAATGTGTCATCATATTTGAAATTGTCATTCAGATATGTTAGGAAAAATTGTTTGCACTACGAAGGGGAAGGCGGGGTATAGAATGGTTATAGATGGAAGCTTGCATTAGCGGTGGAGGTGCCGGGAGACAAACTCGTAGCCACAATCTCGAACATGCATGAAGCGACTTACTTTTTTGCATTGTTGTGGCCAACGAGATTTGGGGGATTTATTTGGCCATTTTGGGATAACCTAGGTTATTGGTGGATCTCTGCCCTCAATTGATAAGCTGGTGGCCTACTGGCACATTCCAGCCAAGAGGTAGCATCTTGTGGTGGATGGTGCCTTTTGGTATAATATGGGGTTTGTGGTTGGAGAGGAATAGAAGAATCTTTGAAAATAGGTGAGCTTTGACCAATTTAATCAAATGGAATATTTTGTCTTTGCTAATGCAATGGGCTTTTACAACGTCTAAGGGGCTCTTATGGGGAGTTTATGAGGGACTGGAAAACACGAGTCTAGTGGGATTGGCTAATTTTGCTTTGATGTTTGCGGTTTTTGGTCCCCCCCCCCCCCTGTTAGGGGTCAGTTGTGTTGTGTCAAGTTAGTGACATGCATCACTTTTCAGTCTGTTCCTGTTATTGTGGTTTTTGCTTTAACCAAAATTTATCATCGTTCAAGAAAGAGATACACTTGTGTACATGTCACGGTTTCAAACAACTGAGGTCTCGATGGCAGGGGGTTGGGTCCTGAAGGAGCTCGTTCAATTTCTACTCAAGTTGGTAATATTCCTTATCCTTTTTCATTTGGTGCCTCTTTTTCTTCTTTTTTTTTTTCGCACGCTAGACTTGTTCAATACTTCAATATATAAGGTTCCCATGAATATACCAATTGTTTTATGGCTTATTGTTGTCCCACGCAGTCAGGAATCGGATGAAAAGTGTTAAGAACATCCAGAAAATCACAAAGGCAATGAAAATGGTTGCAGCTTCAAAGCTTAGAGCAATTCAAGTGAGGGCAGAAAATTCACGTGGCTTGTGGCAGCCATTTACAGCACTTCTTGGGGATGCTCCCAGTATGTGTATTTTCTTTCTTTTGTTATTCAGATACCAGAAGCCTCTAATCTGGTCAAGATTTATGGTAGTGGGAAATTCTTGTTTGTAGGTGTTACTTGTTTACAAAATTGTGGGACTTTGTGAGAATAATAGGTGCTTCTTAAGCTTAGGTCTGTTGGTCGCTGGAAGCTGTTTTCCTATACCTATATTCTCTTCTATTGGTTAAATGATATCTATGCATTATCAGTTCCTTTGTCATCATCAATGTTTTATTTGTCGTTGTCGTTACATTGCAACCTTGGGATATGGGCACATATTTTGATATTGTTGACAATATTGCATATTCCTGGGAATGTATTGCTGTCTGGGGGAAACATTAGGGAAAAGGTGGAGTTTTTTGGTGAAACTTCAAGAGAGGTTAAACGACACATGATTACACACTTATGACTCAAAATATTACAAAAAACAACTACATCTAATAGGTTTCCATTATATAGGGGTTTAAACCATCCATTGTTGGTCAAAAGCAGCACAATTATATCCAAAGTGAGTTCATATCATTTAAATATCATACACTACAAGTAATAGAACACAAAGATGTAAGTTTACCACACCCATCAACACTTATCAACATATTTTTTAAATGAACAGATTTGTTTTTATTAATTTCAATTATTAAAAAAATTGTTTTGGAAAGAGTGTGGGTAAACCCACAGATTGGCCTACACTTATCAACATATGAATTTTCCACACTTGCATTGCCATTTTAAGGGGTAAAAATAGGGAAAATTAGGATTTCCCTAATTCTTCCATTAGGATTAATTTCCTCCATTTATTACAACTCTCTCTCTCTCTCTCTCTCTCTCTCTCTCTCTCTCTCTCTCTCACTCTGCTTTAAATCCATGTCAATGCATGAAAATCATGTACAGGTATTGATTTCTATTAGAATCCATGCTAACATTGAAAAAACAAATTTTCTCACTTTTGAGTTCTAGCCAGTTTTTGCTCTTGGTTTATAATTTGGTCACCCAAATTCATGATTCGATGTGAAACAACTCAAGCAAAGTTGTTAAAACATCCCTCACTAGAGATCCAAATATCCCCCCCCCCCCCCCCCCCCCCCCCCAAAAAAAAAAAAAAAAAAAAAAAGAGAAAAGAGAGGCTACTTTTTGTTTTTGATTTTTGATTTTTGATTTTTGATTTTTTATTTTTTCCTCTGATTTTCACATGTAGTTTTACTCGAGTCCATTAAGGATAACTTGCATTTGTAACTAGAGTTGTACACAAGCCGAACCGAGTCGAGCTTTGCCCGGCTCGGCCAGCAGGCTACCCCAACTCGAACTTGGCTCGGCTCGGTCCTCAAGCTTGATTGGCCAGCTTGGCTTGCTCGGTCATGTTGCGCAGCACGCCAACAATGCAGTGAGCCTAGATCCAATCTCAGGCCTCACCCACAAATGATAAACAGGAAGAAATATAAACTAGAAACGGATCAAAGCAATCCAAACAAACCACAAGACAAGATATACGTGGAAAACTCCAATCTAGGGTAAAAAAACCACGGATGCAAACTTCCACTATAAGAACGAAGATTACAAGGCAATATACTAACCTCTCCCTTGGAAGTACAGAGAAAATCCCTTGCCCACACCTTAGAAATATTTCCCAATATTCACTTAACACTAGAATAGCCCTAGGGCCCCCAATTTATAGTTTTGGCAACTTCCTGACGCAGGACAACCCTAATTATGATGCATGCTCATGAACATAATTAAACAGCAGAAATAAAAGGAATAAATGATCTAAAATTCTAGCAGTAATCATCATAACTGAGAAAATCATAAAGGAAACATGCAATGGAGCGGGCCATCACCACAACCATGGAGTATGGAGTTCAATTACTACTTAGGTTGGATCCGGCGAGGGATGAGACCTCCCGATCTTGCATGGTCACACCCAATCGATCAATGAAGATCACTAGTCCGAAGAACCAAGAAGTTTCTCGGATTAGGGATTTGAGAATTTGGGGGTTTAGGGTTTAGATCGGTTCTCAAGATTTTGATCGAAGAAGGATTAGCCAAAATGGAAAATAGAAGGAAGAATATTATTACCTTGAAGAAGTTGGAGGGGCACAAGAAGAAATTAGAAGAAGAAGATCAAGGGAAGAAAAGAAGCACCATTAGAGAGAAGAGAGGAAGGAGGCAACCAAAGGGTTTGCTTTTCATTAATCAATAGTTAAAATTCGGATTTAGGCTTTAGCCCACTTAAATAAGCAAATAAAGACATAAAATTACTAAAATACCCCTAGAATAAGCACATAAAGACAAAATTACTAAAATACCCCTAGAATAAGCAAATAAAGACATAAACTTACTAAAATACCCCTAACTAAGCAAAAACGCGCAAATAACATAAGTACGGAAAAGTTCGGGCGCTCGATCTTCTTTCTCCAATCTTTCTTCACATGTGTCTTCCTTGAGTGGGGTCTTCTATATGTTCAATCACATGTGAAAGGTCTTCAGCTCCTCAATAGTCGCCTATCCACAAGGACGACACTTGTGGTTGGCGCTTTCTTCGTTGGTACACCTTGAATGCGCTTGTGTTCGCATCAATTCCCCTCGGTGAGAAAAACTCGACTCCGACGAGTTGAAACTTTTGTAGCGCTCTAGTAGATCTGGATCAATACCTTGCAATGCGTCGCTCGACAGCCATGTAGATTCAGACGATGGTTTGTTCTTCCACTTGACAAGATACCTTTGGAAACCTCCATCTCTTGTGGATACTATCTCGTCATCCAAGATTTTCTCAATTTCTTCTTTATGGGCAATGGGTGGAGGAGGAGGTGGAAGGGGTTGGGTAGCAAACTCAGAAAAAAGGCCATGAAAGGGACGATGTATCAACAATGGGAGTATGGGCATGGACTAGATCTTCCACATTAAAAGTTGGATTAATGCTCATTTCAAGTGGAAGGTCAACCCGATATGCGTTGGACCCAACCTTTTGTAATATCTTGAATGGTCCAGCACTACGCGCTTGTAATTTTTTTGCAGATCCTTGAAAATCGCTCTGGCCTTATTCGCACCATTACAGTCTCATTCTTGAAATTCTTGCACTCTACGATGAGAATCAGCTGAAACTTTATAATCATCATTGCTCTTATTTAACCGTTGTCTTATATGTGTATGCAATTATGAATATGGCGTGCAAATGCATCCGCTGACTCAGAAGACCTTTGGGTAACAGACATAGGTAAGAGATCCATGGGCATTCTAGGTTTACAACCACTTACAATTTCAAAAGGACTCAATCCTGTAAATCTATTAATTGACCCATTATAAGCAAGTTCAGCAGTTGGTAAAATTAGGTCCCAAGTCTTAACATGTTCACCCACTAGACAACGTAGAAGATTTCCAAGGCTACGGTTTACCACTTCAGTTTGACCATCTGTTTGTGGGTGGTAAGCAGTAGAAAATTGCAAACGAGTTCCCATAATGTGCCACAGTGTCTTCCAAAAATAGCTAGTAAATCGAACATCACGATCAGACACTATGGTTTTAGGTAACCCATGGAGACGCACCACACCATAAAAAAAGAGACGAGCAACATGAGACGCATCCGACGTCTTCGAACATGGAAGGAAATGCGCCATTTTAGAAAAACTGGTCCACAACGACAAAAACGGAATCGTGCTTTTTTATAGTCTTGGGTAGCCCAAGCACGAAGTCCATACTAATGTCCTGCCACGGCGCATGTGGCACTGGCAATGGCGTGTACAGCTCGGTATTTTGCTTTCTTTGTTTTGCCGGCTGACATGTTCGACACTGCCCTAAAACTTTGGCTATGTCTCGCTTGAGGCTTGGCCAATAGAAACGATCTTCCACGAGGGCAATAGTCTTATCACGACCAAAATGGCCAGCTATCCCTCCTGAATGAAGCTCCCAGATGAGGAATTCACGAAGGAACATACGGGGAATACAAAGTCTGTCTCCTTTGAAAAGAAATTCATCTTTAAGAACATATTCACCCATAATATGCTGGCTACTAGAGAGCGACACATAAATACCCCCAAAATCAAGACATATGGGGTATTCATCTTTCAGTTGCTCAAATCCGACTACCTCCACACTCAAGGAGTTGAGCAACGCCACTCTCCTACTAAGGGCATCTGCTGGTTTGTTTTCAACCCCGGCCTTGTGTTTCAAAACAAACGAATATTCCTGAAGAAACGCTACCCACTTGGCTTGCCTTGGGTTGAGTTTCTTCTGAGAATGCAAATATCTCAAAGCCTCATGGTCAGAAAACAAAACGAATTCTTGCGGTAGGAGATAGTGTCGCCAATGTCTCAAGGATTGCACTACCGCATAAAATTCTTTGTCGTAAGTGGAGTATTTTTGTTTTGCCTCATTCAGTTTCTCACTGAAATAGGCCACTAGGTGTCCTTCTTGACTCAACACTCCACCTATACCGACACCAGACGCATCACACGCTCTTTCAAAGACTTTAGAAAAGTCAGGTAGACGCATGACAGGAGCTTCCACCATCTTGCCCTTAGTTTCTTTAAAAGTCTTGACTGCGACTTTAGACCATACGAACTCTCCCTTTTTCATGCACTCGGTAATGGGAGCCATGATCGTGCTAAAACCCCTAATGAACCGACGATAAAAAGTTGCTAGGCCGTGAAAGCTTCACACCTCATGAATGTTCCTTGGTTCTGGCCACTCAACTATGACCCTAACTTTTTCAGGGTCTGCGCGCATCCCTTCAGATGACACTATAATTCCTAAGAACACAACTTGGCTAGACGTGAATGTACATTTCTTAAGATTAGCGTACAACTTTTCCTTCCTAAGGACACTACAGACCTTCTTTAAATGTTCAAGGTGTGATTCCTTAGTGGTACTATAAATAAGAATATCGTCAAAGTACACCACTAGGAATTTTTCCATGAACGGCCTCAAAGTTTGTGTCATCACCCGCATGAAAGTACTGGGTGCGTTAGTCAAGCCGAAGGGCATGACCAACCACTTATACAGCCCATCTTTTGTCTTAAACGCCGTCTTTCACTCATCTCCTGGGCGTATACGGATTTGGTGATATCCACTCTTGAGGTCTATCTTAGAGAATATAGTGGACCTGGCCATCATGTCAAGCATATCATCAAGTCTAGGTATAAGAAACCTATACTTAACAATAATTTTGTTTATGGCACGGCTGTCCACACACATGCGCCACGTGCCGTCTTTCTTTGGCGTCAACAATGCAGGCACGGCACACGGGCTCATACTCTCTTGGATGAAACCCTTTTGCAGAAGCTCATCAACTTGCTTCTTCAACTCTGCATGCTTGCAGGGTTCATCCTGTAGTGAGGAAGGTTCGGTAAAGTAGACCCTGGGACAAGATCAATGGCATGCTGTATGTCCCTCATAGGTGGCAACTCATTCGGTAAGTCTTCAGGAAATACATCACTGTATTCCTTCAGGACCGAGGTCACCTCACGGGGCAACTCTAATGGAACCTCAGGTGTAATCTCTCTAGCCACAAGGGCATACACCATAGAATCCTCCTTAGCCTCTTTTTCAAACTCTCTTGCGCTGATTATATGTAGAGACTTAGGTTTGGATTTTCCCATTCCTCTAGGCTCACTTGCCTTCTCATCCTTCTTCTTCCCTAGTGTATTCTCAGGTGGCATGGGATTAAGTTTGATCTTTTTACTGTTATACATAAAAGTACACGCATTCGAACGGTCAAAGATCGTGACATCATTATCGAATAGCCACGGTCTACCTAGAATAACATGTCCCACATCCATAGGTAAAACATCACACCACAGGGACTCTTTGTATGACCCAAACTCGATGGGGACTAAACATTGCTGGGTGACAGGTAGGGATGTCTTGTCAACCCAAGAAACTTTATACGAGTTTGGATGAGGTGTGGATTTCAGTTTTAAGCGATCTAAGGTGCTAGTGGAAATCACATTCTGACAACTTTCCACTGTCCACTATCACCTTACAATTCTTTTCACCACACTTGGCAATAGTGTAGAAGATAGTGCTTCGACGCCAGTCAGCACTACTTCTAGACTGAGCTAGCACACGCCTGACTACTGCAAGCGTTGTTTCTCCATCCACTTCTTCTTCATCAGTAAGTCCTCCTTCAGGGTGATACTCTTCAACTCCATAGTCACCCTGGTCATCTCCACCCTCATGGGACTCGCCTATAACTAAGGTTCTCCCACGGCTCTTCGTAAGACACTGATTAGACATGTAGCCAAGATTACCACACTCATAGCACCTCACTTGGCTCATGTTACTAGGACCGGCACCAAGAACCCCTTTGCCCTTGTCCTCCCTAGGCCTAGGCGGAATGGTCGCCTGTGCCCTAGGTTGACTACCAATATTAGGTCTAGTTCCCTGGGAACTAAATTTAGCACTGGAGTCTCGGGACTCAAAACGACGAACGACAGGAGCCTTCAGATATTGCTCTAACTCCTACACGACTTGATATGCTTCATCCAAGTCCGTTAAGGGCCGAGTCATAAGCTCGCGTTGAAGATCCGCACAAAGGCCCGTCTTGAAACGTGAGAGCGTTACCGAGGGTCTTCTCGGATATCACATCGCATCATATACTCTTCAAATTTAGCGGTAGCATCAGCGATGTAGTCAGACAGACATTGACCCTTGGCGTAAGGATTGCCATTGGTCAAAGAGCTTTGACGGTATGAGAGAGGAAGGTACTTCTCCTTCAAATTCTCTTTCATCTCATACCAATGTGTGATAGGGGCTCTACTAACTCTCTCTATCCTACGCTCGGTGTTGGTCCAGAAGAGCTTGGCTTGACCCACAAGCTTCATCTTAGCAAACCGCATTTGACGGTTTTCCGACATGCCATACCACTCAAAGTAGTGGTCCATGTCAGCAACCCAGTTAAAGAATGCCTTGGGATCCAAGCGCCCATCAAAACTCAGGGCCTCAACTCTCACACTCTTCATCGCACGCTTATCTGGATCATAGCGGTCTTGATGATCACATGTGGCTCGTGCCTCTCGCACCACACCACGACAATTACTACGATCTCTATCCTCACTACCACCACGTGTGGCAGCGCGTTCTTCAATGATTCCTCCCACTTGGGAGTGCGCATCATCCCCCACAGCGGGGTTTTCCTTTTGGGACGTCTCTAGTTGCTCGACCTTAGTCATGGTAGTAGTAATTTGGTTCTCAAGGTTGGCAAACTCACGCATTTGACCCGCTTCTAGGGCGGTTATCTTTTGTATCAATTGAGCAAGTTGCTCAGATAACTGCTCGTTATTCATGGTAGGTTGAAGTCCGAAACCTCTACCTCTTCTCGTGGGCATACAATGAAGACTTGAACCAAACTCTACCCAACTAGACTACTAGGTGTTATGACTTTCAAGATGAATGCGATGAATGCAAAACTACTATGAGCTGACACAATTAAGTTGAAACAGGAAACAACTCAAAGCTGGAAAATTTTCAATTAGGAACTTTTTAAAATTGAAAACTTTCTAAATCTGGAAAGTTTCTAAATCTGGAAACTTTCTAAATCTGGAAATCTGGAAATTTGGAAAGTTTCTAAAATTGAAAACTTTCTAAATCTGGAAACTTTGTAAATTAAACCTAAAAATCAAAACCCTAATTTGATAACTCAATCTAAACAAAAAACCATGCAAGTCTAGGCTTTAATACCAAATTTGACGCAGGACAGCCCTAATTATGATGCATGCTCATGAACATAATTAAACAGCAGAAATAAAAGGAATAAATGATCTAAAATTCTAGCAGTAATCATCATAACTGAGAAAATCATAAAGGAAACATGCAATGGAGCGGGCCATCACCACAACCATGGAGTATGGAATTCAATTACTACTTAGGTTGGATCCGGCGAGGGATGAGACCTCCCGATCTTGCATGGTCACACCCAATCGATCAATGAAGATCACTAGTCCGAAGAACCAAGAAGTTTCTCGGATTAGGGATTTGAGAATTTGGGGGTTTAGGGTTTAGATCGGTTCTCAAGATTTTGATCGAAGAAGGATTAGCCAAAACTGGAAAATAGAAGGAAGAAAATTATTACCTAGAAGAAGTTGGAGGGGCACAAGAAGAAATTAGAAGAAGAAGATCAAGGGAAGAAAAGAAGCACCATTAGAGAGAAGAGAGGAAGGAGGCAACCAAAGGGTTTGCTTTTCATTAATCAATAGTTGAAATTCGGATTTAGGGCTTTAGCCCACTTAAATAAGCAAATAAAGACATAAAATTACTAAAATACCCCTAGAATAAGCAAATAAAGACAAACTTACTAAAATACCCCTAGAATAAGCAAATAAAGACATAAACTTACTAAAATACCCCTAACTAAGCAAAAACGCGCAAATAACATAAGTACGGGAAAGTTCGGGCGCTCGGTCTTCTTTCTCCAATCTTCCTTCACATGTGTCTTCCCTGAGTGGGGTCTTCTATATGTCCAATCACATGTGAAAGGTCTTCAGCTTCTCAATAGTCGCCTATCCACAAGGATGGCACTTGTGGTTGGCGCTTTCTTCGTTGGTACACCTTGAATGCGCTTGTGTCCGCATCACTTCCCTTTCCGCATCCCAGTTGCGAAAGGACTTGCGACACGAAATCCGCGCATGTGGCTCCACTTCTCAACAATCTCTCACTTGGAGACACATCGCCACAAACCTTTGTCTTCTTCATCCGGAGTGCACCACCTCCCCGTCTTCAAGCCTGAAGACCAATCAAAGCTGAACAGAGCTTCAGCTTCTCTCGTGTGACCGCCTTAGTCAACATATTCGCAGGATTCTCACTTGTATGAATCTTCTCAAGAGCAATCGATCCATCTTCCAATAACGAACGTATGAAATGATATCTGATGGCAATATGCTTGGTCCTTGAATGAAAGGCTGAATTCTTAGCCAAGTGTATTGCACTTTGACTGTCACTGTACAGCTTGCAATTTACTTGCTTCTTACCCAACTCTTCCATAAAACCTTGCATCCACACCATCTCCTTGCATGCTTCTGTAGCCGCAACATATTCTGCTTATGTTGTACTGATAGATACTATCTTCTGTAACTGAGAGACCCAACTAACTGCAGCACTACCTAGAGTAAAGACATAACTTGTAGTGCTTCTTCTGCTGTCGATGTCTCCTGCCAAATCTGAATCCATGTAGCCTTGTAACTTGATTTCCGATCCACCATAACACAGCCCTACATCCTTAGTACCTACCAAGTACCTAAGGATCCACTTCACAGCTTCCCAACGTTCCTTCCCAGGGTTGTTCATGAACCTGCTAACAACTCCCACTGCTTGAGCAATGTCTGGCCTCGTGCTCACCATAACATACATGAGACTCCCAATGGCTGACGCGTATGGAAATTTAGCCATGTAGTCCCGTTCCTCCTGCGTCTTTGCCCCTTGCTCCTTAGATAGCTTGAAGTGGTTGGTTAATCGAGTGCTAACCGGCTTAGCACCTCCCATATTGAATTGATCAAGTACCTTAGCTATGTACTCTGCCTGTGACAAAACTAGTTTCTTGTTTTCCCTGTCACGTTTTATCCTCATGCCTAGGATTTGTTTTGCAGCTCCTAAATCCTTCATGACAAATTCTCTAGATAGTTGTCTTTTGAGATCTGAGATGTCCTTCATGCTTGAACCGGCCACAAGCTTATCATCAACGTACAGAAGAAGGATGATGTACGGCGTATCAAACTTCTTCAAATAACAACAGTGGCCTGCATGACATCTCCTAAAACCGTTTCCCGACATGAAACTGTCGAACTTCTTGTACCACTGCCTCGTGGCCTGCTTCAGGCCATATAAACTCTTTTTCAGTCTACACACTTTGTTCTCCTTTTCTGGTGCCACATATCCTGTCGGCTGATGCATATATATCTCTTCTTCAAGGTCCCCATGAAGAAAGGCTGTCGTAACATCTAGTTGCTCTATATGTAAGTCCTCTGTAGCCACTATACTCAAGACCATGCGAATCGTAAACATTTTCACCACAGGTGAAAATATTTCAGTGAAATTGATACCTGCCTTTTGTTGAAACCCTTTCACAACCAATCTAGCCTTGTACCGTTTCGAATTATCGTGCTCTTCCTTTAGTCTGTAAACCCACTTGTTATGAAGAGCTTTCTTACCCTTGGGTAAAGTGACTAACTCCCATGTACGATTAGACTCAACAGAATCCATCTCATCATCCATGGCCTGCTCCCACTTAACCCGCGTATCCTTCTATAATGCCTCTTCAAAACACTCCGGCTCACCATTATCTGTCAGCAGTAGATAATGTAAGGAGGGTGAGTATCGGACCGTGGGCCTCCTCTCCCGAGTAGACCTCCTCACAATCGGTGTCTGTGGCTCTGCTTCATAATGCTCTTGTGCATGATCATCATGTGGCGCTGTAACACCCGTGTCTGATAACTCTTCCAACTCTACGAATTCCTTTTCCTCGGCCTTATTTTCTTACACACTGTCCTTATGCATCACTTTTTCATTGAAGACTACGTCCTTCTGATGATTTTCTTGTTTTCTGCATCTCAAAACCTATAGACAAAATCATGCTGCCCGTAGCCTATAAACGTGCACCTCCTCGACTTCGCATCCAGCTTGTTTCTGTGCTCTGCATCAATGTGAACATATGAAGTGCAACCGAACACTTTGAGATGTGCAAGGTTCACTTCTTTCCCAGTCCACATTTCTTCTGGTAGACCACCATCCAATGGTGCTGAGGGACTTCTATTGATGAGATATGGGCAGTATTTACAACATCTGTCCAAAAGGTCTGGGCAACCCTGCATGTAACCTCATGCTCCTGGCGCGCTCAAGGATGGTCCTATTAATGCGCTCAGCCACACCATTCTGCTGCGGTGTCCCTGAAATCGTTTTCTGATGTTTGATTCCATTTGCTGCACAATACTCCTCAAATTTCTTATCACAGTACTCTCCCCCATTATCAGATCTGAGACATTTTACTGTTTTACCTGTCTCGTTTTCTACCATAACTTTCCACTTCTTAAATACATCAAATACATCAGATTTGTGCTTTAAGAAATAGACCAACAGTTTTTTATTAGCATCATCAATAAAGGAAATAAAATAACGTGAGCCACCAAGAGATGATACCTGTGCCGGTCCCCACACATCAGTGTGTACAAGCTCCAACAGATGTGTCTTTGGAGCGCGTCCCGTCTTTTTGAAGCTTACCCTCTTCTGCTTGCCATTCACGCAGTCCTCGCAGAATTCCAAGTCAATAGACTTCAGCCCTGGTAGCTTCCCTTTTGACAATAGCACTTTCATCCCCTTCTCACTCCTATGTCCCAACCTTTGATGTCATAACTGCCCATTCACTCCAGTTGATGCGACTGCGAGTGAACAATACGATCTTGAAGTCACATATAAAGTACCTTCCTTCTTGCCTCGAGATATCACCAAGGCACCTTTTGTGATCTTCCAGGAATCACTGGTGAATGTCGTTACATAACCGGTATCGGCCAACTGTCCCACTGAGATCAAGTTATGTTTTAAACTCGGTACATGTCTGACATCCTTCAATTTCAAGACCGTTCCGTCTTTCTGATATACATAAACGTCCTCCTTTCCAACAAAACTGCACGACTCATCATCACCCAGGTAGACTCTCCCAAAGTCACCTGACACATAATCACGCAGAACTTCCTTACATGAGGTGGCATGAAACGAAGCACCCGAATCTATAACCCAAGACTCATTCCTCGCATCAAGAGACAATATCCACGCCTCTGTGTCGCTCTCCTCAGACAGATTCATTGAATCCTTTCTGCCTTGAGAGCTTCCTTCTTGTTTCTTGAGCGCCCTGCAATCACGTTTCATGTGCCCCTTCTTGCCGCAATGCCAACACCCGTCTTTGTCTTTCTGTCCCTTGGACTTCTTCCTCGACTTAGAACGCCCGTGTTTATTGCCTCCTTTGTTCAGCGATCTTCCTCTTCCTTCAACGTTTAGAGCTTCTCTGAGTCCCCTGAAACTCCTGATGCCTTCCTTCTAGATTCTTCGCTGAGAATTAGACCAGCCACATCATCAAATTTCAGCTTTGTCGACCCTGAAGAATTGCTCACAGCAATCACCAAACCATCCCAACTGTCTGGCAAACTGGATAAGATCAATAGTGCCCTGATCTCATCCTCAAAAACGATGCCAACGGATTCCAACTGGCTCGTGACTGTATTGAACTCGTTTAGATGTTCAGCCACGCTTCCACCATCTGACATCTTCATGTTGAATAGCTGTTTCATAAGATGAACCTTGTTGGATGCTGAGGGCTTTTCATACATGGTGGCTAGGGCTTCCATTAATTCTTTTGTAGTTTTTACCTTGGATATGTTGAAGGCGACGCTCTTATACAAAGAGAGTCGGATCTTTCCTAAAGCCTTCCCATCCAGTAAAAACCATTCCTCATCTGTCATCTTTTCTGGTTTCTTCTCTTTTCCTCCTAAAGGAATATAGAGGTCCTTCTGATATAGCTAATCTTCCATCTGCATCTTCCAGAAGGCAAAGTTTGAATCATCAAACTTCTCAATTCTAGTTTTCCCTTCTTCTGCCATCGCTCCCAATAGAACTAAACCAATAGCTCTGATACCAGTTGTTGTGCAACACGCCAACAACACAGTGAGCCTATATCCAATCTCGGGCCTCACCCACAAACGATAAACAGGAAGAAATATAAACTAGAAACAGATCAAAGCAATCCAAAACAAACTACAAGACAAGATATACATGGAAAAACCCAATCTAGGATAAAAAACCACGGATGCAAACTTCCACTTAAAGAACAAAGATTACAAGGCAATATACTAACCTCTCCCTTGAAAGTACAGAGAAAATCCCTTGCCCACACCTTAGAAATATTTCCCAATATTCACCTTAACACTAGAATAGCCCTAGGGCCCCCAATTTATAGTTTTGGCAACTTCCCTTTCCGCATCCCAGTTGCGAAAGGACTTGCGACACGAAATCCGCGAAACTCCTTTCTGCATCCCAGTTGCGAAAGGACTTGCGACACGAAATCCGCGAAACTCCTTTCCACATCCCAGTTGCGAAAGGACTTGCGACACGAAATCCGCGCATGTGGCTCCACTTCTCAACAGGTCAGTAGCTCGAGCCAAGCTTGAGCTCGATCTTTTGGTTGAGTTCGGGTTTAGATTTTAAGATTTTTAATATATACAATATATAATATATATAATATAATTTATTTAAATATAAATATTTACAAAATATTTATATTAAGTGAACCTGATCCGAGTTGAATCGAGCTTTTCCGAGTTGAGTCGAGCGAGTTAACCAAGCTAACTCAGTTCGTGTACGACTCTATTTATAACAAGGGGACCGTGCTCACATCTCGTGATATTTTTAAATATTGGGAAATATCAGTGATATTATGGATAATATTGGCGTTAACTTGTAAACTGTGTTATTACCCCATATATCTTATTGTGGGGTGCGATATAAAAATTGGCCATATTTTGAACACTGGTCATCATTATAGGCCTAGACATTTGAGAAGATTGTGCGCATGCTTCTCCTTAGATGCCAAATTTTGACTTTCAGACAGGACTGCCTGGTGTGAAAATGCCCCTGTATTAATTACCCCTGGTGAGGAGTCTCAAACACGAGACCTCCTGCTCTGATACCACTTTGATGCGGGATAATTAACTATTTGCTCTAAAAGCTCAAATTGATAGAGCATGGCGAATCAATCCTTTTATCTCATAGCCCAAGCCCCACATCGCATGGGTTGGGACCTCGGCCGAACCCCTCTCGTGGGCCCCACTTCACATGGGTTCCACCTCACACGAGCCACCTGCCTCACACAGGCCGCCCACCCCGAGTGTGCCCCTGCATCCCACAGGCCACCCCACTCGAGCCCGGTGTGAAAATGCCCTTGCATTAACTGCTTACACCTTGATGGGTAATGCCTGTCTTGTAGTGTGCATGCGTGCGTGTGTTCCCATGCGCTTAATGATTGCCTATATTTGAAATTTGAGTGTTGTTTGGTGACTTGCTCTTACTTGTCAGGCATTGATGTGAAGAAGAATGTTATCGTGACAATTTCCTCTGACAAAGGGCTTTGTGGTGGGATCAATTCTACATCAGTCAAGATCAGCAAGGGTTTTTACAAGATAAATTCTGGTACTACGATGAAGTGGCTGTGGTATTATGAATTGTTAGGTTCTCAAGATTTTGGTGCCATTTGATGTCAACTGTTTCTTACCATCAGGTCCCGATAAAGAAATAAAATATGTCATTTTGGGAGAAAAGGCCAAGGCTCAGATGGTGCGTGACTCTAAGAAGGACATTGAGATGTCCATAACAGAGTTGCAGAAAAATCCTCTGAATTATACTCAGGTCAGTCTATTGTCCTCATCACAGCCCACTATTCACATAACTAGGGGAGTTCTTTTATTTTATGGAGAGCTACTCTTTGTTTTAGTTAATGTATAGTTGTTTGAAATACAGTTGGAATGCTGAGGACTTGTTGGATGCATTTTTTGTTCACCATCACCATCATAGCCTTGTCCCAGCTATTTTGGTGTTGGTTTTATGGAGAGTTTCTTAAATTGCATTTTATTTCCAAATTGATGCTTATTTTAGGTTGTTAGCTTCTCCTATCTCCCGCTTTCTAAACACCTAGCATTTATGCGACTGACATGCTGGTTTTATGCATATGCATGTGTTATAGTCCCTACTACATACTTGGCAAATGCTTTCGCAGTGGTTCGTCTTTTATAAATCCAAGAATTTCACCTATGATTATGAAATACGAATGCCTCCGACTGTCCCTCTTAATCATTACTCCGATCCTGAACGCCAACGGAATAGGATGGAAATCCTGTGGTGTTATCCCATGCTGATGTATCCAGAGCTTGTGCTCGCTTTGAGCACTCTAATTTATTCAAAGTAACAGCACTGGTGGCATAGTTTTAATGTCCTTCATATGAAGCTTTTCGGATGTTTTTCATTTTTATTTTCTTCCCATCAAGAATCTAATGGATACTGTATCAGAGTTCTTTGGACTTGGAGAGCATGCACTCGTGGGTTTTCCTTGTATTTCCTGTTGATATGACACATCACCATGGCTGTTTGTTTGTTCATTTCTGGCTTGTGCTTGTCCATCTTGTTGCAGCATATTCTGTATATTGTTAATACTTTTAATCCATTACCAGTTGCTTTCTGATATGATTTCTTTGTAAGTCACTTTTCTGGTGGTCCTGCACCATCTTGACTTCTAGAAGTAGGATGTGTCAATCCTGCTTTGAAAGTGCTGACCAAATAATAATAAGAAGAAAAAAATAAATAAAAAGAGGCTGATTTAAACTGTTGGCTGGGCCTTCTTATTGCATGTGAGCTTTTCATGCATAGCTGGCTTTGCGAGTATGTTGTGTCATTTTCAGATGGCCCCAGTTGAAGATTCTAACGTATGGATCGAACATAGACTATCCAGATTTTCAGATGGCCCTAGTTGAAGATTCTAAAGTATGGATCGAACATAGACTATGCAGAAAAAAAATTTGAACACAGGCTTATCACCTGTGAGCTGTTCTAACCTTGTCCAGCTGTCAATTTCATTACAGCCACCTGAATTATGGACTGACCTGCTCTTTGGATCAGATCATCTGATGGGTGGACTGGATCTTGCACTCAGATGCCACACTGAGACATATAGTGGCGTGTAGCTGAGATGCGTTCCCACACATGTGGTCTTTGCAAACCTATTGCTTGTTTTATATCTATCCTCCACAGTAACTCCTGATTCCTGGGTTTGCCAAAACAGCTTAGCTTGTAAAATCTGGCACCATCATCCATCATGGAAATGCAACAGGTATTATGTTTGCAAAATATGCTTCGAGTAGAACAAAGAATTGTTCAACAAAGGAACCCGATGAATTGAATCTCGTACAGCTTAGAAATGTAATTGCTAGCAAAATTACTCACATTAATGAACATTGATCATGCAGGTCTGTTCGTAATTAATGGCAAAAGTGAAAACCTTGGCCTTCTTTTGCCACTTGGTTGATTCAGATCGTTGTCCTTCCAGGTTTCTGTTCTTGCAGATGATATTCTAAAGAATGTCGAGTATGATGCTCTGAGGATTGTTTTCAACAAGTTCCACTCTGTTGTCTCATTTGTGCCAACAGTGTCAACTGTGTTATCTCCTGCGGTCAGTAGATCTATTTGGTATTTGTTATGCATCTTTGATCTTACATTTGTTTTTTTGCATTCCCCGTTGATTTTACTTGATTGTGGATGGATTCAGGTGGTGGAAAGAGAATCTGAAGCCGGAGGAAAGCTTGGTGATTTGGATTCTTATGAAGTAGAAGGGGGAGAGACTAAAGCAGAAGTGCTTCAAAATCTTACAGAATTTCAATTTTCTTGTGTAAGTTCTATTTCTTGGAAGGTACAACTGCTTTTCCCCTTTTGTTAGAATGCTGGGGTTGAACTGATGATCTCAACGGCTCAGTTATTACTGCTAGACATGCATGAGGCTTGGCCTGGCTTGGCTCAGAAGCTAAAACTTTTTGGCATGTTCTGCCCTTGCTATATTTTCCTTTCTTGTCTATTTTATTGTATGAGGTATGCAGTGATGATGCTTGTCTTGTGTTTTTTTTTTTTTTTTTTTGAAGAGTAATAGATGATTTATTAGAAAGCAACTTGAAAACAAGCTGAGAAAAAATACGAGGGCAGCAAAGAAAGGCTAAAATTTAAGAAAAAGACATGCAAGAGAAGAATCCACTTTAGCTGATGAACATGCCCATTCCAAAATATCCCTTTTAATTTTCCAAAGAACCTCTTCCCATGGACATTCTTTGCTGCGAAAGCATCTAGCATTATGCTTCCCCCAAATGTTCCATAAGACGGCTAAAAGTGACATTTGCCAGAGTATCCGAGAAGGATTAGAGAGCTGTGCAGCATGCCACATCCTAAACAGATGAAGAACTGAAGCCGGAATCACCCATGCCGAGTTGAAGACCTTGAACAAATCAGACCAGATTTTGTGGACGAAATCACAGTGAATAAAAAGATGGTCTATGGACTCCACGTTCCTCATGCACATAAGACATACATTCAGAAGGATCGTGGCCCATTTCTGAAGATTGTCAATTGTGAGAATGCGCTTGCGGCCGACCAACCAAGCAAAGGTACCTTTGGGGGAGTCCCATAGGTCCAAAAGGTGTAAAAGATATCACCCCCACTGGTAGTCGAAGCTAGACTAATTGATTGATAGAGGGATTCGACTGAAAATTTTCCAGATGGGGAGGCACTCCAAACCAGGCTATCCAGAGAAGAAGAGGAAGGGGAGATGTTGTGTAGGCGCGTAATAAGCCTCAGGAAATCATCCGCCTCCTCATCATTTAGAGCCCTGCAACACGGAGGACACCAAACCCCGTCCCCAATCTTGGCGGAGAAGCAGCTAGCCACCAATATATTCTTGTTGGGGGGACAAACTTGCTAAAGATGGAAACTCCACTTCCAAAGGACCATCGTCACACCAACAGTCCACGCAGAAGCGAATGCGATTGCCGCACCCAAGAGCAAAGGAAACGTTGGGTTTGACTAAGTGTCCTACCAACGAAACTGCTTTCCAAATACCCGAAGCACGATACAAAGACGATCTTTTTGTCTCCCAACCCCCAGCTTCAACACCATACTTGGCTTGTAAGACTTTTATCTACAAAGATCCTTCTTCTATTCCGAACCTCCGTAACCACTTTCCAAGGAGAGCCTCGTTCATGGACTCCAAATCCCTTGTGCCTGCGCGTTCCTTAGGAATTGGCTTGCAAACTTCTTCCCATTTGAGAAGATGGAACTTGTGACTATTGTCCACACCTTGCCATAGAAAATCTCTCCTGAGTTTGTCCAATCTCAACAACATAGATTTTTGGACACTTATACGACAATATATAGTAGATAGGAAGATTTGAGAGAGTTGCCTTGACAAGGGTAACACAAGCAGCCATAGTTAAATGTCTTCTCTTCCATATGGATAGTCTCCATTTGAATTTCTCGTCCACCTGATTCCACAAATGCTTCGGAGGAGCGACCACACATAATGGGAGACCTAAGTAAGTTTATGGGAAGGAGCCCACCTTGCAACCAAATATATTTGCGAGAGAAGTCTCATCAAGAGAGAGGCCAATGCCAAGCATCTCACTTTTATGAATGCTGATCTGGAGGCTGGATACTTCTTCAAAACAGTCCAAAATTTTCCTGAGAGTATCTATCATAGTTGTGTTTGCTTCCGAAAAAAGAAGCGTGTCGTCTGCGAATTGGAGGTGTGAGAGCCTTTCCTCCGTCGATGACCCACGGAAACCCGAGATATGACCCACCTCTTAGCCTTTGGAGAGCATGCCACTTAAGTCTTCCACCACCAAAATGAACAAAAAAGGAGAAAGCGGGACCCCTTGCCTTAGACCTATCGAGCTTTTGAAAAAACCTTTAGGACATCCGTTAACCAACATAGAAAACATAGCCGACAAAACACATTCCTCCATCAATTTGATCCATTTGCTACAACACCCAATCCTTCGCAACATATAGAACATGAAGCTCCAATCTACATGATCATAGGCCTTTTCGAGGTCTACTTTGCAAACCACACCTTTGGCTCCTTCCCTATGCTTTGAGTCTATGCATTCATGGGCAAGGAGAGAGCTGTCCAAAATCTGTCTATTAGCTACAAAAGCTCCTTGATTCTCCGCAATCACCATAGGAAGCGCTGGTCTAAATCTGTTAGCTAACACCTTAACCAACATCTGATGTGGCTCCATAGGCTGGAGATCAGATAATGTCTCAGCACCCTCTTTCTTAGGAATCAAGGCAAGAAAGGTGGCTCCCACCCCCTTGTTGAGTTTACCTGTCTGACAAAATTCTTGAATGAAATCCATCACATCCTTTTTAAGCAAGTACCAAAAAAATTGGAAAAAAGCTATGGGGAAGCTGTCGGGATTTGGGGCCTTTCTTCCATTCATTGAATCTAAGGTGCTCTTCATTTCCTCCTTCGAAAAGGTTTTATCCCAATGACATTCTGGATCAAAGCGTAACGGAATTTCATCCACGCTATAGCATCACTGATGCACAATCTGCTAGGTGATTCTATTGCAAGTCTGTTTTGCTCATGTTGTGCATGAGGATAACATGCATGTGTCACCCACTTGCTAATTGGGGTCTGCATGCTGAGATTGTCTGATGATCGGAACCATCCATCTACTTGGCACTATTTGAACGGCGTGTGCTCCAATAATCATGCTGAAAAGGTGATGCTTTTGATTTGTGGAGTTGAATTTAAGCCGTTGAAAATTTCCACATTCCTGCTATACACATCTATTGTCAGCATCACCAATTCAGTACAAATTTCATACGTTGATCTGTATAGGGAGCACATGGGCAGTTCCGATCAGTGGAGCATCACTGCATGTGGTCCCCAAAGGGCTGGGTGATACATGATCATGATCCTGAGTCTTGAGATACGCAAAACAAATGCTTGCAAAAGAGGAAAAACATGCTTACCAAAACATATCTTTTGTACACGTGACACTCATTTATGGTGATCAGGATTGTGGTACACACGGGTTGGCTAGATCCCACATATCAAGGGGATTGGAGAATGGCCTGAAATGGGGGATGGTTCCCTCATAAAGGCCATGTTCAACTAGCAAAACCTTATGACCACTGAATTGGTTGGAGTTGTCTAATAACTGCAAATTTTGGATTATAGCCCATCACATGGTGACCCACCAGATCAACAGCTCTCATTTAGCACACGTTTCCATGTGTTTCAGTGAGGAACTGCATAGAACTCCCAATGCGTGCATGCCACTGTTAGCATCTCTTGGCCACATGCTTATCTGTAACATTATAGTGTCTCACTACGAAATAAATTCATCTTCATCGGCTTGACAGTAGTATCCTGAAATCTGTGTCACCTGCAGGTTATGTTCAATGCAGTTTTGGAGAACGCATGCAGTGAGCAAGGAGCAAGGATGTCTGCCATGGATAGCTCAAGCAGGAATGCTGGAGAAATGCTTGATCGCCTCACGCTTACTTATAACAGGTCTCTCTCTCATTCACATTTAACTGCTACCTTCCTTTTATTTTCCCTCACCGCGAAAACCAATATCCTTTTTTCTTTCCCTCTTATCTGGGCAGAACCCGTCAAGCATCGATTACCACCGAGCTGATCGAGATCATATCGGGAGCTTCGGCACTGACTGGATAAATTTGCAAAGACTGTCAGTGTAGTGTTCCTGACCATTCCAATCAAGGTTTTGTTTTGCGGCCTGTGTTGCACTTCTCTGATTCTTGGTTTCATGGGTCAGATCTTTTTTGAACTAAATAATATCGAGCATCATCATAATATAGCCCAATCGTTTCATGAGTGTCACATTCTCCTGCATTCTTTTCAGATCTGATATTTTTTCTTGACTTTCTGTAATTTTCTTTATTGGATTTTCCATGAGTTGAATTTTTCTGATGTGGATAATAGCTGCCCACACATTCACTGTACATGGCACACGGCGGATTTTGAGCTCAAGTGTGGGTGTTTTATATCCTTCAATGGATGATCGTGGGAGTCCAATCTGCGGCAATCAAATGGTTGGAAAGTAACTGAATTTCAAAATGTGAAATTGGACGCTCAAACTTTTAAGGAATATGGGCCTTTTTTTATTCAATGGCTGGAAGGCTTCCAACCATCCATCTATTGGAATAGAACAAAAGTGCTCCACCCATGTTGGTGAATATGTTGCCCATGGTCCTTTGCTTTGGTGGACTCATTCTTTGTGGATTTCACTGGTCTGGGACAGTCAGTGGCTGGATGAATCATTCCTTTGTGGCTGTTCTATTTTTGGGTGTGGTTATCTTATGGCATGGTTGGTATCCATGGTTAAAAGACTCGATCGATGACTTTGGGACCAATTTGTTTGATCTCTGAGTCAACTCGGGATTTGCTTGAGTCAGAGGTGAATCAGTCCAACTCGTCTGAGTTGGGGGTGAATCGTCTAGGTGACTCATGGTGGTGAACCCCAATTGAATAGACCATGAGTTGGCTTAGACAAGTTGCATGAGACTTGCCAGGGTCACCATGATGGCCTTTTGTCGCCTCACGGTTTGGATCCGTGGCATCGTAGATAGGGCTGTACATGAACCGAGTTAACTCGTTAGCTCGCTTGAAAAGGCTCGATTTGACTCAGTTCAAAACTGATTTCAAGCTGATTTTTTTGAGCTAGAAAACATTTCGAACCGAGTTCGAGCTTGCCTAAGCTCGACTCAATTCGGATCGAACCCCAACTCAAATCGAACTCGACTGAACCAATCGGTGACTCGGTTACTTTTATATTGATTTTGCTCACCAAGACTTTGATGAAATGTCTCAACGAAGTGTCAGCTGGTGGTAAGGAAGCTATGCATATGAAACAAATACCCTTTTTTCTTAATTTTGATGTTGCCTACGAGGTGTTTGATGAAATACCTGTAAACAGATGCTGCTGTTTTACATACAGTAAGAAATTGAAAGTGCACTCCATGTGTTTGTGAAAATGCTGCACTGGCTCGAACTCGGCTCGAACTGGCCGGTCAGGCTTGAGGTCCGAGTTGAGCCGAGTTCGAGTTGGGGTCAGCTAGTGGCTAAGCCGAGTTGAGCTGTGCCGACTCGTGTACACCTCTAATCGTAGGTGTTTGGTAGTAGCAGAAGTGTAGTTCCTGACAGACTATTTGAGTCACAATGTCTTGGATATGTTATTTTGTTGTTATTTGTCAAATGCCTGTGAATAGGGAGTGATTTTGTGTCAGGTGGTGCATGCGTACATTGGCAACTTGGTAGCATGTGTGGGGCACTTAAAAGATATGTTCAGGCATGTGTGGCACATGTAGGTTGCTTGAACATAGATGGTGGTGTGTGTTTGTGGCGCATGTGGGTTGTTTGAATACAGATGGTGGTGTGTTTGTGGCACATTGGCTCATGTAGCTCATGCGGTGGATGAACACTAGTGAAATGACCTTGTCCCAAAAATCATAATGTTTGGGCGCACTAGCTTTTTAATTGGTAGCCTGCAAATGAACACTAAAAGATGAAAAATCGACAATTGCTCTTGCTCATTGATAAAAATTCTGTCTAATAAACGGTTAATATAGTCCGACCAAGTTGTCATGGCTGATCAACGGTAGACCCCACAAGATGACTGGTTTGGATCATCATATGCATGTGCCATTTATATGGTTGACAATATGGATGAAGCAGAGTGCCTTGCCACCATAGGGTCCAAAGCTGCCCTCCAAAGACCCCCCCCCCCCCCCCCCCCCCCCCCCCCCCCCCCCCCCCCCCCCGATACGGCGACTATTTAATAAAAAACAATGAAGAAAGGTCCTCCAATGAGGAGATTTGCTTAGAATACATCCCAATATATTAGCCGTTGGATTTGGGTTACAAGGGTTCTCCCTTGCCTAGAAACTCTCAAATTAAATATTTCAATCCTTTATTATAACCATCAAATTCAAAAATGAAAAAGCAAACTATGGAAATGTCGAAATAATCCCATTTAAGATCTTTTAATTGTACTAATTGAGACCCATCCCATAAACGGTTTGAACCATTTATTGCATTAAGTTGGGATGTATTTCAGCGAAAACCCTCCAACACGTGCCAATGTGATGTACGTGTGCACCCACGCAACACCTAGTAAGCTGGCTTGCTTGATTTTTGGGTCACATTGCATCTTTAGAGTGGGTTCCACGTGTGAATGGCCCCACATCTTGCTTGCAAAAATGCAACATTCATCCTTCAAAGGATACCATCCTAGCCCTTTGCATTGAGAAAGAACTTTCAAACTCTAGTAGGGTGTGATCCATAGGGTCGGCAATGGGAGTCTATCTCAGCCGTAGTCCCCTAAGCCCTGACCCTAGCTCTAAATGGGCTAAAAAGGCCTTGGCTGCAAAAAGAGTAAAATGAACAGAGGTTTGAGATAGTCTAATATAAGATTTTTATTATTTTTTTATTTTGAAATAAAAATAAATTATTTTAAGGTTATCTCAGCCATGCATGATGTTATAGGTAAACTGGATTGACCAATGAATTGGAAATGGAACCGACACAAGGCCAACAGCCCGAATGAGGATCGTAAACGAGGTTGGGTCGGCCTTAGATGCCGAGCAGGACCCCCAGACCAACCTGAGCGTCCACCATGCGCACTAACCTCAGTCATCTAGCTAACACTGTGCTTCAACTAAAGCAGTTATAAAAGCCGACCTCGAGAAACGACCACCAAAGGTCCATACCTTAGGATTCAACACCAACCTTGGTCACTCAATTATAAGCTTGATCCACAGAATCTTGGCCAACATGACTCAGAGATTGGCTGCGGAGAGCGACCGCGGTCTCCTCAGATGCTGACCACCGGAGGATGTCTCCTTCATATCCGAAAAAGATTACCTCCTAAGATCCTCACTGAGGATCACGCCAAGGAGAGATCCCTTGCACGATATTCGCCTATGTGGTAGACTCATTACCATACACAGAAGAGGCCTTGAAGGCTATAAATAAGAACCTTACCTACAAGGAGAGGTAGGCACAAAAATCTTGATCTGATTTTATTAAGAATAGTAAATTAATAAGTTACATATTCAGTTGCATTGATGTATCATTTATCTAAAATTGAAGGTGGAAAGGAATTATTAGGAAGAATTAAGCAACTCTTAGGTCAGATTATTATAATTAGAGCAAAATCCCAAATTTCTATTCTACTTCCCATACTATGCAATTTTCCTAATCCTAGAAATCCCTAATCTCACTAGGCAAAATTCAAATGGAATATAGAGTTGTCCTAAAATATTATTTATAGTCTTATGTTAGGGTTTTGGTTGCCCTTAAATGAGTCTAATGACTTGTTAATACATTCATAGGTTTATTCTAGCTTTTGGGGCCCCTATTGTGTTAGCTAAGTTGATCCAAGCCATGAAATGGATACATCCAGGTGCGATCTACGCAAGGTCATGCTCGCCTCACATTTTAGACGCGCCGATCGACAGATACAATTAAGATTTTAATTTAATAGTGGGTGATCATCAATCGGGATTGTGACTATATGAATATCTGATGAATAATGATTAAGGTTGTTATCTTCGATTTGATCCCGAATTGTTCAATTTAGAGCCACAAGCTAGCACACTGTTAAATTAAACTCTTAATCGTTTGATCTTCACAAGAATAGCAGAAATGATGATTTAGCCCTAATTATGCTATGCCGTTGGTTTGAAGGTCATAAGGGCAACTTGGTCAATTCAATTTATACACATGAGATACTCAAGATATAATCCGGGAGTTAATTTTGTTTTATGTGATTTTTCATTAGACTATGATTATTCTAATTAATCGATGTTGGATCTCCTATATCTTAGCCCTTGATCGATAAATTATAAGGTTAAACACAAGATTTAGGAGATTGGGTGAATTCATTAGGTTCATATATGTATCTAATCAACTTTGTAGGGTTCTTTAATGGTAACGCTTGCACATTTGATAGGATCAAGTACAATGAAATATGTGAAGTGTTACAGCCCCACATGATGGATGAGCTACATCAAGGTGGACCTCACATGATGGATAATCCACATTAAAGGTCGGCCTAATGATGAGTAACCAATATCCAAGGTGGGTCCGACATGATGGACGGCCCACATCAGAGGTGGGCCCACCTGATGGACGGTCCATGGTAACGGTGGGCTCCACATAATGGGCAATGAATATTGAAATGGGCCCCACATGATGGACAATAATATTGATGGTGGGCCCCCACATGATGGATGACTAACATCGAAGGTGGGCCCTACTTAATGAACAGTGCACATTAAAAGTTGCCTCCTAATGATGAATGGTCCACAACTAAGGTGGGCCTTGATGATGGATGACCCACATAAGAGGTAGGGCCCACACAATAAATGATCCACATCAAAGGTTGGCCTCACACGATGAATGATGGATGTGAGGGTAATCAAACAGACTTTTAAAAATTTATTATCATGTTGGAAACTAAATGTGTATTTTTCTACTTTTTGGATGATAAATATATTATTTACCAAATATACTTATCTGCTAATTAAATAAAAATCAAATAAATTACTTACGACATGAGTAAGTTATTCAAAGTAACTCACGATGAGGACATACATTCCATGATTTAATCAATTTAATTTGAATTTATATGCGCCACATCTAATATTTAAAGGGTGTGCATATTAAGAATCCTACTAGCCGGTTTGTCAAATAACTCCTCTCTCGCATCACACTCGTCCGCATGATTCGATTGCATGGTGTGGATGCCATTTGGCTGATTACCCACACCAGTCATCTAGCTAATGTCAAAGCTCTATGGGCTCCACCATGATATATGTGTTTTATCAATGCCGTCCATCCATTTTGCTAGGTTACTTGAGGGCATGAGCCTAAAAAATAAGTAGATTTAAATCTCAGATGGACCACACCATAATAAATAGTGGTGATTGAACTCCCACAGTTAAAAGCATCCTAAGGCCACATCAAACCTATCAATTAGGTAAAATAATCCTAGGGCCATGATAATATTTATTTGCCATCAAACTTATCAATTAGGTCAAATAATCCTAGATATAGGGAAAAAACAAATATAAGCTTGATCCAAAACTCCTGCAGCCCTAACAAGTTTCCAACTATAAGCATTCCATCTCCACGGTTTACTGCGGTGTGGTCCAGTTGAGCTTTATATCTGCCTTATTTTTGGGCTGGTGCCTTAAAATGAGCTAGAAAAAATGAATGGATGGTGTATATAAAACACATATATCAGGTGGGGCTTACAAAGCTTCGACACCAGCTAGCTGACTGGTGTGGGGCTACTAGTTAGACTCTGTCCATGTAAGGTAGATCACAGCACCTACGTCAACATTATACATAAGCTGACGGTTTATTTTTCCATATCATTTCAGGACATAAGCCCCAAAATGAAGCAGATCCAAAAGCTCAAGTGGACCACACCATGATACCACCGTTGAAACCTTTTCAGCGCCCACCATAATATTTATTTGCGATCCCACGTGGTCATTCATAAAGTCATGCATGTAGACATGGACCAAAGGAAAACACAAATATGAGGTTGATCCAAGACTTTTATGGGGCTCCTACGAAAATTTCAATGGCGGGTGATCAATTCTCATTACTGTTTTTGTGGGGGGTGTGGACCATTTGAACTTTGTATCTACCTTTAAAAAAAAAAAAAAGAGAATGGATGACGCGTAGACAACACATATCTCATGGTTGGGCCCACAGTGTTACACTTCACAATCTGGCCATCCGTCCCTCAACAGTGAGAGTGGATCTGCGCAGCGAGTAAGTATGCTATCTAGTGCTGAGAAAAACTGTGGGGCCCACTGTTATTGTCTTATCCATGCCATCCATCCATTTTTCAGCTTATTTTAGGGCATCACTGATATTAAGAACCGAAGCAAATCCAAAGCTCAGGTGGACCACACCACACAAGAAATAATTGGAATTGAACTTCTATGGTCCAAAACTTCTTGGAGGCACTCAAGTTTTGTACAAGTACCTTCATCCATGTCTGTGTGGAAACGGATTGGCTACTCCCCCTGACACCAGCCCGTGGCCGGTGGTCGGTGCTCTGTGGGGCCCCACCATGATGTATGTGTTTCATCCATTCCGTTAGTCAGTTTTTAAAGATAATTTTAGACTTTCATCACAAAAATGAGAGGGATATAAACCTCAGGTGGACCACACCACATAAAAACAATAGTGATTGGATATCCGCCATTAAAATCCTTCTAAGGCCCACTGTAATGTTTATTTGACATCCAATCTGTTGATTAGGTCATACAGGTTCAGATGAAGGAAAAAACACAAATGAGTTTGATCCAAAACTTTTATGACCCCCAAAATGTTTTTAATGTTCTACATGCTCATTCAACACTGTTTCCTGTAATGCGATCCACTTGAAATTGTGATATACCTCATTTTTGGTCTCATACCTTAAAATGATATGTAAAAATAGATGGACAGCATGGATGAAATACATACATCATAGTGGGGCCCACAGAGCATCGACCACCAGCCATTGGTTGGTGTCAGGGGGAGTAGCCAATCCGTTTCCGTCTGTGTGGGGGAGCGGATCGCCTGTGATTTCGGGCACATAGATATTTCAGTGCCCGGGCTGTGTGGGGTCCACAGAGATGTTAGTGAGAAATCCACTCCGTCTATCTGACCAATAGGACAGGATTCGAAAACTCAGGCAGATCCAGGACTCAGGTGGAGTTGTACACTGTAGAATTATTACGAGGAGCTGACCGTGATGTTTATATGCCATCCAAACCGTTCATAGAAACAAATATCATCCTGATACAAAACTTCAGTCACGGCCCAGCATTCAATCCCCAATGTTTCGTGTGGTATGGGTAACAAGAGTTTCTCGCATCGGAAGTGGATTGCGTAGTGACTAACTCACTACTCCCTAGCGTACTGAGTAAACTCTGTGAAGTCCACATGATTTATGTATCTGATCCGCTCCGTCCATCCAATTTACCAGATAATTTTAGGGCCTGAATTTAAAAATTAAGTATATATAATGTTCGACTGAA
>JAJHSJ010000005.1:75682947-75751432 GCA_021015155.1 Magnolia officinalis
ACGACGATACATGCTTTTAAGCCTCCATTAAATGGAAATTTACTGTGTATACATTCTTTTTGCAAACTTTTTATTCTTAACTATGCAAATATATGTATTTTAGCATCTCCTGAAGTTTCACTGAAAATTCTACCATTTTCCCCATGTTTCCTAAATCCTATTGTGCGGCGGCCTTATGCTCCCTCGCGGCGGCCGAGCGGTCAGGCATGTTAGTGTCGTCCCTACCACGACAGTCTTTCAGGTCACCGTGACGGCCACCGAGTCTCCTATAATGCTTACGTGACGAGGATTGTCTATTCGCTTCCAAAAGCTCCCCTCCCTTCTGCATCTGCAGCATCTCAAGGATTACGATGATATGAGCATCCTAGGGTTTAAAGTAGAAAATTGTTTAATAATCTTTTCTGTCACCTGGACTACACCAAGATCAGAAACCTATACTGTCCCAAATTGGTCAATGGCATGCTCCTTTGAGCATAAATCTCTATGGATCGGATACTCTGAGTTTAGAGTTGTGGCTGGTCTTCCAAAGTCTTTGTCCCAGAGTCGAAGCTCAGAGTCGAATCGACCGATCAGAGGCTCAACGATTTAGTCCAAATGAGAAAATAAGTTAGCCTAAAGAGAGGACTCCGATTCGGTATTCAAAGAACTCCTATCTAGTCCGAGCTTAACTTTTGCTCGGCCCAGAGACTAAACAAATAAGAATGAGTTGTTACCATCTAATTGGTTGGGGATGGCGTGATTTGGATGATGAGCTTGATAGCTTAAACCGTAATTTGGCGTGATCTAGGTGGCTTTCCTTGGAATTATAATCATGAAACATTTTGCCTTTTAATTAAGGGTATTCTACATGATGTAATTAAGGGTCTGTTCCAGACCACAGCCTGGAATGTAAAGAATTCAGAATCTTTGGAACTTGCGTAGTGTTCTTATGTGCTTGTTTATGTTTATTTGTGGATGCCTATAAAGCCCCTTCCTCAAATAAATAAATTACTTGCGTGTTCCCCTCGTTTATCAAACTAGTGGCTTTCCTGGGGAATCGAACCCAAAATCTCTGGTTCGGCCAACTAGAATGGGGGCATCTTCTTAAGGCATACATAAATGAAATGAACTTTTATATACGAATATGTCACAAGGAGGACCATTCGGCGCCTTAATGGGCACCAAACTAGCAACTCTCATCGGGAACATTCTTCCCTTCATCTTTAAGGTGAATAGACCTCTTTTCTTTAAATAACCCTAATAATGGATAAGAACATGATTCATCCTATTTATCGATGCTTGTTGCACTAATGTTCTATGGTTGTGATTCACTGACAAAAAATAAGAATTTTGAAAGAAAATACAATGGCTTTGGCTTCTTTAACATGTGCAGCTTCCTGCTCGGAGGAGGGTTTAGCTTCCCTCATGTCACCAAGCTGGTCCAAGGATGAAAAGGGAAGCCAGAACTGAAGAAGGCAGTAGCAAGAGCTAGCTACGAGAAAGCCATGAATAGCACTCACCATACGGGCAAGAAGCAATGGCGGCCGATACATTCCGGAGGATAGGACCAATGCGAGATATGGTTGACAGAAAGAAAGGATTCGTGATGACAACTGAGGAATTCCCAGCTAGGGCTGTACACGAATTGGGCTAGCCTGGTTAACTTGCTTGACTCGGCCCGAAAAAGCTCGACTCGGCCCGACTCGGAACTGAGTTCGGGTCGGGACGGGCCATTTTCTTCAGCCCGAAACTGAGTTCGGGCCGAGTTAGGATATGTTCCAGTTCGGCCCGACTCGATCCGAAACCCGACTCGACCTGGCTTGACTCGGCCGGACTCGGCCCGACTCGGTCAAGTGGTGTGTGTGTGTGCCCGACTCGTTCCGAAAACCGACTCGACCTGGCTTGACTCGGCCCGACTCGGTCAAGGGGTGTGTGTGTGTGTGTGGTGTGTGTGTGTGTGTGTGTGTGTGTGGTGTGTTGTGTGTGTGTGTGTGTGTGTATATATATAATATATATATATATATATATATTATATATATGTAGGGAAAAGGTACTATGTGCTCGAGCGTAAAGCGGTCGTCCGTGAGGTCGAGCTGTGTGGGCCCCACCATGATGCCTTTCGAACATCAACACCGTCCAGCAGATGCACCATTCCATAGTGGGCCTGGACAGCCCAAAATCACCCGTATACGGAACTCAGGTGGGCCATACCATCTAAAATCATGTGAATACATGCCAAAAACATATAAAAGCACTTGGTGGGGCCCACCTGAGTTTTCCATGCACCTGAAACTTGGTCTAAACCCTCATTCAAGTGGGACACACATAATGGATGGGCTGGATTTGCAAGCCACATCTCGGTGGGCCCTCAAAAATGGTTATGAATGTTTTAATGGTGCACGGCCCCTCTGCACTTCTGTATGTGGTGTGGCCCACTAAAGTCACAGATTGACTTGATTTTGGGCCGTCCAGGCCCACCATGGAATGGTGCATCTGGTGGACGGTGTTGATGTTCGAAAGGCGTCACGATGGGGCCCACACAGCTCGACCTCACGGACGACCGCTTTACGCTCGAGCTCATAGTACCTTTTCCCATATATATATATATATATATATATATATATATATATATATATATATATATATATATTTCAAAACCCTACCCGTCCCTTTTCCCTTTACCCTTTGGGATAGTTCACCGTCCATCGTTGAAGTGACAGTGACTCATCCACCTCACAGACGTATAACTTGAACGACCTAGATTCATCCAAATACAAAAAAGGAATTATAATGTCCTGATTAGTTAGATTTTTTGTGGAGTCTATAGTTCAACTATCTAAACCGTTGATCGAGGGCCTTGTAATGGGATGCGGATTACCTGCCAAAGCCCTTCCCATAAACTTGCTGTAAGGTCCGAAACTGGCCCGAACTCGGCCCAAACTCGCCCGATTGCTGACTGGGCCGGGTTCGGGCTGGACGTGTTGGCCCGGTGACCGGGCCGGGCCGGGCCAGGTTCGGGCTGGGTTTGGCTGGTGACCGGGCCGGGCCGGGTTTAGCCCAGTTCGACTCGGATCGACCCGTGTACAGCCCTATTCCTAGCACTCCCTAAGTTAACACACTCCCCTTATAATCGGAACACGTCACAATTCCCAGAAAGTCTTAAAGTGCCAACCGTTACCTTGACTGTTAAAACCTCAACAAGTTTAAGAAAGTCAACTTCAGAAAACCAACAGATTCATCTAGTGATAGTAAATGTGATCGAGGCTGAAGAGGAAGACACGATGACAATACAAGAACATCTAAACGAGTTGTCGTAAGTCCACGCTAATCTCTTGAAGAAATTCAAAGCGATGCATGAAATGTCGATGACAATGATCGCCTAAAATGCTGCTCGGATGGTTGTGCCGGCTACTCGTCAATCCATGGAAGAATCACAAGGGGCCGCAGATGGTCCCCCACTTGAAGAACCGCAAGTTTAGCCGCGAATGGTGTCCCGTGAACTCGCACCTGCGCAATCGCTACATCTTTCAAAGGAAGAATTATCCCAAACGGTCTCTAACATGTTGAGATTGGAAAAAGAGAAGGAGAGAAAATGGAAGTACATGTATCAGATGCCATACTCGGCCGAAGTAGATGAGATTCCCTTTCTGATGAACTTTAAGCACCTTGATTTCACGAAATTCAACAACCATGGTTCGCCTGAAGAACACTTGATGCACTTCATTACAATTATGGGTTCACCACATTAGAATACACTGTCTATGGTTTACATGAACAAATATCCCATTGTCTCAGGCTGTTTAGATCTACGTTAATAGGATAAGCCTTCCAATGGTACCCCGTGTTGCCGGCGAGGTCGATAAAAACCTGGGAATAGATGTAAGACATCTTTATCACCAAGTTCGTCTCTACCACGAGAGGTGTCATTGACAGATCTTGCGTTAGTCCAACAAAGGCCGAGAGAACCGGTAGAAAAATTCATCGACTGATGGAGGTCTGTGGGCGTAATGTGCCGGGAATTACCGATTGAAGAACAACAAGTTATAATGTGCATGAGGGGTATGAAACCGATCATAGCCTATGGATTGGCCAGCAATAATTTCCAGACATTCCGAGATTTGACCACCAAAGCTCATCTGGTGGAGGAAGCCGCCGTTAAGGCGTCCTTTAGGATGGAGCGGTCGAGGCGAGAGATAGGCTGAGTGGTCGCGTCGAATTACGCAGACAAGAAGAGGAATCCAAGAGACAAGAAGTGGGACAACTTTGACAAGAAGGAAGAGGCAAGAGCTGCAGAACCCGAAAGGGAGAGAAAGGCATATAAGATAACTCACCCTACGACAATAAGAGAAAAGGATATGGCCAATGGGCCATATACGTTTCAGTTAGAAGACTCGGCCCCTCTGATGGATTGTTTGGTCGAAGAAGGTGTATTGAAGTTGCTTGAGCCATCCTGGCCAGATGAGGTAGGGCGTGTGCTTTGTTTAGGTAGATTAATTTTCAACTAGTCAACGATTCTTCCTGGATCATCAATCAATTCTTCTTGATCCACATTAAAATTTCAATTTGGGTCCACAGGAGTTTCGATTGGCTTGGCTCTCAAAAGACATGTCTTGGCCAATAAATCTATCACATATTTTCATCATGACAAATTAATTCCCACATTAGATCTTTCTACCTCAATATTTGAGAAGTATCGAAGACGGCCCAAGTCCTTTCTATAGAACTGTTGTTGTAAAATGTTTTCAACTGTCAATACCTGCATTGTCACTGTAGTGATAATGATATCATTCACATACATGACCAACATAATGATGCTTACCTCACTTCGGTTCATAAAGACAAAGTGGTCAGCCTGACTAAAATTTGTTCCATAGTCAAACACCATTTTGCTAAATTTATCGAACAGATATTGCTTTAGGCCATAAATTGACTTTTTAAGATGGCACGCTTTGTTCGACTCCTCTGAGCAACATAGCTAGGCGGTTGCTTGATATAAACTTCTTGAGTAAGATCCCCGTGAAGAAACATGTTCTTCACATCAAGCTGGTATAAAGGGCAATCCAAATATGCATTAACAGAAAGAACAACTTGCATAGAGTTAAAGCTTTGCTACAGGCAAGGTGTGCCAAAACGGTTACGTATCGGCCGTATCGGCTGATACGTAACGGTAACGGTAAGGGCCGATACGCGTTTCGGGGTTGTATCGGCCGTTATCGTTTTTTGTGCCTGTATCGGCCGATATGGGCCCGTTACGGGCGGAACGGCCGTTATTGACCCGTAACGGCTAGCCCGTAACAGTCAAAAATGGTAACTTTTTTTTTTTTTTTTTTTTTTTTTTTTTTCCATTTTAAGCTCTATTTTTGCTGTTTTTTTTGAAACTTCTTGCTTCCAAACTGTTTCTCACTCATTCTACTACTAATTTCGACCAACCTTGACTGGGTATTTGAGATAAAAACACATTATATTACGAATTTGTTGAATCAAAGCTCGGGGGGCCATTTTTCAGAAATGTCAAAAATAGGTATTTATACTTTTTAAAAATGTTTTGCTGTTTTAATCATGCCATATGATGTGTTAATCATAGTAGAACATGTTAATGTGCATTTTACAGATTTGGGGCGCCATTTAATATTTTTTTCTATTTACGCATGAATTTTGACCCTTTTTTTTTAAAAAAAAAATTCGAAAAATCAATTTTTAATGGTTGTTTTGCTGTTTTAATCATGCCATATAATGTGTTAATCATAGTAGAACATGTTAATGTGCATTTTACAGATTTGGGGTGCCATTTAATAAATTTTTTTTATATATTTTTCTATTTACGCATGAATTTTGACCCTTTTTTTTTTTTTAAAAATTTGAAAAATCAATTTTTAATGGTTGTTTTGCTGTTTTAATCATGCCATATGATGTGTTAATCATAGTAGAACATATTAATGTGCATTTTACAGATTTGGGGTGCCATTTAATTTAATTTAATTTATTTTTATATATACTTTTTTTATTTACGCATGAATTTTGACCCTTTTTTTTTTTTTAAATTCGAAAAATCAATTTTTAATGGTTGTTTTGGTGTTTTAATCATGCCATATGATGTGTTAATCATAGTAGAACATATTAATGTGCATTTTACAGATTTGGGGTGCCATTTAATATTTTTTAAATATATTTTTTTTCTATTTACGCATGAATTTTGACCTTTTTTTTTTAAAAAAAAAAAAATTCAAAAAATCAATTTTTAATGGTTGTTTTGGTGTTTTAATCATGCCATATGATGTGTTAATCATTGTAGAACATATTAATGTGCATTTTACAGATTTGGGGTGCCATTTAATATTTTTTAAATATTTTTTTCTATTTACGCATGAATTTCGACCCTTTTTTTTTTAAAATTTGAAAAATCAATTTTTAATGGTTGTTTTGCTGTTTTAATCATGCCATATGATGTGTTAATCATAGTAGAACATGTTATTGTGCATTTTACAGATTTGGGGTGCCATTTAATATTTGTTTTTTTTTTTTTAAATATTTTTTTCTATTTACGCATGAATTTTGACCTTTTTTGTTTTAAAAATTCGAAAAATCAATTTTTAATGGTTGTTTTGGTGTTTTAATCATGCCATATGATGTGTTAATCATAGTAGAACATGTTAATGTGCATTTTACAGATTTGTGGTGTCATTTTATAAATTTTTTGTATTTTCGAATTAGTGACTATATATTTTTATTTGCTTATATTGGACAGGTTTTGGAGCTTCTTAGGGTTTAGTATTTTAGTTAGAACATAAAATCATCTTTATTAACATAGGTCATACACTCATCTACCTAAACCTAAAGAAATGTCTGGGTCTGGCCAACAAGTGAGGATATTGGATGGCAACATTGTGAGAGGGTTGGTGGTACTAGGCACCAAATGAAGTGCAAGTATTGTGATAGACTAGTGACTGGTGGAATTACCCGTTTCAAACAACATTTACCACATCGAAAGGGTCAAGTTGCGCCATGTGCCAGAGTACCGAAAGAGATAATGCTTTTAATGCAAGCTAGTCGGGATGAGTCGAAGGGTAAACGTGCTGCTGTACGAAAGAAGAAAGATGATATTTTAGATGCAGCTCGACAGGAGGTTTGGTCCTGAATATATGGGCGTTCATGATGAAGATATTATTGAGTCTGACGAAGATTCAGATCGGAAAGAAGTAACTATAGCTAGGAGAGAGAGCTTGCGTCTAGTTCGTGAAGAGGAAGAACGTCGCCGCATGTTTGGCACGCATGGTTCAGTGCGTGATACCGGGGGGGGGGGGGTGTTTGGCACGCATGGTTCAGTGCGTGATACGGGGGGCGTGGGAGTGGGAGCAGGAGTGCAACTGCTTCTGTAGGTGGGACTGGGGGTGGTGGGGGGGGGGGGGGGGTAGGTTTGGTGGGTTACAACCTGTGTTGGGAGTTGACGACAAACATCTTCACGTGATGCCCCTATACATTTGGATGAAGAAGTAAATGAGCCTAGGAAACCCTCTATTGATCCAATCCTGTTTATGAAATAATCAACTAAACAAAAGAAGATAAAACAAATGTGGAGTAGAACTTCCGTTGAGAAATTAGGTGGAGCAGCGACAAATTATTTATACATGCCAGCATACCTAACGCGGCCAATTCTCTACATTGGCAGGTGGTAATCGATGCAGCAAAAGAAGCAGGTGAAGGAATAAAAGCTCCCACGGCTAAGGAGATTAGGGGGGAATGGACAGATGCAGAGTATGCAGATGTGAAAGCATACGTGGCTACCTTTAAACCTGTATGATAAGCCAGAGGATGCACGATCATGTGTGATGGTTGGACTGGCCCAACCAGACGCAACATGATCAACTTCATGGTGTACTGCCACTTAGGAACTATATACCACAAATCAATTGATGCCTCAGAAGTAACAAAAGATTCTCATTATATTATGGGCCTAATGGATAAAGTTGTGGATGACATTGGAGAGGAGAATGTAGTGCAGATTGTGACAGATAATGAAGCATCATATAAGCTTGCAGGACATGTTGATGGATAAAAGAAAATATCTTTTTTGGTCACCATGTGCTGCCCGTTGTATAGATATGCCCAATCATTTGTTGTGGATGATGAAGTTCGTGTCGGGTTTAAAAAATGTGATAAAGAGATTAGAGCCTGACTTAGATCTGCAAATAAAGACATTGAATGAATTAGATACATTTGAAAATCGCCTTGGTAGCTTTGGAGATGCTCTTACACAGCATGCAGTATCTAGGTTGTAACCGACCGAATGGTGGATTAATTTCGGAGAGTACGAAGGCTCTCCAAAAAATTGCAGTAAAAGTTTTGAACCAGACAACATCTTCCTCTAGCTGCGAAAGGAATTGGAGTTGTTTTGCGCTCATTCATTCAAAGAATAGGAATAGATTGCAGACTAGAACATTAGATAGACTTGTCTTCATGCACTACAATATAAAACTAAGAATGCGACGACATCATAGGAGCATTACAGCTGCCGATGACAGAGACTACTGTCCAATAAACTTGGACGATATTTATGATGAGGATGACACACTTCTACCTTGGTTGGAAACAAGGGAAAAACAAATTGAAGAAGATAGTGAAGAATTGGAAATTGATGACCCAGAAATACGCAGAGCACAACAAGAGAGTCGTGCAAATGTGTTGGACCCAGTAAGAGGGGCAGCGTTTATGCCATGTACGGATACGGCTCAAGATCAACAAAAGAGTACGGGCAATGGTAGCGTGACCGTATTGGATGATGACGATGACTCCCTGCTCCTGATGCTGACACTTCTGGTGTTGCTCAGCGCCCTATACAGCCGTCTACAGATCATGATGTCGATGAATATCGACGAGGTAGTACACGAGGTTGGACTTATGAGTGTACCGAGTCACGATACAGGCAACAGGAGGAGGGTACATCTAGTGGTGCACCGGGTCCGAGAGGTCTAGAACATTAGCAGGCTCATGGTCTTGGTTATTATGATGGATATTCTTATGGTCAATTAGATTATGATTATGATGGTTATACTGAGCCTGTTCCATCACATTCATGTTGGAGTAGCCCTCCCGATCAATATCCATATGATTATAGATATCCAGATCCAAATCCAAGTTACTCTTCACAGCAGACGCACTCTCAATCTCAAGATTCTCAACAGCCTGAGTATGGGCACCAGTATGGCTATTCGACGGGCACTGGTGGATATCCTTACTCGGGGTCAGAGTCGTTGCCTAGTCAGGATCAATCATCCTTTGGTTTCGTTGATCTAGTATTTCCTTCTGGCACTGGATATTATGGATATGTAGCACCTACACATATTGGACAACCTCAGCCTGATGGTGACGATGACGATGATGTGGAGGTCGAGCAACCACAAAAAAACAGATTTTGATTTTGGTGGTGACTTGTGATTGTGAGTATATATTTGTATTAAGGTAAGTATTTGCAGCAGACAGCTCACATCAGTATTATTGCAAGAAGCCATGCACACACTTGACACTGCCGAACTTGTATTTAAAATAGCTCCCTTGACAACCAATCAAGTAATCCTTAATCAAGGTGTAGGGGAGTATATTAGACACTCCTAATTTTTTATTATTATAATATTCTTGACTTGAGGATGACAGGTCATAGACAGGAATCACAGTCACGTGCACAGGTATGTTCGAGAAATTCCTCAAAAATAATTGCAAACACCTAATGTAAGATATTTTCATATTACATTCATTCTAATATATCTATCATTGATAGTAGATAGTTAGAAAATTAAATATATGAATTTTGTAGTCAAATTCAGGTTATCTGGTTCATAAATTCATCAGACAGTCCAATACAACTTTTCACCAAAGAGTGGACTGTTACACCACCATAAACATGTTTTAATTTATAAATGAATGCATATTTGGAATGCTTAGAATATTTCGGATTTAATCCATATTTTTTCATATTTTTTTGGCAAATTTTTTTTTGCGCCGTTACGCCCCCGTATCCGTATCGGTTTTGGAGGTCACCGTTACGCCAACCGATACCGATAAGGGACACCTTGGCTACAGGAGAAAATGTCTCTGGATGGTCGAATCCTTAGGTCCGAGAGTACCCTTTGGCGATCAATTGAGCCTTTTAATGGTCAACTGAACCATCGAGGTTGTACTTAATTGTATGCACCCATCAACACCCAAATTGCACATTTTCCAGCAGGTAAGTCAGCTAGAGTCCAAGGTTGATTATGATAGAAAGCATTCTTCTCATCTTCTATAACTTTTTTCCATCCATTATGACTGAGAGCTTTTTTTTTTTCTTGAAAGAATGAGGAATAGATACAAATGACAATGATAAAGTACATTTATGAAAGGAAGGAAATAAACCAGCAAATGAAACAGAATGAGAAATGAGAAGTTGAGTGCAAGAACGTATATCCTTGCGAAGAGCATTGGGTAAATTGCATTCATTAGACACTAAAGAAGGAGATTCAAGAGGGAGATGATCTTCGAACGAAGTAGGAGGATTGGTGGGAACTACGATTGTATGAACTTCATTACCATGCTTAGAGTGTCTAGAGTAGACTTGCAAAGGTGGAGATAAATGTTGTATAACATTTCACCTATTGAAGGTTTTGTATTAGGCACAGTGGGAAGAGTGTAGTAGAAATATCTCAAAATTGCAAGACTTACTATCTTCAAAAAAATAAGGATTATGTTCAAAGTATGTGATGTCAGTTAATACATAACATTTACAAGAGGACAAGATTATAAAATTTGTATCCTTATTAGGTACTATGAGTATCTAAGAAAGATATAGTTGATGGCCTTTGGTTCAGACTTGTTGAGAACATGATCTAACTAATGTACGAAACACACATATCCATATACTTTAGCGGCAACAAAAAACATAGGAATACTAGGACAGAGAATAGAAAAAGCTGATTTACCATCTAAAACAGATGAAGACATCCGATTTTTTAAATGACATGCAGTAAAAATTGCATCACTCTAAAACATTTTTGAAGTCTTCATATTAAAAAACAATGCCTTGGTAATCTCAAGTGTTGATTTTTATGTTTCGCTACACCATTTTGTTGTGGTGTCACGTGCTCGAGGTTTGATGAATAATGCCATGAGATGAGAGATATGAATTATGTTTATGAGAAACATATTTCCTAGCTTTTTCTGAACGGAGAATATACACAATAACTAGAGGTGTACACGAGTCGATCCGAGTCGAGCTTTGCCCAACTCGGCTCGACTCGGCCAGCTAGAGTCCTCAGCTTGAGCTTGGCTCGGCTCGGTCATCGAGCTTGGATTGGCAGCTCGGCTCGGTTAGCAGCTCGGTCTAGTTCGAGTTTTCCGAGCCGAGTTCGAGTTCGAGTTTTGAGTTCAATTGGGCCATAGCCACCAAGGCCAGTGGTCGAATGGGGTTCGCTAATCGGACGGACACTGCTCGCCACTCTCCACACCCCGGCTGGAGGGCAAAGGCAATGTGACTGATGAGATGAGGAGAGGAGGAGAGGAGGAGAGGAGACTCACCTTTTAGTTGCCGGTCGTTCGGATAGACGCTGGAAAATGGAGAGAGGAGAGGAAAGAGAGTAGTCGCCGGTCAGGTGTTGGAGAATGGTGAGAAATAGAGAAGAGGAGAGTGGTACTAGCCGTTGGTTGCTGTTCGGGCGCTGAAAAAAGTCAAGTTCGAGCTTGAGATTGACTCGGGGTTAGGGTTTTTAGGGTTGGGCGAACGGCCGAGACGAGAGTGGGCGCTGGGGTTAGGTTTTTTTTTTTTTTGTTAAATAAAATTATTAAAAAAAAAACCTATTTTGGGCGTCCAAGTAGATTAGATATTATATATACTTCTTCAAAAAATCGATTCGAGCCGAACCAAGTCGAGTTCGAGCTCAATACCGAGTCGAGCTAGATCCAGCTCGGACTCGACTCAAAATGTTTCTAGCTCAATAAAACTGGCTCGACTCGGCTCGAACAAAGTTTCGATCAGAGTCGAGTTGAGCTTTTCTGAGTCGATTCGAGTGAGTTAACGAGCTAACTCGAATCGTGTACACCTCTTAACCATAACATTGAATTGTGTTTACACTTCATATGAAATTCCTTGAAGCAAGAAAACACTTTAGAGCAGTCTCTCATTAAATATAACCAAGTCATGCAATGTAAGAATAATAGTCTATTGATAATAAAGTGCTTGGAAGTCAAATAAATTAGTAGTATGAACTTGACCCCAAACATTGGAATGCACTATAGAGAAATAATTTTAACTCCTTTTGTCCACATGAGGTGGAAATAAGACTATATAATGCTTGCTCAACTCATAAGCTTCACACTCTAACTTGGACACATAAGATAATGACTGAGAAGACTATTTAAACTACTCAATGAAGGGTGACTAAGCCCGCAATGCCACTAATGAAGTGAGATATCTGTTCGCAGTGCAACTCCAATTATTCTATTGTTGAGATAATAAAGACCATTTGCTTCATGTCCTTCACCAATCATCGTCTTTGTCTTTAGATCTTAAAATTCACAATAGGAAGGATGAAATGTAGTAGAACAATTCAAGGATTTGGCTAGCTTACTGACAACAAACTCAAGGAAAATTTTGGAATATATAACATTGATGACAATGGAAGAGATGGAGTGGGATTAGCAATACCTAACCCAGATACACGGGTTGTAGTGACATTTGCTAATGTTCAGAGGAAATTAGGAGTAGACTTATCTAATTGAGACAAAATACCATGCTTACTAGTTATATGGTTTGAAGCCCCAGAATCAATAGTCTAAGGAACACTTGGAGGAAGTAGGATATCTGATACCTAATTAAGCAAGAGTGTAATAGTGGAGTACGCATGGGTGGAATGATCTTTCAGCAATTTTGCACACTCATCCTTGGAGATTGTAACTATATCCCTTGTCATACTTAATTCAGAATGGGCTGAGATGGACTTCGAGACATAGCCTTCGAAACTGTCATTGGAAGATTGAACTTGATTTGCTCAAGCTGCGCTACTAGTCAGGTCCTAACACGTATCGAATATGTGGTTAAAAAGACCGCAATTAGAGCCCAGCTGATTACCACAACCACGACCACGATTGCCACGAAAGTCTACACCATGACCTCTTGAAGTATTCCTATCTTTAAAATGGCTTCCACATGAATTCTACCATCAAATTGTCCACCATAACTATGATCACCATGACTTCATCTTCCCTACCAGATTAAGAAATAAGTGCCGACCGATTAGATGTAGATGAACTCAAATGTATTTATACTAATAGTAGATGGCATTTTACTTTCTCCAAGAATCTCAACTCGCACAGTTTCAATTCAGGACTAAGACCAGAGAGGAATTTGACAATATGAAAGTCCTCTCTTTGCCTTCTCATGGTCTCGTAATCAATTGACAGTGGTTGAGATATGTTCAATTCTTCCCTCATACCCCACAATGCAGAATAATACTCGCTTACACTCTTATCCTCTTGTTGAAGCGCAAAGATGTTTTTGAAGCAAATCGTATATACGAGTTAAAATTTTCTCACCTGAATACATCTCTTTCAAAATTTCCAAACTTCTATTGCTGTTTTGAGAAAGATAACATTTGTACTAATATACAGTTCTATGCTATCCATAATAGGGCTCTAATATGAGCATCTTCTGCCTCCTAGTTTTCATAAATTTTGAATTTTTACCAGGCTAAGTGGATGTTAGATACTTTAATTTTCTTTTTCTTATAAGAAACACTTCTATTGATGTGGCCCCTCCTAATAATTCTTACTATTAAGTTTAGTCAATGTAATTTGAAGATTCATCGACTCAGATGGAGGCAGAAGTCTATTCTCAACATCATTCTTGACGTCCAAGAGGGGAAGAAAATAAACACGTAGGGAAGAACTTGAACTTAGACTCACCCAACACTTGCTTCAAGAGAGCATGAATCAGTGATCACCACCACACACTCAAGAATTGATTAATAATGAATATGAAAAAAGGTTCACATTCATTCACGACTTCTACACCCGCACTTGATCTTCACATATGACCATAGATGCATAATGGCCCACTTTGAATCATCATGATTGGTTGTATATGAAAGTGGGCCTTAAGTACGCTCTTTAGACATAATTACACAACCTACTATATGGTGGTTGAGTAAAGAATAAAGTGTTTTGCATAAATCAATCCAAACGATTTAGGATTTCACCTTGTAGAAACAAAAAACGGCAGAGGAGAAAGAATGTGAAAGAAAGGGGAAGAAACATGGTACTTGATTTATTGGGTCCTTACTCATGCCTCAGTGGGTAGACTGACAAGAGTTTCAACATGAGGTCATGGGTTCGAGTACCCATTGGGGTGAAATCCCACTATGGTGTGAGTGCGTGGGGTGTGAGCGCGTGTAAGAAAAAGGTGTATTGGATCTATTATGCCTCTGATACGATGTTTAGAGGGAGAGAGAGAGAGAGACGAGGGGACAATAGGTTGTGATGCCCCTAGCCTCTCCTTGATTTATTATTAGGCTTCATAATAAATGTGGAAGTGCAAACATACCCCCCATACTTAAGTTATTACATAAAACAAAGCTCATGAATTAGAACTCTATTCTAACACACCATTTTAAGGACTAAAAAGAAAGATAATAGTGCAAAACACTAGAAACCATAATGCCCATATAAAGTGGGCCATATATGGCCACACGTGAGATCATCACGGTCAATCAAAAGTATCTATTGCTTCATATCAGTGTTCGAAATATTGCTATCGCGCAATGTATTGCACCCTTGGGATACAGATACGTATCGGTTATCGCATGGGATATATCGTTCGTATCGCGTAATTTATCGCACTTTTTGGGAAACATTAGGAAAATGGTTGAATTTTTTAATGAAACTTCAGGGATTATTAAAAAAGACATTAATACACACTTTTAAATCATAACATCTCAAAAAAAAAGTGCACATAATAGATTTCCTTTGTATAGGGTCCTAGGTATGTGCTGTTTGTCCTTAAGGTGATGTTTAAAGATAGAGTTTAAGTAAATGAGCTTTGATTTATATAATAACTTGAGCATGATGGTATTTTTGTAATAAACAAATATTATGAAAGCCCTAGCGACAAGTGAGGGAGAAGCTATGGTCGTCACCACTTTTTTGAGCCTCCTCTCTTTCTATTGCTTCTCTTGATATTTTCTTTCTTTCTCCTTCTCAATTTCACTCAAGGAACATGGTATCTGAGTGGTAAAAGATATATTATTATGTCCCTTTCTCTTTCTTTTAATTCTTCTCTTCTTTTTTCCTCTCTACAACGTGAAGCCCTAGATTGTTTGCTGGCCAACTTACCAAAATCACCTTGAGTCATTATTCAGCCACCATATGGTGGGTTATGTTGTTGTGCCTTGTGAGTATGCTTGAGGTACACTTCCACATACAACCGATCGTGATGGTTTAAAGTAGGCCATTGCGTCTATGGTCAGATGTGAAGATCAAGTGAGGATATAGAGATCGTGAATGACAAGTGAAGGGTTCTTCATATTCGTTATCAATCGGTCTGTATGTGTGCAGTGGTGATCTTTGATCTATGCTTTAAGAAAGCAAGTGTTGGGTGAGTTAAGTTCAAGTTTTTCCTGGTATGTTGATCTTTTCGCTTCCTTAAACATGGACGCCAATAATGATGCTAAGAGTGGTCTTTTGACTTCAACTAAGTCAGTGGATTCTCAGATTACACCAACCAAACTTAACTATGCGAATTATTTATGATTGGCCACATTAGTAGAAGTGTTTCGTATAGAAAGAAGGAAATTAAAGTATCTGATGTCTCGACTCTTCCAAGCCTGATGAAAGCTCAACAAATTATAAAGATTAGGTGGCGGAATATGTTTAAATTAGAGCCCTATTATGGAAAACATGGATCTGCATGTTAGTGCAAATGTTATCTTTTTTAAAATGGCAAAAAAATTGGGAAAATTTGAAAGAGATGTATTCGGGTGAGAGGAATTTAACTTCTATACATGGGTTTTTTCAAAACATCTTCGTGTTTCAATATCAACCCACCAACAAAAGATAGTCAACTCAACCGTACCACTGTGGCCGCCGAGGATGAATCTCCAGGATCCAAAGGAGGTCTGACGATAGTGCGTCGGGAAGGTTTCTTAAAAAACGGAGAATTGTCTCTCATCCCAGAAGAAGCCACAAACTCAGAAGTCTTTGCCAACACTTTGGACATCACTCCCCTACAGACAGCTAGGGAGATACTGCCCCAAGTGAGTGACTTCATCTCCTCGTTTTTTTGACCACGTTCTGTAGTTCCAGACTTCACTTCAATGTCAAATATGGAAAAAGAATGGTACAAGGATATGCTAGGATGTGTTGGCAAATCTATTGGTACGACATTCTAGGAGAGACTCGCCAACGGTCTACTACTCAGTGCCACTTCCGTTCTCCCTGAACGATTGGCCTTAACCACTGCGTCTAAACCTGTTAAAGGACAAAGTTTGGGGTGAGGGAATGAAGATGAAGACAAACTCCGATGTACTCACTGTGGAACAAATATGCCACACTTGGGTTTTTGGTTTGTACAAGTGGGGAACATGGTTCAGTGATTTAAATGTTGATATGATAGGCCTCATGTGGATGGCCTTTGCACTAGAGATCCCATGTATACGAGGATCATAGCTGTTAATTCTTTGGCCTTTTTATGAATATGGACCATTGCTATGTTTCTTTCTTAACCCTCAATTTGATGGCCAGTTACTCAGCAATTGAAGGGTTAGGATTTTCACTATGCGTTGCTGTCCAAAATGGGGTGAGTTGTATCAATAGTTTGGACTGCTGAACCATGGGCTCCACTTGTACAAACTGAAAACCAAGCACACTGCTGAGAATGCCTCTTCTCTACATTGCAAGATCTGGCATAACGTCATGTTTCCAGCTGGTTGGCCGATGGCCCAGCGAAGTCTCACTTGGGGGTGGTGTTAAATGTTCATTTTGGCAGAAGCTTGATTACATCTGGAAACTCAGATGCTGAATAGGCCAGCTGCTCAACAGCTGAGAATGTATTACTGCTTTTACATTTGCATGGTGAATAGTGTGATACTGGTGAGGTAAAAGCCCATGCATATAGCTTAGTCAAATGCTTAAACTGAAGACCAAATAGGACACCATCTAGGTTTTTCTACTGGTGAGCTCATGACTATGTTTTCCAAATTGCAAAGTATATTCCATTTGACCATGTGTTCAATGAATGCACAAGATTCTCTATAGCTCGACCACGACGTTACAGGTTCAATCCTATAGAAATAAAAAATATAAACAAAGGATAAAAAACCCTGTAAGACTACTACCATTTTGATTGAAAAAAAATTGCTAAAACTTAACTAGTAGTTGAGTACCTCATGCATTATGAATGACAATGATGCAGGACATGGAAAATTTAAAGATGATATGCAAGATTTCAGGCTTAGATCATACTAATTCAGAAACAATAACATAAAAATTCCACATCCCACACAAAAAGTCCAAACATTCAAGTAAAGGGGAATCTATGTGGGTCCAGGCCTACACAGGCTAAGACTAGACCAATAAGAATTATAAACCAAATGATGCTCAAAGGAAAATAGAAATCAACCACACATGCATAGCAAACAGTCCCTAATCCAAGGGATTCCCCAATCTCAATTTAAGGAACCCTAGGGTGAAAAAAAAGGGGCAAATAAATTAGGGCTAATGCAAACTAAGGCTAGGGTTTAGGAAATAGGAATAAAAAGAGGAAAATCAGAGGAAAACCTGACCCGGAGAAAGCTCCTGCGTGCAGATGGTAGACACGTGCGCGGGTGGGCTGGCCGCACGTGTGATGGAAGCCCGTCTCCCCAAAGTGACACGTAGGCCTTGGTCCGCTAGGAGAGACCTCCAATCCCTCCAAGTTTGACGATGATCCGACGTAAGGTCGAGGCGTAGTGCTTTGCTGAAGTTTCAGCCCTCCTACAGGTCCAGATTCTGGAAACTGGCTGTAGGGGGATGAATAGTTGAAAAAGCTGAAAAATTCAAAGCAATAATGATGATAGAAGATGAGAGATATGGATGGAAGATGGTAGGGGCGGATGAGGATAGATGTGGCTTCGCACCTCGATAGTTAGCCCTTCAAAAAGGGAGGGCTTCGCACCCACTTTTGAATTCTAACACAACTCACTAAGAGAACAGAAAAATAAAGCAGGAATTTTTGTTAAGCTTCAATGAATGAAAAGAATTACAAGGGGTGCCTATTTATAGGGAAAATCCTATACCCCAAAAACTCGTACCATGTGCGCAACCTATTACTTGGCGATGAAGTAAACTAAAATAAAAACCAAACAAAGAAATTTAAAGCGTTCACGATGTTCTAAATAATAACAATAAGCAAAACCTAAAATATGAAATCCATTTGACGAATGGGCCACGATCATGAGATCCCATGATGGGCTTTTCTTGATTATTGGGTCCACCATTTTAAACCAAAACTTCGTCTTCTACCTAGGAGGCCCTTCCTGGACGTCGTCATCGAGCCAGATAGATGGTGGGGCCCTCCTGCGTACGTACGTGCGTAGGGGGTGGTGTGGGTGCGCGTGTGCGCATGATGTCCCCATCAATTCTCGCCGGCTACGAAGATTTCGCTATTGACGAAATAAAACTCGTGAACCGATTCAGGATGTCAGGATCAAGTCTCTGAAGCTCCTCCTCAGTGAGCCACATGTTGTCTGAAGTTGGGCGTGACTTCCATTTAACCAGGTACTTCTGAAACCCGCTGTCCGATGTGGATATTATCTGATGGTCCAGAATATCCTCTATTTTCTCTCTAGGTGTGGGAAGGGTAGGTATATGAGGTAGAGGCTGAGAAAATGGGTCGGGAAGGGTAGGTATGGGACGTAGTAGCTGGGAAGATGGGTCAGGACAGGTAGGTATGGGAGGTAGAGGCTGGGAAAATGGGTCGGGACGGTAGATATGAGAGGTAGAGGTTGGAAAAATGGGTCGGGAGGGGTAGATATGGGACGTAGTAGTTAGGAAGATGGGTTGGGACAGATAGGTATGAGAGGTAAAAACTGGGAAAATGGGTTGGGAGGGGGCCATGGATCAAGAGAAGGGTTTGATGAATCAAGATGGTTAGGCGAAATCTGAACAATGTATCAATGGCCCCCTTGAAATGCAACTAGATCCTCTACATTGAATGTGGAACTAATTCCCATGGAGGGTGGAAGATTTGCCACATACACGTTGAGACTGTTTCGTTTTATAATTTTGACGGGTCCAGTGCTACGTGCATGTAACTTACGAACGGCCCCCAGAGGATACCGCTCGAGCCTGATGCGGACCATCACATAGTCCCTTACATTGAATTCCTTGAAACATTTATGCTGGTCTGCAGAAAATTTGTAATGTTCATTACTAGTAGTGATCTTCTGCCTGATTTTTTGATGTCATGAATGAATGTGATGCACAAAAGACTCTGTAGGCTCTGACGGCCTATGGGACAGTGACACAGGGACAAGATTAATAGGTTTCTCAGGTTTATAACCAGTAACGACTTCGTAAGGACTGAGACCGGTGGATCTATTGACAAAACTATTAAACGCAAACTCGGCTGTAGGTATAACGATGTCCCATGTTCTGGTGTGATATATATCCCTCCTAGGGGGAGACTCATCCGGTAGATCACTAGGAAAGAGATCATGAAACTCATCCACTACCGGAATGGCTTTAGTAGGTAACTCTACACTAGCCTCTAGTGCATTTTCTCTAGCCACGAGGCCGCACATGTTGTACCTCTTAAAATAATGGTCTTGATGTCCCTCATGGGGTGGGAGTACGAGTGCACGCCCATGACTGATTCCTTGACCGCCTCCATTCATTGGTCTATCCTCCTGGCCACCTGCCTGAGATTGACCATCTTCCCTAATGGTGGGGTTTGTCCTGAGGGAGGCCTCTATTTGGTCAAGACGTTGATCTATGTCTTGTTCCAAGCACTTACCTTAAGACTCGATCTGCTGGGACAGTTTGTTTAGTGACTCTAGTAGTTGTTCCATGTTTAGTGTAGGGTGCTAGCCAAAACCATGACCCGTATGTGTGGGCATACAATTTGCAACTCCACCTAAGGACTTTCTATGATGACTATATGAGACTAAATGATCCTATGAGACTCTATATGAGGGAAACTACGCAGTGCTACTAAAATCCAGCAATATAGTTGTCAAAATAAAGGAATAGCAGAAAGTTACAGCAATGTAAATTGCTAACTTCCTGCTAACAAAAATTTCAGCAACTAATATCAGGGACTATGGACTCCTAAAAGCTACATATGATGAACTGAATGCATGATGGACTCAAACAAACTAACCCTAAACATGTAATGTATTCCCCTATAAGAACCCTAAACTCTGATACCAAATTTGATGCAGGACATGGAAAATTTAAAGATGATATGCAAGATTTCAGGCTTAGATCATACTAATTTAGAAACAATAATATAAAAATTCCACATCCCACCCAAAAAGTCCAAACATTCAAGTAAAAGGGAATTTATGCGGGTCCAGGCCTACACAGGCTAAGACTGGACCAATAAAAATTATAAATCAAATGATGCTCAAAGGGAAATAGAAATCAACCACACATGCATAGCAAACAGTCCCTAATCCAAGGGATTCCCCAATCTCAATTCAAGGAACCCTAGGGTGAAAAAAAAGGGGCAAATAAATTAGGGCTAATGCAAACTAAGGCTAGGGTTTAGGAAATAGGAATGAAAAGAGAAAAATCTGACCCGGAGAAAGATCCTGCGTGCAGATGGTGGCTCGGGGTTGACGCATGTGCGCGGGTGGGCTGGCCGCACGTGTGATGGAAGCCCACCTCTCCAAAGTGACACTTAGGCCTTAGTCGGTCAGGGGAGACCTCCAATCCCTCCAAGTTTGACGACGATCTGACATAAGGTTGAGGCGTAGTGCTCCGCCGAAGTTTCAGCCCTTCTACAGGTCCAGATTATGGAAATTGGCTGTAGGGGGATGAATAACTGCAAAAGCTGGGAAATTCAAAACAATAATGATGATAGAAGATGAGAGATGGATGGAAGAGGGTAGGGGCGGATGATGATAGATGTGGCTTCGCACCACGATAGTTAGCCATTTGAAAAGGGAGAGCTTCGCACCCACTTTTGAATTCTTCCACAACTCACTAAGAGAGTAGAAAAATAAAGCAGGATTTTTTGTTAAGCTTTAATGAATAAAAAGAATTACAAGGGGTGCCTATTTATAGGAAAATCCTATACCCCAAAAACTCACACCATGTGCGCAACCTATTACTTGGCGATGAAGTAAACTAAAATAAAAACCAAACAAAAATTTAAAGTGTTCACGATGTTCTAAATAATAACAATAAGCAAAACCTAAAATATGAAATCAATCCGACGAGTGGGCCACGATCATGAGATCCCATGATGGGCTTTTCTTGACTATCGGGCCCAACCATTTTGAACCAAAACTTCGACTTCTAGCTAGGAGGTCTTCCCTGGACCTCGTCATTGAGTCAGATCGATGGTGGGGCCCTCCTTCTGCGTACGTACGTGCGTAGGGGGGTGGTGTGCGTGCGCGTGTGCGCATGATGTCCCCATCAAACAATCAGCCTTCGGTCATTCTCATTACAGCATTTAGAATGGTTTTTGTGGGTCTGGAGACGGCTGAATTTGTTAGCTTGAAGGGGCTCTCAAGAGTAGCATCCTTCCCCTTTGCTCTATATTGCTCCTCATGTTGTTGGGGAGTTCTTCGCATTCCTTTTGTTCTCATCAGTGTTGGGATTTTCCTATCATTTTGATTGAGAGAATGTATCAAGTACCTGCCCATTTTTACCTTGTGGAATTGTTAGGCCCTGATGTGCCATTCTGTAAAAGTGGGCTTCATGATTCAGTGATCCAAACTGTTGTTCTGACAGACCTCACTGTGGATTGGGACACCCTAGAGTCTTCTAGATTTCAATATGTTAAATCTTTGATCAATAGCATATAAATATATTGTAAAGAAAAGTATGAAAATGGTCTAGGATTGGATGACTGGTTTCTTTTCTGACTCTTCCCAAACAGATCCATGGACCTGGCGACCGTAGATGACTAATGCATCATGCTTTAATGTGACAGCAATAATGTCATACTGAAGCAACAACACTTTCTATTTCTAGCTTTCTCACTTGATCTTAGCACGAGGAGCATGTGTTATGTGAGAAACATGTACATGGGATGCATTATGCAAGCCTATGAAAGCTTACTATATGTTTTTGTGTGCACGAAGGCGAACAAACACACCAAACACGGTAAAATGATGAGAAAAAGACTACCCATTAATTAATGACTCCCTTGTGTTTGAAGGTCACTGATGGAGGCAAAGTTAAAAAGCGGAACCACCCTTGTTGTAGACCGTTATTCTTATTCTGGAGTTGCTTTCTCAGCCGCAAAAGGACTTGACATTGCATGGTGTAAGGTGAAATTTCTTTTAACAGCAAAGCCTTATGAAAATCAAGGTTCATTTGCTTATAAGAAAAAAGCTAGAGAGGCTTGTGGAGCTCTTGGAGATGGAGGCTCGCTCTCTTCGGCATCTTTACCCTACATGAGGTACATGTCTAGGGTAATTAGAACTGTTGATATAGCGAGCCACCTTGTAGACATGCTATTGCTGAGGAATGAGGGTGATTTGAAAATTCTATCCATGTAATTGGCATAAATCTCGCCCATTGAATGTTACCATTGCTTCTTTTTCCTTCACATTATGGCCCACCATTCAAAATGTTTCCTACTTAGAAGTGTGGCTCGTGTTTGCAGAGATGCTGTTGATTTGCAAACCTCCAGCTCCAAGAGGCTATTGTGAGCCTCCTTAGCAAACTCCTCTGCTTGTATAACATTAAAGAAAATATTCTTTTTGCAGGCGCCGGAGATGGGATTGCTTGCTCCAGATTTAGTAGTGTACCTTGACATACAGCCTGAGGTAATTTCTAGTTACAATTTATGATGCTACTGACAAGACTACAAATCATTAAGGAAATTGATGGCTAGAACTCTTGGTTGTGCACCATTTCCAAAATCACAAGTGCTCAAACACTTGCAAGCTTCCAAACGCTGCTGTTTTATATTGAAACCCATAAGTGAGTGTGCTTCGTATTTATCTGATACACTTTCTATTGATTAAAGCCTTTTATTTTCGTCAACTATTATAATTTTCGATTATTTTGTATCTAAAGCGAAAAATTTGATGGGGGCTACTGTTAGTGGCTCAATTTGTACCCACACCAACCTGTGTGGTTCTTGGTCTTTATTGCACATGACAAAACCATCTAAGTCTACTTTCTCTCATCTTATTATCTATTAGAGTTACTCCTAAGTTCGCTCAAATGCTTTCATTTCTTATTCTATCCTCTTTTGCCACCAGCGAATGCAATATTGATAATATTGGTATCGCAGTGGAGAGATATGAAACCTGCCTTTAGTTGCCATTCTTCCTGATATCATCAATAACGTTGTGCAATATCGCAATGTATCGTTGATATTGCAGTACTATGTGATATATTACACATCTCCCTTTGTATATCAAGTGACACATATAATATCAACTGAAACTGACAACCCCATTTTCAAAAAAATCGGAAAAAAACTCAAATACTAATTTCTTCAACTTCTAATATCTTCCTAACGTAAATCTGACCACATCCTTGCAAATCTTTGGAGGAAAAATCTACTTGTTAACGGTCCTCCCTCGACTAATTGTGGGGGCAAAACTGTCCAAAAGCTGCTTAGTTATGTATGCTATAGATAACAATCATAAACAAAAAGAGGGTAGGAGGGTCATCATGGCAATTTTACCACAACCAATGAAACTACTATGAAGATCTTAAATCAAACAATGACATCAATGTATTTTGGTGATGATTTGACATTGAAGTAATGTGAAAATGTCATCATTACGTTTTTACCGTGGATAAATCAAACACGGGAATTGGTGGTCAAATGTAGCTGACGTCAGTAGACATGTAAAGTATTTTGTAATCATTACACAATTCTTTAATTTACCAGGAATTTTGGCAAATCAAACAGGCCCTAAATTGATTTTCAAAAATAAAAAACCATTCTAGATTTACCTGTGAAGTGCTAAATAGGAGAGAATCTTTAACTTGAAATGAAGGGTTCAAACATAATCCAGAAATTCCAAAGCTAGTTCCATTTTGCTGATTGGAAAGGAAGAAGAAGAAGAAGAAGAAACTACAAGCATCCTCATGACTGTAAAACGAACTTTATATTGTATTTACAACTACCATAAACCTTGTAAATTTTTGGCAATGATATGATTAAATCTCAGTCAGAAGAAGAAGAAGAAAAAACTAGAAGCATCCGCATGACTGTAAAACAAACTTTATATTTTATTTAGAAACTACCATAAGACCCCTTGTAAAACTTTGGCAATGATATGATTGAATCTCAGTCATTATAACTCACGAGATTCTAACAAAAAAAAACTCTTTATATAAAACCCTAAACTAAACCTCCTTGACAGCTGGCTAAATTCCACACAATTTGGACATCAAAACTGAATTGTATGCAAAGTCCATATCAGATGCAGCCCTGTTCTGTAGAGGTGCTGACATCAACTGTTCATTAATGGCAGTAGGAATATCAATACTTTGTTTAGACCCCTGCATACACAACCCCTACTGCCGCTGCTTGGGGCTTCCTTTGGATGCTTTATACCAGTGGTTGGACCTGATTTTCTATTGATGCATATGTAGGTTGCCTACTGTATCCCGCTTTCAAACTGTTATGGTCCTGTCCAGATCCTCAATCTATCATGGACTGTCACTTGCTCCTGTGTATACGTTTTGGCTTGGTCCCTTTCTTCATGTTTACATCTTTGCTGATCTGATGGGTGTCGCTGTGGATGGGGATGCCACAAAGATCTCCTAGACTGGAGATTCTAGCCCTTAGGTTGGCGGATGAACAGAAATGGTTTGCAAAAATGTCCGAAGATTGGATGGCTTAGATCTTCCAATCGGAGATATTTGAGACATTCTCAGTTGGTAAAGTCAGCTATATGGATCACATAACCATGGGCCACACTAAGATGCACTGAGCACTTCAGGATTTGTAGTTTATCAGTAACCAATTTCTTGGTACGAAGGTCACTTTTTAGATTTTTCCTTACTAAGCATAGATTTCTTACCATTTTTCTGAAATAGATAATCTTCCATTGATGTGTATCTAAAACTTGTTCGCTGGAAATGAAATTATTTCAGAAAGCAGCAGAGAGAGGAGGATATGGAGGTGAGAGATACGAACAGCTTGAGTTCCAGAGGAAGGTTGCCCAGCACTATCACCTCCTTCACGATGATACGTGGAAGGTAATTCTCATATCTTGATCACTGATCAGAATCAATGCTCACATTTCTGGCTTGGTATTTTTCTGTTCATCTTCTGAGGAAACAGATTTGGGGCAGGGGCTGTGGCTTACCCATTCCGCGGTTTAAAGATTCAAACTCTGATCATAGAGGCCTGCTAGTCATAGGCGCATGCCCTCAGCATCCAGTGTGCTCATCAGGTGGGCCTCACTGTGCGGATGATCTAGCCAGAAAATCAGGCCAGTTCACCAATCAGGTGGACCTTTTGTATATTAAAAGTGGATGGTAAAAAGAAAAAGCCAATGGACAATATTCAACATACACTTGGAACCATCTAGTGAGTGGACTGGCCTGGTTTTTGAGCGGGGTCAGCTACATGGTGGGGCCTTCCTACCAGACAATTGGCTTGGATCTAGGGAGGGGGGATGAGCAAACCTCCCAAGTCCAGACTCCGGACCTTTTCCATATTAATTTGTTACTGCAGTTTCTTAAACAGTAAATTACCAAAAAATTACAATTTGGACATACCGTGGTAAAGATTCTTGTAAATGGGAGAGATTTGTCAGCAGCTATCGTTAATCACTGCTGCTCATCATCATCGTCGTTGTCTTCATTTTCATCTAAGCCTTATCCTAAGTAAGGAGCCATATCCTCACTAAGGGTCCGTTTGGACACACCCTCCAAAAGGGCATTTGAGGCCTAAAAGCTGTTTTGATCTAAACTGTTGCTTATGTGTGCGTTTGGATGTTACTTTGCAAACACCCATCTCATTTTCCATTTGACAAAATAGGAAAAACGTCGGCTTGGCAAGAACCAATCTAATTGGTTCTAGCTGAGTAGACCGAAAAAACAGGCTTTAAACCCCCTTTTTTTGGAAACTCCCTTCTGAGTCAGTGCGTCCAAACAGGCCCTCTATCAAGGACCATATCCTTAGGTTGCATGAAGTGCGTCCAAACAGGCCCTCTATCAAGGACCATATCCTTAGGTTGCATGATGTCAGATTGTCAGGATGAGCTTTGCTCAGTGCACACGCCCGTGCAAACATGTCACAGGTGCAAGATACAATCCATCCATCAGGATGGTCCAACCTTGTACATGTTTTGCCAAAAATAAATCTGGTCTACTCGGCATGTGGGCACCAATAATGGAAACAGGTAGATGGGTTAGAAAACTTCAGCCAAGCCAAGTTTTTCAGAGCGTATGTTTGGTTTACTAAATGTGGCCATTTTCAGAGCCATACGTTTGGTTTACGAAATGCGGGCTACCTGACCCAGTGGATCAACCTGATTCTTGGGCTAAGGCATCAATATAGTTGTGCTGTTCTGATGGGTCGATTGGATCTCGGACTTATTGTGGCACACTGTCACATGTGTGATGTGTACATGGGCTTTATTACACATACGTGGGCTCAGCAAAGCTCTGTCAGGATTCATGAGAAAAGGTTGTGGCCAAAGTTTGGTGCTGGCTGCCAACCTAACTCTACCCTCCTTATCTGGGCTTAGGACTGGCAATGAGAGTGCAAAATTCCCACTGGGCTTAGGACTGGAAATTTCTCCTATTAGAATTCAGCAAATAAAAAACTCTTCAAAAAAATAAAAAAGAAGAAAAGAAAAGTAAAAGATAAAAAAATCCAGCAAATAAAAAGACTTGCTGACCTGGGTCGATAGAGGGCCAAGCTGCCTGCTCTGAGTCTCTGAACCCTGACCAATTAGATTTTTGTTTCTCTTGTTTAGTGGGTGACTCGATAAATGAGTCCCAAGCCAGTCAGCTTAGATAAGTCACAGGCTGGACTGACAATGATTGATTTAATATGATCTTCTTCTCGGCAGTTCCTCTTGTTAAGATGTTTTTAGCCTGAAAATTGCAGATTGTTGATGCCTGCCTTCCAATGGAGAATGTAGAGCAACAACTAAGAGAGCTTGCATTGGAGTGCATCAGCACGTGCCGGAAAGGGAAGCCTGTCTCCTTGCTCTGGTCGCAGTAGGTCTCTTTCTGAAATTAGAATGTAGTACATGAGTTTTTTTTTACTTGCGGTGCCTGGTATCGTTATCCTTATTTGGATAATTAGGACATGTATTCTCTGGCAGATTTTAACAATTCCGTTGTTTGCAGTTGTGGTGCATTCTGTGATCTGGGCCATTCATCAGGTTGTTCCCACTGAATTTCCTCACCCTTTAATGTCAGGCAGATCCATTTATCAGGCTATGACACATGTATGCAGAAATGGATACTTGTAAAGATGATGAGCAACATCTACCGTCAATGCATGAGTCGGCCAGCCTGATTTTACGATCAGATATGCACTGAGGGGCCACAGATGAAAGTCCTGGATCCCATGCATCAGGTGTGCATTTGTATTTGACACTCGACAATGGTGTCTGGGAACAGCATTCCTCTTCTTATATACATCATGGGTGTTTGAACTGAGCTGTGATAGTAGATTTGTGCCATTGATCATTTCAGATTCTGCTTCCTTTTCCAATTGTGTATGTATGTGTGTATTATTTATTTATCTGTTTTGTTCAAAATTAGGAGTGGCGAAGAGCCGGCCGGCATCTTGTAATACCTCCAAATAACAAACTTCCTAGCTATGGAAAGAAAAGGGTTGGCCAGTCGGGCTCCTGGCCCTACCTCGACACTAGCCAGGTTTGTGCCTGATTGTTAGTCCTGTGGTTTTGGCTGGTCTCCATGATCCTGATTGTCCAGCTGTTTTAGGGATATCACTGTTATGGTCTGAATTCAAACCAGTATGGAAATGAGGTGAACCTGATCTGATACTGACAAGCTCGATCACACAACAGCTGATGCTGCTACTCAATGTACGTTGTAACCCACCAGATGAGTGGATTGGATTTCTTCCAATTTTCTGTGCAGGAGATCTTCATGGCATGAACCACCATTTTCAAGGCTCCAATTTTGCACTGAAATAACACTTACGGAGTATGAAATTACAAAAGACTACCTACCAAATATAGAATTTATAATCCAGTACCTTTTTCAAAAACGGTTTCAATAAGCTACCCTATTAAGTATTTTCATTGGAATACCTTCCATTAGATTTCTTAACCCAAGTTGGGGCCGGGTGAGCTATGATGTTTATGTGAAATCCAAGCGGACAACCAGGTGCATCATCCCATGTTAGCCTGGCGGTAGGTGGACAGGATTCCAAACAATGTATAGGACAACCCTCACCCTCTAACCGTTTCCCTTCGTGTGGCCCACCTGAATCATGGATGGGCCTAATGTTTGGCCCTGACGCCTAAACTTTGGTTTGGCATATAATGGTTGGAGTGGATTTTATATAGTCATCACGATGGGCCTTGTAAAAAAGTCAAGGGTAGATGTCTCTCTCCTAACTATTTACTTTGGTGTGGCCTCTTTAATAACATTTTAGCCTAATTTCTTTGCAACCTAAAGTGGAATTAAACATGCAACAGTGGGAATGGATCTTACATATTCATCACAGCATACCTGTAAAAAAAAAAAGGCCCATAGGTTAGGCATCCCATAAAATCCCTTGTAAATCTCTGTTTTTTGAACAAATATGCGGCTGCCATGATGGGTATGTGAAACCCATTTCAATTATTACATATGTAATCTGACATAAAAATAAAAAATAAAAAATAAGCTAACTCGTGATTTAGGTGGGCCACAAACAGTTGGGAGAGAGATTTCAACCCTTAATTTTTACAGTGCCCATCGTGATGATTATATGAAATCTACTCCAACCATTAGATCACACACCAAAATTTAGACTTGCACTTAAACGTCAGGGCCATCCGTAATTCAGGTGGGCCACACTAAGAGAAATAGTTTGGAGAGGGAAGATTGCCTTGCACAATGTTTACAATCTTATGGTCCACTTGAATCACGAGTGGTGTTGATTTTTGGCCCTGGTCCCAAGATTAAGGCCCATGGTGGTTTGGGTGGATTGCACATAAACAACAAGGTGGGGCTTACTCGAGATGTAGATGGCCCACCCCAACTTCTTATAAGAAACTAGGGGGAAGTATTAATAAGATAGTTTATTAAAATCCTTTTTTAAAAATATCGGAACGTAAATTCCATATTAAATAGGCGGTTTTTATTTATTTATATTCCCTAAGGCCCTGTTTGGGCAACGGGATTAGAAGGGCTTAGGTGGGATTGGATTCATCTGGTTCCGTGCCAATTCCACTCCATGTTTGGAGAAGCTTGGAATTAGATCGGATGGAATTGCATTGGGTCCCATGCCAATTTCACTCAATGCTTGCAAGTTGTGTAGGTCCCACCCTGATGTGTGGGCTATATCCACACTGTCCACCCATTTTTTGAGATTATTTTAGAGCATGGACCAAAAATCAGGTAATTCTAAAGCTCAAGTGGACCCACCACTGAAAGCAACGGGGATTGAATACTTACCGTTGAAAACTTCTTTGGGGCCACATAAGTTTTGGATCTACCTCATTTTTCAGCCCATACCATAAAATGAGGTTACAAAACAAATGAACGGTTTAGATATAATACGTGTGTGTTATTTTGGTAATTTCAAATGATGGTGAGTATATCCATTCAATGTTCCACCGTATTACCAACAAAGCAGAGCATTAATCTAATCCCATGGAATCAGGTGACAATCCCTGCCATGGGTAATAATGATGTTTTTTTTAATACAATCCCACCTAATCCCTTCTAATCCTGTTGCCCAAACAGGGCCTAAAGATAATGGATAAGAAAGGTAAGAAGCACAGTTTAATGAAAGTGGACTGGGTGGAAATTTATTAGGCCACATGACTGGTTGTAATTAAATACCGAACAACTTTCAACCATACTTTGTGCCGGACATATTTGAGTGTGGCACGTGGCTTAATTAAATTCTGCCGCCTTATACTCCCCATAACCCATCTACATCTCATTTTAATGTGGATATTTTGAATGCTGATTGGGTAATACCTGTGCTTGGATTGAACTTCCAACTCTAATACGGTGGAATTTGATTGGAGGGCAGGCATTATCATTATCGAAGATGAGGCAGGTTTGAAATTTGTTGGGTTTAGTCCACCAGACCATCTCTGACAGTAACATGCTACCAATCAAATCCTGTAGCTTTACGGGAGCGGAGGCAGTTTAGTCCACGTAGGGCTGAAGCAGTACCCGATCTATGGCTAGGCTTTTTCTCGGTTACAATAGTCAACAATGGAATATATGGATGCCACGTGTCATAAATCTGTTCGAGGATCACATGGATGAGCTGTCCACTATACGAGTTGATACGGTTGAACCTTCTCTTTGCAATACACGTTGCAAGATAATGTGTCGATCAGGACTGTCCATCTACTGTCCTTTATCACGGATGGCCCATGTTTAAAACATGAAAGTAATCAGACGATCACCCTTGGCTCTTTTTATACACCACCATCGCTTTCAATTTCATCGCTTTGAAAGCAAAACTATTCGATGGCTAGGATCACCCGGTATATCTGTGCCTTGAACCAATTTCCACCCATATCAGGCCCACTAGATTTACAAGCCCCATGGTCACGTCACCATGCCACGTGTACTGTAGAGAGAAGGTCTTCCGTTTCTCTTCTTCCTACTCTACCTACTCAACCGTATAATTACTGGTCAATGGTCATATCGTCGACCACGCGGCACGGATTTGGTGGATCCTTGGCTCCACCAAGGTGGTCGGATCCCTGACTGTGGGGCCCACCTCGATGCATGTTCCTTACATCCACACTGTCCATCTGTTTTTACAGCTTATTTTAGAGAATTTTCCAAAAGCAGAAGTAGATCTAAGTCTCAGATAGACCACACCACGAAAAAATAGTGGTTATTGACCATTAAAAATTTGTTGTACGCCACAAAAGTTTTGGATCAAGCTGATATTGGTATGTACCTTCATCCAGGTCTTTGTGACCTTATCAACAGGTTGGATGGAAAACAAACATTCCGGTGGCCCCCTAGAAGTTTCTAATAGTGTTTAATCAATAACCACTGTTTCCTGTGGTGTGGACCACCTAGAATTTGGATCAATTTTAGTTTTGGAATAGTATCCCAAAATGAGCTTTCAAAACGGATGGACGGTGTGGATGTAAGGAAAATACATCAATGTGGGTCCGATAGTCAGGAATCCAACGAAGCGGTCCCCCTCTTAAAGCTACATTGATGAAGAATCCTAACAATCCGATTGATGGCTACGAAGTGACTGGTCAAAAGTAAAGCAGTGAGTGTTCCAGATTTGAAGGTCAGTCTGATTGCCGTACAATTATGCCATGTGTACGGTTGAGCCGGGATCATTTTTTAAATGGTGCGAGTGTATCATAGGAGTGTAGCTAGGTATACATAATAGCGTGATGGACACAACGACCTACCACTGTCACCGTATTGATGCCTTGGCCCAAGAATCAGGGCCATCTACTAATCAGGTGGGCCACGGTTTGAAAAACAAATATGCGGCTCTAAAAAAAACTAGGCTGAAGTTCACTAACCCAGCCACCTGCTTCCCAATATCGGGGCCTATATGCTGATTGGACCGGATTTTATTTTCGCGAAAAACATGTAGAAGGTTGGATGGAATAGATCTCGCACGTATGTGTGCCATGCTGGCACATGTGCAGTGTGTACAGAGTCTATTCGTAATTTCCTTTTTAAAGACAATTTAGTATAAAGACCTACCTTTTGGATGAATTCTAAAAACAAGCTTGTTTTAATGCTATTTTCTAAAACTTGCCTGACATTTTAAGATAAGGTAAAAGAAATCATGTAAATAACTTTGACTCAGCAGCCCTCATATGTTAATGTAGTGTTTTGTGCACATTATTTTTCAATAACATGAGTCCATGTATCGTATAGTCAGTTGAGCCCTAATAAGCTGAAGATCGAAGACAAAAGTAGAGGTCGAGCATCAAGAGAAAAGAATATGTATATGAGTGCTTTGGTGACCTTATCCCTTGACCCAAAATAATCTAAACTTCTAGATGATTTCAACCTTAATAGGTAAACCTTTTATCGATCACCCTTTAACTCATAAGGGTCTCATTTGATCATCCTTATATCAGTTTTAGAGGTCGCTAGTTGCTAAAAAATATGTACAATTTCAGTAACCTTCGGTTCCACTGAACCCATATTCGGTTTAACCGAAATGGGCTAAAATAGGACAACATGATGTGGCATAATTTCAAGTAATTCAGTTGTAACTGAATGTCACATTCGGTCCCACCAAATACCACTTTTGGTGTGACAGAAAGTGCCCAAGCCTTTCCAACGACTTTCCTGTGTTATTTGGTGTGACGAATCCTAATTCGGTGCGATCGAAGACTAGTAGTTTTTGCCCATTTTATGACTGTTGGAACTCGATTAATTTATAAATAAGATTCAGTTTTTAGACATTTTAGAGGGTTTTTGGTGCAATTGAAGAAAGTTGGTTCCTCAATCAGATCCCACACCTTAAGCCATGAGATTTGATTAATCTTCTTGAGCTTTACCACTCTGATAAGGATTCTAGTTTCAATGTTGAAGATGAACTCGATCTCTATTATTTTTTAGAGATTAAACCCAATCTTATTGGTATATCTTATTTTTAAACTCTTTATGAGACCCTTCTAGATGAATTGCCTAGGCTTGAGAACTTCTTATTAGTTGTAGGGGATTCGCCATTCCTCGCATAACCTTGGTCATTGCATCGGAGCATCTCATGCAAGGTATTTGACGTTGGAGCTGAAGTATTGCCAACGTAGTAGCATCAACGATCGGGGGAGCAAAGGGGAGCTGATTGAAGTGCTGGAGAGTATCGATCAAGCAACCTGAGAAAGCCCTACAAAGTGGGCTCAATCCGACAAGTAAGTTATCATTTGCAAGAGTCTATGTATACTCATTCCTTATGTAAGTGGACTCAATCCGACATGTAAGTTGTCATTTGTAAGAGTCCATGTACACTCATTCCTTATGTAAGTGGGCTCAATCCGACAAGTTAGTTGTCATTTGTAAGAGTCCATGTACACTCATTCCTTATGTATGAATTAGTGTAAAGATTAAATTGCCAAACTCGATTAGGTACTTATGTAAGACTTTGGTTATTGTGTAGGACATAAATCAAAGTCCTTGTGTAGGCCACTAGACATGAGTGTATATGTGTTAGTCTTCGAGGGATACTCCAACAATAGTAAATGTAAGTCCTTTGATTAGGACCGATGTTATTGGTTAGCAAATAGAAAACCAACTCAAGTCTCTTGCGGGAGCATCTGGTGGGAGTGTACACTAGGAACCTTGTGTAGGACTGCAAAAGTTAGAGGTGAACCCGAGTTAAAACCTCTGATAGTGAAATCCGGTACACTCATGGGTTGAGTGCGTTCGCCAAGAGTGGAGTAGGGAAATCGAACCACTATACATGCTTGTGTTTGAAATTGTTATCTGAGTATTTGTTTAATCATGCTTATGTGATTGTTTAGATGAATTATATATATGCATGATTAGATGAATGCTAGGGATTGATAATTATCACATCCTACACACACATGTATATTATCATGTTTATAGAGTAGTTGCTTTATTGCGACATTTTTTTTTTATAGTTTATGCGATTAGACCCACTAATGGCTTGAAAGCCTTAGTGCTAAATTGCTTTACTTAGTTTAATTTTCACATTAGTTTAAGTTAAGCAATTTTTTTTAATAGGCATAATTTTTATTTGGTCCTAATCACGCCGCTTTTAAAACATAGCCATCATTCCTTAGCTCCACCAAGCTTTCGCATGTAGTCGTGGTATTCTATTCCACGCAATTTCATTATAGAACTCCGTTTGTTGCCTTTTAAAAAGACAATAATGCCCTTCGACCCTTTTTCCTTGCGGGGCTTGTAGAATCCACTCGTTTGGTCGAAAGTTCATGGGCAGAGAAGGTAGGTAGGAGCCACTATGATGTTTGTGAGAAATCCACTCCATTCATCCGTTTTTCGTGTTCATTTTTGGATATGCAGAAAAAAATGAGCCAGATCTATAATCGATGTAGTCCACATGAGAGGAAACAATGGAATTGAGCAACCACCATTGAAACATTTTTATGGCCACAAAAGTTTTGTATTAGGATTAGTTTTTTTTTTTTGTCTTTTCAATTCATCCCAGTGGGAATGACGTTATAAATGGTTTGGATGGCATATAAACTTCAAGGTGGAGCCCAAGAAGGTTTCAATGGTAGGCATTTCATTTCTCAGTTTTCCCTCACGTATGGCCCACTTTAGTCTTGGATTTGGCTCATTTTTGGTCGCATGTCCTAAAATGAGCTTGCAAAACAGATAAACAAGGTGGATTACTCATAGACATCATAGTGGGCCCCACCTAACTTCCCAGTGTAACTTCTTTCAAAAGTCTTTTGCAGGAAATACGAACCAACGGACTAGCGAGGAGGGCAGAAGCGGATTGCTTGGTGTGCCACACACTGCTGACCAACATGTGGCAAACATATGTGGCCCCACCATGATGTATGTGTTATATCCACACAGACTATCTATTTTTTTTTTTAATATAATTTCAGAGCATGAGATAAAAATGAGGCGGATACATATCATAGGTGGACCACACTATAGAGAACACCGGAGACAATGAGGCCTACTGTTGACAACTTCCTAGGGTAGAGAAGCTTTGGATCAAGCTAATAGTTGTATTTTCCCTTCATCCTTGTCTCATCCTTGTTCGTGAGACCTTGTGAACAGGTTAGATGGCAAAAAAACATCATGGTGGGCTCTAGGAAGTTTCAACGAAGGGAGTCATTGTTCCCATTACTCTTTATGGTGCGATCCACTTGAGCTTTGAGTTTGCCTCATTTTTGAGTTCAAGCCTTAAAATGGTCTTGTAAAATGGATGGGTAATGTGAATATAACACCAAAATATGGATGAGCGGATGCGATCGGTTGCAAAAGCGAGCCCACCAATGAACCTGCAAAGATAAGATGAAGAAGACAACGTGGGTGCGGATAACGGCCGTGGACCCTCCGATGCCTAAGTCAGGCAGGTTGACTCGAGTTGAAAAAGGATTAAGCTAGGGTTTTTGTCTCTTACCTTCCTTCAATTGCAGTGGGAGTACTTATAGGGTCCATTGGATAATGTTGAGATCATGTATCTTGTGGGATTCATAAGATACGCTGGAAGATCTTATCTGGATATGGATCTCCCTCCGGATTTATCGTTGAGCCCACCTTGGTCGGTGTGATCTTTGGATATGTCGGATCTGATCTCTTGATTCAGGGCGGGATATTCTCCGAGATCCTTGCCCAGCCTTGGTGGTGGTTGACCTGTTCAACTTGGGAAATGGCTCTTGCAACCGAGCTCTGCCTTCAAGGAGCTCAACTCGGGGTTAACTCGGGGATAATCTCTCCATCGAGAGGATCATTAACCATATCTTCCTAGCTCTCCGAGCTTTATGCCTTGTTAGTTTAGGAAACTTGTCCTGGTGTTCATCCTATGGTTGGTTATGCTTTCTGTACGGTAGCCACAACAGTTGCCCCCCACTTCCAAGCTCATCCTACATGTTCTTGGAAAGTAAGAGCTTAGACTTGTCTAGAAGTGCGAGAACTAAAATTTAAATTTCAAGTAGCTTGGTCTTCTTAAAATTTTAAATCAAGCCCGGGTTTATCGTTTACTGGCGAGGGCGGGAGCTGAAAAGGCATTACTTGACAAGAAATCCAAAAAAGGCATGATAGTGATCGCGAGATACGAGGGGATGTGCATTAAGGCCAGACACCATTTTGACTTTAGATGGATCGAGGACTGACAGCTGTCACTTGAGCCATCGTATTTTCACTCAGGCCAACCTCGCACTGCCACGTCGAGGGTCACGTGTTGAGACTTAAATATTGCATATTTAAACCTTCAATTACATTAGTTTTTCTACTATTTAATTGATAATTTGATTTAATTATATTCGTTTATGTCATGCGAGGTATTTCAGAAGCCTATGATGAATATGCGCTTAAAAGGATGGATTTAGAGCTCAAAAGAAGATAATGAAGAATTAGAGATTTGGAAGTCATTAATGAAGAATTCACATGCCAAAGATCCAAGGAAACCAAGTGAGGAATGAAGAAAATCGAAGGTTTGAAGTGAAAGAAAGGAATCCTGAAAATTGGTTAGAAAAATGATATTCTGAAATTCTGAGTCTAAAAAGAGAAGTCGCGAAATAATTCCAAAACAGACTTCGGTTAGATCGAAATTGCGCAAAATAGTCCAGTGAGAAAGTGAAAATTTCAACCTTAATTCGGTCTGACCAAAGCCAACTTCGGTCCGACCGAAGCTAAATTCGGTCCAACCTAAATTTGATAGATTTTGCACAGATTTTTCATATGCGACTTCGATCCGATCGAAGTGTAACAGAAGTGTGTAAATCCAAGGTCGGTTTGCGAAATCTCCAAGTCAGTGCGAAAGTTGGAGTTCTACAACTATAAATAGGAGTCTCTAGGACGTTCCAAAGCATCTTTAGGGTTTGGAAATGGAGAGAAGGCCAAGGTGAAGCGCTGACAACGTTCTTCCACTTCAATTTTTTAACAGGTTTTAGTTGATCTTTTGTTTTTCTTCTAGGATGTTAGTCTTCTTAGGCTAATTTCTTAGCTAAGGCTAATGGATGAAACTTATAGTTTATTTTGATGTTTATCTTACTTTGATTCAAGTTTATGGTTAAACTTCCATTGATTTCTAGTTTGAAAAAAAGAATATTTCCAATTTTCTGTGGTTTATTGTGACTCCAATTACAGTAGATGCTTGGAAAGCTTTTAATATCTTCTTATCTATTTTGCATTTGTGTGATCCGTAAAATTCATTACTTACCATTGTCACCCAGGCATGGTAGATGGTTGAATTCCCTGCGATCATCACATTGGTGCTTCATGAGGGAACTAATCCAATGAAAGTTCAAATTCTGTTTTAACCGCTCTATCATTTGATTGGATAGGATAGAACTTCGATTCCAATCGAGTTATCGTTAAATCAAGTAGATTAATATTGAGATTGCTATAAGTGGATTCTTGGATCCTTAGTCTTTTATATTTATTATTCAAAACCTTTTTTTCTAAATTGCTGGATTAAAAAGCCAGACCAACCAAGTTTGACTTAGACTAGTTCTAAACCGTGTTCCCCATTCCATGTGGATTCGATCTTGTTCTCACTGAGTTATTACTACATCGTGACCCTGTAGTTGGGGTTGTGAACAACACGACAACCGAAGCGTTACCTCAAGCCCACGTAGTGCCGTACGAGAATAAATAGTTGCCAAGGGGATTTTATAAATACTGCCATCCCCCCTTCTTTTTTTTTTTGTTAATCTATTTTGCGAAGCCCAAGCTCTACCGACCTGCGTTTAGCCTCCACTTCGGTCTAAGAGTTCTCTCCTTTGATCTTAAGGCACCTGGTTGTACTCCTATGCTGGGGATTATGTCATGTGCTTGAGGAGGAGGTGGATTCTTTGTTGTCTCTGCATTAAGAGCAACTATTTTAAGCGGTGGCGACCTTAGCTGTAAAGGTGTGTTAGTAGTCTGTAGACTTTTTTCATTTTATCCTTCTTTTTTCCTTTTGGTAGACTAACCTTGGTCTTTTTTATGTTGTAGGAGGCTCTCGGGGTCATCGCCCTTCGCCAATTTACCCTTGACCTAATGGTTAGGTTCAAGGAGGCTGAGCACCTGTTGACCACTGCTCTTGCCAACCTTGAGGCGAAGGCCCGAGAGCTAACATCGGCTGTGTTCGACTTAGGAGAGCTTCGGGGCGCTCTCCATATGTCCGAGGGAGAACAGGAAGCTCCCTCTTTCAACTGATGGAGGAGTGTTAGCATTGTGCCATGCTGCTGGCTAGTGGAGCCGAGTTAGAGGCTGAGGTGGAGGGAGCGAAGACATTGGAAGCCGAGGCCGAGGCTAGCATCTAGGCCAATGAGGCAATAGTGGTAGAGACATACAAAGTCTCTGAGGCTCATCACACAGAGCTGGAGGAGATCTTAAATACAGCCTTCCCTAATTGTTGAGAGGAGGTTTAAGGTCATTTCCTTGAGCTCAACCTAACATGGATGGATGAGGAAGAGGGCTCGGGGGAGACTGCTGCCCTTGCCACCAACGTTGCTCCCATCATTGAGCTGGAGCGGCTTCCACTGGCCTAGGCATTTATATGTATTTTCTCCCATTTGTAGAAGATAGCTCTGTATACTTTTCATCAAATTTAATGAAGAAAATAATTTTTGCTCAGAACCCTTGTTTGTTCAAGTTTGTGCTATTGCGTTGCTTGCTGGTGTATGCCCCTCCTGCCTTTTTGGCTCCCCTTCTCACTCTCGAGCTTGGTCCATCCAGGTTTAGAAGTGGGGTAGTAAGAAATGATTAGGGATTGGGTCTTTTAGTGGTCTCCTCGGGAACGTTTTGTCCCGATCACTTGAGCGGACTTCAAGTGTTTACATCTGGGCTGTGCCCCTTGGGTTGGTTACCTTATCAGGGTAACGAGCTTGCTCAAAGAGTGCCTTACTTGGCTTCCCCCTTGTCACGATCATTTCGGCTTTTTGGCCACCGAGCATTTCATAGTTGGAAAGGTACCTTCATGGGTTTAGTCCTTCTTGGACTCTTTAGCTATTGTGTCGGTCACATAGGGACAGTAGATTATGAATGTAGGAAAATGTGCTTTTCTTTCTTTCTTTTTTTTTTTTTTTCATAAAGGAGGTTGCAAGTAGTAGATACCTGAGGTGTATTGTCAACCAAGCACACTTAATGTGCCTGTAAAACTCCTCCAATTAGCTACTACTGATAGTAGAATCTCAAATGTTCGACATTCTATGAATGAAGCAAGGCCTACACCTGCATGTCCTCCAACCGGTATGTCCTTGGTCGGGCTATACCAATGACCTTGTAGGGTCCTTCCTAGCTCGGTCCCAGGGCTCTTGAACCGGGCTCCTTAGTATTCAGGGAAACTTCTCGGAGTATCAGATCTCCTACCTTGAATCTTCGCTGCTTGACTCTTGAATTATAGTACTGAGCATCTCTTTATTGGTAGGCGGCGACTCTTATTTGCGTAGTCCCTGAGTTCCTCAAGAAATTCGACACTCAAAAACATTCAGTCGTCGTTCCCCTCCAGTCAAAATAGTTCAGTTTGTCTTTATAGGATTCTAATTTCCATTGGGACCATAACTTCTGCGCCGAAGGCTAAAGAGAAAGGAGTCTCCCTGGTAGTTGATCTAGCAGTGGTTCAATATGCCCATAAAACATGCGACAACTTCTCCACCCAAGCCCATTTAAATCTCTCAAGCTTAGTTTTAAGGTGGCGTTTGATGATCTTATTAATTGCCTCTACCTGACCATTAGCTTGGGGGTGTCGAGGTGAGGCGAAAGTGTTGCAAATACCGAGTTTTTCATGCAATCCTCGGAACCTGGCGTTGTCGAACTGCCTACATTATCAATAACGATAGTATGGGGGATGTCGAATTTACATACGATGTTCTTCCAGATGAAGTTAGTTGTCTTTTGCTCGATGATCCGAGCTAAACGTTTGGCCTTGACCCACTTGGTGAAGTAGTCGACAGCGACAATAGCGAACTTGGTTTTCCCCTTGCCAATCGGAAAGGGTCCAATGATATCGACTCCCCACTTTGTAAGGCACGCTCATCGGGGTCATCTGCTCAAGTGGTTGACGTGGTACTGCTGCGAAACGCTGTCACTTATCACATTTCCTTGCAAACTGCTTGTCATCCTTGTACATCGTGGGCCAATAATACCTTTGTTGGGTTACTTTATGTGCCAGGGCTCTCCCTCCTGAATGATTTCCACAGATGCCTTTGTAGATTTCTCTCAAAATGTATTCGGCTTCATCTGGTTGTAGGCACCTCAGGTAGGGTAGTGAAAATCCCTTCTTGTACAAGACATCTCCCAGCATTGTGTACCTAGTAGATCACTACCTATTCTTTTGAGCCTTCAATTTGTCCACAAGTAGTTGATCCTGCCATAGGTAGCGTATGATGGGATCTACCCAGCTCGGTGTATGGTTAATCAGGAGGGCTACTTTCTGGTCAGGAAGACTAATGCTCATCTCAGGCGAGACAATCTTGGCGAGGTTGGTGTCGATGGCTGAGGCCAGCTTGGCCAAAGACTGCTCAATGGAGTTCTCAGATATCGGGACTTGTATGACTACGTATTCATCTGTAACACCTCAATTCCGAAACCTGAGTACACTACTCGTTTTCCAAAAAACCTGAGTATTAACCTTTAAAAATAGCCCAAATTTCATGTGTATTTTTTTTCTTTATCAAAGTTAGCAGTTTAGTGGAATAAAAATAAATCAAGCATAAAAGGAAGCCCAAATATACGTATCAATATTCAAGTGGCTGCCCGAAGGCTTATACAAACTTATGTCTCATAACTAAAAATTAAACAATCAAATGATAAAAGTAGACTAGAAATTACAGCCACATAGTCATCAATCTCTCTATGCGACGCACCAGAGTCAACCCGTACATCATCCACATATCCTGCGCACTGAATATGGCTTGATAGCGTCAATGGCTATCCTAGTGAGGTATAACCCCTAAGATTTATTAAACATCAAGATAATTAAGCATAGTTTTCAGGAACAATATATAATGAATATTTTGCAATAATCATCATAGGAATAAGACAAAGTTCATCAGATACATAAACATTAAATAAATTTTACAATGGTATTCTTAGTTAAATGCATGAATGCATGCATATGCTCATAGACCTAGGGATGCTCATCCAGCTGGTAAAAGGTCGCCCAAGGAGAACTAGCCATCGGAAAAAGTACTCAAGGTACGTCCAAGAGACACTAGTTATCCGGAAAAGACCATGCAACGAGGATACCCAAGGTGACCTAGCTTTCTAGAAGAGTATTCTATGATACGCCCAAGGAAAACTAGACACCCGAAAAAGTCCATATGAAAAGGATAACCCGTGGTAGTCGAATGCATGCGACGATAGCATAGGATCACTCGGTGAAGTACTTTACGGTACGACCCATAGTGTCCTAAGAGAACCCCGTGTCTTATATCGACCACCAATGAAATGTATAATTAGCTCAACCATTATTATTTCAATCACAATCAGCCATTTTATGAAATCTTAAAGATCACTATGAGGGTTTGTCACCCAGCATAGGCCAACAAACTTGGTATAATATCCCATGTCAACATCCTCAACTCATGGAAATCTAACAATAAGGTGTTTTAAAGGTGACCTCGACAACTAGTGGCCAATTATAGTTCAACAAGTGGAACTTATCATCGCAGGGTTATACAAAAATGATTCATCAAAGCCGCAACAGGGCAAATAGTCAATTAAAGCCATATATGGCAAATAGTCCATTCCAGTATGCGATAGAAAGAGATTATTCTCCAAAGCTACAAGGGCACAAGCGATCCACAAGATGGTAAGTTTATGACATAATCTCAATTAGACCATACACAATTTGCGACTAATTTGAGAACCTCCAAAATATCATAAGTTACTTGAAGTGGCAAAATATGCCATGAACAACATCGATAGCAGTTACACATTTAAGGAACTTATCTTAAACTATAATAGAGATGTTTGTAATCCATAACATGTTCAGATACATGAATTTAAATCCAATCATCATTTATTTGTAAATAATTACTCATTTAGAGTCTACGTTTATCATCATTTCTACTTAACACTATGTTAAGCAATCAATTAATATAAATGAATGAAGATAAATGAACAAGGCTAATTATCATGATGTAGCAAAGCTTAAAGGGTGATCCTCACCTTTCAAGTCGAATTTACTTACTTATATTGCATCCTAAGCATGGTGACTCATTTGAGTTGGTTTCCAATGCAACTTGGTACCTATTTCACAATCTATGGAGACGTTTGGGAGTTAACATTTCCTATATTTCAAATAAAGGTCTAGATTAATTTTTCTCAATTTAAAACAAGATTTAACTCTAAAATTCATGAGATCAAAACTCACCAAACTTGATTGTTGACTTGGCGACTTGACTTAGGTGAGTCACACGATGTTCGCTTGCTCTCTTTTCTCTCCTTTCTTCTTCTTTCCCTTCCTTATTCTTTTCTTTTTTCTTCCTTTACTGAGAACTTCCAGCAGGGTATGGACCCAACCAGATAGTGAGTCAGAGACCTGACTTAGTTTTGAACCGAGTCGACTCAGAGACTCGCCCTATTTTTTCTTCTCTCTGATCTTCTTCTTCTTTCTCCATTTGTTTTCTCTCTTTCTCTCTCTTTTTCATCTTTGTATGCCCAAATGAGTCCGAACTAGTCCCGCATTCACCGTGACTCAAATCGGATTGATTCGAGTCAGCGAGTCACTGACTCGCCCATCTTCTCGCACTCTCTCTGATTTCCTTCCTTCCTTTTCTTTTCTTCTTCTTCGTCTGCTTCCTTTTTCTCCTTCTCTTTCTCACAGCCTGTTCACACCCCAAGTATAGGGTTGTGATGTAGTAATAATCTCGGTAAGATCGAGGTCGAATCCATAGGGACTGAACCTTATACGTAATCTGAAAGTAACTAGAACTAGAACTAGAACTAGAAGAAGATATGATCTAAATCAGGAAAATTTAAGAGAATAATGGTGAACTAATTAATTAAAACTTGTAAAATTCAAAGATGGAAAATTAGGGTGCCAAGATCCACTTGTAGAGATTAGAGAGATTTATGCTTGATTCACGAACACAACTGGATTTAGAGTCCCATTTTCATCCAGTTGGAAGATATAACATTAAAAACCAAATCTGAACTTCCTTTGATCCAATTTTCAAGAGATTAGAGGTATGAGAATTAGAATTGATTCCATCACAAAACCATGTCGATGAGACAAAGCAGACAACATAATTTAACCAATCGACATCTAATCTGAGAGAATTATGAACGTTAGGAAAGTTTCCATCATCCAACCATGTCCATGAGACGATGGTGAACAACAGGGCTTCTTAACTTCACAATCATAATAATGAAAAGGACATGCTCAGAGCTATCGCAAATCCATTGTAATTTAAGTCACAATAAATCATTAAAAACTAAAAACATTCCTTAAAATCAAACTATAATCAAAGAGAAGTCATTAAACATGAATCAAAGGCAAAGAAATAGTCCCATCACACTATAAGCTTCACCTCTTAGCCCTAGCTAAGAGGTTTAGCTCATCATAGACATGATGACGCTAAATTCTCAGAAAAACATTAAAAGAAAAGAAGAAACCAAAGAGGGAAGAAGAAACTCCCAGTCGGCCACGCTTTCTCTCTCTCTCTCTCTCTCTCTCTCTCTCTCTTCTCTTTCTTCTCCTTGCTTACGTCCTTGGATATCTTCCAAGCTCTCTCTCTTCTCTCCTTTTATAAGTAGCAAGGGGTGATGGAGGGCTAGAAGTCGGCGTGCGAGTGCGTAACTCGTACGCATGTTGCGTGGTAGTGACGGTGGAAGAAACGCACCAACTTGCGTTTAGATCTTGGTTTTGGCAAATGGAGCGCCGAAAAACTGAGTTTTTCTCCATGGTTGGGGTAAAGACCCCCTTTCCAGACTTCTGGACGGTTTGGATCTTGCATCTGATCACGATATGGACCTTACAATTCCCCGCAACATTCGGTTTTCCCGGACGTTCGTTGCATGCGAAAACTCTTACGCTGACGTGTTCGGTGGGCCCCACAGTGATGTTTTCAGAGAAATTCACCCTGTTCATTGGATTCTTGGTGAAATTTTGATTGGAAAGGAGTGGTTTTGGTCGAGTTTTGGTGCAGCCCACTGTATCAAATCAGCCCGCCGTTCATCCTACGTTTGACGGTGATCTACGTGTGTACGAGTGCATGGGACCAAAAGGCCACCATGGTTTCGGTGCACGGTGTTCACACCACTCATGGTGGGGTCCACTGCGATGTTTATGAGAAATTCGCTCCGCCCATCCTCCTCATCTTGTTTAAGGGGTTAAGACCGAGATTGAGGCATATCCAGAGATCAAGTGGGCCCCAGATCGATGGTTTATGTGCTGATCTGTCCGTTGGACCACTTTCACGAAGATCTAATAGTTAAAATTTTTTGTGTACAGTTACTTTATGGTCCTCAGGCCATATATAAAGTTTCGAGCCAAACGGATGATGAGAACCCTGTGATGTTGCATTCAAGACAACTTTCAGGCCCATTTAACTTCAAGCACTTGATTTTCTCGAATTTTTGGCGTGTAAATTCTTTCATCTCGGTCCCCTAAGATCCGTCCCTTGCCTTGGTGATTCTGGAGCATTAAATCCTTGCTTTTAGTACCATTTTTTTCAGTCCAGGCTCCTAAATTCATCTTGCAACACAAACATGATTAAAATAGGATGTTAAACATTATCATGTTCATAAAAGCGGGTAATAATTGGGGTCTAATATGCAATATTTGGCCCTCAACACAATCCCTAACTAGCATTTTACTAGTCCCGAGCAAAGTATGTGAAAAATATTTTAAGAATTACGGGACAATTTCTATAAACTCGAGTGATTTTTGAAAAACAATCCAGTCAATAGAATTCTAAGATTCATGAATGTTGGACATTACTGTCTCTTAGGTTTAAGTACATGGTAAACTTCATAGTCAAGTTCAAAGTAATAATCCATCCATTAGAAAAATTCTAAACATTGAGTTCCATGGGTGTATAGTGTAACCCTGACTTATCACAATTAAAGGTTCAATTCTCAATTTTCATGATATCATTGGTAACCAACAAGAGCATTCCGGATAACCAAACCTAAACTGAAACTTGCCTTATAGTTCAACTTTTTTATTCTTCCAGCTTTTGATTTTTTCCATTTATGGCTTTACGCTGTGTCAACCTTTTTAAAGATCTTTAACAGGTAGCCGTTTTCGAACACAATTGTTTTTTAGCTGGGTAATTTTTTTTTTTTGATGAACATGACGGACAACTTCCCCAGGTTGGTTCCTTCCATGCTTAGAGATTTTTAGGTTAATAATTCAATATCAAACTGAAACCTTAATGTGTAAGATAGATGTGAGATGTGAAATCATGACTCAATCAATGTTTAAAATTTCTAATCATGGATTAACAATTCGAACTTAACTGTGAAATCTAACAGATAGCTGAATCCAAGAGTCATAAATTACCAATATTACGAATCTTATACTTCTAAATCAAAGATGGCCGTCAAAATCACTTCGAATCCACAAAAATTTCCAAAAAAATTTGAAAAAATTTCACAATATTCACAATTTGTGCTCAAGACTAAGAAAATACTAATTAGGTAACCTAATCTCCCATCCCCAACCTAAAATCTACATTGTCCTTAATGTAAAAGTTATGAGCATACAATGCACATGAGACAACGAAAGTAAAGGAAAAGTGATGGAAAGATAGTACCTAATGAAGGAAATTGAATGGCTTTTTCCAAAGAGATCTTAGCGTGAAGGTGGGTCAGCACAAGAGTGAAACCACAAAAGTAAACTATCCTAGAACAAATGGAAAGCAAACTACCCTAACGGCATAAAGCTGACTATCCTAGAACGACAAAAAGCAAACTACCCTAGTCCTATGAAAGCAGTAAACCTACAATACCTCCATCAAACTAGGAGATCAATCCTGGTAAACAGGATCATTCAGAAGCATGGACATGTCCTCTGAATCAAATTTCTCAACAAATAGCTTTAATCGATGTCCATTTAATTTAAACTCATTGCCATTGTCTGGATTCCGAATCTCGACAGCCCCTTGAGGATAAACAGTGACAACGTTGAAAGGGTCGGTCCAACGAGATCGAAGCTTACCCGGAAAGAGATATAACCGAGAATTATGCAATAGGACTTTCTGACCTGGCGTGAATGATTTTCGCAGAATGTGTTGGTCATGAAATGCCTTCTTCTGTCCTTGTAAATTCTTGAGTTTTCGTATGCATTGTTCCAGATTTCTTCAAGTTCATTTAACTGAAGTTTGCGCAGCGAGCCAATGTTGTCAAGATTGAAGTTCAGATTTTTGATCGCCTAGTATAGTCTATGTTCCAACTTCATAAGCAAGTGGCAAGCCTTTCCATAGACAAGTCTAAAGGAAGACATTCCAATAGGGGTTTTAAATGCAGTACGATAATCCCATAAAGTATTGGTCAATCAGATTGGCCAATCCTTACGGTCAGGGTTAACTGTTTTCTCCAAAATGTGTTTGATCTCCCTATTGAAAATATCAGCTTGTCCACTTGTTTGTGGGTGGTATGGAGTGCTCACCTTATGAGAGATACCATATTTCTGCATTAAATTCTTGAATAGCCTATTACAAAAATGTGAGCCCCCACCACTAATGATGGCTCGAGGCGTTCCGAACCAGGAAAGGATGTTCTCTTTTAAAAATTTAATGACTGTGCGATAGTCATTGTTCCGATACGGAATCGCTTCGAGCCATTTAGTGATATAGTCTACAGTGAGCAAAATATATAGATTTCCAAAGGATTGGGAGAATGGTCCCATGAAATCGATGCCCCAACAATCAAATGCCTCTATGATAAGGATGGGGTTTAAGGGCATCATATTTCGACGGGACAACGCTCCCAATTTCTAACAATGCTCACAAGCTTTGCAAAACTCATGAGTGTCCCTAAACATAGTGGACCAGTAAAAGCCACATTGTAGAATCTTAGCCGTGGTCTTTTTAGCAGAAAAGTGACCACCACAGGCCTGTGAGTGACAGAAGGAGATGACACTCTGATGCTCATTGTCTGGCACACATCTCCTTAAGATTTGGTCTGAGCAATATTTAAACAAATACGGATTGTCCCAGAAGAAGTTACGTACCTTAGTGAAAAATTTCTTCTTATCTTGCATAGTCCAATGTGTTAGTGTGAAACCTGTGTAACGCCCTGAAAATTGGGGGTCGAGCAAAGCTCAGCTCCCGAGTTCCAACGCATCACTTATGGAACACAGATAATGATGATTATGATGAGAGCATTGAAACATGAATGAGATTATACCAAAACAGTATATCATACCCCAGAGACAGTTAAATTTCAAGCGGAAGACTGTGATAGATAAATAACATATATAAACTATGGTGAGTCTCCAGAGTGTGATAATGTTACTAGGTTAAATAATTACAAGTACAAGTCCAATTTATACGAAAAGTGTAAAGTCATCTAGACAACATCCCTGTACCCCGTCGATCAAGACACGGCTCGCATGAAGCCATCAATATACAGCATATACGAACAAGCATCATTGTCATCATAAAGGTCTGGCTCCGCCTCAGGAGTAGCGTCGCCATCCGCAATCAGACAAAGTTTGGTGGGTGTTCGGAACACCGTCCTGTAACGTGGGAGTGAGTGATCAACTCAGTGGAACAATAAAGCATAGGTTAACATGTTATCAATTCAGTTAAGTAGTAATGATAAAGCAGTAAAATCAAACACTCCTAACTACTCTTATTAATGCAAGTATGAATGCAGTCATGATGCATGCCCTCACCACATACTCCCTCGTGCGACACCATCTTACGTTCGCGGCATGCTTGCATTCCTCAGTGCTCCACATCTTCCAGGCACATGTAATGCGATGATGAGCATGATTACCGAGTTATTATTAGTCCATTTCAAACAGCAGGATTGGAAAACTAAGGTACCTCCCTTGTATCATTCCCAAACATGATCCATTCTAGGGTTGTCAGTCCTAGTTAATCTCATACGATGGTGTGTTTCTAGTTCGCTGTAAAGGCTATCAAGGCTGTTACATGCATTCGTTACACCACTCCTCCATCACCTTTTTAACGGTTCATCACTAAATTGATACAGGCCTAGTTCATACTCTATACACTGCGGCAAAACACGTCGCCTCACTGCAAATTCAGAGTATGCTCGAGGTCACTACAAAGGGCTCGTCACCAATCAGTGTAGGCCGACAGCTCGAATATAGTATCCCATACCACCATAATAGGCTCACGAGTCTGGTTGCTCACTGGTCACTACGGGGAGGCACGTGGCCCCAGCGTAGGCCGACAGCTCGACCACAGTGTCCCATATCACCATGCTCGGCTCATGAGTCTTAGTGGATCGAGGTACCATGGTTAACGGGATTTCACTGGTAAGTTTGGTACCCTAGGTTCAAGCAGAGGCGTCCAAACATGGTGAATATACATAAGACAGATCGGGTTGCTTGACGAGCTCGGCTAGCTCGAGCGCACAACAAGTTGAACGATATGAAGCGCATAAGCACTTCGTGTGGCCAACCACTATCGCCAACTGAAGTGCGACTCGGGTTCGTCAAATACATCTCACGTGGCAAATGAATCTCAGCCACGAATTCAATCCTGTTACCGATTGCCTGAACTATAATCATAGCCCCAAACACAATCAATCCATGACTAGAAGCATGTAGAGTAAAGTAGAATAAACAAAGTGATTCAAGCATGATGATAAACATGTCATAAAACATGTAATAAAGCACAATATAAACAGGAAATACAAACACCTATATTTCATAAGTAAGCAGTTAAATTAAACAAGCGACATGGAGGAAATCATATACATCTCTAAGGTAACTGAGAATCCTATCTCAACACCCTTATACATTACAATTTATTAACTACTACTCATTCAGACATTTCAACAAACACTTTAAAATACATACATCAACATACATGACGTATGTTGATCACATAGGTATAAGGCCGAATCCTTTCACTAGGGAGTTGCCCCAATTATAACACGTGTGCACCCATGACGGATAGTCATGACAAGCAGAAATCCAAGTTCCATGTTCATTCAGTCATTCCCACAAACACTTGGGCTACACGTTTTAACATATATAGTGTATATTAGCCGTGGCGTGATTTAGGGCAAATCCTTTCATCAAAGGGGTATCGCCTATACAACAATCATGTATCCATGACAATTAGTCATGGCGAACACGAATGCGAATTCTATATTCATTCGGTCATTTTCACAAACACTTAGAATACACTATTTTAACATACATAGTTTATATTAGCAAAAACATGTATTAGGGCGAGCCCTTTCGCTAAATAAGTATTTTATCCATATATGATATCTTCATACAGCAAATAATCATGACAAACACATTTTCAAAATTTATACGTATACGGTACTTTCTACAAATACCTACAATATGCAAAATTCCATATTCTTCGTATTTAATCGAAATGGAAAACAGACAACACTTTGTACATGTGCAATTGCATGTAGATCATGAATCTATCATTATCTGACATTGAAAGCGTTGAAAACCATAACCTATACACCTAAAGTCCGCACATTTTGTTGTAGAATCGGAAAGAACTCGATAGATTTGCTAGGCTTTCGTATACGGCAGTTTGGCGACCTATAGAACGAAATAGGTTAGCTATTTCATAACCTACAACTATCAAAACCCCAAAACAGATTAGGGTTAGGGTTTCTTACCTAGAAACGGAGCCGGAATCGCCGGGAAAGCGATTAGAAGGAAGTGGTTAAGCTTGTGTAGCGGCAGGGAAGCATGGTAGGGAGATGCTCCCACTTCTCTCTCTTTTCTCTCTCTCTCTTTTCCTAGGATTTTTCTCAAATTCGTATGGCTGAAATGAGAGAGGGTTTAAGGTCCTTATATAGCCTAAAATCTCACCGAAATAGACTTCAGGCCAAGGTATACTTCGGTTATATCCAAAGTGGGTCAGTTTTAGCTCAACGGAGGACTTTTGGCGGCCCCTTTTCTGTGTGCGGTCGGACTTAAGCTCACTAACACTGGATCTAGGTATGGCTACGTTTTCATTTTAGTCGGCTTCTCAGATCACGTGTGGCGGACCAGTTTTAATTCAACGATCAGTGGATCTCGATCGGAGATTCCGAGTACATGAATATGTTTGGGGAAATATCCCTGATCCGAGGGTGTAATTTGGCTTGATTCTGATGGTCTGGTTGCTTAATACTGATCCGCAAGCGACATGTACCAGATTTATTTATTTTGAATTTAATTTAGAATTATTTTCACATTTCTCACACTCCCCGCTCTGAGCTCAAGCAAATAGCGCTGAGACATTATCTGGATTTGATTTTCGAGATGGTTGTCAAGCCCAGCAAGGCGGTCCTAATTCCTTAACTTCGTGTTAATTCGACTTCCGACGTGCGGTCCAGATCTGATACGGAGTTTCGAGATGCTCCTGAGAGCAGCCGGGTAATGAGATTGATCCTAGATGTTAGGGTAATGTAGCGTCAATGATTTTACAAGTTTTGGGTCTTGCAGATCGTATTTAAAGTGATTAGTGCTAATTTCACAGGTACTCTAGTTTAACACTGGTTAATTCTCACCTAATTTCTAAAGGATTTAGTCCTGAGTAATTTTTGTCTGAGGTGGTACCTGGGCCTTTATAGTTTGTATATAAAGTGATCCAAGTTATACTACTTAGCTAGCTTAAGATAGTGTCTAGGGTGAAAGTGCTTAGAAAAATTGAAAGAACAAGGTGGTGAATGGTGGGATTTGTGAAGGAAATGGGTTCAAAAGCGGTTTTAGACTTTGAGATTGAGTTCTGACAAGTTAATAATGTGTTAGGATCGACCCATTGCCTAAGGATGTCTAATTCTAGGTTGGCAAAAATCTGGGATGTTACAACTTGTGGCAAGATAATTGATAATATCAGCGAATCAAGGTGAATGGAAGACTTTGAACAATTGTTTGTCAGGGAACATGTCATTAATATGTGCTATCTCAAGGGAATCAGAGGGATTAAGGCGGGAAAGATGGTCAACCATTATGTTCTCTACTCCCTTTTTATCCTTTATTTCTAAATCAAATTCCTGGAGTAGGAGGATCCATCTTATCAAGCGGGGCTTAATATCGTTCTTAGAAAGAAGATACTTGATTGCTGCATGATCTGTATAAACAATGATCCTGGATCCGATCAAGTAGGACCTAAATTTGTCCAAAGAGAATACTACGACCAAGAGTTCCTTTTTCGTAGTCGAGTAGTTCACTTGGGCAGGATTTAGATTTCTACTTGTGTAATGGATAATGTAGGGCTTCTTTTCTTTTCTCTAGCCTAAAACTATCCCAAGAGCATAATCAGACACGTCTTACATAAGTTCAAAAGGAAGGCTCCAGTCGGGTAGCTGCATGATAGGTGCAGTGGTTAACATGCCCTTAAACTTCGTGAAAGCTTCCTGGCATTACTCAGTCCACTCGTATGGTGTATCATTTTGAAGTAGATCACATAAAGGACGAGAGAGAAGACTAAAGTCCTTTATGAATCTTCTATAAAACTCAGCATGTCCTAAAAAGAATTGCATGTCTCGTATGTTTTTGGGTAGAGTTAGGTTAGAGAGAAGATCAATTTTTGCCTTATCTACCTCGATTCCTTTGGATGATATGATATGTCCAAGGACAATTTCCTTATGAACCATGAGATGACACTTCTCCCAATTGAGTACCAAATTCTTTTCTTACATCTTTTCAACACACATTTAAGACTCTTTATGCACTCGCTGAAAGAAGGACCGAAGATAGAGAAATCGTCCATGAAGACCTCTAGATATTGCCCCACCATATCAGAAAAATACTCATCATGCATCACTGAAAAGTGGCAGGGGCATTACATAGTTCGAATAACATCCTTTGGTAAGCAAATGTGCCGTAAGGACATGTAAATGTAGTATTTTCCTGATCTTCAGGGGCTATCTCTATCTGATTATAGCCCGAATACCCATCAAGGAAATAGTAATAGGAATGACTAGCTAGCCTTTCCAAAATTTGATCAATGAAGGGCAAAGGCAAGTGGTCCTTTCTCGTGATGGTATTCAACTTCCTATAGTCAATGCACATTCTCCAACCAGTAGTAACTAACCAGTAGTAACTCTAGTTGGCACGAGTTCATTATTGGCATTGGCTACGATGGTGATTCCAGACTTCTTAGGAACCACCTGGGTTGGACTCACCCATTGACTATCGGATATAGGGTATATGATACCCACATCCAATAGTTTAAGAACCTTGCCTTAACCACTTCTTTCATTTTGGATTTAGTCTACGTTGTGACCGAGAAGTCTTCACATTATCCTCAAGATAAATGCAGTGAGTACAAATCAAAGGGTCAATTCCCTTGAGGTTCGCAATCTCTATCTAAGGGCTCCCATATGCTCAATGAGAGTAGATATGAGCATACTCTCCTGTTCTTGCTCAAGGTGGGATGAAATCACCATTATGTATGTCTCATCTTGACCTAAATAAACATATTTCAAATCAGAGGGCAAATGTTTTAGGTCAAGCTTCGGTGCCTTGAGGTTAGACGACAGAGACACTTGGTTTGGGGCAATTCTTTAAATTGTGGCCTCCACCGGTTAACTTCAAGTACCGACACAGTATCAAGCATGACAACCATCTCCTTAATCTTGTCATCATCAAAATCATAGGAGTGGGCCAGGCACGTCTCTAGAGGGTCAGAGGATAAGGTTAGAGGCGTTCTATCTTCCATGAAAGAGTCGATCGTGTTAATATCGTGGAAATCGTCGTCATCCTCTAACCATCCGCCGGTGTTGAAAAGATGTTTAACTCCAATGTCATATTCCCGAAGGACATGCTCATGACACCATTCCTGCAATTGATGATTACGTTTGAAGTGGCAAGGAATGGGCAACCAAGAATGATAGGAATCTGAGTGCTCATGTTACTGATGGGTTCAGTATCCAGGACGATAAAATCTACGGGGTAGTAGAATTTGTCAACCTGGACCAACACATCCACAATTATCCCTCTCGATACACGAATAGAACGATTAGCAAGTTGTTATGTGGTTAGGGTGGGTTTTAATTCACCCAAACCTAACTGTTTGTGCACCGAGTAGGGAATCAGATTTATGCTCACTCCTAAATCAAGAAGTGCGTGCTCAATGCGGTAATTTCCAATTACACAAGCAATGGTTGGGCTACTAGGATCTTTGAATTTCTGTGGCATATTTTGCTTTAGGATGTCACTCAGTTGATCAGTTAAGAAGATTTTCTTTTAAATATTTTGCCGTCTTTTAGTTGTACACAAGTCTTTCAGAAATTTGGCATATGAAGGTATTTGTTTGATGGTATCAAGTAGAGGAATATTGACCTTCACTTGTTTCAACACCTTTAGAATGTCCTAAGAGTTAGAGAGAGGTTTTGGTGTAACCAACTGTTGGGGAAATAGAGCAACCAACTTCCCTTGAGGTTCCGGTTGTTGTATGGCATGGCTAGATCCATCATCTTTATCCTCTTCTGGTTCTTTAGGCTTTTCAGGCCTAACTAGAATGGTTTTGTTAATGGTTTTCCCACTCCTAAGAGTAGTGATAGATTTAGCTTGCTCCATTTGATTTAAAGAGCGTACGTCGCTAACTTCATATTGTGGTTTTAGATTGGGAAGAGGTTGAGTTGGGAGGCTCCCCTTATTTCCAATCGCACTTTCAGTCTTAAGTCCTTGTATAACTTTTGTAAGGTCTTGAAAGGCTTGTAGCATACCCTGATTGAAAAGCTCTTGCTTTTGAAAATGTTTTAGAACCGAGTCCTCTTGATGTTTCTCTTGATTTGGAATTTGATTAAAGAAACCTTGAGGGGTAGCAATTTGTCCATTCCTCCAACTGAAGTTTGGATGATTTCTCCAACTAGGATTGAATGTATTGGAGGTAGGTCCTTTGAAAGTCTTTGGTAATTGTTCACAATATTGGATTGCTCATTCAACACCTCTTGAAAGGCAGGTATTGTTGGATAATTTTTAGTTCTGTGAATGTTGCAAGCACAAATACCGTAAATAGTTTCCTTAGCCTTATCCTTCTTTAATTCCATGGCCTTGAGTTTTCTAGTAAGATTAGCCACTTTAGCACTGATATCATCGTCCTCTTTCAGGAGATACATTCCACCCCTTTCCTTTGATTGAGTCGGCTTTGACATGGTGCTTGGTTTAGGGGAGATGTGTAAGGCCCGTATCCTAGTCCGTACCATTCCGTAAACTCTTGCGATCCTCCCCATCGAATTTTGGCAACCTGCGACTTGTAATTGGCATTTGTGCGCAACCCTAAGTCGTATCCCGTAGATCTGAGTCTGCTCGACCCGAGACTTGTACCCTTGCGACCGCGCCGTCGCCGCAGTTCTAATGGTGCATCTTGTGTATCGATGCGATACCCAGGACGGGAGTTGTGGACCCGCACATATTTCAGAAAAACGCCGCGTATTCGCAAAACCCAAGAGAATCTTTACCAACATCAATCAATCAATCAAAATACACAACCCATCAAGTCAAGTACCCTACCCATACCTCTCCCATCCAAAGTCAACTCTCCCTCTCTCTCTCTCTCCACCCATCCCTTCCTTAGACCCATCACCATCCCTCTTTCCCATCCATCACTCTCTCTCTCATTTTCTCTCTTCACTCCCAAGCTACCAAGGGAGTAATCGTCCAAGCTTTCCAGGAGGAGAAGCTAGGTGTGGCCCACTTCCTACCCCAAGATCCTCACAATCCAACCCTTCAAATCTCATCATCCTCCTTCAAAGGGAGAGCTTAGGAGCCAAGGATTCCTAGGAGTTAAAGAAGTGGAAATCGGTGGGTGTTTTGTAGGGTTAGATTTTAATTTTTGTGATGGACCAAGTGGGGCCTACCGATTGATGGTATGGATCCTATTTGGGACCCATCTTGATGTATGCTTTGTATCATGTATTGAGGGACCCATAGTGGTGAGGCCCCTTCATCACACGATTCTCTCTCTCTCTCTCTCTCTCTCTCTCTCTCTCTTTTCCCTATTGATGGCCCACCATCATGATGCATGCATTTTATCTACGCTGTCCAAATTGGGGGCCACCTTGCTGCCTGTTTTTGGGCCGATCTAGACGAAGGGAAAATACAAATATCAGCTTGATCTAACAGCTGGTGGGCCGCACTGATGTGGACCCCACCTTGTTGTATGCGTGTGATGCATCCACACCATCTAGCTCGACGGCCAGATGGGCCAGGAGCTGCTGGACGACTGTTGCCTAGACCGTCCAGCAGGCCTGGACGCTGGAGCAGGTCAGGTGTAAAAATAATAATAATGATGATATTAATAATAATATATATTATATTATATATACTAGTGGGCCACACGTGGAACCCACCTAATTGAAAGCGGATTGGCTGGAGTACCTTACCCCCTAGCTATATAGCTGCTGGTCTTGACATTAGCAAATTCTGTGAGGCCCACACATGATATATGTATTTTGTCCATGTTGCCCAGCAGCGTGGGCCCCACACACGTGGGATCCATCGTGATACATGGGTTCATCTACACCATCCAACGTGGACGGTGTGACCCCATCATGATATAATTGTTTTATCTGCACCGTCTGTGCAGTGGACCCCACCATGATATAAGTGTTTTATCTGCATCGTCCATGCAGTGGACTCCACCATGATATAAGTATTTTATCCACCACCGTCCAGTCCCTGGACGGTGGGTTTGACCTTGATGTATACGTTCTATCCCCACTGTCCATTGCTTGGCGTGGGGCCACCTTGATGTGTGTGTAGGGTCCACACCATCCATGGGACCCACGTGACATACGTGTTTTATCCTGGCCGTCCAGATCACGTGGGACACACCCTAATCTATGTGTTTTATCCACTGTCCATCCGTGGATGGTGGAACCCACCAGCAGCATATAGCTGTTGTGTTAAACGCCAACAATTATGTGGGTCTGATCACGAGGTATGTCTTATACCCGAACTGTCCATCTGTTTAACCTAAGACGTCCAGTTGTCTGGATGTGATCGTGGGACCACCATGTTGTTTATGTATATCATCCACACCGTCCAGCGGTCTGGACGGTGGGACTCACCTTTAATGTATATGCACGTGTACTGTATCAGCATGTGAGGCCCGCATTGATATATGTGTTTTATCCATACCACCGTCCATCTCATGTGATACAGCCCATCTTGATATTTGTGTGGTCCATATGTGCGGCCCATTGTAATGTGTATGAGGTCCATGTGATGCCGTCCATCTGGATATTTGTGTGGCCCATATGTGTGGCCCATTGTAATGTGTATGAGGTCCATGTGATGCGGCCCATCTTGATGTATATGAGGCCCATTATTGCAGCCCTTGTGATGCGGCCCACTTGATCTATATGAGGCCCATTGTTGCAGCCCATCTTAATGTACATGAGACCCATTGTTACGGCCCATGTGATGCGGGCCACTTGATGTATGAGACCCTTGTGTAAGGCCCATTGTGATGTATGAGACCATTGTGTTAGGCCCATTGTGATTGTATAAGGCCCATTATGATTGTATGAGGCCCATTGAGATTGAATGTGGCCATTGTGATGAGGCTCATATGATGAGGCCCAGTGTGATGTATGTGAGGCCTATGTGATGAGGCCCATTGTGATTGTATGAGACCCATTGCGATTGTATGTGGCCCATTGTGATTGTCCCATTAGGCTCATGTGATGGGCCCATTGTGATGTGTATTAGGCACATGTGATGCGGCCCATTGTGATGTATTTAAGGCCCAAGTATGAGGCCTAATGTGGTTTATATGAGGCCTATGAGTGAGGCCCAATGTGATGTATATAAAGCCCTTGTGTGAGGCCCAAGGTGATGTATATGAGGCCCATTGTGATGTGTGATTCCATCAGGATGTATGTAATGATGTTTATGATGCCCATTCATGTTCCTAGTTGATATTAAATGGGCCATGCTTTGGAAGCAATGATGGTTTAATGTCCACGTTGTATGAGCAATGATGGTTAGATGTCCATATTGTAACAATCCCTAGGGCCCATTGTTAGGCCCACTCTCATCTCCCCTTAATGGGCTAACCCAAACCGTTGGGCCCCCCATTGATGATTATATTACCCATCTTTCCCTTGATTAGGCTATCCCAATCCGTTGAGCCCCCATTTGATAATGATGCTTTCCACCATACCCTGTAGGACCACCCAAGCCTTGGAGCCCATCTTGTGTTCGTACCGAGCCTTTTATAAGGAATGTGGCCCACCTTGTGCTTATTGGGCCCTTAGGAAGCCCAGATTGCTACGTGATGGAATGGGCAAGGAAGCCCACTCCTTGTTCTTAGGTCCATTCTTGATATGAGTAGGCCATCTAGGCCCATCCTTGATATGAGGAGAGTACGTCGTCACCATAGGTGGAAAGATTGGTGTTATCAGGATTGATATATCCACTATTGAGGACTGATCCTTATGTTACGAATTAGATTTGTTGTCCTTCTATGAACCCCGCTATATATATAGCCGATTATCGATTGCGACTATGATTGGTATACGCACTGAGTATGTGTTAGTATAACATTCTGATTGTATGAGGCCCATTATGACTATGTGAGGCCCATCGTGATTGTATGGGGCCCATTGTGTGATTGTATGAGGCCCATTATGATTATATGAGGCTCATTGTGATTATATGAGGCCCATTGTGATTGTGTGAAGCCCCTTGTATGTGCGAGGCCCAATTGTGATGTGTGAGACCCACCATGTGTATGTGATTGTGTGCACGCCACTCGTTCATTATTACAGGCCATGGGCCGCCTTATACAGGCCCACCATGATGTATGTGATTATAATCATGCTTAGTATACTTCATGATACATGCCCATACGCATCATTCGCATGCTTGTTATGAGGAGTGATTGAGCATAACATGTGCCGTTGGGCTAATTGTTTATGGGACTCCTTGAGAGATGGAGTTACCCCGCATGAGCGCGTGGTATGCGCAGGTTTGATGCATGATTGGATGGTATGGTTCATGCGTCTTCCATTTTGTGACATGATCATTTGGCACCCTAGCGACATCAGGGCCGCGGCCTCCACAGGCATATCGTGGATGGCCAGATGGGACACCGAAAATGTTTGGTTTGAGCATATGGGCACTTTGGATGTCCGTGGGTGAAAGTCCCTAAACTCCCGTGGCCAGGAGATGATCCAACATCTAAACTGAGTGAATATACATGAGCGCCCGAGTACCGAATACTAGTAGGCCGCGTCTCCCACTGTGTCGTGGTCGGTTGGAAGGGGGTGTGGCCTTATCCGCCTGAGTGAGGGGGCTGTAAGCTAGGCTGAGTTTGACTAGCTCACAAATGGGTCCGCTATAGACGAGCTGGGTAGGCATTGGTATACTGCTGGCAGGCGGGTAGTGAGGTCTTTTCTACTCACTGGGCTGCACGGCCGGCAGGGGCGACAACCATCTTGGAGTGTACTAGACCCTGGTGATGATCCTAGAGATGTACGACACTGATATGTGGACTTATTGAACATGAGTTGCATACTAATCATTTTACTCATTCATTCATTTATTTACTATTCACTCAGGCTGGTGGTGCGCAACTAATCGTTGTGTACCTTCGCAATGGCCAAGATTTCGGTTGGGGCGCGCGACTAACCTTAGGTCAGGAGTTTACCATATTGAGTTTAGCTATCCAAATTTAGGTATGGGACTAGTTTGGATAGAAGTCCCTTGTGATGGACCCCTTAGCCTGCGATACTACTTAATATCATCCCGACTTCACACTCTAGCTTGGTCATTTCTTTTGCATTGCATCCCCAATACATGGCATTTGGTTTACCACGACCTTGCATGGCATAGCTCTACATTGCATACTCTGATATTATATGACTCATGGACTTATCAGTATTTCTGCGTACTCAGATATTATATGACTCATGGATTTGTTAGTATTTTCGCTTACTCTAATATTGCATTCTGAGCACGCTTATACTACGCACATACTTACACCATCCTTTAAGCTTTCTATAAACTTATGCATGATAGATGCGTGCAGGTGTCGACAGGACGCAGCCAAGCTGAGGTAGGAGCGTGCGGCTGAGCTTGTGGCGATATTTCTGGAGACTTGTTATCTATAATGTATTTCCCTTTATGCATTGTACTCAAAGTTTTTTTTTATTATAGTAGATATGTGATGATGTTGCCTTTGTGATTTGGGTAAACTTGTGGTTATGCTTCTTACGAGATAAATGTACGTTGGAAAATCCTCCTTGTAGGATCCCAGGATCGAAATCTGGCGTATGGGCGTTGGGAGCTAAGAATGGGGTACTATAGAGGTTGTTGGCGCCGAATTCTGTGATCGGAAATTTTGTGAGCCCAGTTTCCGAATTTGGGGCATGACAAGATGTCCCATTATTGTGTGTTTTCAGCAAACTTATCAAAGTAGTCCCACACCTCATCGACACCTTTATTCATAAACTCCCCATTACACATCATCTCGACTAATTGGCGCATGGGAGATATCAGTCTATCATAGAAAAAGTTTGTCATGCGCCACGTTTCAAAACCATGCTGTGGGCATGAACTGATAAGATCCTTGAACCGCTCCTAACACTGGAAGAATGTTTCATCTTCCCTTTGGGCGAAGTTCATGATCGATTTTTTAAGGGTGTTAGTCTTATAATATGGGAAAAATTTCTTTATGAACTCCCTTGTCATGTCATTCCTTCTACCAATAGATCGAGGACGTAGTGAATGTAACCACGTCTTAGCTTTCTCTTTCAAAGAAAAGGGAAAGAGTGTTAGCCTGACCGTGTCATCAGACACGTTAGGAAAGTATAAAGTGGCTATGATCTCATCATACTCTTTCAGGTGTAAGTCTGGATTTTCTGATTCAAGCCCATGAAATTTAGGAAGGAGTTGGATCACCCCTAGCTTGATATCCATGTGTCCCGTATTCTCTGGAAAAACTATACATGAGGGTGTACTCACCCCCACCGGTTGTAAATAATCTCGTAAAGTACAAGGTGGGGGTGCTTGATGCACCTCATTCTCATCCTGGATTTCCCCAACCTTAGGTTGAGGTACTCTTTCAGGTTCATTGGCCAGTTGATTTGCAGCAACCTCAATTAACTCTGGGGATCTCGAGCTGTGTCTAGTCCTACGATGGATAGTTAACCCCTCAACCAATCCTTCAGTCAAGAGACGTCGAGTGTTGTCACGGACCCACTTGGGCACGAAACACTCGCAGCCCTTAATTCAGATTCTAAACTAAACCTAAGAGAAAGAAAGGAATAGAAATCTAAAAATAGAAAGAAAAGAGAGGGTTGGAAAGAAGTTACCAAATTAGAAGTTTTTAAGTTAAAATCCTGCAAAACAAAACAAACAAGTCAGTTTTAAAAATAGAAAGTCTAATATTAGTCAGTTCCTAAAAAAAATAGAAAGTAAACTAGTTTCTAAAAAGGAAAAATTCCTAAAAATGGAAAATAGAAAGTTTCTAAAAATAAATTAGGAAAGTTCTAAACCTAAATAGAAAGTAAGTTAGTTTCTAAAAATAAAAGAGATCCTAAAAATAGAAAGTTTCTAAAAATAGAAAATAAAACTCTAATAGAAAAATAGAAAAATTAAGAAGAGATTACCAATTTAGAAAGCCTATATTAGGGTCCTACAAAACAGGAAAGTTAGGTTAGTTTCTAAAAATCAAATAGAAAAAACTAAACCTAGAATTAAAAACTAGAAAAACCCTAATCTTAACCTAATTCTAAAACTAGTTAATCTCAGGAAAACGTAACCGTCAATCCTCGGTAATGGTGCCAAAAACTTGTTCATACCCCAATTATAGGTTTGCGATGTAGTACTAATCTCGGTAAGACTGAGGTCGAATCCATAGGGACTGAACCTTGTACATAATCTGAAAGTAACTAGAACTAGAACTAGAAGAAGATGTGATCTAAATCAAAAAAATTTAAGAGAATAATGGTGAACTAATTAACTAAAACTTGTAAAATTCAAAGATGAGAAATTAGGGTGCCAAGGATCCACTTGTAAAGATCAGAAAGATATATGCTTGCTTCATGAACACAACTGGATTTAGAGTCCCATCTTCATCCAGTTAGAAGATATAACATTAAAAACCAAATCTGAACTTCCTTTGATCTAGTTTTCAAGAGATGAGAGGTATGAGAATTAGAATCGATTCCATCACAAAACCATGCCCATGAGATAAAGCAAACAATAGAATTTAACCAATCGACATCCAATCTGAGAGAATTATGAACGTTAGGAATTTTTCCATCATCCAACCATGTCAATGAGACGATGGTGAACAACAGGGCTTCCTAACTTCACAATCATAATAATAAAAAGGACATGCTCAGAGCTATCACAGATCCATTGTAATTTAAGTCACAATAAATCATTAAAAACTAAAAACATTCCTTAAAATCAAATTATAATCAAAGAGAAGTCATTAAACATGAATAAAAGGCATAGAAATAATCCCATCACACTACAAGCTTCACCTCTTAGCCCTAGCTAAGAAGTTTAGCTCATCATAAACATGATGACGCTAAATTCTCAGAAAAACATTAAAAGAAAAGAAGAAACCAAAGAAGGAAGAAGAAACTCCCGACCGGCCACCCTCTCTCTCGCTCTCTCGCTATTCTCTTTCTTCTCCTTACTTACGTCCTTAGATATCTTCCAAGCTCTCTCTCTTCTCTCCTTTTATAAGCAGCAAGGGGCGGTGAAGGGCTGGAAGTTGGCGTGCATGGAGTGCATAACTCGTTCGCATGTTGCGTGGGCAGTGATAGGGGAAGAAATGCACCAAGTTGTGTTTGGATATTGTTTTTTGCAAATGGAGCGCTGAAAAATCGAGTTTTTCTCCATGGTTGGAGTAAAGACCCCCTTTCCAGACTTCTGGATGGTTTGGATCTTGCATCCGATCACGATCTGGGCCGTACAACTCCCCGCAATGTCTGGTTTTCCCGGACATGCGTTGTGTGTGAAAACCCTTACGTTGACGTGTTCGGTGGGCCCCACAGTTATGTTTTCAGAGAAATTCACCCCGTTCATTGGATTCCTGGTGAAATTTTGGTAGGAAAGGAGTGGTTTTGGTCGAGTTTTGGTGCAACCCATTGTATCAAATCAGCCTGCCGTTCATCCTGTGTTTGACGGCGATCTACGTGTGTATGCATGCATGGGATCAAAAGGCCATCATGGCTAGGGTCGTGGCCACCCCCTAAGCACGTTGGACGGTTCAGATTGTCCAATGGGACGATCACGGTGGCCCACTGAGCGTCGTAGCGTTCAACAGGTGGAAACAAAAACGAAATTTCCATTTTAAGGAAGAAGATCGGGTCAGTGTGCGCTGACCCGTTTCTTAATTTTCGGTGCACGGCTGGTGCACTTGTGCACGGTGCACACACCACTCAAGGTGGGGTCCACTATGATGTTTATGAGAAATCTGCTCCGCCCATCCTCCTCATCTTGTTTAAGGTGTTGAGACCAAAATTGAGGCACATCCAACGATCAAGTGGGCCCCATATCAATGGTTTACGGGCTGATCTGTTCGTTCGGCCACTTTCACGAAGATCCAATGGCTGAAATTTTATTTGTACAGTTACTTTATGGTCCTTAAGCCAAATATAAAGTTTCGTGCCAAATGGATGGTGGGAACCCTGTGATCTTGTATTCAGGATGACTTTTAGGCCCCTTAACTTCAAGTACTTGATTTTCTCAAATTTTTGGTCTGTAAATTCTTCGATCTCAGTCCCCTAAGATCCGTCCCTTGCCTTGGTGATTCTGGAGCATTAAATCCATGCTTTTAGTACCATTTTTTCAATCCAGGCTCCTAAATTCATCTTGCAACATAAACATGATTAAAACAGGATGTTAAACATTATCATGTTTGTAAAATCAAGTAATAATTGGGGTCTAATATGTAATATTTGACCCTCAACATGGCCAACCATGGTTTGGACTCGACCCAAACTCGAGTCTAAACACATGACTCGCACCGAGTCATAACCCGAACCAGACCGAACTTGTTCCAGACTTAGTATGACGCTAACGGCCGTTGACTCTCTCTTTTGTTCTTCTCTCTTATTTCTTCTCTTTCTTTCTTTCTTTCTATTGGGAGTGCTTGAGGCATGGGACTCGACCCTGACTCAGTGTGGCAATCGGATGGACGACGTTCTCTTTCTCTTTCTATCTTCCTTCTCCTTCTCTTCTCTTTCCTCTCTTTCTGGCCGGAATTTCAGCAACATCTAGACTAAACCTAACCCTAGACTCGATCCTTGAATCGATAACGAGTCAGGCTCCAAACTCAACCTGGTGGGTGCCCCTTCCTGTCTTTATAACTTTCTATTTTTGGAAAAGGATGCCCTAAAAGAGCTTATATAGTCTCTCCCAAAATACCTAGAAGGATTGACTCCTAATCAATCGATTAGTCACGGGCTTCGTCCACTAATCTCAATTAACAAAGAGAGATTGTTGTTGATCTCTTTAGAAATGGTTTATATGGCTGAGATCCAACTATTGGAATGGACATTTAAGGCTATGAGCCACCCGATGGATGACTCAGATTTGAAGGTGGGTCCATTTAGAGGAGGTGGGTCTTTCAGATTAATAGAAAAGATGACCTCCTCGAAAATGGCAGTTTCTCAACGGGTGGCTGATCTGGTGATCTGATGCCTATGGATGGTGTGGATTTGATCAATGATAATTGTGGGACCTACCAAATGTTCTGTCATTAACGTTCTCACTTAATGAGTTTTGGTTTCAACATGCGACGACTTTTTTGTTGCGATGGAAGCCCTAATGTTGTCTTGGATTGTAAGGCAGAGATCCACTGAGGTGGAGGGCTAGGATGCAAGGTAAGGATGCGTGTGGATGCCAGCTAAGATGGAAGAAATGGGATCTTCTTCCATTTTCAAAATGCACCGCACGCACGCATGGTTTTCTCCCGAAATCTTGCATGCACACGTGCGAAGGAACTGTGGAAAAGACCACGGGTTTGGTTGAAACTGAGGTCCGCACACGATGAATGGTTTGAATCATTTCAACGATTCAATATGGTGGGCCAACATGCATCGCGACATCGGTTTTAATTTTAAAACTCCCCCATAATTCATCTTTCCCTCTCAACTATGCATATGCACATGCGTATAAACATGTGAGTGTCGAGGTTTTGGTCAGATGTCAGTCTCGCATCTGACGAATGGTTCGGATCATCCAGTTGGGGTTCATGGTGGGTCACAGACGATGTTAACGAGAGGCTGTTCGTTTAAACACCCTTTCGGCAGGAAAAATGGGAAAAAGAGAGAATTCTGTCTTTCTTGTAGAAAGCACGGGTCAAACTCAGTTTAACCGTGCTAGTGGGTTCGATGCACTGCGGGTGTACCATCCCTGGTGCACACACAACCCTTGTGTGGGCCTGTAGTGATGTTTAATGAAATCCACTCCAACCATTCATCTTGAATATCAATGTTGGGTCATACTAGATAAATTTTGAATTTATTCTATAATTTTCATCGATCCAACGGTCAAATCGCTAACTAGACCCATCATCAATTTTCTAAAGGTCTCTTCCTAGTCTAAATGGGAATTATTAGTAGAGTGAGTAATCATATGCTTAATTGCAGTAGTCAAGTGATTGGTTTCTAAATCGCGTAGCGTGAATAGGATGAATGGTGAATCTGATGGGTTAGATTTCAAAATTGATAATGTACATCTCCGTTGGTCTAGTTAAGCGTTGTTCAATGTTTCATTGCGATCGTGACCATAGAAATGGAGGTTTTGTGATGTTGTGACGGTCGATCTTGAAAATCAATAGTCGGATAGCTTGATCTGTAGATGGGGATTACTCCTAACAGTTAGATTTTGACTAAAGTATAGGTGAATGGTTCAATGAGGTAGGAATTCATGGTAATACCTGAGTACTAAGAGTACGGGTTGTTACAATCTACCCCCCTTAAAGAGAATTTCCTCCCCGAAATTCAACACTTCCGTCATGAATGGAAATGAGTACAATCTAATTCATGGTGTTTCTAAGTTCTTACTAATTTCCCATAAAGGTTGTTTCATCTGTACAAATGTATATGACTGTATATCAGAATTGGGGTCGTTACAATCGAATTCATCGAGTAATTCTCGAGCTTTGGTTAGGTAGGTAATCATCTTGTCTCCTTTGGCCTCATATTCTTTGATGACTTGATTTACCAGTAACTGGGAGTCACTATAGATTTTTAGTATTATGGCTTCCATTGCTTTGGCCAATCTCAGGCTGGCAAGGAGTGCTTCGTACTCGACCTTATTGTTGGAGGCTCGAAAGCCAAATCACAGGGCATACTTGACCTTCACCTGGTCAGGTGAGATCAGAATTAGTCCCGCCCCAGTTCTCTGAGCATTCGATGATCCGTCTATATGGAGAGTCCATGTTTGTGGTACTGAGCCTTGCTAAGTTTCTTCTGTGTGCGACTGATCTGCGGGGTAGGTGAACTCTGTAATAAAGGTAGCGACGGCCTGCCCTTTGATCATTGCTCGAGGTCAAATACAATGTTGAATTCACCGAGCTCAATCGTTCACTTGGTGAGTCATCCCGATGCCTTGGGTCTCTGCAACACTTGGCGGAGGAGCTGATTGGTCGAGACTACAATGGTTTGAGCTTGTAAGTAAGGCCAGAGTTGCCGAGATGATGTGATCAGTGCCAGAGCCATTTTTTCTATCTCTGGATAGTGTATTTTTGTATCATCCATGGATTTTCTCACGTAGTAGTCCGGTCGTCAGTCGCTTGCTCCTTCCCTGATTAAGGATGAGCTAACTGCTGTCGGGGACACAACTACGTACAACAGTAGCTCCTCCCTTGGCTTCGTCTTTGAGAGAAGTGGAGGAGACCCCAAGTAGGCCATGAGCTATTGGAACGCCTGCTCACATTCTTTTGTCCATGTTGGCTTTTTACTCCCCTTCATCCTCTTGAAGAAGGGCAAGCACTTGTCTATGGCTTAGGAAACAAATATGTTTAGAGTTGCCACTCTGCCCTTGAGGTGTTGGATTTCTTTTGTTAAGCTGGGGGAGCTCATTTCTATGATAGTTCAGATTTTGTTAGGATTTGCCTATATCCCACTTTGGTGGACCATGATACCTAGGAACTTTTCCGCACTGACCCCATAGGCTCATTTACTCGGATTGAGTTTTATTCAATACTTCCTCAGGATCTAGAACATCTCTTTCAGGCTATTGCATGGTCCTTTGTCATGGAGCTCTTGATGAGCATATCGTTGACTAAACCTCCATGGTTGTTTTTTCAATTTATTTGGGGAACATTGTATTCACTAGTCGTTGATACGTTGCTCCAACATTTTTCAACTCGAACGACCTTACTCGATAGCAATACAACCCTCTATCAGTGATGAAGACAGTTTTGTGCTTGTTGTGCTCTACATGCCGATCTAGTTGTATCCTGAGTACATGTCTATAAAGTTAAGGAGCATGTACCCGGCAATAACGTCTACTGGCTGGTCAATCATTGGCAGGAAAACTGTCTTTTGGGCAAGCCTTATTCAGGTCGGTTTAATCTACACAAATTTGCCATTTTCCCTAGCCTTTTTTACCAGCACCACGTTGGCTAGCCAGTCGGGATAGTGCACCTCGTCAATAAAGTCGGCCTCGAGGAGTTTGCTGACTTCCATAGTGATTGTTGCGTACCTTTTTGATTCAAATGTTCATCTTTTTTGTCGGACAGGCTTGTGGTTGGGGCATATGTTTAGTCGATGAACTACGACTCTTAAATCTATTACAGGCATATCTTGGTGAGACCAGGCAAACACGTCGGCACGTTCCCTCAGTAGGTTCGCTATCTTTGCCTGGAGTTGTGGTTCGAGTAGCGACCTAACCTCGATAGTCCGAGATTAATCGGCATCGAGGAGTTGCATTGAGATGAGATATTTCCTAAGTGACCCTCGCTTGGTAGTTCCCTCCCGAGGATTAAGGGAGGTGACCTGCATTGCTTGTTCTGTTGTACCCTTCCTCAGAGGGTTATCGAATAACATCGTCGGGCTTCGTGCTGGTCGCCCCAGACCTTACCGACCCCATGCTTGGTCGAAAACTTCATAGTGAGGTGATAGGTGGAGACCATAACCCACATGGCATTTAAGGATGATCTGCCCAAAATTACACTGTACATTAAGGGGCAGTCTACCAGCAGAAAGTTGACCATGGTGGTGACCTAGTTAGTGCCTTCTCCGACCCTTACTGGCAGGAGAAAACTTCCTTTTGAGGTCACCTTTTCCCCTGCGAAATCGAGCAAATGGGTTTGCACAGGTTGTAGTTTCGATCTTTCAACTTTCATTTTGTCAAAGGTAGCTGTAAGTAGGATGTATGCTGAGCTTCTAGTGTCAACCAATATCTGATGCACCTTGTGGCTAGCAATGGTCATGACGACCACTAGTGCATCGTCGTGGGGGTGTTGAATCCCCCTATCATTTTCTTCTATATAGGCGACAGTGCTTGAGTCCATCCTGGGTTCTTTCCTAGGTTGTCTGGTGAGGTTTATCTAGTGTTCTTCTTTGGTAGTGTTTGTACTCCGGGCATGGGCTCGGTGTGTGCGATTTGAATAGCCACCTTCTGTGGGTCTACTAAGATGGTGCATATTTCTCTGATGGCTTCGTTGTCAGTTTGCTCCTCACATCACACCTGCTGAGGGCTGGTCGATCTTCTCTGCTATTGGAGAGAAACTCACGTAAGTATCCCCTCTGAATGAGGGATTCAATCTCTTCCTTAAGATCAAAACATTCAGCTGTAATGTGGCCATGGTCCTAGCGGAAGTGACAATATTTCTTCCTATATATTTTTATCCTGGGTCAACCCTCATTTTATTCGGCCACCTCAAGATCCTCTTTTCTTTAACCTCCATGAGCACCTGTTTTGGCGTGGTGTTTAATGGGGTGTACTGGCAAAATTGGCTTTTTAGGGCCCGATTAGCTTAAGGGACACTGCTCTGGTCGTTATCCTTTCTTCTTTTGGAGCTCGTGTCGGATCCCTCAATTTTCTTCATTTTCTTTTCTTTTACTGAGCTAACTTCACCTTAAGTGTTTCTGCACACACCGAACAACTCCTTAACATTAGAGTACTTTTGAGCTCAGTCAAGGAGATCAAAAAGAGTTTTTAGGGGTTTCTTCCCAATCGAGAAAATGAACTTTCCTCGCTTGAGCCCAGCCATCATGGCTATGAGAGCCACCTGGTTGAATAGCCATCTACCTGGACAACCTCAACATTAAACCATATGATGTAATATTTCATATCTCATCCTCCTTTTGAGTTATCATGAGAAGGTGGGTTGAATGCTTCGTTATGTCTTTATTCCCAATAAATTGGATGGTAAAAGCCCTACTAAGTTGGGTGAACGAGTTGATGGATTTTAGTTTCAAGTGTCTATACCACTTCTGGGTGGTAAAAGCC
>JAJHSJ010000005.1:75751532-75884652 GCA_021015155.1 Magnolia officinalis
CAATCTTATCCACATCACATTCATCAACGCACAAAATACATATAATTTTAACATTCGTATATAAAATAAATCATAAATAATAATAATAAAAATCACGAAGATGAAGGTGGAAGTGGTGGGGCATAAGATGAAGGTGGAGGTGGTGGGGCATTGGTGGCTAAGTGTGCAGCGAGAGCCTGAAACATCTCCCGCATCCGTCGCTCATGCTCCACCCGCATCTCCTTGATCCTCCTCTCCTGCTCCTCCCATCACCTCTCGTCCTCCTCCCTTTGCCTCTCCAGCTACTCTCTGATCTCATCGATGACGACCCGTAGTTGCTGAACCTCTCTCTCTCTCTCTCTGCGATATCAGCTCGGCGTAAGACGCTCTCGCCAGCGACGGATCAGTTGGATGAAGGTCTACCGGGTCCCATGAGCTTGGTACCATGGCCAAGCCCATGCAGATATCTAGAACGGGTACCAAACACCTCGCTTAGGATATCTGGCTCACTCCACTGACTACCATCGGGAGTGGGATGACTGCGTATGGTGTCCATCACCGCCTGTAATGAAAATATATGAATTTTCATAACGAATGACCTTATTATAATTCAATGCAATAAAAATTTACAATTAAAGATTTTTACCCAATTCTCGCTGGCTTTAGGATGAACTCAAGATCCCGTCGCCTACCGACAATGAGTCCCTCTATAAAGGTCTAATGGTCCAGGCTCCTGGCCAGTGACGGAATCTCGCTGCGCAATTGAAAGGACAATAAAGTTAATATTGTTGAGGGCCTTGCACAAAACCTTAAGATCTAGCCTCCCAAAACAAACCAAAATTATGGGATAGTAAAGCAATGAAATAAATTAAAGCATAAACCACACGACACCAGAGAATTTTATGTGGAAAACCCTCAAAGAGGTAAAAACCACGGGACCTCGTCCAGATCATCAATCCACTATAAAGCAGAACGTTATAACCGATCACAAGCACACACCGCTTGGATCAAACCTTCTTCACTCACACAGGAGTCACTATAAGAAATCTCACCTTTACCGATGAAAATTTTCATCGCTAAAAGAAAAACGGAGAGATCTCACCGATCACGAGGACGTAGAAGCACTGAGACGTCGACTGCGCAGTAGATCACCTCTACGAACAAAATTCTCCCTTCTATAAGCTTCCTCTCTCTCTCTTCTCTTTTTTTTCTCTCACATTCAACATGAGAATCCCTTAAAATAGAATATCCTAATCCCATTTTAGAACCCCTTAAATAGAGAACCAGCGGAATTAGACTCAAATAAAGAAACGGCGCATAAGCGGAGGAATTAACTCAAATAAGGATACTGCGCATAAGCGGAGGAATTAGAGTCAAATAAGGAAACTGCGCTACCTTTCCTCTGAACTGAGGAAAATTCCATTAAATCTCCCCCTTTTCGACTCAGGAGGAATTCGCATTCTTCAAGCCAGTTAGGTTTCTACAAACCTCAAACTTGCCCTTGAGTAATGCCTTGGTCATCATGTTTAACCCATTATCGTCCGTGTGAACCTTCTCAAGCTGTAACACCTTCTATTCCAAAGTATCCCTGATCTAGTGATACCGAATTTCTATGTGCTTCGACTTAGAGTGCTGACTTGGATTCTTATTCAAGTGTATAGCACTTTGACTATCGCAATAGACTACGTGCTACTCCTACTTCAGGCTAAGTTCCTGTAGGAACCTCTTCATCCAAAGCATCTCTTTACATGCCTCTGTAACCGTAATGTAATCGGTCTCTATCGTCGACAATACTACAACCTTTTGTAGCTTGGTCTGCCAAGAGACCGCTCCCCCTGCAAATGTGAACATGAACCCCGATGTAGACTTCCTGGAGTTTATATCACCTGCCATATCTGCATCTGTGTAGCCCTCTAACACAGGTTTTTCGTCACCATAGCATAGGCTCAACCTGGATGAGCCTCTTAGATACCGCAGTATCCATTTCACAGCTGCCCAATGCTCTTTGCCAGGATGGGTAAGATACCGACTAACAACACTAACTGCATATGCTATGTCTGGGCGCGTATACACCATAACATACATCAAACTTCCTACCGCTGACGCGTATGGTATCTTCTTCATCTCATCCACCTCTGCCTTTGTCTTAGGATACTACTTGTCGCTCAATTTGAAGTGACCATCCAGTGAAATACTGACCGGCTTCGTTGCATTCATATTGAACCGCTCTAGAACTTTATCAATATATCGCTCTTGTGACAACCAAAGTTTTCTGCTGTTTCTGTCACGGGTTATCTCCATTTATAGGATCTGTTTAACTGGGCGCAAGTCTTTCATAGCAAACGACTTGCCCAACTCCTGTTTTAGCCTGTCAATCTTCTTGATGTCTTTACCCATGATGAGCATGTCATCAACGTATAATAGCATAACTAAGAAATCACCATCTGAGAACTTACGCGTGAACACATAGTGGACCGACTCCATTCTGTCATACCTATGCTTCAACATAAACGAGTCAAACTTCTTGTACCATTGCCATGGAGCTTGTTTCAGCCCATACAAGCTCTTCCTCAGCCTACACACCATATGCTCTTTGCCCTTGATTTCGAACCCCACTGGTTGGTGCATGTAGATCTCTTCTTTCAGGTCACCATGGAGGAAGACAGTTTTAACATCTAACTGCTCTATCTCCAGATCCATGCTAGTCGTCAACCCAAGCAACACCCATATGGATGTCATCTTCACCACTGGTGAGAATATCTCCAAAAGTCTATGCCTTTCTTCTGACCAAACCCTTTCACCACAAGTTTGGCCTTAAACCTCGTCTGTGAATTCTTCTGCTCAACCTTCTTTCTGAACACCCACTTGTTGCTCAAAGCTTTCTTGCCCTTAGGCAATTTCACCATATCATAGGTGTGGTTCTTATGCAAGGATTCCATCTCCTCTTGCATAGCTTTCAACCACTCCCCCTTATGCTCATCGGCTAGGGCTTCAGAAAAATCTTCTAGCTCTCCCTCGTCAGTCGGTATAATGTACTCATGCGGTGAGTACCTTTTGGATAGTTGTCTTTCTCTAGATGACCTCTTCACCTGTGGCTCAACAGGTAGATTAAGTGGGGCCTGCTCCCCTGGTCCATCTTTTGAAGGAACTCCCTCGTCCTCTACACCTTGCCGTACTCCCTCATCATCATGCACCATAGGAGGAAAAATCAGATCCATGTCCTGTAGCTCACCTGAATTAAGCTGGTTCTTCTTTGGCTTACCAATGTTTTCTATACACTGATATTTAAAGAAAACCACATCTCTGCTCCTGACAAGTTTTTTCTTGGTCGGATCCCACAATCTGTAACTGAACTTTCCATCACTGTACCCTAAGAACACACACTGCCTGATCTTCATATTGAGTTTGAACCTCTCGTCCTTTGGTACGTGAACGAATGCCCGACATCCAAACACCCTAAGATGATTGTACAATGGATCCTATCCAGTCCACACCTTCTCAGGTACTTTTCCATTCAACGGGACTGATGGAGACCTGTTTATCAAATACACCACCGTGTGCACTGCTTCTCCCTAGAACGTGTAACAGCCCAAATTTTTCCTAACCTGGAATTAGACGTCCTTAGGTGATGGGACAATCCTAACTCTTGTTTAACTTCACAACACTCAACTCAAGGGTCTTAAGTCCCTTTCAAACCATTTTCTTCACAAATCTCACCTTTCATTACCTCGTTCCTTAAATCCTTCTAAGTACTTTCATATTAGACACTACCTTAAAGTTTAGGTGATGAAGAACAATACTTGAACTAAACATTGCAACAAAGGTCTAAGTACCACCTCAGACCGAAATCATTCAGGACTAAATCCTTTAGAAATTAGGCGAGATTTAGCTAGTGTTAAACTAGAGTGCCTGTGAAATTAACACCAATCACTTTAAATACGATCTGCAAGACCCAAAACTTGTAGAATCATTGACGCTAGGTTACCCTAAAATCTAGGATCAATCTCATTACCCGGCTGCTCTCGGGAGCATCTCGAAACTCCGTATCGGATCTAGACCGCACGTCGAAAGTCCGATTAACACGAAGTTAAGGAACCAGGACCGCCTTGCTGGGCTTGACAACCATCTCGAAAATCAAATCCAGATAGTGTCCTAGCGCTATTCGCTTGAGCTCGGAGTGAAGAGTGTGAGAAATGCGAAATTAATTCAAAATAAAATATCTTGAATAGTAATCTGGCACGTGTTGCTTGCGGATCAGTTTTAAGCAACCAGACCATCAGAATCAGACCAAATTACACCCTCGGATCAGGAGAAATTTCATACACATTTACATGTACTCGGAATCTCCGATCGAGATCCGCTAACCGTTGAACTGAAACTGGTCCGCCACGCGTGATCTGAAAATTTCACTGAAACGAAAAGTTAATAGAACATAGATCCGGTGTTGGTAAGCTTAAGTCTGACCTTTGGTCCGCCAGAAGTCCTCCGTTGAGCTGGAAAAGTCCCGCTTTGGTTATAACCTAAGTATACCTTGACCTGGAGTCTATTTCGGTTAGTTTTTAGGCTATATAAGGACCTTAAACCCTCTCTCATGGCAGCCATACGAATTTGAGAGAAACCTTAGAGAGAGAAGAGAGAAAAGAGAGAGAAAGTGTGGGGGCAGTGGGAGAATCTCCTTGCCACTCTTTCCTGCCGCTATACGAGTTCCACCGCTCCGTTCTCATCGCTTTCCCGGCGATTTCAGCATCATTTCTAGGTAAGAAACCCTAACCCTAATCTGATTTGGGGTTTTGATAGTTGTAGGTTATGAAATAGCTAACCTATTTCGTTCTATAGGTTACCAAATTGCTGTATACGAAAGATTAGCAAACCTATTGGATTCGTTACGATTCTACGACAAAAGGTACGAACTTTAGGTGATAGGTTATGGTTTTCAACGCTTTCAATGTCAGATAATGATAGATTCATGATCTGCATGCAATTGCACATGTACAAAGTGCTTTCTGTTTTTCTGTTTCGATTAAAGATGTAGATTATGAAATTTACATATTCTAGGTATTCGTAGAAAATACCGTATACGTATAAATTTTGGAAATGTGTTTGACATGATTATTTGTTGTATGAATGTACGATGTATGGATAACATACTTATTTGGCGAAAGGATTCCCCCAATACATGTTTTACTAATATACACTATGTATGTAGAAATACTGTATTGTAGAAAGTACCGTATACATATATATTTTAGAGATGTGGTTGCCATGATTATTGTTGTATAATATATTATATATGCGTAAAATACTTGCTTGGTGAAAGGATAGCCCTAATACATGTTTTGCTAACATACCCCATGTATGTTGTAATAGTGTATTCTAAGTGTTTGTGAAAATGACTGAATGAGTATAAAATTCTCATTCGTGCTCGCCATGACTAATTGTCATGGATATATGATTGTTGTATTGGCGATACCCCTTTGACGAAAGGATTTGCCCTAAATCACGCCATGGCCAATATACACTATATATGCTAAAATGTGTGGCCCAAGTGTTTGTGGAAATGACTGAATGAATATGGAACTTGGATTCCTACTTTCCATGACTATCCATCGTGGGTGTGCGCGTGTTATGATTGGGGCAACTCCCTACTGAAAGGATTTGGCCTAATGCCTATGTGATCAGCATATGTCATGTATGTTGATGTATGTCTTTTAAAGTGTTGTTGAAATGTCTGAATGAGTAGTAGTTAGCAAATTGTAATGTATAAGGGTGTTGAGAGATGATTCTCAACTTCTTTTAACTATGTGTATGTTTTCCTTGGATAGTTGTATGAATAGGAATTGAATATGTACAAACTCATGCTTGTGTTATTCTTTATAACATGCTCAACTGCTTTTATGATTTTATCTAAGGCATATATTTAAATTCATATTCACGTTGTATGATCCGTCATGGGTGATGGGGGAGTGGAGCAACGAATGCGAGCAACAGCCCTGGCAGCCCTAAACGGATAATACTAGACTTTAATTGTATAATTTGAATCTTGATCCATTACTGCTTTATCTATCTGCAATTGATTGTGTTTGGGGCTATGATTATAGTCCAGACAATCGGTACCAGAATCGAATTCGTGGCTGAGTTTCAGTTGCCACATGAGATGTGTTCGACGAACCCGAGTCGTACTTCGGTTGGCGATAGTGGTTGGCCACACAAAGTGCTTATGCGCTTCATATTGTTCAACTTGTTGTGCGCTCGAGCTAGCCGAGCTCGTCAAGCAACCCGACCTGTCTTATGTATGTTCACCATGTTTGGACGCTACTGCTTGAACCTAGGGTACCAAACTTACCAGTGAAATCCCTTTTAACCATGGTACCTCGATCCGCTAAGACTCATGAGCCGGGCATGGTGGTATGGGACACCGTAGTCGAGCTGTCGGCTTACGCTGGGGCCACGTGCCTCCCCATAGTGACCAGTGAGCAACCAAACTCGTGAGCCGATTATGGTGGTATGGGACACTATATTCATGCTGTCGGCCTACATTGATAAGGTGATGGGGGAGTGGTGCAACGAATGCGATGCAACCCTTTGTAGTGACCTCGAGCATACTCTGAATTGCGGTGAGGCGACGAGTTTTGCCGCAGTGTATAGAGTATGAAATTAGTCCTGTTTCTGTATAGTGATGAATCGTCGAAGAGGTGATGGGGGAGTGGTGTAACCTTTGTGCGTAACAGTCCTGACAGCCTTTGCAGTGACCTAGAAAACACACCATCGTATGAGATTAACTAGGACTGACGACCCTAGAATGGATCATGTTTGGGAATGATACAAGGGAGGTACCTTAGTTTTCCAATCCTGCTGTTTGAAATGGACTAATAATAACTCGGTAATCATGCTCATCATGCATTACATGTGCTTGGAAGATGTGGAGCACGGAAGGATGAAAGCATGCCGCGAATGTGAGATGGTGTTGCAACGAGGGAGGGTGTGGTGAGGGCATACATCATGACTGCATTCATACTTGCATTAATAAGAGTAGTTAGGAGTGTTTGATTTTACTGCTTTATCATTACTGCTTGACTGAATTGATAACATGTTAACCTATGCTTTATTGTTCTACTGAGTTGATCACTCACTCCCACGTTACGGGACGGTGTTCCGAACACCCACCAGACTTTATCTGATTGCAGATGGCGACGCTACTCCTGAGGCGGAGCCAGACTTTTGTGACGACGAGGATGCTTTCTCGTATATGTGGTTTTCGGGTGGCTTCATGTGAGCAGTGCCTTGATCGACGAGGTTATAAGGATGTTGACTAGATGACACTACACATTTGGTATAATTTGAACTGTACTTGTAATTCATTAATCTGGTAACATTATCACACTCTGGAGACTCACTACTATTTTTATATATTTTATATATCTATCATAGTCTTCCGCTTGCTAATTCACTGTCTCTGGAGTATGATATTCTGTTTTGGCTTAATCTCACTCATGTTCAATGCACTAATACAGACAACATTCAAACATCATTATCTATGTTGCATAAGTAATGTTCTGGAAACTTGAGAGTTGAGTTACTACTCGACCCTCGATTTTTCGGGATGTTACAGAACGTCTTGGGCAATTTCGCATGGGATAACATGCATCTAATTCTCTCTACAATGGCGCGATTCATTCGCTTAGCGACACCATTATGCTGGGGGTCTTGGGAACCGTCTGTTTATGCCGTATACCCAGGGACTTACAATACTTATGAAAGTCGCCAATGTATTCACCACCATTGTCAGTGCGGATGCACTTCAATGATCTACCTGTCTCTCTCTCTCTCGACCATAACATGAAACAATTTAAACATACCAAATACCTCGTCCTTAGATTTCAAAGCATAAACCCAAACCCTCCTAGATGCATCATCTATAAAAGTAACAAAATACAATGCGCCACCCAAGGGTTTTATCCTTATAGGACTACAAACATCAAAATAAATCAAATCTAATGCATGCACTTTATTAACATGAGAAGCAGTTTTAACAAATGAAACTCTATGTTGTTTCCCTGATAAACAATCAGTACAAGTTTTGAGAGGTATACTTATCACGTCTAGAAGGAGCCGCTTCCTCGCTAGTACATGAAGCCCTTTTTCACTCATGTGGCATAAACGCCTGTGACACATGTCAATAGCTTAATCTTTCTCTGCGTTCAACCCACCCTTGTACACACTGACATTTTCCTTGTAAAGGGTATAACACTTCTTTACTCTGGCTGCAAACAACGAACCCTTAATGAGCTTTCAACTCCCACCAGTAAAACGGCTTTCATAGCCATCATCATCCAACTTTTCCATCGATATCAAGTTGAGGCGAAGGTCTGGGATATGCCTCACATCCCTGAGAACTAATGTGCAGCCCACATCGGTCTTCACACAAATATCACCGACCCGTACGATCTTCGATACGCCAACATTCTCCATCTTCACGGTTCCAAAGTCACTTGACTTGTAACTTGTGAAGAAGTCCTTGCGTGAAGTCGCATGTAAAGAAGCTCCCGAGTCAATCACCTAGTCGGTGTCCTGACTCATAGCTGTGAGGCAAACATCATGATCTATTAAAAGAATAACTACAACGTCGCCATCTGAAGTGACCGTAGTGAAATCTGATTAATCTTCCTTCTCCTTTCCTTTTCGTTTCTTGTCGTTCTTCTTATTATGACATTCATGTTTGTAGTGGTCATTCTTGCCACAATTCCAGCATTCAACATCCTTCTTGGTACTCAACTTGCCTCTTGATTTATCTCAGGCCTTTCCGCCCTTCCTGTTCTTTCATCTCCCCTGTTCCTGTGTCACAAGGGCCTCTTACTAAGTAGACCCCTGAGACTTCCTCCTTATCTCCTTATTGAAAAGACTACTGGTTACCTATTCCATGGAAATATTTCCATCTGGCGCGGAGTTACTTAGAGACACCACCAATGTCTTCCAACTGTCAGGCAATGAACTAAGCAATAGTAAAGCCTGTAATTCATCATCTAAGACCATCTTCATAGCGAAGAGCTGGTTCACTATATTGCTGACCTTATTCATGTGCTCGGCCACAGAACCACCATCTTTGAATTTGAGATTCACAAGTCGTCGTATCAAGAAAATCTTATTGCTGGCTGTCTTCCTCTCATATAGCCCTTGTAATTTTAGCCATATGCTAACGGCTAAGGTCTTTGTAAACATATGGTGGAATACGGAATCGTCCAACCATTGTCTAATAAACCCCACCACCTTCCGGTCCATCTTCTTCCAATCATCATCAGACATATCCTTGGATTTTGTTGATATGCCTAAAATTGGAGAATATAGGTCCTTGCAATAAAGCAAGTCCTTCATCTTAGCCTTCCATATGGTCCAGTTAGAACCATTGAGGCTGATCATCCTTAATGAGCCACCTTCCATAATTCAAAATCGATCCCACTCTATTCAATGAACTTAGCTCTGATACAATTTTGTTGGGGGCCTTGCACAAAACGTTAGGATCTAGCCTCCCAAAACAAACCAGAATTATGAGATAGTAAAGTAATGAAATAAATCAAAGCATAAACCACACGTCATTAGGGAATTTTACGTGGAAAACCCTCAAAGAGGTAAAAACCACAGGACCTCGTCCAGATCAACAATCTACTATAAAGCAAAACGTTACAACCGATCACAAGCACACGCCACTTGGATCAAACCTCTTCACTCACACAGGAATGGATAAACAATAAGAGAACAAAAAGGAAAAATAGAGAGATCTCTTCGATCACGAGGACGTAGAAGCACTGAGACGTCGACAACACAGTAGATCACCTCTACGAATAGAATTCTCCATTCCACAAGCTTCCTCTCTCTCTCTTTTCATTTTTTTCCTCTCTCTCACCTTCAACGTGAGAACCCCTTAAAATAGAATACCCTAATCTCATTTTGGAACCCCTTAAATAGAGGACCAGAGGAATTAGACTCAAATAAGGAAACTGCGCATAAGCGGAGGAATTAGACTCAAATAAGGAAGCCGTGCATAAGCGGAGGAATTAGAGTCAAATAAGAAAATTGCGCTACCTCTCCTCTGAACTAAGGAGGAAAACCCCATCAAATATAAATGACTTTGAATATATCAACTTAATAATCACCAAAAATTTCTTACCATGTCATGACGATGTCGTACAAATGACTTTGAACTAGCTACGTGGCTCACTTCTAACTTTCCCATGTTCACAGAATTTATTCTGCTCCTCTTTTGAACATATTATTCATAATATATTGTTATTAATTGTTACCTTAAGATATCGTAAATATGTAAATATTACTTGAAAAGCCTCAGACAAAAATCTCTCACAGAGTATCCGCCAGTCGTCTTTAGTCACCTGCGGTGTGCAGATAGTACGGCCTCCTCGTGGGTCCTGTACCGCTTGTACCGCTGGTGTAACTTCCCGTAGTACTCCTTAAACCGCTCCCTGACCATGTCATCGACGACATGGAAAATATAGGGAACACTCAGATCTAAGACAAATTTATCCTACAGTTTTGTAATTAATAGATTAAGGAAATAAACTTATTAAGTAAATAGTTTAACTGTAAATGAACTTTCACAAAAGAAAATTTAATTTATTAAAATTTACCTGAAGGTGTTGACGAATGAGCTACCGCACATTATCTGTCATGTCTGCCCAACGGGGGGTGGTGGCGGGGATCAGAGATCGGCATAGGACACCGACCTCCGACGTGAACAATTTGGCATTGTCCTCAACATGTTTAAGGCAGTCCTATGGGAACTCTACCGTCACCCTACCCTTACGCGTAAGTCATTCTAAAACTAACCCACGCATGAGTCGACATCCTCGTCGGCTGGTCGACGATGCTGTTGCAAAGAAATATGTAAGTCTAAACATAAACAAAAGTCACTATAAAATATTTATGTTTACACTTACATGTAGTGCCCCGTGTATGCTCAACCGAGGGCTCAGAAACCTGTGATGCAGAATGCGACGTCGATGTTGTCTCCGCCGCATCACGGGTGGAAGGGGTAGATCCAGTGCATGAACAACGTGATATCCCACCTGGTGCCATGACTGAATATGTGCGAAGTATGAACTTATAAATTTAAACAATGCCAGTATAAGTGTATGAACATCAATATAATAAACACATTAAACTTTACAGTGCAAGTAGAATATACTAAAACATTATATAAGTAGTGTTAATGGTAGAATGAATCTGTTCTTATGCTTAGAGAAATGATTAAAATATGATTAGACCATTACACTATAATGTAAGCAGAATATAATAAAATTGTAAACATTTTACTAAAATTTAGAAATTCCATTACACATTGTCATTCTATATTAAATACATGTATTTCATTGTAATACGAAACAACTTCGGATCAACTATCCGAAGTACTCCCTGCGTAAGTTATCATACGCTGCAGAAGTATATGTCAAGTTGTGTGAAGCACTTGACATTGTTACAGCTAACATGCCAGTCATAATAGGAGAAATCTGGTCTCTCGGGACTCCATTCAGATGTGCAAGTGACAAAACCGCATCTTCCATATGAAGTTTCTCGCGGTTATATTCTTCCATTAGGTCTGAAATTTCTTTGAGATTATATAATATTTTATATAAGTCATCGTCAATATATTTCTCCCTACACTCATCGACCAGACCGGGTATTTCTTTGGCCTTACCAGAAGAAAGTAGGGCTGGAAAGTTCATCCGCGACAACTGATGAAGTATTATGCATGCTTCCACTACGCTCCTGTTTGAGGAGGACATGATCAGAAATTGACTCAACTGCAAATGTGGATTATAAACAAGTTAATTAAAGGAATAAATTATGACTTGTAAAACATGTATACATGTAATAATCAAATTATTCAAATTGAAAAATGACATGTAAATAATGTGTACATTTAATAATCGTCGTCTGTATCACATCGCTTAGGACTATTTCTTCTTCACCATTACTATCGCTGATCAGTATTTCCTCTTCATCGTTTACAATGTCGTCATCAATGAAACCGCTATCATCTCTAAAATGTCATGTATTATTGAGACATCAACATGATCAGGTGGCACATCATCTGTAACGTCTCGAAAAAATCCGTACAAAGACCTGAGTACCACCTCAGGCAGAAATCCCTAAGGACCGTACTCTGTAGAAATTAGATAAAAATTTAGTTAAGTATTAAATTAGATAATCAATGGATTTGGCTTGAACCATTATCTAAACAAATGGCAAGACCCAAAACTATCAAAATTGCTGACTCAACACTATTTAAAAACCTAGGAAAAATCTTAAAAGTCGGTTGCTCTCGGGAGCACATTGAAAATCCATATCAGACCTGGACTGTACGTCGAAAGTCCGATGATCACAAAACTATAGGGATATGTCCGTCTTATTGGGCTTGACAACCATCGCGGGAATCGAGCCCAAATAGTATCCTAAAATGCACAACTTGAGCCCTGAGCGAAGTGTGTGAGAAACGCGAATATCTATAGAAAATGTAATGAAACTTAAGTGAATTGTGCCGTTCGCTTACGGGCGAAATTGAAGATTTTAGACCATCAGTTTCTGACCGAACTTCACCCATGGATCAGGAAAATTTTCCTGTACATATCTGTATACTTGTGGCTCTGATAGAGCGACAACGACTGTTGATCTGACACGGGTCTTCCACGGTCGATCCGCTAATCCCATCATACTGAAATCATAACCTGGCTTAGATCCATGGTCAGGGAACTTTCTCCATGTTGTAAGTGAACAATAAACCTTCAGACGAGCCCCGTTTGCCTGAAACAGATGCCCTTTGGCTATAACCTAAGTATACCATGGCCCTTGGGCCATTTGCATCAGTTCTGGGCCTATTTAATGTCCTTAAACCACCCCATTCCCATTCCATATGAAATTCTCTAACCCTAGGAGATAAAAGAGAGAAAAGAAGAGAGAAGAGTGAGGAGAGAAGAAAAAGAGTGGGAGAACGTTACTGGAATTCTCTCTCACAACTCCACGCCTCGATTCACCTCCCCAGCTCGTTACACGATCGTCTTCGGTTACGATTTGGGCAAGAAATTCTAACCCTAATCTTGGTTTAGAAATTCAAATAGAATAATCAATAAAATAGCTAACCTATTTTATCATATAGGTGCCGTCGTTTCGTTTTCGGGAACGTTGTGTTGGAATCAAGTTCAAATCGGGTATTCCGACGAAAGGTGCGGACTATAAATGTTTAGGTTATGGTTTTTAAGGCTTTCAATGTCAGCTAATGATTTATGTCTGGCTTGATTGCTACCACATCATCTTAGACATGCCGATTTTGATGTATTATACATGTATGAACTATGTTGAATAAATATCATCCTACGTGTTTGTTGAAATGTTTGAATGAACATGCCAACATGATTTGTGCTTGTTATGACTACTAATCTAGGATTCATGTTTGTCATATGCATGATAACATCCTTGTGTAAGGATTTACTAGAATACATGTTGTAACTAACCTAGTCTATATATTTGGTGAAGTGTAGCCTACGTGTTTGATAAAATGTCCGAATGAGAAATTGTTGATGAATTGCATTTAATAAGGGTATTGAGATATGATTCTCAATTACCTTATCTATGTGTATAGTTTCCTTCATGTAATCTTAATTTTGACTACGCAATTTATGGGTGAAATGCAATGTTTGGTAACATGTTTAATATGTTTGATGAAATGCTCAAATGAGATAAATTATTTGTCAAATGCTGATATGACTTTCACATGTATTTACATGCTACATCCGAGTAAGATTGGGACTGCGACATGGTCCAGGCAATCGGTAACGATTCCTGTTTGAGTGGCCGAACTAGCTTCACCATAGTGGATACGTTCGATGAATCCGGGTCGTACTACGATTATCGACAGTGGTTAGGCCATATGGAGTGCTTGTGCATACCATGACAATTAAGTCGGCGTGCACCCGTACCAGTTGAACTTGTCAAATAATATAATTGGTATATTGTGTGTTTACCATGTATGGACACTACTGTTTGAATCTAAGGTACCACTTTCCAATGTAAAGACCCGTTTCAACCATGGTAATACGATCCGATAAGACTCATGAGCCGGGCATGATGGAATGGGACACCGTGGTCGAGCTGTCAGCTTACGCTGGGGTGACGAGCCTTTTCGTAATGACCAGTGAGTAACCCAAACTTGTGAGCCGAATATGGTGGTATGGGACACTGTATTCGAGCTGTCGGCCTACGCTGAGGTGACGAGCCTCCCTGTAGTGACCTCGAGTATAGACTCTTGAATTTGCCTATCCACTGCTTTTCATTAGGGGTGATGCCCTACAACTTGCCTATCGTATGTGATTAACTAGGATTGACGACCCTAGATGGATCCTTAGGTTTGGGTTAATGATATAAACGGAGATATCTTAGCTTCCTGAATTTGCTGTATGAATAAGCCTAATTAAGTACTTGGCTAACACAACCATGCACTACATTGCATGTGCTTTGGTGAGGAAGGGCACATTTAGGGAGTTGTCATGTGCGAACGGTTGACGGAGTAGCTTGTGAGGGAACTTCGTGCGAGGGCATGCATCATTATAGCATACCATCCCTGCATTAACAAGAGTACTTAGGATATGATTGTTGTACTACTTTATCATTATTGCTTGACTGAATTGATAACATGTTAACCTTTGCCTTATAGTACCATTGAGTTGATCACTCACCCTACTTTGGGATGGTGTTTTAAAACACCAACTAGACTCTGTTGTAGATGCAAGTGATGACGAAGTTTATACATCTGAGATGGACTTCTTTGACGAGGAGGAGTTCTCCTATGTACAGCTATCAGGCAGGTCTATGTAGACCATGTACTGATCGACAGGATTACAGGGTTACATGGATTAGTTGAACATCTACATTATATTTTGTATATTTTGAAATAATACATGTTTATATTCAACCCTGTTGCATCATCATACTCTGGAGGTTGAAAAACTCCTACCGTTCTGATATACATATATTTCAGTCTTCCGCTTGCTAATTTAATTATATCTGGAGTATGATATGCCGTTTTAGTATAATCCCACTCTTATTTAATACATTAATATGGACAACATTTAAACATCATTATCCATGTTGCATAAGTGATGTACTGGATCTTGGGAGTTGAGCTTTGCTCGACCCTCGAAATTCAGGGCGTTACATGTTGGTGTTAGAGCATGATTTGGATTAAATTGGACCTGGGTTATGGTTACACAACGCACTCTGATGCACTTTGACTTAGGAGGGGTGATAAAATGTAGAAATGATCGTAGGATCCCAAGGTTTCTCTGACGGGTAAAATTGACCGTTGTAATGTAGCTTGTACACGACCGAGATCATGTGAAATGATATCAGTCCCCCTTAGGCCGTCGATCGCCGAGTTGAATGATAATTCGGCGAATTCCACACTTGGAATAATCTAAAAAAAATATGAATACGCACTTGTTAGACCGAGAAAACACATCACATGGGCATGGGGGCCCGAATCGCAATTTTCGGTGGGGCCCAGGGGGTCCCCCGCACATGTACAACACCCCGGGAAGGGGTGGCCACCGCCCCAGGGTGGAGCCATCGCCGGCGACCCAGGGGGCACGGCGGCACCGCCCGAATTGCGGCGCGCCGCTGGCTTTCCTAGCAGACCGCGGCGGTCCCGCGGCAATGGCAGTGCGCCTCCCACCGCCTGGCCATGTGGGCCCTGACACATGTGTGGGTCCCTCCTTTTAGCCCCCAAAACCCCATTTCACCCTTTTTTTTTAAAAATATTTCCAACCCTCCCAAACACCTCTACACCTTCCAAAACCCATTTCCCTTTCAAATCCACTCTCCCATACACTCAATCTTCCATCTTCTTCCACATTTGGCACCTATTTACCACCCTTCTCTCACAACTACCTCTTACTACTCTCTACCTTCCCTATTTCCCCACATTTGAGCACAAAACCTACATCTTTGTGTCTTATAACTCTCAAACTTCCCAAACCCACCTCATTCTCCTAGCTTTCCACTTCCATGGCTCTCTTTGAGCTTGTTACCACTATCTTCTCCCTCTCCACACTCCTTTCCCTTATGGGAAAGAAGAGGGCGGCCTCGGATGAAGCCGGGCCTAGCCGCCCGACCCGTTCAAGGAAGAAAACGAGCACCGAGGCTAGCACAAGTGCCGAGCGGGAGCGAAGATTGAAACAGGATCTTGACCCGCGGATCCCCATTGAAAGATCTCTACCACCGGGCGCCGAACTTGGTAAGTTCTTTGACGGCAAAGTTGTATTTGAGGCTCATGTTGATGAAAAGCTCTTCGGGTTGTATCCAGTAATTGACATGCTCCTAGAAAATGGATGAGGTCCCATGTTTGAAGGAAATACTCATGCTAGTGAAGGTACCGTATGGGCCTTCTATGCCCACATACAAAACCCACTATTGGAACCTCTTCAGTTTACTATCCCTTTGGGGAGGCAGGAAGCCATAGTTAATGTGGATGTTATAGCTGGTATCATGGGAGTTGAACGTGGACTTGTGCATGCCAGTGAGAAAAACCTTACTAGTGAACGAGAAAGAAATCGCCGCACACGTTTCCTTTCCGGCCTACTTAAGCGGTGGAGGCAAGGAAATAGCCTTGTATCGACTAAAATGACAAATGATTTCCATATACTCCACCACATATGTACGTATAACGTATATCACAGGTGGAGTAACCGCACGGAATGTACTCGATTCATGGTGGATTTCTTGTATAGAACTGGTCAGGGAGATAAGCTGTGCCTGCCTACTCTCGTCTTGTCTCAGATTATCGGTACTGCACGATCAATGCGAAGAGATGCCTCACTTCCTTTCGGTCGACTTATTTGTAAGATCGCCTGAAATTTCGCTTCCGACTCGATATGGATAACCATGCCCTGATCCATATCATTATTGACACGACACTCAACAATATGGCCATAGGCCTCAGGTAACGCCAAGCCCGACTTGATGAGTACGGGGATGAAATAGAGGAAGAGATAGAAGAAGAAGAAGGCAGTGAAGACGAGGAAGAAAATGAAGGGGAAGAGAGTAGTGAGGAAGAAGAATATGAAGAAGAGGAGTCCCAAGATTCAGATGGGGGACCTCCTCCTGCTACGCATGAAGACTGCCATGATTGGGCCACCTTAGAAGCCCGTACGGCCAAGATAGAAGAAAACTAGGCCGAGTTGAAGTAAAAGCTTAAAGAGAATCCGGCTTATCCGAAATAGAAATTCAAGATGTCTCGCACCTTGAAGACTCTCCTGTATTGTATGGAGGATAAGGGGGCGCCTCCGCCTTCACCAGAGTTAGCGGACTAGTCATATGTTGCAGTCATCTGTTGTTTTGCTTTGTTTCTTACTTTTCTGTGTAATAGCCCTTGTTGGCTTAGTTGGATGTTAGAATAGTTTGTGTTAAAACTTTTACTAAATTAGCTCACATGCATCTTCTGTCATGATCTCTGTAATACTACAACATATGTATCGCGGTAATTTTGGCCAAAAATGCATGAAGCTTCTTTTGATTTGGAATGTGTAGAATGTTTGGAAAAGTGAGTAATATTATTCTAAATCTTACACACGTTGCACCCTGTATTGTATACAGGGAATACCTCCTAAAAACACTCGGAACATAACACGTCTCGCACTTGGCGGATCGATTGACGAGGCACCTCCCTTGAGCGATAGCCATACGGACCCCAGTTTGGGCTCAGATATTAAAATTATGGCGGATTCACAACCGGCCACTGACCCCACCAATGGGCCAACACCTTGTGCACCATCGGTTCCGGAACAGAACTGCGCATCTTCGTCGATGCCACACATGCCTTAGTCGACTCCTCCCCTTGATAGGCTGGAGTAAATGATGCTCCTAATGGAGTAACAACAACAAGTTTGGGCCACTATTGTGGGGGAAATTGCCCAAAACATGAACATGGTCCCGTCTATGCCACCTGTGCAGCCTGATGGAGCCATGAACACTAGTGGCTTATTTGAGCATTTTCAGTGCCTTCGCACTCCTACTTTTGAGGGTACTCACTGACCCGAGGAGGCAGAGTATTGGCTGGATCGTATATCCAAGATGCTGAAGCCATTGCACTGTACTGAGACAAGGTAAGTTGAGCTGGTTACTTATATGTTTGAGAAGGAAGCTAGTCTTTGGTGGGATAACATCCTACGAACCGTTCCTACAGGATATGTGTGGACGTGGGAAGCGTTCGAAGATCATTTTCATGGAAAGTACTTTCCCCTCACTTACCGTAATGAAAAGGAGGGTGAATTTCTTCGCCTCTGACAGGGAGGAATGACTGTGGCTGAGTATGAGAACCGATTCACGGAGCTGGCTAGATATGTTCCATTGATCCTAGCAGATGAGCCAATGAGAATGCGGTAATTTTCTGAGGGTCTGCGGGCCGATATCCGTATGAAGATGTGTTGCGCTAGCATTCCCAACTATGCTGAGCTAGTAAACATGTCCATACGAGCTGAGCAGGATGGAGACAGATTGTCCCGGACATGTATGCCCGTGGGCCCAAGGCCTCGACCTGAATTGGCGAATTGACCATTCTTCGGCAAGAGGCTACGTGCAGATTCGCCTCCCAGGCTTATGGCTCCATTGACCCAGCAGAGGCGATCAGACCTTTCGTGCACCTACTGTAAGAAGATGGGCCATAACGAGCCATTTTACTTTACAAAGATGGGGGATAACGACTTTATGCCACCTTAGAGGATCAATTGCCATCTGCTATAAGTTTTTTTGACTCCACCTCTACGATCGGCATCGCCAGTACAGTTGTACAACCAACCTCCTGTATCCCGAAATAGACCGCCTCAACTACCTATGACAGTGCAACCAAATCATCCTCAACAGGCACGTGTACATACACTATCAGCAGGAGCATCTGAGACAGCAACTACAGTGCCCTTAGTCACTGCCCACATTCAAGGTACACCTGTATTCCTATTAGTGGACACCAGGTCCACTATTTCGATAGTGTCATGCTCTACGGTCAAGCGTTTAGGGTTGAACACTACCCCTATGGTTGTGAGGAGAGTCCTTACCGTGATAGGGACTGTCTCCGACGCACCAAGCTTTGTAAGGATTGCCCGATAGAGTTAGGAAGCAGGACAGTGCGCATTGACCTGATTGTCAACTTGCTGTATCATTACGACGTCATCGTCGGTATGGATTGGCTCACCGAGATGAAGGCCGAGATCAACTATGAAACCAGATTGGTGACAATACATGGGCCCGAGGGCACGACCTTCACTTTCCCAGTTCAGGTCAATTGGCCCTACCGCATTAGTTGTTACACTTCCTTATTGGATAATGTTGATGGTCCAACACTTGGGGACACTCCTGTAGTCCAAGATTTCACGGACGTGTTCAGGACGATACCTGGACTACCTACTTAGCGTGAGATCGACTTTACTATCGACCTCGTGCCTGGTGCGTCGCCCATTTCCTTATTAACATACCGCATGCTTCCATGTGAAATGGAGGAATTGAGGAGACAGATAGATGATCTGCTGGATTCAAGTTTTATACGGCCTAACGTATCTCCTTGGGGAGCATCTGTATTGTTTATAAAGAAGAAAGATGGATCATTGCAGTTGTGTATTGATTATCGCAGATTGAATCATGTCACGGTCAAGAATAAGTATCCTCTGCCCAGGATAGATGACCTGTTTGACCAGTTGAAAGGGGCACAATATTTCTCAAAAATTGACTTGTAGTCCGGGTATCATCAGTTGCCCGTCAGGGATGAAGACGTGCAGAAAACAGCATTTAGAACCAGTTTTGGGCACTACGAATTCCTCGTGATGTCGTTTGGGCTTACAAACGCACCGGCTGTATTTAAGGACCTCATGAACAGGGCATTTCGGCCGTATCTGTACCGATTCATCATCGTGTTTATAGATGACATTTTGATATACTCCAAAAGTCAGAAAGATCACAAAGAGCACCTGCGAGCAATCTTCGATACTCTCAGGAAGAATCAGTTGTATGCACAATATCAGCAATGCAACTTCTGGAAAGAAGAAGTCAAGTTCCTGGGACACGTAGTTTCTAAGGAAGGAATCGTCGTGAACCTTGCTAAGGTAACCGCGGTACAGGACTGGTCGTAGCCCCGTTCAGTTACAGAAGTGAGGAGTTTCCTCGGACTTGTTGGCTACTATTGCCGATTCATTAAAGATTTTTCGAAGATAGCCAGACCATTGTCTTAACTTACTCGAAAAGATCTTAAGTTTGCCTGGAACGAGAAAGCAGAAGCAGCCTTTCTGAAATTAAAGGATAAGCTGACGTCCGCACCCGTGCTAATATTGTTAGAGCAAGGGGTCAAGTATACTATATACACCGTCGCATCTCAAGTCGGTCTGGGTTATGTACTTATGCAGAAGGATAGGGTGATCGCTTATGCCTCATGACAGTTGAGGAAACATGAAGAAAACTACCCCACGCACGACCTAGAATTGGCGGCGGTCATCTTTGCATTAAAGCTCTAGAGACATTACCTCTACAGAGAGGACTTTGAGCTCTTTTGCGACCACAAAAGCCTCAAGTACATCTTTACTTAGAGAGACCTGAACATGAGGCAACGATGTTGGATGGAAACCTTGAAAGACTTCAAGTTTGAGGTCTCCTACCATCCTGGCAAAGCCAACCTTTTGGCCGACGTGTTGAGCCATAAGAAGACAATAGAATTTGTAGATCCGCTAATGATAAAAAAGTGGAATATGGTAGAGTTTGTGCGAGACTTCGAATAGAAGCTGACAGTAGAGGAGCCGTTCGAGAGCGTCACACACCTCCATGTACATCCGCTTATTGATGACCGAATCATTACGACACAGAAAGAAGATGAACAGTTGGTGAAGATGAGAAAATGAGCAAGTGACAGTGAGGAATCTGAATGGAGGATTGGCTTAGATGGAGGTTTGAGATATCGTGGTCGCCTATGCGTCCCGAATCTCCATGACTTGAGGAGGGAGTCTTAGAAGCCGCTTGTAATTCAAGGATGGCAATGCACCCGGGTAGTACGAAGATGTATAGAGACATGAAGCGTTCGTATTGGTGGGACAACATGAAGGCCCACATAGCAGACTTCGTGTCCCGTTGTCTCACGTGCTAGCAGGTCAAGGCTGAACATCGCCGACCTCTTGGTTTACTTCAGCCCATGCCCATAGCCGAGTGGAAGTGGGATTTCATTTATGGGTTACTGAAGATGAGAAAGGGACATGACTCCATTTGGGTGATTATGGACCGATTGACGAAATCATCCCATTTCCTCCCGATCGGAGTTTCAAACTCAGTAGATGATTTAGCCAAGTTGTACATCAAGGAGATAGTACGTCTGCATGGATTTCATATGGAGATTGTGTCGGACCAAGACATGCGATTCACATCCATTTTCTGAACTCGAATCCAGGAAGTAATGGGAGTGAAGTTGAAGTTCTGTACTACGTTCCACCCACAGACCGATGGGTAGATGGAACGGATAAATCAGATACTTAAAGATATGTTGCGAGCGTGCGTGCTTGACTTTAAGGACAGTTGGGATGACTGTCTCCCGTATGCCAAGTTTGCTTATAAAAACAGTTTCCAAGTAAGCATTGGCATGGCTCCTTATGAAGCCTTGTATGGGCGCTCATGTTGAGCTCCACATTGTTGGGCAGAAGTTGGAAAGAAGAGTTTGATTGACCCAGATTTAGTACAGGCGACCTCAGAGAAGATTGATATTATTAGACGTCGACTTCTTGCAGCCCAGAGCAGACAGAAGAGTTACGCCGATACAAGACGATAACAATTATAATTTGAAAATGGGGACCACGTATTCCTGAAGGTTTCCCCAATAAATGGAGTCATTCGATTCGGCAAGAAAGAAAAACTCACACCAAGATTCATTGGCCCATTCCAGATTCTAGACCAAGTGGGTGTGGTAGCATACCGCCTTGCTCTACCCACACTGCTCGCAGGCGTGCACAACGTATTTCATGTATCGATGTTGAAGAAACACGTTCTTGATCCTACTCATATTATCAAATGGGAGCAAGTACAGTTAAGTGAAGATGCTACTTATGTACTTTGACCAACACGTGTTCTAGATAGGAAGGAACAAATGTTACGCAACAAAGTGATCCTACTCGTGAAGGTATTGTGGACTCACCATACTGAGGAAGAGGCTACTTGGGAAACAGAAGTCGAAGTTTGTAAGAACTATTCTCAGATCCTCGAGGAGTATGAAAATATACTAATTTTGGGGATGAAATATTTCTTTAAGGGTGTTAGATTGTAACGTCTCGGAAAAATCTGTACAAAGACCCGAGTACCACCTCAGGCAAAAATCCTTAAGGACCGTACTCTGTAGAAATTAGACAAAAATTTAGTTAAGTACTAAACTAAATAATCGATGGATTTGGCTCGAACCATTATCTATACAAATGGCAAGAACCAAAACCATCAAAATCGCTGACTCAATACTACTTAAAAACCTAGGAAAAATCTCAAAAGTCGGTAGCTCTCGGGAGCACATTGAAACTCCGTATCGGATCTGGACCGCACGTCGAAAGTCCGATGACCGTGAAACTATAGGGATATGTCCGTCTTATTGGGCTTGACAACTATCGAGGGAATCGAGCCTAAATAGTATCCTAAAATGCACAACTTGAGCCCTGAGCGAAGTGTGTGAGAAACGTGAATATCTATAGAAAATGTAATGAAACTTAAGTAAATTGGGCCGTTCGTTCACGGGAAAAATTGAAGATTTTAGACCGTCAGTTTTTGACCGAACTTCAACCATGGATCAAGGAAATTTCGCTGCACATATATGTATACTTGTGGCCCTGATCGAGCGACAACGACCGTTGATCTAACACAGGTCCTCCATGGTCGATCCGCTAATCCCATCATACCGAAATCATAACCTGGCTTAGATCCATGGTCAGAGAACTTGCTCCATACCGTAGGTGAATAATGGACCTCCAGACAAGCCCCGTTTGCCTGAAACAGACGCCCTTTGGCTATAACCTAAGTACACCATGACCCTAGGGCCATTTGCATCAGTTCTGGGCCTATATAATATCCTTAAACCACCCCATTCCCATTCTATACGAAATTTTCTGACCCAAGGAGAGAGAAGAGAGAAAAGAAGAGAAAAGAGTGAGGAGAGTAGAGAAAGAGTGGGAGATCGATGCTGAGACTCTCTCTCACAATTCCACGCCTCGATTCACCTCTCCATCTTGCTACACGATTATCTTCGGTTACGATTTGGGTAAGAAATCCTAATCCTAATCTTAGTTTAGAAATCCAAATAGAATAATCGACGAAATAGCTAACCTATTTCATCGTATAGGTACCATCATTCCGTTTTCGGGAACGTTGTGTTGGAACCAAGTTCAAATCAGGTATTCCGACGAAAGGTGTGGACTATAAACGTTTAGTTTATGGTTTTCAAGGATTTCACTGTCAGCTAATGATTTATGTCTGGCTTGATCGCTACCACATCATCTTAGACATGCCGATTTTGATGTATTATGCATATATGAACTATGTTGAATAAATATGCATCCTATGTGTTTGTTGAAATGTTTGAATGAACATGCCAACATGATTTGTGCTTGTTATGACTACTAATCTAGGATTCATGTTTGTCATATGTATGATAACATCCTTGTGTAAGGATTTACTATAATACATATTGTAACTAACCTAGTCTATATATTTGGTGAAGTATAGCCTAAGTGTTTGATAAAATGTCTGAATGAGAAATTGTTGATGAATTGCGTTTAATAAGGGTATTGAGATAGGATTCTCAATTACCTTATCTATGTATATAGTTTCCTTCACGTAATCTTAATTTTGACTACGCAATTTATGGGTGAAATGCAATGTTTGGTAACATGTTTAATATGTTTGATGAAATGCTCAAATGAGATATTGATTTGAAATTGTTTGTCAAATGCTGATATGACTTTCACATATATTTACATGCTACATCTGAGTAAGATTGGGACTGCGACATGGTCCAGGCAATCAGTAATGATTCCTGTTTGAGTGGCCAAACTAGCTTCACCACAGTGGATACATTCGATGAATCGGGGTCGTACTATGATTATTGACAGTGGTTAGGCCACGTGGAGTGCTTGTGCGCTCCATGTCGATTAAGTTGGGGTGCGCCCGTATCAGTTGAACTTGTCAAATAACCCAATTGCCCTATTGTGTGTTTACCATGTATGAACACTACTGTTTGAATCTAAGGTACCACTTTCCAATGTAAATACCCGTTTCAACCATGGTACCATGATCTGCTAAGATTCATGAGCCGGGCATGGTGGAATGGGACACTGCGGTCGAGCTTTCGGCCTACTTTGGGATGACGAGCTTCCCCGTAGTGACCAGTGAGTAACCTAAACTCGTGAGTTGAATACGGTAGTATGGGACACTGTATTCGAGCTGTCGGCCTATGCTGAGGTGACGAGCCTCCCCGTAGTGACCTCAAGTATAAATTCTTTAATTTTCACTACCAAAAAAAGGGGCAAAGGATTCAGACCATGTTACTTTTTTGCTACGGATATAAGCCTTAGCTATATTTGCTACGGTTTTAATTTGTAGCTAAACAGTGGATACGCCATTACTACCTAATAGTGTTGTAAGGGTCTCTTTAAGGCCTAAAAAAAAACTATATGCTCTATCTAAGTCGTCTATATATTTTTAAATATTACTTTAGACGTTGAAAAAAAAATCAGCTAGATCTAAGGCTCAAGTGGACCACACGCCAAGAAACATTATAACTTGATTTACAGTTGCTTCTTATGGTGTGGTCCAATTGAGCTTTAAATATTCTTGAAATTTTTTTTTTTGAAGTAAAATAATTTATTAAAATTATATATCGGAATGGATTAATGAAACACATCATGGTGGACCCCACAGAGTCTCTAATCGAACCTTCCGTCAAAAAGCCCCAAAAATTGGGCGGGCGGTCTAAAACCATAAGCGCCAGTCTCTCCATTTCTCTTATCTCTCTCCGTCTCTCTCTCTCTCGCCCAGTCTCCCTCCGTCTCTCTCTCTCTCTCTCTCGCAATCTCTCTCCGTCTCTCTCTCTCGCGCAATCTCTCCCTGTCTCTCTCTCTCTCTCTCTCTCGCACAATCTCTCTCCCTGTCTCTCTCTCTCTACCGCAACCCACTGCTGCCCAAACTCTCTCTCGCGCACTCTCTCTCCCTGTCTCTCTCTCTCTCTCTCTCGCGCACTCTCTCCCTGTCTCTCTCTGTCTCGCAATCTCTCTCCCTGTCTCTCTCTACTGCAACCCAGCTTCCCTGTTCTACCACAACCCAGCTGCCCTACGATGGCGTAACTGTGCTCCGACCACACCTCATCGGCCTACAAATCCAACGGATTAGGGTTTCCACTTCTGAAAGGTGAGATTCTCTTTCTTTTTTATTTTTAGGATTTCTTCTTTGAAGTTCTATGACTGTTTATTTTGATATTGATGTTGCTCACCAAGTGTTTGATGAAATGACTCAACGAGGTGTTGGGTTTTCCTTGTTTCAGTTGTGTATGGTTTGGCTACAAAAATTAAGGGTGAACATCTTTGCATCAACTGTTCTATTTGTGTGGCCTACTTGAATCAAATATCAGCTTGATATTTTGAATCTTTAACTAGAATGAGATTACAAATCTAATGGTTGGACGGGATCTTATATATACATCACATGGTGGGCCTTATAAAAAATCAATGTTAGCCTCCCTCTCCCGCTGTTGGCTCCGAGCAAAGGGCCTCCCCGCTCATCATTCCGAGAAAAGGGGCATTTGCCAAAACAATAAAAAAACACCAGTGAAGATAGGTATGGCATGGTCCTCACGCAATGGGGTGCATCCTTCACCATAGGGTCACCTTAGTATATGTATTATATATCCATGCCATTGGTCCATATCTGAAGGTCATGTTACAACAAGATTCCAAAAAGTGAGAAGATAAAATTCTCAGGCCTACCACACGATAAGAAATATTTGATATTGAACATTTATCATTAAAAACTTCCTAAGGCCCACTTTAGTGTTTATTTTCCACTTAAAATATTGATAAAGTTATGAAAACCTAGATTATGGGAAAATGAAAACATAAAAAATAAAATTTTCTTGATCCAAAAATTTTGTGGTTTACAAAATGTTTCTAATGCTAATCACCATTGTTTCCTATGGTGTGGTCCACCTGAGATTTATATCTATTTTATTTTTTGAATAGTGTTTTAAAATGAACTGAAAATATGGTTGGATTACATGGACATATAATACATACATCAAATTGAGCCCCATGGTAAGGGATGCACCCTATTATGCTTGGACAGGGCTGCACCTAATCCACTCCATGCGGGGTTGGAAGTTCCAGCACTGTAAAGATGGAAAGCGGGTTGGCTAGTGACCCTGCCACTGACCAATGGCTAGTGGTAGGTGCTTTGTGGGCCTCACCATGATGTATTTGTTTCATCCATGCTATTCATCTATTTTTCTATATCATTTATGGTATGATACCAAAAAATAAATATATTCCAATTTCAAGTGTACCACATCATAGGAAATAGTGTTGATTGAATGTCCACTATTATAAACTTCTTGGGGGCCATAAAAGTCTTGGATCAATCTGATCTTTGTTTTTTCCCTTCATATAGATCTACATGACATAATCAACAGATTGGATGTCAAATAAATAGGACAATGGGCCTTAGGAGGATTTTAATGGTGTGTATTCGATCACTACTGTTTTCTTGTGGTGCAGTCCACCTGAGATTTATATTGCCCTTATTTTTGGGATTAAGGCCTAAAATGATCTATAAAAATGGATGGACGGCATGGATAAAACACATACTTCATAGTGGGGCCCATAAAGCACCAACCGTTAGCCACGGGCTAGTGGCAACCACTTTAGCCAAACCACGTCCGTAAAAATAATTAAAGAATGCATTAAATAAGGTGAGAGATATGGAGAATGGTTGTGTCTAAATAAAGTGGGATGATTAAATAGGTTGTACATGTGTGACATATTGGACCGATGCGTCCCATGTTTAAAAAATCTAGTTCGTTCATTAGATTGGGTCCCATGTAAGCATATTAATGATTTTTTTTTTTGATCAATAGTATAATATTCACAGAATAGATATGAGTTCAAAAGTTTAATTGGATTACTAAATGAGTCGGCCTCACCCAACTCCGAAAATTCTTAATTGGGTCTGATTTTGTCATCCCAAAATGAATACAGTGGCCCATGACCTACCATAATACAGTAGGCATTAGAAGATGACAGCTCATGTTCAACATGGGACTTGAGAAAATCAAGAGAATTTTTGAAAAGTGTTTTTTGACTGCACTTGCCCTTCTCTGATTGGATGTCTATCTTATCACAATGGCCATAAACAATCGTGTTGGGTTTTGAGTCTCAGCTTTTGGGTCCAGATAAATTTGAGTCCAGTCAGGTCGGGTCGATTGAGTGGGGTCTGAGTCGTATCCTGTTAGTTTTAATGGTGATATTATATATTAGATATCTATTATTTATTCTAGCAATGGGATAAACTTTCCAAGCCATAGGTATGTAAGGGAGCCCATTTATATTTTAATTGTGTGCTATTGTATATTAAATATCTATGGTTTATTCTAACAATGGAATAATGCTTCCAAGCTGTAGGTATGTAAGGGAGCCCGTTTACACACCACTCATGCATCAAGTAGCACATGAGTGGGCCCGACCATGTAAATGCTCTTGTTTGACCCAAAACAGCTAGAAACTTAGATATAAAAACTCGATGGTTCCTGGACTCGATTGCATCTAGGTTTGGATCTTGAAGACAATAAACCCGGACCCGAAAAGATCCAAACCAGTTAGCCCAGGTATAGGTACCATAAAACCCAGCCCATTGAAAGTCTTGGAATGAAGATTTTCCCAAGAAGTGCTACTATAATTAAAGCCTTAGCTGATCATATGAACAATATTTCATAGGGCACATGACAATCAGCACTTCACAAAACACACATGAGACTAATCCATTCACGAGATTAGGCCATCCTGCATGCAGGGAACATTTATGAGCTATAGTTCCCATTTGAAAAAAAAAAAAAACACCTAGAAATGATAATGATGACTCATTTACTTTGTCTTTTATAGGAAATTGGAAAACCAGCCCGGAGAGAATGCCTTAGCTAGCACGACACTCTCCACCAATCCACTACTTACAAGACTCAAGTCATTCGTCATGTAAGGAATGTTATAGGAATGGCTGGTCCTGCCTATAAATATTATTGATTGGGTCTAAATCCTCTTACAACTAGACCCAACCAATTAAATAAATGGATTAGTATATTTTGACTTGTACCTGACCGAGGCTTAAGACAGCTCAGCCCATCAGTTGACTTGGCCTTAAAGGGAAAATTTTACAAGATGGCTATAAGACCAGCCATGCATGCTTTATGGATAAAATGTTGCCAATTAAGTAACAACATATTCACAATATGAATCTAGTTGAAAAGAGGATGATGAGATAGATAAAAGATAAGACGAGGAATGATAGAATTAGAAATGAGTGCATTCTGGTGAATTTAGTAGCAGAGCGATAATAAGATGGAGGAAAGTTGAGTATGACACCAAGAATTGTGCCAATTAAAACGCGCGAATTGGTACAAGTTGAAGTGATGTAGAGTGGGTTGCAGACACTTTCATGGCAAAGATGGACCAGAGAAGGACTGATTTGAGGCAAAAATGATTCAAATCGTCAGAACCTTAAATCAGTCATATCTCGCAAACCGGGATGAGTTTTTCAACATATTATGGGTAGGAGGACCTACTTAAGCCAACCAATCTGCTACGTCAGGTTACCCATGACAGATTTGTGAGATTTCATCATATTGACAGTCAAAGGTCCTGTTTAGTTTTATTTTTACTATGAATAATGAATTTTAGTTCGAGTATAACTTTTGATCCTTTGAGTTGTAGAAATTGTGCCCAATATGAAAAGGGCTTAGAAAAGTTAGGAGAGTAATGTGGTTTGGCCAAATTTGATACTTATTATTTTTTGCCGAAAATCATGAAGTCTAAGTAGGAATAGAGGTCATTTATAAATAATAAGTTTACTATTTATAGTAAGTCACATTTTTACGGTGTTTGAGTTGGAGGTCTAAAACTTCATCCTAGGTTTGATTTCCTTATTTAAAGATTTGTAATTTCATTTTTCATCATCAATCAAGTTATTTTGAATTTATTATGAATTATTCGTGCTTTTATCCCCCGTGGATTTGAGAAAGCTCTGTGAGGAGTTTAGTGAGCTCCATGGATTTGGAGTAGTTATCCCCTGAGGAAGATGGTGATTGAACTCATCACGTCCCTCCCCTTCCATGAAGGCTCTAAAAGGGTAAGGCAATGGCCTAGAAGGACGTGAAGGTAATAATAAAAGACTCAACAACCTATGGTCTAATTGAAGTAAAGCCTTTGATAGAGTGAAATGGCAAAGAAGGATTCTTGTAGTTCATAAAGGCTTAAATGATGAGGATGATGATGATTAAAACAATCATGTTTCTCATTTTTCCTCAGTCCTTGCACTAAATTCATTGTAGGCCACTTATGTTAGTTGTCGCATCTTTTGAGGCTACCAGTCGGATGGCTGGGAGCATAGCGCGGATGTATAATTTTAACAAATTTCCATCCATAGCATAGATAACTGTATGGTCCCATATTAATAAATCACCCTTGCCATGTATGTTGCAAAGAGATGATTTTACTATATTTTGGTTCTACCAACTCTACCTTCACCTCCTTTGGAGAATGGATTATTAGGGGTGAGGGATTATGAGAGGGGCAAAATAGGTCGAGTAGACCAATTGGTTGATGGGCCCAACCATAGTTAAAGGGTCCAAAATTATTTAGATCTATAAAACGGGCATGGTTTCAAAAGTTTGACTGGATCACTAAATGAGTCGAGTTTAAGACCGCAAAAATTAACCTTACTCGGCCTGCCCTGAATATTTTTAATTAGGTTTAATTCTGTCATCCTAAAATCAATACGGTGGATCATGACCTACCACAATAGGGTAGGCATCAGATGACAGCTCATGTCCAACATGGAACTTGAGAAAATCAAGAGAGAATTTTAGAAAAGTGTATTTTGGACTACACTTATGTAAGAAAATCAAGAGAGAATGTTAGAAAAGTTTATTTTGGACTTCACTTACCCTTCTATGATTGGATGTCTATCCTATCACAATGGGCCATGAAATATTATATATAGCATTTCCTGAAGAGGAAATATTTTTGGATTGCGTGTTTTCATGTGTGACATGTTGGTAGGAAGAAATGGATGGATGTGAAAGTTTACATGCAGCTACTGTAGGTGACCACCAATCAGGCAAAGAAAGAAATGAAAATAGGGCTGTCAATGGATACTCGAACACTTCGATATCTGATGGACCCGGCCGGCTTGATTTTGATGGGTCCTATACTCCAATTATTTGGACCCATCAAGCAATCATGTCGGGTTTTGAGTCTCAGCTTTTGGGTCGAAGATAAATTTGAGTCCAGTCAGGTCGGGTCGATCAAGTGGGGTCTGAGTCAAATCCTGTTAGTTTTAATGGTGATATTATATATTAAATATCTATTGTTTATCTAGTAATGGAAGTTTCCAAGCCATAGGTATGTAAGGGAGCCCATTTATACTTTAATGGTGTGATATTTTATATTAAATATCTATGATTTATTCTAGTAATGGAATAATGCTTCCATGCCGTAGGTATGTAAGGGAGCCCATTTACACACCACTCATGCAACAAAGTAGCACATGAGTGAGCCTGACCATGTAAACTCTTGTTTGACCCAAAACAGCTAGAAACTTAGATATAAAATCTTGACAGTTCCTCGACTCGATTGCATCTAGGTTTGGATCTTGAAGACAATAGACCCAACCTGAAAAGATCCAAACCAGTTAGCCCAGGTATGAGTACCATAAAACCTGGCCCATTGAAAATATTTTAATGAAGATTATCCCAAGAAGTTCTACTACAAAGTCTTAGTTGATTATATGAACAATATTTCATAGGGCACATGACACTAATCAGGACTTCACACGGCACACTTGAGACCAATCCATTCACAAGATTAGGCCATATTCCTGCATGCAATGATCATTTACTATCAATAGTTTCGGTTTGAAAAAAACACCTAGAAATAGTAATGATGGCTCATTTACTTTAACATTTCATAGGAAATTGGAAAACCAAATAGGTCCTGAGAGAATGCCTCAGCCAGCATGACACTCTCCACCAATCCAGTCATAAGAGTCAAGCCATTCGTCATGCAGGGATGGTTAGAGAAATGGTTGGTCCTGCCAATAAATTTTATATATCAGGTCAAAATCCTCTTACAGTTAGACCCAACCTATTAAATAAATGGATTAGTTTATTTTGACGTGGAACTGACCGAGGATCAGGACAGCTCAGCCCAGCTCAGCCGACATGACCTTAAAAGGGAAAATTTGACAAGATAGCTAGCTATAAAACCAGCCATGCTTTATGGATAAAATATTGCCAATTAAGCAACAACATATTCAAAGTATGAATCTGGTTGAAGAGAATGCTGAGATGAATAAGATATAAGACAATTAAAAATAGAATTAGAAATGAATGCATTCAAGAGAATTTAGGACCTGACATGATTACAGATACCGGTACTTCCAATAACATGGATTCCAATAGTATAGGTGTGTGGTATGAAAATCTCATGCTAGGTGTAGTGTACCCGCATGTAATCTTTCAAGCAGTACTTTTATCTTTGCCGAGAGATGCATTTGCCTTAATGATAGCTAAAACATAACTGTTCATTGTACATCATGCATGCGTAACTGTTCATTTCTTCTCTTTAATTAAGATAAGAAAGGTGTCGGCTAAGCCACCTATTCCGGGCCTCGTTCTCAGCCTGCTTCACTCATCAGCGTGCCCCCTACTCTCGTTGGTTTTGTGCAGAGAGCCTTGCTCTCCTTTCCTCTTTCATCACTGCTCCACTGCTGCCTTTCTTGGTCCATCTCTCAGTCCGTCTTCCTTTTTCCTCCGGGCTTTGGTCTTGGGGTATATAATAGGGTCCATTTTTTTTTTCTTAATTTTTGCTAATCCAGGTCCCGCCCGAATACTTGTTCATCTTATATATTGATGGTGGCATCGTCCATCTTTAACTAGAATGCATATGCAATTGTAGTATTTGTACTCTCATATAGCTCGTGTGCGTTGGGCTGCTATTAATGCAAATGGGCAATTGTCTACAGATTTGGGGCCAGACTTTCAAGTTCAGTATCATCAACGGGTGTTGCATGCATTAGCCTCAGCTATGGATGATTTCCAAAATCCTTGAGTACAGGTAAGTGGGTTTCTGGTATTGTGGTTCATACTTGATAGAACAATGTCTGGTCATTATCTATTTCTTTTTTTGTTGCATTGAAAACTATATCAATCAAGGACGTGTCGAAAGTGCAGAGTGGATGCCATTGGCTGATGTGGGATTGATATAGGTTTAAGAGGCCCAATGATTGTCACTTAATTCCAATGATCTAGGGAAGGGCCCACTTCGATGTCCAACACAAAATATAAAGTATTTGTAAAACATCCAATGAAATCAGTGTTTAAACTAAACATTCAACTATTCACAATTTCCATCAAATGGGGGTCAATTTCTAGCAGTTAGAAAATGATTTTCAACAACTAGTGGAATTTGATGGTCGATGTGCATTGGCTAGAGTTTGATGTGCACTTGATGGTCTAATTGTGTTCATGCAAGAAGTCATCAGTAATTTTAACTGAGGGAATACTTTGATACTCTGGCAGAGTTTGATGGTCGACGTGCATGCGCTAGAAATTTGTACACGTGGCATACAAGTAACTCAAACTAAACCGCCCAAATCATGGCCCCCACTTTAGATGGGCCATGAAGCAAAGGTGACAGTTAAAATGAAAAATAGTCTATGGTACAAACCCAACAGAAAAATGTCCATTAACCAAAGTTCTCAGATTGGTCCAACAATCTGATTTTTGGTTCTCAGCCTATCCAATGGGGGTCCCATAATTTTGGACCATGTAGGTTGAGTTAATGCATGGCATGTGTACAATTTATGCACCTGTGTATCAAACATCACACCCTGCCAGAGTATTAAATAACTCCCCCTCTTATAGGATGCTTTTGCTTACAGGAGTTGTTGATATTAAATTCCATGAAACTATTGCAATTTGATTCAGGTAGTGCTTCCAAATGCTGTCCTAATTAGCACAATTTTGATGGAAGATTTTGAATTTTGTTGGAATTTTTATTTCCTACAGCCTTTATATCCACGGTTCGATTTTCACAGAGGGCCACATGTCCTCATGGAAATTGGTTGCTCCATCACATGTGGAATCTACTGTCCATCCACTTCCAACTCTATTCAAATTTCCTAAGATGAAACCCTTTAGGTCTGATTTCCTTCTTTGTTTCTCTCTCTCTCTTTTTTTTTTAAAATATTTAAAATACATATTACCAACCTGATCTTGTTGATGACAATGTAAGACTCCCTTTGGACTTTATGGCATTGGGTTTGGATTACAAAACTGATAATTCTGCCTCCATTTTTAAATGCACTAGGCTGACTTCACTTCAGAGGAGCTTCATACTTGGAAGGTTTCGATAAATCTAAAAGTATGTGAGGCCCTTCTCTTTTGTTTAATGAAATTCTAGTGAGCAACAAGCATGTCAAGTGTTTGATGAATTTCCTAAATTGGACTGCAATGCATCGATCTTGTTCATCTCTGTTTCTCTCCATAAATGTATATATGTATGTATGTATATATGTATTCTTCTCCAGATAACTAAAAACAGAGAAGGCAGAAAGAATTTCTATCATTTACTGTTTAAGAGTCTAATTAAGGACAGCCCATCCACTGAAAATTTTTCTGCATGTTTTTTTTTTAATCCTTTTAGGTTTCCTACTGCTAAAGCGGGTGAGGTTCCTATAGCATATGTCATACGCTCACCCAAGAGCTCACTGACTGAAGAACATGTCAAGGAATTTATTGCAAAGCAGGTATGGGCTTCTCACCTTTGTTCTAGATCATCACTATTTTATTTACTGCTTGTTTGCCCAATGTTAGGCCTATTTGTGCTTCTTCTGGTGCATGATTGTCCAGCATGAGTGTTTGGCACATGGTAATTTTGTAGGATGTGAAAGTACCTCTTAGAAAGAGAGTTATGCAAGTTGTTTGGTTGGGTCCTATTTTCTCTTTATATCCATGATAGTATGACCTTATGAACAAATTATATGACAAATAAACATCATGTGGGCTTTAGAAAGGTTTTGGCTTTCAACTGTTGAAGTCTGTTAGAACCATTATTTCATTTGGTGTGATCCACTTGAGCTTTAGATCTCTCTCTCTCTCTCTCTCTCTCTCTCTCTCTCTCTCTCTCTCTCTTTTTCTTATGCACTGAAATGAGCTAGTTGTACAAAATGGATGGCATGGATATGACATACTCATAACTGTGGGCTCAACCTTCAAACTTTTTTTAAGCTGAAAAATTAGCACTTTTAGGTGCATTTTTCAGCTGCTTTCAAACTGAAAAACCAGCCAACATCAGGTGCATTTTTCAGCTGTTTCCAAGCTGAAAAATCAGCCAACATCAGGTGCATAAATCAGCTATTTCCAAGCTGAAAATTCAGCCAACATCAGGTGCATTTTCCAGCTGTTTCCAAGCTGAAAAATCAGCCAACATCAGGTGCATAAACCAGCCAACATCAGGTGCCTTTTTCAGCTATTTCCAAGCTGAAAAATCAGCCAACATCAGGTGCATAAACCAGCCAACATCAGGTGCATTTTTCAGCTATTTCCAAGCTGAAAAATCAGCCAACATCAGGTGCATAAATCAGCCAACACCAGGTGGTTCTATAAATCCCCATGATGAGTGGTGGTCTTCCTGAAAACTGCCATCCACTAAGTATAAAGGGTTTAAAAAAAAAAGACTCCATGTTTTAGAAGAATGTAGTCACTACAAACAATGACTTTCTAAAGGAAAGTTGGCATTTATCAGGAGTGTTGTATTTCCAACAAAAACATCGCCACTCCTCATGAGGTTACCTTTCTCAGAGAGTTTTGCATAACTTTTTTGTCTGTCAAAGACGATGAATTCCTCTCTGTTTGTTGTATTCATCTTTCATATGCTTCTTTACTTTAAGATGGTCCGTTTCATTTGATCTTTGCCTCCTCTTGTCTTGATTATGCTAAGCAATTTCTCTATGTTTAATATATTCATTTTTCATATGCTTCTTTACTTTAAGATGGCCTTTTCATTTGATCTTTGCCTCTTCTTGTCTTGATTATGCTAGGCAATTTCTCTCTTTTATAGGCTCACAAAAAAATGTCCAAGCACTTGGCGCAGATGCAGGCTCTACAGGAACAGGTTTGGTTTTGTGCCTTCAGCTGATTTCTTTTTTATAACTTTTTATTTTGTCAATATGTTACTGGGCTTGAGTTGACAGGTTGGTATGAAGGTTCTTGTACTACATGGAGTAAACAACACAAAATCAACATATTTAAGAGGAATTCATCGTTATTTGGTTATTCCTTGGACTTTTTTCTTGGACTTTTTTCTTGTGAATTCTGTTGCTCATCTAGAGAATGGAAACTAATTTCTTTTGTTTGGTTATTTGTAGATTTAACATTTGGGTAGAAAAGAAGAAGAAGAAGAAGAAGACAATAGATCGACCCAAAACCAAGTGACAGCTAATGAGACAGGTTCGGATCTTCTTCCTTGCTTGGAATTTATTTGGATTTGGACCCTAACTGGACTTGACCCATGTATATACTAATGGATCAAGTTTGGGGCTGAGATGTAGATCCAATTAGTAAACAGGTCGGATCTAATACACCCATTGACTTGATCCTACCTAACACATTAGCGCCCCGATTTGCAGACCACTAACTGGGTATCCGGAATATTTTGATATGCCATTGTGGGAATTTGTAGATGAATGGTAGGATTCATATAAATATTAAAATACACATGCACATGCATGAAGAGTGATTTCTAGTTCTTGCTTCTAAAACTGGATACTGGAAACTGGACTCCAGTTGGGATTTTAAAACATGATGGTTGTACTCCAATTATTTTCACGTGTTTTGTATTGAAGATAATCAAAAGTGTTTTATTTCAGTGATGAGGTATGTGATTGAAATTGATCAGGTGGGCCTTACTAGCACGGGGCATTGTTCAAAAACCCAATGTTGTGATTATGGACCATTGACCTTGTTTATTTCAACTTATCTTCACAGATCAATGACTGCCCAATTAGATTCATGTGAAGAAATTTTATACTTAAGGGGCCTTATCGATTGTCAGCTTAATGTTACTGCTGTTGAGACTCACTTTTGTTTGCAGGGATTTCACAAATCTGTCGTTGCTATCTCTGATCAGACAAGCAGATCCTCTCTGGTAAGAGCCTACCATTTACTTCCAACTCCAACGTATCTGTTTAGTGACTCGTCTCTTCAGTGACTTAGTCTTTGGTTTTAGCATAATGGGTTTGTGGTTTTGCACATCCAAGGCTAGCTTCCTTGGATCCTTGGATCAGACGAATTCGGTGGATCCTGGGGACAGGCCGTGTTTATGTATTTGCTCGAAATTAATGGAGCAGACCCGGATGTGCGTCGGAGCTATCCGGATGAGCGGGGGTCCCTGGAAGGTGGGAACCGCTGTTATGACCATGATGAAGCTGTCCATTTCCTATGGACAGCATTGGAAGGGCCTGGCCATTTGGACAGGCCGTGTTTATGTATTTGCTCGAAATTAATGGAGCAGACCCGGATGTGCGTCGGAGCTATCCGGATGAGCGGGGGTCCCTGGAAGGTGGGAACCGCTGACCATGATGAAGCTGTCCATTTCCTATGGACAGCATTGGAAGGGCCTGGCCATTTGGACAGGCCGTGTTTATATCTGTATTTGCAGGGACCACACCCTTAACCTATAACCAAAACCTATTCTCACATCCCAAAACCTAAAACTACAACCTAAACCTTAACCTAAACCTATAACCTATAACCTAAACTCAATTCCCTAAACTTTAACCTACAACCTAACCTATTCTCAAATCCCTAAACCTAAACCTACACCTAATCCTAATCATAACTCCCTAACCTAAACCTAAACCTAAACTTGAAAACCCAAACCTAAACCCGATACCGAACCCGAACCCGATTTCCTAAACCTAAACCTTAACCTATTCTCAATTCCCGAAACCTATAGCTTATAACCTGAACCTAAACCTATAACCTAAAACCAAAACCAAAACCAAAACCTATAACCTAAACCCAAACCCATTCCCAAATCCCAATACCTATAACCTAAACCGAAACCTTAACCTAAACCTATAACCTATAACCAAAACCAAAACCTATAACCTAAACCAAACCCAAAACCTATAATCTAAACCCGAACTCATTCTCAAATCCTATAACCTAAACCTATAACTTATATCCTAAACCAAAACCTATAACCAAAACCAAAACCAAAACCTATAGCCTCAACCTAAATGAAAACCTATAACCTAAACCTAAACCTTAACCAAAACCTATAACCTATAACCTAAACCAAAACCAAAACCTATAGCCTAAACCCGAACCCATTCTCAAATCCCAAAACCTATAACTTAAACCAAAACCAAAACCTATAACCTAAACCCGAACCCATTCTCAAATCCCAAAACCTATAACATAAACCTAAACCTTAACCTAAACCTATAACCTATAACCTAAACTAAAACCTATAACTTAAACCAAAACCAAAACTATAACCTAAACCCGAACCCATTCTCAAATCCCAAACCTATAACATAAACCGAAACTTTAACCTAAACCTATAACCTATAACCTAAACCAAAACCTATAACCTAAACCAAAACCAAAACCTATAATCTAAACCCGAACCCATTCTCAAATCCTATAACCTAAACCTATAACCTATATCCTAAACCAAAACCTATAGCCTAAACATAAATCAAAACCTATAACCTAAACCTAAACCTTAACCTAATCCTATAACCTATAACCTAAACCAAAACCAAAACCTATAGCCTAAACCCGAACCCATTCTCAAATCCCAAGACCTATAACCTAAACCAAAACCAAAACCTATAGCCTAAACCTAAATCAAAACCTATAACCTAAACCTAAACCTTAACCTAAACCTATAACCTATAACCTAAATCAAAACCTAAACCTAAACCTATAACCTATAACCTAAACCAAAATCTATAACCTAAACCAAAACCAAAACCTATAGCCTAAACCCGAACCCATTCTCAAATCCAAAAACCTATAACCTAAACCTAAACCTTAACCTAAACTTGAAAATCCAAACTTAGACTTAAACTTGAAAACCCAACCTAATCTCAACTCCCTAACCTAAACCTAAACCTAAACTTGAAAACCCAATCTAAAACTCAATCCCAAACCTGAACCCGATTTCTAAAACCTAAACCATAACCCATTCTCAAATCCTATAACTTAAACCTATAACCTATATCCTAAACCAAAACCTATAACCAAAACCAAAACCAAAACCTATAGCCTAAACTAAAACCAAAACCTATAACCTAAACCTAAACCCAAAACCTAAACCTATAACCTATAACCTAAATCAAAACCTAAACCTAAACCTATAACATATAACCTAAACCAAAACCTATAATCTAAACCAAAACCAAAACCTATAGCCTAAACCCGAACCCATTTTCAAATCCAAAAACCTATAACCTAAACCTAAACCTAAACCTAAACCTAAACTTGAAAACCCAAACTTAAACCTAAACTTGAAAACCCAACCTAATCTCAACTCCCTAACCTAAACCTAAACCTAAACTTGAAAACCCAATCTAAAACCCAATCTCGAACTTGAACCCGATTTCCAAAACCTAAACCATAACCCATTCTCAAATCCTATAACCTAAACCTATAACCTATATCCTAAACCAAAACCTATAACCAAAACCAAAACCAAAACCTATAGCCTAAACCTAAATCAAAACCTATAACCTAAACCTAAACCTTAACCTAAACCTATAACCTATAACCTAAATCAAAACCTAAACCTAAACCAAAACCTATAACCTAAACCAAAACCAAAACCTATAGCCTAAACCCAAACCCATTCTCAAATCCAAAAACCTATAACCTAAACCTAAACCTTAACCTAAACTTGAAAACCCAAACTTAAACCTAAACTTGAAAACCTAACCTAATCTCAACTCCCTAACCTAAACCTAAACCTAAACTTGAAAACCCAATCTAAAATTCAATCCCGAACCTGAACACGATTTCTAAAACCTAAACCATAACCCCTTCTCAAATCCTATAACCTAAACCTATAACCTATATCCTAAACCAAAACCTATAACCAAAACCAAAACCAAAACCAAAACCTATAGCCTAAACCTAAATCAAAACCTATAACCTAAACCTAAACCTATAACCTATAACCTAAATCAAAACCTAAACCTAAACCTATAACCTATAACCTAAACCAAAACTTATAACCAAAACCAAAACCAAAACCTATAGCCTAAACCCGAACCTAAACCTAAACCTTAACCTAAATGTATTCTCAAATCCCTAAACCTAAACCTATACCTAATCCTAATCTCAACTCACTAACCTAAACCTAAACTTGAAAGCCCAAACCTAAACCCGATCCCTAGCCCGAACCTGATTTTCTAAACCTAAACCTTAAACTATTCTCAATTCCCTAAACCTATAACCTAAACCTAAAACTTAAACCTAAACCTAAACCAAAACCTATAACCTTAACCTAAACCAAAACCTATAACCTAAACCTTAACCTAAATGTATTCTCAAATCCCTAAACCTAAACCTACACCTAATCCTAATCTCAACTCCCTAACCTAAACCTAAACCTAAACTTGAAAACCCAAACCTAAACCCGATCCCGAACCCGAATCCGATTTCCTAAACTGAAACCTTAACCTATTCTCAATTCCCTAAACCTTAACCTAAATGTATTCTCAAATCCCTAAACCTAAACCTACACCTAATCCTAATCTCAACTCTCTAACCTAAACCTAAACCTAAACTTGAAAACCCAAACCTAAACCCGATCTTGAACCCGAACCCGATTTCCTAAACCTAAACCTTAAACTATTCTCAATTCCCTAAACCTTAACCTAAATGTATTCTCAAATCCCTAAACCTAAACCTACACCTAATCCTAATCTCAACTCCCTAACCTAAACCTAAACCTAAACTTGAAAACCCAAACCTAAACCCGATCCCGAACCCGAACCGATTTTCTAAACCTAAACCTTAACCTATTCTCAATTCCCTAAACCTTAACCTAAATGTATTCTCAAATCCCTAAACCTAAACCTACACCTAATCCTAATCTCAACTCCCTAACCTAAACTTAAACCTAAACTTGAAAACCCAAACCTAAACCCGATCCCGAACCCGAACCCGATTTCCTAAACCTAAACCTTAACCTATTCTCAATTCCCTAAACCTTAACCTAAATGTATTCTCAAATTCCTAAACCTAAACCTACACCTAATCCTAATCTTAACTCTCTAACAAAAACCTAAACCTAAACTTGAAAACTCAAACCTAAACCCGATCTTGAACCCGAACCCGATTTCCTAAACCTAAACCTTAACCTATTCTCAATTCCCTAAACCTTAACCTAAATGTATTCTCAAATCCCTAAACCTAAACCTACACCTAATCTTAATCTCAACTCCTTAACCTAAACCTAAACCTAAACTTGAAAACCCAAACCTAAACCCGATCCCAAACCCGAACCCGATTTCCTAAACCTAAACCTTAACCTATTCTCAATTCCCTAAACCTTAACGTAAATGTATTCTCAAATCCCTAAACCTAAACCTACACCTAATCCTAATCTCAACTCCCTAACCTAAACCTAAACCTAAACTTGAAAACCCAAACCTAAACCCGATCTTGAACCCGAACCCGATTTCCTAAACCTATAAACTAAACCTTAACCTATAACTTATAACCTAAACTTATAACCGATAACCTAACCTATGGATTTTGCTATAGTTTAGAAGATTTGTAGGCACATTTTTTATTTCTTTATATATAATTATTTTTTTTCAGCTCTTTTTTTTTTTTTTAGTCTTTCTTCCTTTTGAGATGTGTACAAAGGCATGCTTGTTTGATTGTGTCTACAATTGTTGTTTTATACAGGTTGACAAGCTAAAGAAGTCAGTGGATGATGAAATTCATTTTCTCAAGGGAAGGGTTTTAAAACTTGAAAGTGATCTTGTGTCGAAGTCTACAGAAGTTACATATGCAGTTTCAAGGAAAGAAGAGGCTCTATCTTCTGTGTTTGCTGAACTTAACCGTCTGAAAAAAAAAAAATCTGTAAAAGCGCGAGCATTATTTAATGCATGAGGGCACGCCTTAGTTGTAATTCTTTTGATAGGTTGAGCAAAGTGAAGTATTGTTTATTTGGAAATGTGAATGTAGGATGCATTGTAGATTTGATTGCTATTATAATAAATGCATCATTTTTTTTCTCTGATTGCATTAAGCTTAGATGAGTTATCAATCATAGCAGGTTCTTGCAATGGAAACAGGGAAAATAGCTATGAAATATAATCCGTAGTAAAGCTACAGCATTTCACCGTAGCTATTACTATCTATTGCTACGGATTATATCCGTATCTATTGGTATCTATAGCTACGGATTATATTCGTAGCTCTCCGTATGTAGTGCTGCAAATACTGTAGATATTGGTATCTATTGCTACGGATATAATCCGTAGCTATTGGTATCTATTGCTACGGATATAATCCGTAGCTATTGTTGCATATTGCTACCGATATTATCCATAGCTAATGGTCTCTATTGCTACGGAAAAGATCCGTAGCTAATTGTATCTATTGCTACGGATATTGTCCGTAGCTAGACCTTTAGTTACCCCACCAATTGCGACGGACGTGATACGGACTAGATCCGTAGCAAAAGTCCTTTTGCTACGGATCTAGTCTGTAGCCTTTGCCCATTTTTCTTGTAGTGTTTCCTATCCACTGCTTTTCATTAGGGGTGATGCCCTACAACTTGCCTTTTGTATGTGATTAACTTGGATTGATGACCCTAGATAGATCCTTAAGTTTGTGTTAATGATATAGAAGGAGGTACCTTAGCTTCCCAAATCTGCTATATGAATAAGCCTAATTAAGTACTTGGCTAACACGACCATGCACAGCATTGCATGTGCTTTAACGAGGAAGGGCACGTTTAGGGAGTTTATCATGCGCGAACGGCTGACGGAGTTGCTTGTGAGGGAGCTTCATGTGAGGGCATGCATCATTATAGTATACCATCTGTGCATTAACAACAGTACTTAGGATATGATTGTTGTACTGCTTTATCATTACTGCTTGACTAAATTGATAACATGTTAACCTTTGCCTTATAGTACCACTGAGTTGATCACTCACTCCCACTCTGGGATGGTGTTTTAAAACACCAACGAGACTCTATTATAGATGCAGGTGATGACGGAGTCTATACATCTGAGATGGACTTCTTTGACGAGGAGGAGTTCTCCTATGTACAACTATCAGGTGGGTCTATGTAGACCATGTATTGATCGACGGGATTACAGGGTTACATGGATTAGTTGAACATCTACATTTTGATATTTTGTATATTTTGAAACAATACATGTTTATATTCAACCCTGTTGGATCATCATACTCTGGAGGTTGTACCATTGTGATATACATATATTCCAGTCTTCCGCTTGCTAATTTAATTATATCTAGAGTATGATATGCCGTTTTAGTATAATCTCACTCATGTTTAATACATTAATATGGACAACATTTAAACATCATTATCCATGTTGCATAAGCGATGTACTGGATCTCGGGAGTTGAGTTTTGCTCGACCATCGAAATCCAGGGCGTTACATCATCTCTGTCTAATTGCACCACATCAATATCAACATTTGGATCAGTCCCTCTATCCCCAGATGACATGTCTTCTTGATATGGTTGTTCAACCTTAGTTGTTTCATTTCCCCCGTCCTCGCTATCTTTAACGTCTAGTTCGGGAACATCAAATATGTTCCTGGGCTTTATTTTCTACACCACATGCCATGAGCCGCTTAATTTGGTGTCAGCGAGGTAAAATACTTGTTCGACTTGGCTGACGAGGTCAAATGGGTCGTCCTTAAACCACTTCCAAGATAAATTTACGCTAGTAAAGTATTCATCAGTCTGTATTCCCAATTTCTTATTTCCAATGTCCCACCAATCACATTTAAATAAGTACACCCGCTTTCTCATACAATAACTCAGCTCAATAATATCCGTCAAAATGCCATAAAAGTCAATTTCTACCTCATCATGCGTTCCCTTCACAACCACCCCACTATTTTGCATGGTCCTATACTTCTCACGCTCTTCGGTGTAGAACCGAATCCCATTTATAATACAACCTGTATATCTAGATACACGTCTATCAGGGCCACACGCCAATGAGTAGAGTGCATCAGACGCATCCGCAGATTTGCTAACGCACAACGTCTTCATTTATTATCATGTACAGATGTAATTATTTAGGAGTTTTCTTAGGTTTAAATATTATGCAATACGACAAAATTCTAAGTGCTGTGAGATATTAGGTAAAATCTTACATATTTTGCGAACCATTCTGGAAACTGATCCTGATGCATTCGATCATAATTTGTAGGGTATTGGGACTTCATCTCCTCGATGTATTCGCTACACGTAATTGGCACATCATCAGAAAGAAACATTAAGATCATCGTATGTAGAGATACAATTATCGAAGGATTTGACTTACTCTAAGTACGATTCTATTTCTTCACAATTGTGCAACACATATTACCGTGCCTTTGCTTGATCCCCAAGGTCCATATCCTGAAACGTTGGGTATCCTAAAGGACGGACGTTATGTGTGAATACAGAAATGAGTCCTTGTTCATGCTCCTACCCTTTGTCGACATTCTGATCTGCTCGATTGAATCTAGTATCTATGCCACGAAGATACTTGGAGCAAAATGTCAGGTACTCATTATCAATGTACGCTTCAGCAATGGATCCCTCTAGACGTGCCTTATTCCTCACAAATCGTTTTACTGTGTGAAGGTATCTGTACACAAAACCACTTTATTATACGTATGAAAACATGGATATATGTAGTTTATAGAATGAATAAAATTTTTAATAGGTTCTACCACCTTTCGATCGGATACATCCAACGATATTACACTGGGCGTGTAAGCTTTGCCTCATGTTGTAAGTGAATCGCTAGGTATACCATGACATCGAAAAACGCAGGTGAAAATATTATTTTAAGTTTGCAAATGATTATGACATGTCTCTCTTCAGTCGTTTAATAACCTCTACATTCAGCAATTTCGAACACAAATCCTGAAAGAATATCCCCAACTCAATTAGCGCTGCACTGATATCCTTGCTCAGGAATCCACAAATCGCAACCGGTAGTAGACGTTGCAGAAGGACGTGACAATCATGACTTTTCATTCATGTTACCTTACCATTCGTAATGTTTACGTGCCGAGATATATTTGACGCATACCTATCGGGAATCTTCACCAATCTCAATTATTCACGTAAACGCTTTTTCTTTAGTTTTGTCAATGTGTAGCAGGCTGCTGGTATAGTATATGAATTTCCATGTGGTTGCAAGTACAACTCATTCCTTCAACCCATTGTATGTAGATCCAATCGAGCCTTGAAACTGTAAATGATATCTTATCTAGCTCCTAGGTTTGTCAAATTTTGTAGTGCCAAAACCTCTTGGAATTTGTATCTTGTTTCGCTGTTATTATAAGATCAACTTCATGTCATCCTAGCCAATCTTGTCTACATTCAAGTACAAGATCAAGAAGTTTAAGTACAATATCAAGAAGTTCAAGTACAAGATCAAGATGTTCAAGAGCAACATCAAGAAGTTCAAGTAATAGATCAAGTCTTTAAGCTTCAACTACTTCAAGAGAATGATATGTGATGATTCAATCTCATAAATAAGGATTGTTTGACCAGAGATTGACCTTAGGATAGGTCATACAATTTGCATTTATATCATAGGTCATTTGATAATTTTATAGGTCATTTTTCGACTAGTCCGAGTCATGGTTCGACTAGTCTTGACACTAGCTCGACCAGTCCAAGAATTTTCTCGGCCAGTCTAAGATTGTTGTGGATTTTTTGGAATTTTCTGTTGGACTCTCGACCAGTCATGGACACTGGTCGACCAGTCGAGTGAACAGTGATCGACTCAAAGTCCAGCAAGGTTTTCTGGTCCCACTCGACCAGTTGAGTGCATTGCTCGACCAGTCGAGTAGGCCACTTGACCAGTCGAGAAAGCCATTCGACCAGTTGATTAATGATCTTATCTTATTGCGCCAGAAATTTTGAAATGCTGTTGGTCCTTCGACCAGTCGAACTGACCACTAGGCCAGTCGAGCGAACAATATTTTTGCCTATAAATTGAGGACGATTTTCAAAGTTTAACATCTCATTCCAAAAGATATTAAAGTCACAACTTTGAGAACTCAGTCCCCATTATTGTGAAGCTATTGTGAGGTACTTATAAATTATTTTGATAGTTTTTTTGGTTATTCAATTCTTTGATCTTTTGATTCCATTCTATTTGATATTAAAATGGATTTTTGAATTTAACCCTTTGTGAGATCCAAGAAGTTGAATCCAAAGTAGCCTAAGGTTGGATTTAATTTAAAATTCATTTAGACCTAGAACCCTATCATTTGAGAGATTGAACATTGAACATTGAATATTCTACGTCTCCAAAGAAGCAGTTCTGCCGGGTTACAACGAAGTACTTTCTTCAGATAAGTATAATTTCAATTTTCTATATTTGGTTTGTAAGATTGCCAGAAAATCTTTCATTTTTGGTTATGACTGAGATAACTAGAAATTCTCAGTGAGTGGGGTTTTTTAATTGTGGTAGCCCTTTGAAAACACAATTGTGAAGGTTTTGGGTGAACCTTGGAAAACCTATTTCATAGTGAAAGCCAATATCCCATGGGTGAGGATATTGGGAGTGGAGTAGTTGTGTGGTTGTTTTCTAACAGTTGGTGTACACATAAGCGAACCACTATAATTGCTGGAGTTGTAGTGAATGTTTATTATTGTGCATTTGTGGTGAATGATTGTGCTTTATTTTTTGCACATGTGGTGAATGTTGTATTAGTAGTAGATATTTATTGCTGTTTTATTCTTTATTCCTTTGTATTGGTTTGGGACTTTGATACACAGACCGTTCTAGAAATCAGGTTGTCCTACCATAAGCCTTTGGTTTTTGGTGTAAGGTTGTCCTTAGAACAACTTCTGTATCAACCTCTCAATACTTGTGCACTTGAGGTTGTTATTTATTTCTACTATTTGGAATTGATAAGTGTTATCTTTTTCTATTTCTTTCTTAATTCCGCATTTAAATTTTAATTTGGCATAGTCCTATTCACCCCCCCCCCCTCTAAGACTCTTAGCTCGGCCTTTTCAAGTGGTATCAGAGCCTAATAGCTCATATATTTGGATTTATTCCTGAGCTAACCGATCCGAGCTTATATCATGTCAAATTTTGATAGCCTTTCAATTACTAGGCCACCACCATTTGATGGCTCCAAGTATGCCTATTGGAAAGCCAGGATGAGAATTTTTTTGAGGTCTATCGATGAAAATGTGTGGCAATCCATAGTGACTCGGTGGAATCCACCTACCATTGAAGTTCTAGGCATTGATGATATTAAAACTCTTAAGGTTGCACCTTATAATACTTGGACCACTCTTCAGAAAAATGAGGGCAGTGCCAATGCCAAGGCTTTAAATGCAATTACTTGCGCACTATCACCAGATGAATTCAAAAGAATTATATCTTGTGACACTACAAAATAAGCTTGGGATATCTTAGAAATGACACACGAGGGTGCGACTACTGTCAAGAAATCTAAACTTCAAATCCTCACCACTAGGTTTGAGGAAATACGTATGGAAGAAAGTGAAACATTTATGGACTTCTATACTAAGTTAAATCATATAGTCAACTCAATGTGGGGTCTTGGAGATAGCATCCCAGAAAGTAAAGTCTGTGCAAAGATATTGCGCTCATTGGCTGAAAGGTTCAATACAAAAGTTACTGCCATTTAGGAACTTCGTGATACGGATAACATGCAGGTTGAAGAACTTGTTGGTTCCTATGAGTTAAATTTTAAGGCTCGTAAAGGTAAATCCATAGCCGTAAAATCTTCTAAAGGTATTTCTCATGATTCTAATAATTTTGATTACGAAAATTCAGAGGATGATATGCCACTTTTAGCCAAGAAGTTTTATAAAATTTTTAAAAGCAAAAAGAGAGTTGATTTTAAAAAATCCTCTAAGAAGAAAAAGGATAGATCTAAAACTTGAAAATCACTTAAAGACAGCCAATGTTTCAACTGCCATGAATACGGGCATTTGTTAAATAAATGTCCAAAGAAGGACAAACCTAAAAGGAAAGGTATGTTGGCTACATGGGATGAATCATCCTGCTCTGAAGCTTCTTCTGAGTTAGCTGATTTTGAATCTAAGTCTATTGATGAGGTTAATGCCTTAATGACTCTAGCCAGTGTCACTTCCTCAGAAAGTTGTGATTCAACTTACAATGAAAATCTGAGAAGTGATCCTGAAAATGATGAAGATTTACAAGATGCCTACAATGCCCTATACAAGGAGAGTTACAAGATAGAAGTAAAATTGAAACTTTAAAAAGAAAAGTTTTTAAAGCTAAAAGAAAATTGTGATACTCTAGTTCTAGAAAAATCGCATCTATCTGATTGTTTTAAAAAAACTAAGTGCAATTTAGATTTCAAAACATCTCAAATTGAAAATCTAAAATCAGAGAATGATAATCTAAAATTAGAAGTCTCTTCTCTCTTGAGTTTGAAGGATACTTAGAGGTATGCCCAGGGTGATCCTAAACTAGAAAGACTATTAACCGGATCAAGGAAATGTGGCGATAGATCTGGTCTGGGCTATGATTAGAATACGCCTCCTAAAAGTAAGCCTAATCCTCCTAAGTTTATTAAAGGGAAATCCGCTAACTCAAAAGGGAAAAGTCTAAATCAAAATAGTTTTAAAAATCCTAAAACTTTTCAGGCTGTGAAATCCAAAAGCAATGATATCATGTATAGAAATCAGAATCTTAACCCCTTTGTTGAGAAAATTGTTGGTTTACTGAAGGAGCTTCTAAAATCCAACTTGAATGGTAGAATATATAACAAGTACAAGAATTGAAAAACCAACAATGTTCCAAAACCCAAAACTGTAATGAAATGGGTCCCTAAGGTTACTTGTTTGGTTGCTCACACTACTTTTAAGGCTTCAAGTCAATCAAAGTGATACCTAGACAGTGGATGCTTTAGACATATGACAGGTGACAAAGATTCGTTCACCAATCTCAAAGATATGGCTGATGGTTCAGTCACTTTCGGTGATGGTAGCAATTGCAGAATTGTTGGCCAAGGTATGGTTTAACTCTTTAATCTTCCACCATTTGAGAATGTCTTGTTTGTAGAAGGTCTTAAGCATAATCTCTTAAGTATATCACAAATCTGTGACAATAAACATAGCGTCAAATTCAACAATCAAGGGTGTAAAATTTCTAATGAGAATGTTTATGTGATATTGACTGGTCGTAGAACTTCTGAGAACTATTATATAGTCAGTAACTCAAACTCGTCTAAGTTATCGTGTTACATGGTCCAAACCAATGAATCCGATATATGACATAAATGCCTAGGGCATGTACACTATCATAATCTCTATAGACTGAGCAAAGGTGAAGTAATACGTGGTCTACCTAAGTTAAAGAAAATGGATAAAATCTGTGGCGATTGTCAGATTGGAAAACAAACTAGAAGCGATCACAAGAAAATGAACTCTAGTGCCACATCCAAACCTCTTGAGCTCCTCCACATGGATCTAGTTGGACTTATTAGAACGGAGAGTCGAGGTGGTAAAAAATATATTCTGGTAATAGTAGATGATTTTACCAGGTTTACATGGGTAGTTTTCATGAAAGAGAAATCTGAAACTCTCGATGAAGTGAAAAGGGTACTCAAGTGTATTCAAATTGAGAAGGAATCACCAGTTATTAAAATACGAAGTGATCACGGTTTCGAATTTGATAATAACAGCTTTGAGAAGTTCTGTAGCGATCACGGGATATCGCATGAATTTTCTGCTCCTAAGACACCTCAACAGAATGGGGTTGTTGAAAGAAAAAATCGTGTACTTCAAGAGATGGCTAATGTTATGTTAAATAGCATGAAACTTCCTAAAAATATTTAGGCTGAAGCTGTGAACACTAGTTATATTATTAATCGTGTATATACTAGAAAATCGAATAATAAGACTGTATATGAATTGTGGTTCAATAAGAAGCCAACAATCAAATATTTTCAAGTTTTTGGTAGCAAATGCTATATTCTACGTGACCGGAAAAATTTGAGAAAATTCGACACTAAAAGTGACGAATGTATTTTCCTAGGATATGCTCTAAACAGTAGAACATATCGTGTTCTCAATAAGAGGACCGGTATAATTCGGGAATCCATTAATGTTGTCATAAATGATCATCTGAATACATCTACCTCTAGTTTAGAAGATGATGAAGTCTCATGATTTGATAAACCAGACTCTTCATCTAGTCAAAATAATAACACTGAACTGCGATTAGTTAAAGACCATCTAACTGATCAAATACTTGAGAATCCTCTCACTGGTGTGCGCACTCATAAACAACTTGAAAACATATGTAACTATGTGTGCTTCACTTCCTAGATTGAGCCGGCCAATGTAAAAGAAGCACTTGCTGATGAAAACTGGATTATAGCTATGCATGGTGAACTTAATCAATTTGTATGAAATGATGTATGACATTTGGTTCCTAGACCTGATGATAAACATATAATTGGAACTAAGTGGATCTTTAAAAATAAGTTTGATGAATTAGGTAACGTTATAAGAAATAAGGCGAGACTGGTTGTACAAGGGTACACTCAAATAGAAGGCATCAATTATGATGAAACCTTTGCCCCAGTAGCTCGTCTTGAATCTATCAGATTATTCATATCCATTGCTTGTTACAAAATTTTAAAATCTATCAAATGGATGTCAAGAGTGCATTCTTGAACGGTGATCTGCATGAGGAAGTATATGTAGAATAGCCTAAGGGTTTTGAAGACCCTAAACATACTAACCATGTTTATCACCTGAAAAAGGCACTTTATGGTTTAAAACAAGCTCCCAGGGCATGGTACGAAAAGTTGACTAAGTTTCTACTAAGTCATAACTTTGTAATGGGGAGTGCTGATAAGACATTGTTTGTAAAGAAATACAATGATCACAATCTAATAGTGCAGATATATGTTGATGATATTATCTATGGATCTACTTGTGCTAACATGTTTGTTGAGTTTGTAGATTTAATGAAGTCCAAGTTCGAAATGAGCATGGTAGGAGAATTGAACTATTTTTTTAGGTCTTTTAGGTTTGTAAGTGAAACAGCTTGCTGATGTGATATTTATCTCTCAAACCAAGTATGCTCTAAACTTGGTGAAAATTTTTGGACTTGAGAGCAATAAGAACTTTGATACTCTTATGAGTGCCTTTACAACAGGTAAAAGTGTAGATCCTAAGTTGTATCGCAGCATGATAGGTAGTTTATTATATTTAACTGCGAGCCGACCTGATATTGCATTCAACATAGGAATCTGTGCTAAATATCAATCGGACCCTAAAGAGTCCCACTTGATTGCTGTAAAGCGCATTTTAAGATATGTCACAAGTTCAGCCAAACTTGGCCTTTAGTATCCTTATGATACTAATGTTCAATTAGCCAGTTATTCAGATGCTGATTGGGCTGGTAATATTGATGATCGCAAGTCTACCAGCGGTGGATGTTTTTTATGTCGGGAACTGCCTAGTTTCTTGGCATAGTAAAAAACAGAGTTCTGTATCTCTTTCCATAGCCGAGGCTGAGTATATTGCAGCAGGTAATGCTTGTACCCAACTTGTGTGGATGAAGAGAATGTTAAGTGATTACGGATTTGCGCAAGATATTATGGTTTTGTATTGTGACAATTCTAACGCAATTAACATTTCTAAAAATCCAATTAAACATTCACGAACTGAGCATATCGACATTAGATATCATTATATTCATGAATTGACAGAAGACAAGATTATTTCTGTGAATTATATTTAGACTAAAAATCAACTTGCAGACATCGTTACAAAACAACTTGACAGAAATAGGTTTGTTAAGTTGAAATTGGATATGGGTATGTGCAATATGAACTGAAATGTTTGTGTTTATTTATAATATATTGCATATTTTTATTTTATTTATTTTTGTAATTTTTTTAAATTTCAAAAATATGTAAAATTGCTGAATTTTTGTGGTGCACGACCAGTCGAGTACACACTCGACTAGTCGTGGCACGACCAGTCAAGTATGTACTCAACCAGTCGACCTACTCGGGTTTGAGAGTTTTTATTGCTTAAAAAGCATTCTTTTTTCATTTGCTTCATCTTCCCCAACCAACCGTACCACGACCGGTCGAACCCACCTTCGATTCCTCCATGGTTAGTGCATCTTTTTCGATTTCCTTGTAGATTTGAGTTCTTTACTCTTCCATTTCCTTATTTTTGTTGTTTATTTCAAGGTTTATGGTGGTTTGTTGGGTTTTCTAGCTAAAAATCTGATTTTCTTAAAACTCTTCTTTCCTTTCTTACATTGCTTGTATTCCTTGTCTTTCTTGTTGCAATGGAAAGTAGAAATAAGAAGAAAGGTTCTCGCGGTCCTTCTTCTTCTCGTTCCGCTCCAATCACGGTGTGCCATCTTCGGTCACCCGAAGAAGATCCCAAGTATGTGCGGGATATTCGATTACGCAACATGATTGTTGAACGGACTGTCAACTCTAATCATTTCACACCTTTTGGCATTGTTCTTCTCCTTCAAACTGTAGGATGAGATGACATTTTAAATTGGGGCGGTCTTGCATACCGTTCCATTGCGTAGGCCATGTATGCTTGCATAACTGACTTCTCTTTTGAGAATCTAACATTTACAATTACTATTAGAGAAGGTCCTATTAATGTGGACCGTCGTTTAATATCTGGATTGATGGATCTTCCAGTTAATGATGATGGTATTCCCATTTCTACTCTTGTAGAAAAACGTTTTAAGTCTGAGAAAAGAATGCTCATTAGAGTGTTAGGCAACATGAATGAGGAATAGAGTTTCGGGAATGCGCTCAGTTCCAAATTTATGTTATCTAGATACAGGTTTCTTCATCGTATGTTCATTTCTAATGTCTATCCTAGGTTTGGTAACAAGACTGAGCTCACTACTTTCATGGTCCGCATTCTTCACTCTATTGTTACTGGTGTCTCTTTGTGTCTTCCATCTCTTATATGTTACATCATGATTCAGTTCCGTCTCCATCCAAGTCATAGTGATATTCCATTTGCCTATCTTATGACTGGCTTAACCACTCATAGTCGTGTGGTTATGTCTGCTGGAGAAGCTCCCATTAACCATCTTCCCTTCAACAACTCAAACATAAAAAAAGATGAATTTGAGGTTGGTTCCAGGCCAAGTTGATGTGGGTATTGGAGGAGCAGCTGAAGCAACTGAAGTGGAGGATGCTTTGTCTCCAGATGATGTCAATATGAATGACATATTTGATGAGATTGAGTCAGACTCTGCGGCTGATCCTAACTTTCAGTCTTCTGACTTTGATGAGCATCTGCGATCCCTTGAGGAAAAGGTAGAGAGTATGCATGTGTCCCAAGAAACTCAATTTAAATACATGCGCAAATATCTTAAGCGCATTAACAATGGACTACATCAAATAGATCCTTCCATACCTGTTCCTTCCTCTGGTTCAAATTAGTGTTGAATTTCTGATCTGTAATAACTTTTATACTTGGATTTCTCTTAACTCTATATGCTTGGACATGTTTTAATGGTTATCTTGACAATGCTTATGTTATCTTGAACTTACTTCTTACTCTCATTACTCATTGCTCTTATTCTATTTTTATATTTCCATAATTCATATGTTCTTTCCTTTGTCATATTGTGACAAAAAGGGGGAGAATTTGTGTTGGTATGTCTATTTAATGATTTTGGATTCTATAGAGTGGAAGATGTGGAGAAGTGGTTAATTTTTTTTTTTTTTTTGGATCTGTATTTGTTTACATACAGGTACTACAAATTTCTTCTCTTCTCTTGGATTATATGGAGTAATGTATTAAGGGGGAGTATTGGTTTGCTGATTTTTGCTGACCAGTTTTTAACTAGTGCTTGATTCGTTATTGATCTAACTGGTGCTTGATTCTTTATTGATCTAACTGGTGCATGATTCTTTATTGATCCAACTGGTGCATGATTCCTTAGTCTTGGTTTATTTTGTCACGAATTTGACAAAGGGGGAGGTTGTAAATGCTATCTTATCTAGCTCCTAGGTTTGTCAAATTTTGTAGTGCCAAAACCTCTAGGAATCTGTATCTTGTTTAGCTGTTATTGTAAAATTAACTTAATGTCATCCTAACCAATCTTGTCGACATTCAAGTACAAGATCAAGAAGTTCAAGTACAAGATCAAGAGGTTCAAGAACAACATCAAGAAGTTCAAGTAATAGATCAAGTCTTCAAGCTTCAACTACTTCAAGAGAATGATATGTGATGATTCAATCTCACAAATAAGGATTGTTTGACCATAGATTGACCTTAGGATAGGTCATACAATTTGTATTTATATCATAAGTCATTTGATAATCTTATAGGTCATTTTTCGACTAGTCCTAGTCATGGTTCGACTAGTATAGACACTGGCTCGACCAGTCCAAGAATTTTCTCGACCAGTATAAGGTTGTTGTGGATTTTTCAGAATTTTCGGTTGGACTCTCGACCAGTCGTGGACACTGGTCGACCAGTCGAGTGAACAATGCTTGACCAGTCTAGTGAACTGTGCTCGACTCAAAGTCTAGCAAGGTTTTCTAGTCCCACTCGACCAGTAGAGTGCATTGCTCGACCGGTCGAGGAGGTCACTCGACCAGTCGATCAAGCCATTCGACCAGTTGAGTAACGATCTTATCTTATCGCACTAGAAATTTTGAAATGATGCTGGTCCTTCGACCAGTCGAACCAACCACTAGGTCATTCGAGCGAATAGTATTTTTGCTTATAAATTGAGGACGATTTTCAGAGTTTAACATCTCATTCCAAAATATATTAAAGTCACAACTCTGAGAACTCAGTCCCCATTATTGTGAAGCTATTGTGAGGTATTTATAAATTATTTTAATAGCTTTTTTGGTTATTCAATTCTTTGATCTCTTGATTCCATTCTATTTGATATTAAAGAGGATTTTTGAATTTAACACTTTGTGAGATCTAAGAAGTTGAATCCAAAGTAGCTTAAGGTTGAATTTAATTTAAAATTCATTTAGACCTAGAACCCTATCATTTGAGAGATTAAACATTGAACATTGAACATTCTACGTCTCCAAAGAAGTGGTTCTATTGGGCTACAATGAAGTACTTTCTTCAGATAAGTATAATTTCAATTTTCTTTATTTGGTTTGTAAGATTGCCAGAAAATCTTTCATTTTTGGTTTTGACTGAGATAGCCAGAAAATCTCAGTGAGTGGGGTTTTTAATTGTGGTATCCATTTGAAAACACAATTGTAAAGGTTTTGGGTGAATCTTGGAAAACCTATTTCATAGTGAAAGCCAATATCCCGTGGGTGAGGATATTGGGAGTGGAGTAGTTGTGTGGCTGTTTTCTAATAATTGGTGTACGCTGGATTTGTGGTGAATGATTGTAATTTATTTTTTGTACATGTGGTGAATGTTGTAATAGCCATGGATATTTATTTTTGTTTTATTCTTTATTCCTCTGTATTGGTTTGGGACTTTGATACACAGACCGTTCTAGAAATCAGGTTGTCCTACCATATGCCTTTGGTTTTTGGTGTAAGGTTGTCCTTAGAACAACATCTGTATAAACCTCTCATTACTTGTGCATTTGAGGTTGCTATTTATTTCTGATATTTGGAATTGATAAGTGTTATCTTTTTCTATTTCTTTCTTAATTCCGCATTTTAATTTTAATTTGACATAGTCCTATTCACCTCCCCTCTAGGACTCTTAGATCGGCCTTTTCAGAAACTGTCTTTCATTTTCTTCTCTATGTTCATCAGTGTTTCGAAGACATTGTCACATATATTCTTCTCAATATGCATGACATCCAAGTTATGTCGCAATTTCGGATCACTCCAATAGGGTAACTCAAGAAAAATTCTTTTCTTCCTCCGGTTATACTCCAATATTGTACGTTTCCTCTTCTTTAAGCGCGGTGCCTTACCAAATCTAACTTCTCCAATGTTACTCAGTTGTTATATCACATCTTCTCCAGATAGCTTTTTCGGTGGCAGCCTATGATCTTGTTTGCCATCAAAGATCATCATCTTCCTGCGCCAACTATGATCGCTCGGAAGGAAGCGATGATGGCTCATATAACACGTTTTTTTACCATGCTTCAATGATAATGAACAAGTCTCAATACTACATGTAGGACAAGCCAACTTTCCCTTCGTGCTCCACCTAGACAAATTTCCATACGCGGGGAAGTCATTTATTGTCCACAAGACAGCTGTAAGTAATCGAAATGTTTGTCCTGTGAATATGTTATACGTCTGTACACCTTGACTCCACAACTCATTTAACTCATCTACTAATGGTCGCAAATACACATTAATGTCATTCCCGGGTGACCTGGGTGCAGGAATAAGCAATGACATCATGAAAAATGACTCCTTCATACACAACCACGGAGGTAAATTGTAAGGCATAAGTACCACTGACCACATATGTTCACTCCCCAAGTGTAGGGTTGTGATGTAGTAATAAACTCGGTAAGACCGAGGTTGAATCCACAGGGACTGAAACCTGTACGTAATCTGAAGTTAACCAGAACTAGAAATAGAATAAGACGTAATCTAAATCGAATGAGTTTTGATGAATAATGGTGAAATAATTAACTAAAACTTAAGAAAATACAGAGGTAGAACACTAGGGATTCAGAGGATCCACTTGTAGAGATCAGGGAGATCTACGGTCGATTCATAAACTCAACTAGACTTCGAGTCCCATCTTCATCCAGTTGGAAGATATAACCTGAAAATCAATTCTGAACTTCATTTAATCTAGTTTTCAGGAGATCAAACGGGTGTAAATTAGAATGGATTCCATCACAAAACCATGCCCATGAGACAAAGCAAACAACAGAATTAAACCAATTCACAGCCAATCTGAGTGATGTATGAATGTCAGGAAGAGTACCGTCATTCCACCATGTCCAAGGAGCGATGGTGAACAACAGGGCTGCCTATTTCATAATCAAAATAAAGGAAAAGGAAAATACTCAAGCCACCATAGATTTACTGTAATTTCAGTCACAACAAACCATTAAAAACCAGAGATATTCCTTATAATAAAACTAAAATTAAAAATAGTTCAGAACCCCAATCAGAGCCATTGGATCAGTCCCATCCCTCCACAAGCTTCACCTCTTAGCCCTAGTTAAGAGATTCAGCCCAACATGAATGGGCTGGATCGCTGAAAATAAAACAAAAGAAAAGAAAAGAAAAACTATATCTCTCGCACTATCTCTCCCTTCCAGCCGTGGATCTCCTCGTTGAAGGCTTCTCTCTCTTTCCTATAGGGATGCTGTCTTAGAGTCAGCAATTTGCGTTGGGATCCTTTATGAATTTAGAAAGATTTCACGCAGCCTATCGCAACACGCATACGCAACCGGGATTTCCTTTCACCTGCAAAACAGTTTGCGCTCGACCCATCTTCGGTGCGAACAACCGACCAGTTTCGATCATCTGACATCTTTTGGGCGGTCAGAATCCACCTGGGCTCCTTCTAGACGGGTTGGATCTTTGGTCCGATCAACGGTGGTGGGCCACCATCTCTCCAGACTGTCCGGTTCTTCCGGACTGTGCGTAACAGAGGTAGCGCGTCTTGCGCTGGCTGACAGCGGGGTCCCTGATTGAAGTCGGAAGGTAAATCCACTCCGTCCATTAAGCTCATCTTGAAAAGATGATTGGATATGGACGGTTTTGATTTCTGTTGATGGGGCCCACTTGTTTGATGTCTCGACCGTCTAATCTATGTTTGGACAATCAGAAACCATTCTCCGCTATTTCTTGGAATTGTGCCACCTATGCAGTGGTAAGAGAGGCCACGTGGAGCTAATGGACGGTCCGGATCAGTCCTTTGATCAGTGATGGTGGCTCACAAGCAGCCACCGATTGCCCCCTGTTGCGCAATCTGTTTAAAAACAGAAATTTCTGTTTTGGAGTTTCGTTCAGAGATGGTTTGACCGTCTCTAGTTTCAGCCGTGCATGGCTAGTGCACACATGCACTTTAGATGGGGTCCACTATGATGCGTATTGACAATTCACTCCGACCATCTCTTTTGTCATCTCATTTAAACGGTCGGGACCAAACTTGAAGTATATCCAGGTCTCAGGCAGGCCCCGGATTCACGATTTGTGGGCTGATCTGATGGTGGAAACTCCACAATCTTGCGTTCTAACTGACTTTCAGGCCTCTTTAACGTGATCGACCTGATTTCCTCGGACCTCTGATGTGAAAAATCCACCAATCTTGGTCCCTTGGAGTCCGTTTCTAGCTCTGGTGTCTTCGGAACGTCAAGTTCATGCTTTTAACACTCTTCTTCAATCCATGCTCATAATCGCATCCTGCAGCAAAACACCATTAACATATGACATTAAGCACTATCATGTACATAAAATCAGGTACTAATCGGGGTCTAATATGCAACATTCGACCCTCAACACAACCCCCAACCAGCATTTTGCTAGTCCCGAGCAAAGTATACAAAAAATAAATTGAGATTTATTGGATAATTTCTAAGAACTCGAATGATTTTGGGAAACAATCCAGATGCTAGAAGTCTAAGAATCATGAGTGTTGACCATTACTGTTTCTCAGACTCAAGTTCGACGTGTTAATCCATCAATTAGAATGATTCTAAACATCGAGTTCCATGAGTGTATAATGTAAACTATGCTCACCATCATTAAGAGATCCAGTCGTCACTGTCCAAGGTAACACTTGACGATCAAAAGTGCATTCAGGGCAACTTAAACCAAAACTTGACTTTCAGTTCTTCTTTTCATTCTTCCAGCTTTTGAGTTTTCTATTTAACGTATGCCAAGAAGGGAAATCAAGTCCTTACCTATAGGGAGCAAACCTATGGTGCAGACCATATATCTAAACCTTTTCACATACTATCCATGGGGAAGAAAAGCCACACCTGTAGGGAGCAAACCTATGGTGAAGATTATTCGCCTAACCTTTTTCAAACGTATCTTTTTCTTTTAATTGATCATGATAGGCAAATTTCCATGCTAGTTCCTTACATGCTTAGTGATTACCAAGTTAACCTTTCAATATCAAACTAAAACCTTTATGTGTAAGTGAGATGTGACATGTGAAATCATGGTTTAATCAATGTTTGAAACTTCTCATCATGGATTAATAATTCAAACTCACTGTGAAAGCTGAAAGATAACTGAATCCAAGAGTCATAAATCACCAACACCACTTATCTTGTAATTCTAAAATCACGACTATCCCTCAAAATCGTTTCGAATTCACAAGAAATTCTAGAAAATTTTCAAAAATGTTCACAATTTTTGCTCAAGACTAAGAAAATACTGATTAGGTTCCTAATCTCCCACCCCCAACCTAAAATCTACATTGTCCTCAATGTAAGAGAAATAACATGCAATGCACATGGGACAATGAAAATAAAAGAGGAGTGATGGAAAGATAGTACCTGGACGGAGAATCAAGAGGCTTTCTCAAAAATATCAACGTAAAAGCGAGTCAGCATAAGAGAGAAAGCAAAATAACAAAAATAAAATCACAAAAAGAAGATCCTACCTATACCACTTTTGCAGGTGCTCTCAATTGCATTTAGCGTATGCAACAAGCCTTTAAACCCCTAGGTTGCCCTTAGTGGACGAGTTGTAGTCTCATGAGGGTTTGCAGTAATGTTACCCACAAACATTGAACTAACTAACTAGGAAAATGAAATGGAATGAAAAGCTGGGTTGCCTCCCTCGAGCGCTAAGTTTAACGTCTTCAGCCAGACTAAAGCAACTACCCTAGTCCTATGAAAGCAGGGGAAAGTCTACTCAGTCATGCCACACGGTTCCTCTTCCGGCCAATATCTGGATACATTTCTCAGTAGGTTTCTCAACAGGATCATCCAAAAGCCCTTTTTGCAATAGGCTTTAATGCCTTGGAGCATGAATGGCCAGAGAGACTTATGTACCTCAACAAAAATTTGTCGTTGATTCGCCTGAGGTATCCAAAGTATATATGATTCACCTGTGTCAGAAAAAGACTCAAAGTTATTATCCCATAGTGAATCAAAGACTACAGGTAGATAAAATTCAGAAAATTTTTTAAGAAGTAATGTAGTTTCAATGCATTCCGAAGTTCCAGGCTTCGGTTCAATTTTCAGCTCATCTTCCTTTAGTGGTAAACATTCAGGGTCTGGGGAAGGAGAGGCTTCAAAGTAAGGGTTCTCTCGGTCAGTGATGACTACTAAGATGTTATCTTGTAAGGCATCCACTTTTTCTTTTGACATGAAATCGTTTGAATGTATAAAGTGTACCAAGCAATCATTCAAAGAGTTGGAAAGTTCAACTGAGCATGACTTATTTTCCACGTTGGAGCTCGTGATGATCTGTCCAAGGAATCCATCATCCTTGAAAGTGGATGGAGGTACGCTCTCTTGCTCCAGTCCTGCACTGACAGATTGAAAATCAATAGGGGAAGCATCGATGTGGTCACTCTGTTCATTGAAACTACTCAATCGAGGCGGTAAATCGTAAAAATTTGACAGTTCAGATGGCGACCTCAACTGGGTGGTTTCAATTTCAAGAGTCATGTTAAGTGGCTCGTCCATCTCCCGCATCATATCATCATTCAATTCAGGGGAGTGGTCTAAACATGCATCACAAGGGTTGGAAGGGTCAGTTGAAATTGGTTCATTCTCCACATTCAAATCGGTCATGTCAGACAGGTGGAGTAGATCATTATGGTTTACAACTTCATGAACCTCTTGATCATTGGCAGGGACCACACTTGAGATTGAATCCCAATACTCATCATCGTCAAGTTCCGTGCAGTGCGCACTTGGGATAGGATCACATTCCTTACATTCTATTTCTAGATTGGGTTGAGGTTCGAATAAACTAACCTCTACCTCATCAGTGTAATCATGTGTGTCATGTGAGTGAAGTGTGTCGCTATCATTATATTTAAAAGACACCCACGCCTCTTGATCATTCCTTTGGACAGTCATTGAGATCGACTCATCGGGAAATTGAACCATGTGCTCATCAATACAATCCAACTCTTCATTCTCAATTGTACTATTTTCCATAGTCGCATCACGTGAACTCCACTGTTGTACATCTTTTATAAGTTCTTGAAATCTTTGGAGCGTGTTTTGTTGAATGAGCTCCAGATTTTGTATGGAATTCTGAAGTGAATTCTCTTGGATCGTTTTTTGTTGGATTTCAGAGGTATAAGACCCAAGAGAATCATTATCATGATGCATTATTGATTCAACTTTCCAATTTTGATGGTTCCATTGATGATAGGTATGGGGTTGTGTATGGAGAATTGGATTGGGTTGAGGTTGAGGTGCATTAGCCTCCAGTAACCTATCAAGGCGTGATTCAAGCTCTTTTAATAATTTTCTCATGTCCGCAGAAGAGTCTGTGTCACTTTGAAATGAATTCTCTTGGATCGATTTTGGTTGAATCTCAAAGGTAGGGGATCCAAAAGAATAATCGATATAATAAGTTGTTGGTTCATCTTTCCAACATTGATGTTTCCACTGATTATAGTCATACGGATCATAGGTGGGAGAATCTGATGGCTGGTAATACTTATTATCACTCATAATATAATCACGCATTGTTTTCTTTTTCTCGGATGGGTGATAGTAATTCTCCCTCCCATAGTTATGATAACCCCAACATTCACGTACTGTCCGTGGGGTGGAATTGTTCTCCCGTATATGATCGCGTAAGGACTTCTTAACTGGTGGATCTTCATATTCCGGTCGATTCTCGATGATAGTTTCAGAAAAGTTTTGAGACATTGGTGGATTTCTATCATAATCATCATCCCAATATATGCTATTCTTCTCAGCATACTGACGTTCCCACTCGTGCATATACATGGTGAAACCCTAACTCTGAATCTAAATCTAAAGGAGAAATCCTACAACAATGAGAAATCTAGAAATAGGAAGAGAGATAGTTAGAAAGAAGTTACCAGATTAGAGGTTCCTATGTCAGAATCCTGCAAAATAAAATAAAAGAAATTAGTTTCTAAAAATAGAAATCCTAAAGTTAGAAAGTTTCTAAAAATAAACTAAGTCCTAAAAAGTAAAGTTTCTAAAAATAAAATAAGGGAAAAATGAGTTAGTTTCTAAAATTAGAAAGAGTTTCTAAAAAAAGGAAAATAAGTTACTGAGTTTCTAAAAACAGAAAGAGGAAAGTTATATATCTAAAGTTAGAAAATTAGAAATCCTAATCCTAAAATAGAAAGTAATGTTAGTTTCTAAAAAGGAAAAAAAAAATTCTAAAATAAATAAAAGCCTAGAAATAGAAAATTTCTAAAAAAAAAATAGAAAGTTAGTTTCTAAAAAGGAAACCTAAAATAAGAAAATTTCTAAAACTAAAACCTAATTCTAAAAATAGAAAAAAAAAACAACAGAGAAATTAGAAAGGAATTACCACATTAGAAGCTTATGTCATGATCCTACAAAACAAGAAAAAAATAGGTTAGTTTCTAGAAATTAAATAGAAAAAATCCTAACCTAAAATTAGTAAAAATCCTAATCTTAAACTAACTCCAAATCTAGTTAATTTCAGAAAACGTAACCGTCAATCTCCGGCAATGGCGCCAAAAACTTGTTCACTCCCCAAGTATAGGGTTGTGATGTAGTAATAAACTCGGTAAGACCGAGGTCGAATCCACATGGACTGAAACCTGTACGTAATCTGAAGTTAACCAGAACTAGAAATAGAAAGATTTCACGTAGCCTATCGCAACACGCATACGCAACTGGGATTTCCTTTCACCTGCAAAACAGTTTGCGCTCGACCCATCTTTGGTGCGAACAACCGACTAGTTCCGATCATCTGACATCTTTTGGGCGGTCAGAATCCACCTGGGCTCCTTCTAGACGGGTTGGATCTTTGGTCCGATCAACGGTGGTGGGCCACCATCTCTCCAGACTGTCCGGTTCTTCCGGACTGTGCGTAACAGAGGTAGCGCGTCTTGCGCTGGCTGACAGCGGGGTCCCTGATTGAAGTCGGAAGGTAAATCCACTCCGTCCATTAAGATCATCTCGAAAAGATGATTGGATATGGACGGTTTTGATTTCTGTTGATGCGGCCCACTTGTTTGATGTCTCGACCGTCTAATCTATGTTTGGACAATCAGAAACCATTCTTCGCTATTTCTTGGAATTGTGCCACCTATGCAGTGGTAAGAGAGGCCACGTGGAGCTAATGGACGGTCTGGATCGGTCCTTTGATCAGTGATGGTAGCCCACAAGCAGCCACCGACTGCCCCCTGTTGTGCAATCTGTTTAAAAACAGAAATTTCTGTTTTGGTGTTTCAGTCAGAGACGGTTTGACCGTCTCTGGTTTCAGCCGTGCACGACTAGTGCACACATGCACTATGCACATGCACTTTAGATGGGGTCCACTGTGATGCGTATTGACAATTCACTTCGACCATCTCTTTTGTCATCTCATTTAAATGGTCAGGACCAAACTTGAAGTATATCCAGGTCTTAGGCGGGCCCCGGATTCACAATTTGTGGGCTGATCTGATGGTGGAAACTCCGCAATCTTGTGTTCTAGCTGACTTTCGGGCCTCTTTAACGTGATCGGCCTGATTTCCTCGGATCTCTGATGTGAAAAATCCACCAATCTTGGTCCCTTGGAGTCCGTTTCTAGCTCTGGTGTCTTCGGAACGTCAAGTTCATGCTTTTAACACTCTTCTTCAATCCATGCTCATAATTGCATCCTGCAGCAAAACACCATTAACATATGATATTAGGCACTATCATGTACATAAAATCAGGTACTAATCGGGGTCTAATATGCAACATTCGACCGTCAATAACATACTGTACGAGCTACTTATATTACTAAATGGATTAAAACCATCAGTTGTAAGACCTAGTCGAATATTGCGAGAATCCTCAGCAAACCAGTTATATTGCTTGTCAAAATTTTACCAGGCTTCAGAGTCCGTAAGGTGCCTCAGTGTACTATCATCACAAATACGTTTCTCCTTATACCACCTCATATCTTCAGCCGTTTTGCAAGACGTAAACAATCTTTGGAATCTGGGTTTCAATGGGAAGTACCTTAACACCTTTTGTGGGATTTTCTTACGCTTAGCTTCATCATACTTTCACCTAGACTCTCCACATTCTGGACACTCTTTAACATTTTCATGATCTTTCTAATACAATACACAATCATTTATACATGCATGTATGTGGATGTATTTAAGGCCCAAGTCTCTCATCAAGGATTTTGATTCGTAATGAGACTTAGGCAATGTCTCACCGTTCGGTAATGCTTCTTTTAACAAGTCAAGCAACATGTCGAACGATTTGTTACTCCAATGATTTATTGTCTTCAAATGAAGTAACCTTGTAAGAAAATTCAACTTGTAGAAGTTCTCACACCCCGGATAAATTGGACGTTGCGCATCCCTTAACAACCTACTAAACTTTCTGATTCGACATCACCTATAGGAGGAATATCTTGGCCACTACCTGTCACTGTAAAATCAGTATCTGCAATTGTTCCCCTGAATACATCTCTTATGATATCTTACATTTCGTCAACATCTTCATTATCGTCATCCGGCACAATTGGGTCAGCAAGGACTTCAGTGGCCTCAACTCTTTAGTGGATATCTTCACCATGATGGATCCACCAAGTGTAACCTTGGTCAATCCTAACTATGAAAATCGTCTTCTACTTTGTCTAAAGTCTTATGAACCATGTTCTTGCATTTTTGACATGGACACCTAATCCTATTGCCTGAATTTGCCCGATTTCTCGCAAATTCTATGAACTCTTGAACCCCTTGTTTATACTCTGGGCCAAACCTGTTCTTATCTCGCATCCAACTCTTATCCATCTCTACGATGAAAAGATTAGAGTCAGTTTATAGGTTTAAGATTAGGTTAGGGTTATAGGTTTAGGTTTAGGTTAAAGTTATAGGTTTAGGTTTAGGTTAAGGTTATAGGTTATAGGTTTAGGTTTAGGTTTTAGGTTTAGGTTTAGGTTATAGTTATAGGTTATAGGTTTAGGTAAAGGTTATAGGTTAAGGTTATAGGTTATAGGTTTAGGTTTAGGTTTAGGTTTAGGTGTAGGTTATAGGTTTAGGTTTAGGTTTAGGTTATTGGTTATAGGTTTAGGTTTAGGTTATAGGTTATAGGTTATAGGTTTAGGTTTAGGTGTAGGTTATAGGTTATAGGTTTAGGTTTAGGTTTAGGTTATAGGTTTAGGTTTAGGTTATAGGTTATAGGTTTAGGTTATAGGTTTAGGTTATAGGTTTAGGTTTAGGTTTAGGTTTAGGTTTAGGTTATAGGTTTAGGTTTAGGTTAAGGTTATAGGTTTAGGTTATAGGTTTAGGTTTAGGTTTAGGTTAAGGTTATAGGTTATAGGTTTAGGTTTAGAGGTTTAGGTTTAGGGTTATGTTATAGGTTATATGTTAAGGTTTAGGTTTAGGTTATAGGTTATAGGTTTAGGTTTAGGTTATAGGTTAAGGTTAAGGTTATAAGTTATAGGTTTAGGTTTAGGTTATAAGTTTAGGTTTAGGTTTAGGTTAAGGCTATAGGTTATAGGTTATAGGTTATAGGTTTAGGTTATAGGTTATAGTTTTAGGTTTCAGTTTAGGTTATAGGTTTAGGTTTAGGAATTTGGGATCGGGTTTAGGTTTAGGTTTTCGAGTTTAGGTTAGGGATTTGAGTTTCGGTTAAGGTTTAGGTTTACGAATTCAGGTTCGGGTTCGGTTTTAGGTTTAGGGATTTGAGAATAGGTTTAGGTTAGGGAGTTGAGATTAGGATTAGGTGTAGGTTTAGGTTTAGGGATTATATATATATATATATATATATATATATATCTTAAATGGACCTGCAAAGGTTCCACTATTGGGTGTCCTCATCCCCATCTGTCCATGTGGTGTGGCCTACTTGAGTATTGGATTGGGTGGATGCGACTTTGTAGGATCCCTTTAAGGCCCACCGTGATGTATTTTTCTTATATCCAGGTTGTCCATTTTTTTCACCAGGTTATTTTAGGGTATAATTCCAAAATTATATTAGATCCAAATCTTAAGTGGATCAAGTTGATATTTTTGTGGTCCATTCATCCAGGTCTTTGTGACCTTATCAACAGATATGATGAAAAATAAACATTTTGGTGGATCGTAAGAAGTTTTTAATGGTGGGTATTCAATCATCAATGTTTCCTTTAATGTGGTACACTTGAGTTTTGGATCTGCATCATTTTTGGTAATACACCCTAAAATGATATGACGAAATAGATGGACGACATGAATATAATAGAAATACTTCGAAGCTTTTTATATTCCATTTAATCCATTCATAAGATGCATCCAACCTGGATAAACATATCCGTGGATCACCTTGCCTGATTTTTGGGCATCAACGTGAACAGTGCCCACATATGAGCAGACTGTATTTCATTAAAAAAAAAAAATCATGGCAAGATGAGCCTATCTTGGAAAGATGAGCCTATCCTGGAAACGTTTGTATTAGATCAACCCTGTTGATAGTAGGCCACACCATTTAAGGGTCCATTTAAGATTTATATATATATATACTTCATTTATTGTCTCGAGACATAAAATTATCTATTAAAATGGATGAACGGAGTGGATGAAATACATAAATCACGATGGACCATTGTTTACTATATTATGGTCCACCTGAGATTTGGATCCCATCATGATGTATATGTTGTATCCAACCGTCCATCCATTTGGAGAGATCATTTTAGGGTAACTAATTATCTAACTTACAAATCCCAATCACGTGGGGCCATAAAAGTTTTTGATCAAGTTGAAGAATGAGGTAGATCCAAAGCTCAAGTGGACCTCGAAACTAATTAGGGCACAAAAGTTTTCGATCAAGCTGATATTTGTGTTATTGCTTCTTCTGGTCTAGGTCTATGTGAACTTACCAATAGGTTGGATCTTAAATAACCATCATGGAGGGTCCCAGGAAGGAATCAACGGTCGGGGGCACTGTCCCCACCATGATCTTTAGTTTTAGGTGTAGGTTTAGGGTTAGGGTTATTCTAGGTTTTCGCCATCAATTTCGAGCTAATACATAAACACAGGCCTGTCCAAATGGCCAGGCCACCCATTTTGCTGTCCATAGGAAATGGACAGCTTCATCATGGTCATAACAGTGGTTCCCACCTTCCAGGGACCCCTGCTCAACATCTTGATAGCTCCGATGCACATCCGGGTCTGCTCCATCAATTCTGAGCTAATACATATACACGGGCCTGTCCAAATAGCCAGGCCACCCATATTGTTGTCCAAAGGAAATGGATATCTTCATCATGGTCATGACAGCGGTTCCCACCTTATAGGGAACCCCGTTCAACATCCGGATATCTCCAACGTACATCCGGGTCTGCTCCATCAATTTTGAGCTAATACAATTAAATCATAAATTAGTTACCCATCCAAGGTTGGATAGATTGTAATACTTTCATATTCCCATTGAAACGTCCACGCCGAAAATCCGGCAGCATCTCCCCATGCCTCTCTAGATAAGTTGATCTTACGTTACATTCCGATGCCAAATATCTAAAGCAATGTAAAGATATTTGACATTGGATAAGGAATAGAAGAACATATCCAGAGAGAAATGAGGAGATGGACCGCGGATCAGGCATGAACATTTAAATAGATTATATGAAAGCATACTATCCATCTAACCTTGAACTATCCAAAAAGGGATTTCTATGCCACCAAAAACACACCATATCTATGTATGGCCACATAGATATCCTCAAACGGGTAACTAATTATCTAACTTACAAATCATAATCACAAGTCACAACTATATACTAACAAGTCACAATAATAATTTAAGAAAAAAATGTAATACATATTAACCATCACTAAGTGAAAGTATAATAGTTTCTTGAAATAATGAGAAAAGATCAAATGCAACTCCCACAATATGCAAAGTATAATAGTTTCTCAGAGTGGATCATACTATAGGAAATAGTGGTGATTGAACTCCCTACCACTAAAAGCTTCCTAAGGCCCACTGTAATGTTTCCATAATATTTGTTTTCCATCCAACCTATTGATAAGGTGACACAAGCTTAGATGAAGGGAAAAAAAAAACATATAACAGCTTGATCTAAAACTTTTGTGGCCTATTCATGGTCAATCACCACTATTTCCTATAGTATGGTCCACCTGCGAATTGAATCTTCTTCAGTTTTGGGTCATGTGCTAAAATGGTTTGGCAAAATGAATGGACAGTATGGATATATAATACATGAATTAATGTCGGCCCAATGGTAAGGGTAGCACGGTTGAGGTTGGGTCGCACCTAATCTGTGAATTGGCTATGACCCCTATAACCAGGGATGTGGGTGGGGGCATCGTATATACATGCCATTCATCTGCCTTTTCCAGCTTAATTTAGCATGGTCCAAAAAATAAATCATATGCAAATTTCATATGGTCAACATCACAGGAAACATTAGTTATTGACAATTAAAAATCCTTCATGGGTGACAAAAGTTTTAGATCAAGTTGATATTTGTGATTATTATTAATAATATTATTAAATGGTTGGATGGTCAATAAACATTATGGTGGATCGTAAGAAGTTCTTAACGGTGAGCATTCACTGACCAATATGCTCAATTATTGTTTTTTCCTAAATCTGGGATGGATTTAGTTTGGTTCCATTTTAGTGTAAACCAAAATTAAAATCAAGCCCATTTAAAACCACTGTCCAAATTGGGTTGGATCAAGTTGATTTTGAGAGGACCTGGACTTGACTTATTAATTAGCAACTTTTAGGCCTAGAGTTGCACCACGGTCCAAATTTTAAACATTTTCCCACTCAAGTCCAATGACCCTAGGGTCGATTGGATACACTTACACCCCTACATCTATTTAGGTAATGTAGAAAATATTGTAGAGCCGAGCTGAATCAAAATTTTGAACAGGGTTTGCCCAACAGTCCTATCTAGTCAAATCATTCATCCATGTCAGCGAAGATCATGCCCCATTATACCTACAAATGTTACGCGAGCATTTTCTTTGCCGGATCTAAGAGAGGAAGAATGCTAATTGTAAGTGCAATCGCCTCACATGAAGACCATGCGAGGTACATGTTCAAATATCGAAGCCAATCATCACAAGATCCAATATATTATATTATATGAAAATTTTCAAGCATATGCGATGATCATGAATTTTTATTTATACCCTACAAATAAATGATTAATAAAAATGGATGATAAGATTGAATTATCTATTTCTATGTGGTCCACTTTATGATAATTCATACCTGATTTTAGATGCATGGAATTAAGTGATAAAAATATCCTAAATATCCTAATGGATCTTTCATGTGTGTGGCTCATCTTCCAGTGAGGCTAATTCACTTTCACCCTAGCAAATGAGATTAACATTTCTAAAAAGGAAAACGCATTTACAAGCAGGATTTGATGGAGCAAATCGGACCGCATGGTAACTTAGATACACATCATATATCTTTATATACATGTAGATTTTTCCTCAAATCTGAACCATCTAAGTGGAAAAAACAATACTCTGAACTTTTTTTTATTGGCATAGATGATACTTTGATTGATTATAAGAAAATGTATATTAAAATTCAATGGTGGACTGTAAGATGAAATGAATGAACAGTCAATATCAACGATAAATATTGAAGATCAGGCTCTATTACTATCTAACCAATTTTATATTCGCATGATCAACGTACATTGGATTTTATTTGGACTGTTTGCATTTGAGGTAAATTCCACATGTAGTTTTGGAAGGGTTGTATGTATCTTGGTTACCGTGCAATTGAGTGGCCCACATGAATTTATGGGTTTTAAGTGCTCAGATATTTTTTGCAACCCATAAATTCATGCTAGCTGAGCACCTGACCACACGAGTGCAAATCCTTAGTGCTTGTTAGGTGAGGTTCACCATGCAGAATGCTCAGGCCCAACGAATATCCATCTGCCGATGAGGAGATCCACACGTGTGTGTCCGAAATCCCCAAATCCCCAAATCCAAATTCCAATTTTGGACAATCCACCCTAAAATCCTCAAATCCCTAAATCGTCATTGAGATTGAGAGAGAGAGAGAGAGAGAGAGAGAGAGAGAGAGAGAGAGAGAGAGAGAGCGACTGAAGGAGATGGATGGGCACTAGAGTCGTTTCGGCTTAAAACATAAGCTTATTGCCGACAAAAATTTCCGTCGATAATACTTGTCACCCTTCATCGGTAAAAGGTTGTAAAAATATTTGGGCCCACCCGTGCTCTATAAGCCCCATCCACTCCATACATATGTTTTAAAATTTATTTATTAGCTACACTAAAAACAAAAATTATAAATCAACATGTATGATCAACCACACAAAGTGAAATAATATGTCCATCGTTCATTTTGTCCGCCTTTACCGATGATTTTTTTCGTCGGTAAAAATTGCCTATACCAATGATATTGTATAACGTTGGTAAAAATAGCCTGTCAGCGGGAATATATTTTGTATGAGCAGGAATGTTTTGCTGACGAAATATGATTTCGTCAGTAAAAGTAATATTTCCCGACGAAATCATATTTCGTCGATAAAAGTAATATTCATGCAGGGCTCTGTGGGGCCCACCGTGATGTAACTGTTTTATCCACTCCATTCATCACTTTTCTCAGATCATTTTAAGGTATGCTTCTAAAAATGAAGCAGGTTCACAACTCATGTGGACCACATCAAAGGAAGGTGCGGTGATAATGACACCCACCATTGAAACCTTTCCAAGGGACACCGTGACGTTTTTTTTTTTACCATCTAACCTATTCATAATGTCATGTAGACATGGATGAAGTGAAAACACAAATTTCAGCTTGATATGAAACTTCTCCAAGAAGTTTTTTATGGTGGACGTTCAATCCCCACTTCGTGCTCCAATACTTAAGTCTTGGAACTGTCTCATTCATAATCATATATTGGGCCCACCTAGATGTGATTCACATATCCAGCCCATTCATTATGTGTGTCCCACTTGGATGAGGGGTCAGACCAAGTTTCAGCCGCATCCAAAACATATGTGGGCCCCACCAAGTGCTTTTATATATTTTAGTATGTCTTCATATAGTTTTAGATGGTATGGCCCACCTGAGTTTCGTATACGGATGATTTTTGAGATATCTCATTACCTAAAGGGGACACATCAAATGCACGGTGTTGATGTTCGACACACATCATGATGGCCCCCACCAAACTTACTAACATTAATTCTTACGTTCTCAGGGGGTTAATAAGTTGGGTCACAATTTTGACCATAATATTTGGCCCATTTTACATGTCTGGTCCATTCACTCTATTTTACTGATCATTACCCTCAATTTAACTAGTTACTCGCCCCGATCATGCTACATATGAGAAAGATATTGGGCATACAACGTTGATCAACAATTTGAGTGAATTTTGATTTAAACATCTGAAGTTATTTACTCTTCAATCTGGACTGATTAGATTGTCTAAAAATGGTTAAAGGTTGTTCATAATATTAAAAAGATATGAATGAAGAGAAAGCACAAACATCAGCTTGATCCAAAACTTCTATGGCCTCCAAGAAATTTTCAATGGTATAGGTTCAATTGCACCATTTCCTGTGGTGTGGTCCACTTGAGCTTTGGATATGCTTCCTTTTTGTTCTATAGACCTCAAATTATTTGTTAACATGGATGAATGGAGTGGATAAAATAAATAAATAACAGTGGACCCCACAAAGATTACTCAGTATACTAAGGGTAAAAATCACGTTTTTTTTTTTTTTTTTTTTTTTTTTTTTTCAAAATGTATATTTTTTCACTCTTAATTTTTCTTTCAAAAGTTTTAACAAAATATCATATTTATTATCAAATATTTCAAAAAAAAAAAATACAAATTCTAAAATTTTATTGTCAAAATCTTAAAAATTTTATCAAAATTTATTTTATTTTTATTAAAAAATTCAAAATGCCGATTTTTACCAACGATATATGTATTTCGTCAGTAAAAACTCCTTTATTGATGCTTTTTTTCGTCGGTAAAAAGTTCTTTTACCGACGATAGTGTATAACGTCGAAAAAATAGCCTCTCTGATCTTTTGCCGACGAACTATTTAGTTCGTAGGGAAAAATTACTCCTTTACTGACGAATTTTTTCGTCGGTAAAAAGTTCATTTATCGACGATATTTTATAACGTCGGAAAAATAGCCTCTTCGATCTTTTGCCGACAAACTATTTAGTTTGTTAGGAAAAATTACATTTACCGACGACATGATCGTCGAGAAAAGAGTTTTCACCAACGATAAATAATTTCGTCGGGAAAAGTTTCCAGGCCGTCGTTGTAAAAGGTGGCGGGAACTTATTTGGTTGTGGCGAGAATCTTTTGCTGACGAAATCATATTTCGTTGGGGAAAGTCATGTTTACTGATGAAATTGATTTCATTGGGAATAAGTTTATCGGTAAAGGGTCAATTTCTTATAGTGTCTTATTTTCTACTTATTCAACAAATAAATATGTTTGATAAATAACATATTTATTGGCAAGGGTGTCAATGGGGCGAGGTCGGGCTTGAAAAATTAAAATTTGAATAGACCCAGCTCGACGACTCGACCCGAAATCGTTCAAAATCTAGGCCAAGACCTATCGCAAGCCTGACTTGTTGACAACCCTACTTATCAGTATATATATAAAAAAAGTATGTTTTGTTTCCAACATCGGATAATTACTTATCCCTTAAGTTTGTTTGACCCACTCTTAATATCCACTATCCATCGTGTGAGCCCAATCTTTGATGAGGATCGTTCATTATGTTGGGCCCACCCACCTTGGCCACCCATCATGCGGGCCTACTTTTTATATGGATTGTCCATTATGCAGGGTGCAACTTTGAAGTGGGTCTTCCATCAAGTGGGGCTCACCTTGGATATGGGTCATTCATCATTAAGGGCTGACCTTCAATGTGAATTTTCCTCATGTGGGGCCCACCACCAATGTTATTTCCATAAAGTGGAACTTACCTATAATATCCACCACCTATCACGTGGAGCCCACCACTGATGTGTATTGTCCATCGTGTGGGCCACACCTTCACCGTGGGTCATCCCTTATGCAAGGCCCACCTTGGACATGTGTCATTCATCACATGCACCTTTGATGTGAACTGGCTATTATATGGGGCTCACCTTGATGTGGGTCATCCATCATGTAGGCCCACCTTTAATGTCTATCGCTCATCATGTAAAGTCTACATTTGATGTGGATTGTCCATTGTGTGGGCCACCATCATGTAGGGCTTACCTTGATGTGGGCCATTTATCATTAGGGGCAGACTTTTGTGTGGACCATCCATTATGTGGGGCCCACCTTCAATGTTAATGTCCATTATGTGGGGCCACCTTCAATATCCACCACCCTTCATGTGGAGTCCACCTTTGATATGTGGGCTACACCTTCAATGTGGGTCGTCCATCAAGTGAGGTCTGCTTTGGATGTGGTCCATTCATAATTTGTGGCTTACTGTTGATATGGACAATCCATTATGTGGGCTTATCTTGATGTGGGTCATTCATAATGTGGGGCTCACCATTGCGTAGGTCCCTTCTTCGATGTGGACAGCCTATCATGTGGGGCTTCTTTCGATGTGGACCATCCATCGCATGGAGAGAAAGAGAGACAAGTTAAAAGTTCAAAAGCAAGATGAAAAAACTTACTCAAATCCATAATTTCATCACACGAGTTAACTTTACATTAGTACTTACCAAACCAAGATAAGTTTTAAAAAAGTAATTAATTAATAAAACTATTCATTTCCACCTACCAGGAAGACAATCATAAATACATGTTCCAGTTAATTGCTTCCGCTTTCAGGCCCACACCCTTTAAATGATTCTATAATTCTAATTGCTAGATAGTAGCTACGTGGGCAACTAGGATAGATCGCCCAACAGCTACCAATTCAACCAACCTCTCAGGAACCCAATGGCCAATTGGCAAATGTCGTCCTTTATTGTCTCCACAAAACAATTCAAAGTAGGTCCTGCTCGCGCGTCTCGATGCACTGACTAAGGGAAACGGATTTTTAGTGCTTGATACAAAAAAATGAGAGGGATATATATCTAAGGTGGACCACACCATAGGAAAACAATAGCGATTGGATATCTACCATTAAAATCCCCCTAAGGCCCACTGAACTGTTTATTTGACATTGAATCTGTTGATTAGGTCATACAGACCCAGATGAAGGGAAAAAACAGAGATCAACTTGATCCAAAAATTATATAGCCCTCAGAAGTTTTTAATGGTAGACGTTCATTCAACACTGTTTCCTGTAATGTGGTCCACTTGCGATTTGGATATACCTCATTTTTGGTCTTGTGGCATAAAATTATCTAAAAAAATAGATGGACAGCATGGATGAAATACATAAATCATGGTGGGCCCACAGGGCACCGACCACCAGCCATTGGCTGGTGTTAGGGGAGTAGCCAATCCGTCTCCTGGCTACGGTACCTTGATTTAGACGGTCAGGATTACATTCATGCCACGTGCAAGGTGATTAATCACCACTATTTAAAAAGATGTGCCCAATCCAACGTCCGACACGTATGCATGGGGGGCAAATTTCCTGCAATTTCCTCTCCCCAAACGCGGCGTGAGGCCGAGAAGATCCAAAAAGAACAATGCAAGTCCAGAAACCCAGGTATACCAAACCCACACGAAAACAGTAATGATGAAAACGCACCCTTCTGTTTATATGACATCCAGCCCGTTCAAAAGGTGATTCGCAAAGAAAGTTCCAATGGTGGACATTTAATTCCTATCATTTCTTGTAGTGTGGCCTACCCGAATTTTCAATCTGCCCAATTTTTTGCACTCACATCTTCACATGAGCTGGTGAAAGGATGGACGGATTGGATATAATATAGACATCACAGTGGGCCCCATAGATTTTATAGGATTAATCCTCAATAACCATGGTTACTACCATTCTTGGAGTCACATCAGTGAGTTGAAATAAAAGGTCAATACCTACCAAGAAACTATATGTAGATATTCAATTACGTAATCTTTCTTTCCACTTAGGCACGTAGGCGGCACAGGTCGCTAGTGCTACCTTCGAAAAATAACAATTCTGATATTATTATAAGCATGGGAACATTCAATTACATGGACTTTTTTTTACTGGTCATGATGTCGAGATGTTTGGATATTTTTGGGTACGGTAGGAGAGTCCATAATTGGTATGGTCCTCGTACGTGGGACCCGGATTCGGTAGTTACCCCTCCACTACCCATTTCCGTAGTAGTCAGTGCTTGAAAATGCTCCGTGGCCCCACCATGATGTATTTATTTTATCCACACCGTTCATCCATTTTTAAAGATCATTTTATGATTTGAGCCCAAAAATGAGGTAGATCTAAATCTCAGGTGGACCACACCATAAGAAATAGTAGTGATTAAACACCCACCATTAAAAACTTTCTAGGGCCAATCATTTGTTGACTAGCTTTTAAGTAGGTTTTCCATGAGTCCAGTATCCACTTTCAATCAAAGGTGAGCATCTAATCTAGGCCCGATCACCCTTGTATGAAGGTGAAAACCCAGCCAGGCACGAGGCTGTGGCAGTCGCTGGACTGGACATGGTCTTTTCACGCAGTCGCGGTTTAGGTTGATATTTTTTGTTATATAGTACTTTCACGCAGTGGCCGTTTAGGTTCATATTTTTGTTGTCCCTTGGGGTTTTTTCTACTGTACGACCCACTTACGTGCCACGCACCTTACTAAGCTCATTTATTTTTACATTTCAAGAATAAGCCCCTAGTGTACGGACAACTTTTCCTCAGACTAAAATACCCCGTCGTTCCTTCCGGGAGCAGATTTGCTGGCGTGCGAAGACGAGCACTGACGCTCCTCACCGGATCAAAATACTCCACGGTTATGTATTTATTATAACCACAATGGTCATCGAAAGATCAACTGGACCACACCACAAATATCAGCAGAAAAATTGATTTCATCGTTAAAAATTTCATAGGGCCCACCATAACATTTATTTTCCATCCAATCTATTTATAAGGTCACAAAGACCTGGATGAAGAGAAAAAACAAATTTCATATTGATCCAAGACTTCTGTCACCCCTAAAAGAGTTTCAATAGTGGACGTTCAATCCTCCACTGCTTTTTACAGTGTAGTCCACTTGATAGTTAGATCTATCTTGTTTTTCATCTCAAGCCTTAATACGAGCTCGGCAAATAGATGGACGGTTTGGATATAACACATACCTCATCATGGGACCCATAAAAACAATGGGGGATTGCATTAGCAAAATAATAATAATAATAAAAATAAATAAATAAATTACGCACAGCTTGCCAATTTTCTTTCTTTCTTTCTTCTTCTTTTTTTTTTTTTAAATTTTATTTTTACAAGGAGAACTTTTGCCTAGGTGGGCTGTGCAATTTTTATTTTATTTTTAATTTGTTTTACAATGAGAACATTTTTCCCACTACATTTTTTTCTAATACATATTTTTATAAATATGTAGATATCAGCATATAAAATTTTCTCTCTTTGTATTCATTTATTTCTTTATTTATTTAACAAGCATATCTCCTAAACTAGAATTAGTTACTTGACATACCATATATGATTTTGGGGCACGAGAAGCTACTTTGGCCAACCAACCTAGTTATTTTCCAAGATTCCATCAGGTTGATGGTCGAAAATCCATTTCATTCAGTTCGCAGTCAATTTCAATCAGTTCGCAGTCAATTTCATTCATTTCATTCACTCCGTGGTCAATTTCAATCAGTTCGCGGTGAATTTCATTAACTTCGCGATCAATTTCATTCACTTCGCGGTCAATTTCAATTAGTTCGCGGTGAATTCCATTTCGTGGTCAAATTCATTCACTTCATGGTGAATTTCCATCACTTCGCGGTCAATTACATTAACTTCATTCACTGCGTGGTCAAATTCCTTCACTTTGTGGTCAATTACATTAATTTCATTCACTTCGCAGTCAACTTCCTTCACTTCACGGTGAATTTACATCACTTCATGGCGGTGAATTAACTTCACTTCATGGTCAATTCCCTTCAATTCGCAGTGAATTTTCTTCACTTCGCAGTGAATTTCCTTCACTTCATGGTCAATTCCATGCATTTCGCGGTCAATTCCCTTCACTTCACAGTCAATTCCATGCATTTCACGGTCAATTCCCTTCACCTTCATGGTCAATTCGCTTCACTTCACGGTCAATTCGCTTCGCTTCACGTAAATTCCATGCATTTCACGGTCAATTCCGGAGATTCCCCTTCACTTCACGGTCAATTCCATGCATTTCACGGTCAATTGCCTTCACTTCATGATCAATTCCATGCATTTCAGGGTCAATTCCCTTCACTTCACGATCAATTCCATGCATTTCACAGTCATTTCCCTTCACTTCACGGTCATTTCCATTCATTTCACGGTCAATTCTGACGATTCCCCTTCACTTCATGGTCAATTCCATGCATTTCATGGTCAACCTATGGATGTATCGAACCATTTGTTTGACACTAATTTAACGGTGTCCCATGAATGCGAGATCAAATTAAAAGTCCAGATTGAGCAAGTGGACTGTCCAAGGAATCACTCAATCAATCCTAATTATAAAAGTGTGTAAGACCTGACCTGAGTTCATGTGTGTGCATGTGAGTGTAGGTATGCATTTCGTTTCTCTTGATCCCGCGGTCTTACCGGTCGAATTCCGGTGACCCTCAGATAGTGTTTGCCATCATCCTTAAGTCTGGTCATGTAGATCCGACTCGGATTGAGCCGAAACCTGTGCCATCTTTTTCGCTTCGTCGTTGCGGTTCTGACGCCGCGTCTTGTGCGTCCATCCGACGTTTAAATAATAAGTTGTGTGGATTTCATTTTATAAGCCCTTCGTCATGATCATGTGGCCCACCTAGGGGTGGTGTGCACGAATTTCTAGGTGGTCCCATCTTTTGACACAAGTTATAACACACACACAACACACACACACTACCTAAACCCCATCTTTTACACCACCCACTACCCACACTACCCATCCCTACTCCAAACTTATGAGTCTATGAGCATTGTTTATATCACCCTAGCTTCATGATGGATTTGCCTATCTTAGGAGAGAGAACTCATGATGACTCTCTCTTTTCTAGCAATTTCTCTTCTCTCCCTCTCATTTCTCTCTACTCTCTTCTCTCTCTTCTCCTAGCAACACCTCCACATGTCCCCACCCTCTCCTTCTATCCAGCCCCTTCTCCCTCTAATCCCCTCCCATCTAACCTTCAACAACCCATCTCACCCATTGAAACATGTCCCTTGGAGTATGGAGAGTAGATTGATGTAAATTTGGAGTAGGATCCTTAAAAGGTGGGTGCATGTTCTTCAAATCCTTATACTTCTTTGCATTGTAGCTATTCTCCATCTTTTCTTTCATATGGGAGCATGTGGGGTCCATCAAGAGATGATGGTGGCCCCAAGACTCCATAGATGTGGTTTGAAACCCATCCTACATTGCATGCATGTGCATGCAAGGGACCATCCTCCATAGATCCCTTCATATCTCATCCTTTCTTAGATCAAAGATCTTTGGTTCATCTAAACCCTTGATCCTTGGTGGAGATTATTTCTCCACTATAGATCTCTATTTGATAAGCTTGATTATGTATTATGTGCATCCTATGACAATAAAATCTCCTTGTATGTGTGTAATGAAGGGAAGGGCCTCAATGAGGCGGAGACCCTTCTCTTGTGGTAGATTGCATCTCCTTTTCTTGCTGAGAGTTTGATCATGAGTGTGTGACCCACCTAATGGACTAACAAGATCCCAACCAACCATAGAGAGGGGACGTTTTCATAGTCCCTCCAATGGAATGTGTGGCCCCTAAATGCACAAAAAGGGGTGCATGCAAGCTTCTTTTTGGTGATGGGATGGTTTAGATATTTGTAGGGCCCACATAGGTGGACCACACCATGATTTCCAGAGGTTAAATCTCCATTTAATGTATGTTTGCAATTTACTTTTTTGAAGTATATGTTGCTGTCCAGTCTGTCTGGATAGATTTTGGACTATTTTGGGGCCTGAATTTTGGTCTTTTGGTGGAGAATTTGATGCTATCTAATACATGATTATTGAAGACCTATGTCCCACCTATTAACCTACCAAATTTCAGCCCTACCTGACCCTGATTGAGGTCCCAAAAGTGTGCCCCAAGTTAGGTGGTTAGTCTGTAATTTCTGCACTGTTCCAACAACATATCAGTGTGGAATTCCTTAATTATCAAAATAATTTTTCCACTGGTGGGCCACATCCGTGGACCCTACTTTATAGTACACATATGAGGGGACACAAAAACTTTTTTTTTTTTTTCCAATTTTTAGAGACCATTAATCCACACCATTGGAAGCTCAGATCAGGGCCTAAATAAAATACTTCTGCTATTCCAAAAATTCTAAAAATTTATAGAGAGGGGGCCCACCCATGGTCGGACCCACCTACCAAGTTTTGGGGTCAACGGACCCCTGTGCAATTCGAGGCTCTGATTGGACCAGCCCACTAGGTTGGGACGCACAGGTTGGGACGTCCAGCCGTGGTTGGCCATCCACCCCCCCATGTGGGCCCACCTTGATGTGTTGTGTATCCTTGCTGTTCATCTATTTGTGATCCACGTGGGCGTGGTCCACCTCCCTGAGGATTTGCCCATTTTTGGGACCCACCTTGATGTGTTTTAGGTTGACCGTCCAGGCCCATAGGACCATCCACCCTAGGACGCCCAGACCCGTTGGGATGCTGCTAGACGTCAAGTCTAGCAATATGGCCCACCTGATTTATGTGTATCATCCATTCATTTTACCTGGTGGGACCCATAGGGATTTATGTGGGTCACCAGTGATCATAAACTTAAACTATATTTATTATTGCTGGACTCCAGCAAGCCCAAAAACGGGTGGGCTGAAAATTTCAGCAATAGACCCATATTAGCTGCCCCTAATGGTATGATTTGGGGCAGTATGTCCCACTAGATTTAAGGATGAATTATGCACATAAGCTCACCATTTTCTAAGGTACATTTGGGTTTCATTTGTGCACACTAGGAGGCCCACCTCAATTAGATTTTATTTTAGATCTATGTTCATAGTTTTGGTTGGACTTTGTAGGCCCATTTATCTTGGAATCTTCTAGTTAGGTCCCTTGACCTTTGGGCCTGTATCTCACCACTTATTGTGATGGGTTTATGGGCCATAATGTGTAAGTAGTTGGGCCTTTGGTTGCCCGCCAAAATAAAATTATACTTGGGCCAAGTTGTGAGGCCCAACTCACTTGGATAAAGCATAGAAATTACCCACATGGCTGGATTACCGGGTTGCCCACTAGGCCCACCACAATATGTGGATTTGTGACCTTCATGGTTGGGCCCAAACCTTGCTTGAGGGCCCAACATATTGCCTATGTGTTGGGGTTGGTGTATAGCCCACTAGGCCATGGATTGCTTAGGCCTTGGGCCTCGTTTCATATTCGAGTAGTGGCGGGTGTAAGTGCTATGATTTGATTCCTCTTTGATTGTCAAATTTTGTGTGTCAAAACTTTTTCGTATGTCATGTGTTTATTATAAGTGCTATATTTTATATCCCTGTTTGTTGTCAAATTTGTGGTGCCAAAATCACTGTTATATAACTTGCATAAGTGAAGCTCCCTTAAAGATCAACACTCATGAAAAGCTCACAACAAGCTAAGCCCACAACAAGTAAAGCTCATGAGTACAAAGATCAAACTTGAATGCAAGAACTACTCACAAGACATGACTCAAGCTGCAAGACTTCAAGAAGAGTACAAGGCAGTTCATAAAGAACTCAAGACACTTTCAAGATTGAGCTACATCAAGATTTCAAGATTGAATTACATCAAGACTTCAAGGCTCATACTTCAAGGTCACTAGTTCTTAATGTTTCAATGTCCTTACTTCATGGTTAAGGTTTGACTGACCTTAGGTTGACCTTAGAAGTAGGTTACTTTGGATACATAAATCGAATGTTTATTTTACATAAGTTTGGTCTGTTCTTCGACTAGTCCTAGGTCTTCTTCGACTAGTCCTAGAGTTGCTTCGACCAGTCTAAGAAATTCCTCGATCAGTTATAAGTTTGTTACAAAAATCGGATAATTTCTGTTAAGCTTCGACTAGTCCAGGAATCTGTTCGACCAGTCGAAGGAACAGTGTCGACTACATCTTTGACCAGTCGAAAGTCTTCGACTCAAAGTCCAACGATGATTTTTAAGTTCTTCGACCAGTCGAAGGAGATCTTCGACTAGTCGAAGGAGTCCTTCGACCAGTCGTAGAACGGTCAAAGCTTATCGCGCCTGATTTTTCAAATATCTGTTATTGCTTCGACTAGTCGAAGAGCTCTCTAGACCAGTCGAACACGAGATCTGCTCACCTATAAATAGAGCACGAATCTCAGAAGAAAACATCGAATTAATTAATCCATTCAAGCCAATCTTCGTCGAACTTCTAAGAGATAATTCTGTGCTCCATCTAAGCTAAGTGTGCTTCTTTAATATTCTCTTTCCTTAGCTTTATTTAATTGATTTTGTTTCTGCTATTCCAATCTAATTTGATAAGAGGAATTGTTATTATCTTTCTTTGGAATCAAAATCAATTAATGCAAGCCCTACTTGGTTTAATTTAAAATCTATTAGAATTAGAACCATTATAATTGAGTACTGGACATTGAACTTAGACATTCAATCATCTACTCTGACTTGGTTTTACCGGGCTGTTACAACGAAGGAGATAATCAGGTATTTTACATTTAATTGTAAATTCCTTTCTGTTTTAGTTTCTTTCAAGATTTGCCAGAAAAATCTTGTTGTATTGGTTGTCTGAGGAGAGCCAGGAAAACTCAGAAGTGGGGTTTTTTAATTGTGTAAGCCCACAGACAAAGACACAATTGTAAAGGTTTTGGGTGAACCTGGGAAAACCTATTTTATTAGTGAACGCTAATATCCCATGTGTGAGGATATTAGGAGTGGAGTAGCATTCTGTGTGGCTGTTGTTTAACAGTTGGTGAACACATAGGTGAACCACTATAATCCCTTGTGTTGTGGTTGAATGATTTATACTTCTAATCTTTAATTATTCTTTTGTGGGATGTATGTATGGTGGTGAATGTTGTAATCATTTAATTCAAGCATTGTGAGAATTTTGTAATAGTTTAAAATTTATTTTATGCTATTCCTTTATCAGCTTGATATTCAATTTCTTTTAAAAGTTGTTCCAGTAAGGTTGCCCTGCCATTTTTATGGTGTATGGCTGTTCCTAGAACAATACATTTGTGATTACAATTTATTTCAATTCAGTTTGTATTTATTTCTGTATTCCTCTTTGGTTTGAGACTTGATACAAAGATCTTTCTAGAAATAAGGTTGTCCTACCTTAAACTCTGGTTTTTGGTGAAAGGTTGTCCTTAGAACAACATTTATATCAAACTCTCAAGATCTAAATTTTGAGGTTGTTTCACTTTCCTGCATTGTGATTTACTTTGATTATCATATTCTTTTTAATTCCGCTGTTATAAGTTTTAATTTGGCATTGTCCTATTCACTCCCCCTCTAGGACATATAGCTAGGCCTTTTCAAGTGGTATCAGCGCCTAATAGCTCTTTTTAATTCTTGGATTTAATTCCTGAGGTAACGATTTAAGCAATTTAAGATGTCAAATTTTGATAGCCTTTCAATCACAAGGCCTCCACCCTTTGATGGCTCCAACTATGCCTATTGGAAAGCCAGAATGAGGATATTCCTCAAATCAATGGATGAAAATGTGTGGCAAGCCACAGTGACTGAATGGAAACCTCCTATCATGGAAGTTATTGGGGTTGATGGTTCAAAATCTATGAAAGTCACACCATATTACCCATGGACCACACTTCAAAAAAGTGAGAGTAGTGCAAATGCTAAAGCACTAAATGCAATCACTTGCGCACTATCACCGGATGAGTTCAAAAGAATCATTTCTGTGATACTGCAAAGCAAGCTTGGGATATATTAGAAATGACACACGAGGGTACTACAATTGTCAAAAAATCTAAAGTCCAACTCCTCACAACCAGATTTGAAGAAATTCATATGGAGGAAAATGAAATGTTTATGGACTTTTACACTAGATTGAATGACATTGTAAACTCAATGTGGGGTCTTGGCGATAAAATCCCAGAAAGTAAAGTGTGTGCAAAGATATTACGCTCACTTCCTGAACGGTTCAATTCTAAAGTAACCGCAATCCAGGAACTTCGTGATACGGATAATATGAGGGTAGAAGAACTAGTTGGTTCTCTACAAACCTACGAGTTAAACTTTAAAGCTCCTAAAGGTAAATCTATCGCACTAAAATCTTCTAAATGTAATTCAGAAGAAAATTCTGATTCAGAAGATGATATGGCTCTTTTAGCTAAGAAATTTTACAAGATTTTCAAAAGCAAGAAAAGGGTTGATTTTTAAAAATCGAATGATAAAAAGAAGTTTAGACCCAAATCTCGAAAATCTTTAAAAGATAGTCAATGTTACAACTGTCAAGAATATGGGCACTTAGCAAATAGATGTCCTAAAAAGGACAAACCCAAGAAGAAGGGTATGTTGGCTACATGGGATGAATCATCTGATTCTGAAGGTTCTTCTGAATCAGAAGATTCTGAAACTGAGTCGGGCAATGAGGTTAAAGCTCTTATGACTCTAGCCAAATTCACATTTTCAGATAATGACTCAACAAGTGAAGAAAATCTGAGTAGTGAATGTGAAAATGAAGATGATCTTCAAGACGCTTACAATGCCCTATATAAGGAAAGTTGTAAAATTGCTGTCAAACTTAAACTTCAAAAAGAAAAGTTTTCTAAACTCAAAGAATGTTTTGAATCACTTGTCTTAGAAAAATCACAAATTTCAGATTGTTTTGAAAAATCAAAATGCGATTTGGAATTCAAGAACTCCCTAATTATTGATTTGAAATCTGAAATTGAGAAACTCAAAACTGAAGTATCTTCTCTTCTGAGTCTAAAGGACACATGGAAATATGCCCAAGGAGATCCAAAGTTAGAAAAACTTTTATCCGAATCAAGAAAATGTGGCGATCTATCCGGGTTGGGCTACGATAAAAATCTACCTCCTAAACAAAAGTATACTCCTCCTATGTTTGTTAAAGGAGAGTCCTCAAACTCAAAAGGGAAAAGTACTTATCAAGATTTTTCTAGAAATTCAAAAACCTAGAAGCAGCCATGTCAACTTTAATCAGAAACAAAATCCACTAGCCGAAAAGATAGTTGATTTACATAAGGAGCTCTTAAAATCTAACTCTATAGGTCATTCTTACAACTATAAACAAAAGAAGACCAACTATGTTCCTAAACCCAAAACTGTTTTGAAATAGGTTCCTAAAGTTACCTGCTTGGTTGCTCACACTGCTTTCAAAGCAACAAGTCATTCAAAGTGGTACCTAGACAGTGGATGCTCCAGGCATATGACAGGTGACAAAGCTTTATTCATGGATCTGAAAGATATGACTGATGGTTCAGTCACATTTGGTGATGGTAGCAACTGCAAGATTATAGGCCAAGGTACGGTTCAACTTTTTAATCTTCCTGTGTTTAAAAATGTTTTATATGTTGAAGGCTTAAAACATAACTTGCTTAGTATATCTCAAATATGTGATAATAACCATAGTGTTCGGTTTTCTAATCAAAGCTGTGAGATACTAAACAATAAGGGTTCTGTAATATTAACTGGACGTAGAACGTCTGAAAATTGCTATATTATTAGCAATCCAGCTCATCTAATCAAACATGTTACATGGTCCATACAGACGAGACTGATTTATGGCACAAACGTCTTGGACATGTACATTATCGAAATTTATATAGATTGAGCAAACGAGAACTTATAAGAGGTTTACTCAAACTTCAGAAAGTAGATAAAATATGTGGTGAGTGCCAGATAGGCAAACAAACAAGAAACTCACACAAAAAGGTGAATTCAAATACCACATCAAGACCACTCGAACTCCTCCACATGGATCTGATAGGACCTACCAAAACGGAAAGTCGTGGTGGGAAAAAGTATATCCTGGTAATAGTTGATGACTTTACCAGATTCACTTGGGTAGTCTTCTTAAGGGATAAATCTGAAACCCTTGAAGAAGTGAGAAAAGTTTTTAAAAGGATTCAAACTGAAAAATTTTCTCAAATCAGTAAAATTCGTAGTGATCATGGATCTGAATTTGAGAATAGCAATTTTGAGAAGTTCTGTACTGACCAAGAAATATTACATGAATTCTCTGCTCCCAAAACTCCACAACAAAATGGAATTATAGAAAGAAAGAATAGGGTGCTTCAAGAAATGGCTAATGTCATGTTGAATAGCATGAAACTCTCTAAAAATCTTTGGGCTGAAGCAGTTAACACAGCTTGCTATATTATTAACCGAGTCTACACTAGCAAAGATAATAATAAAACGGCTTACGAATTGTGGTTTAATAAAAAGCCTACTGTTAAATACTTTCGAGTTTTTGGTAGCAAGTGCTATATTTTATGAGATCGTGAAAATTTGGGAAAATTCGATACGAAAAGTGATGAAGGGATTTTTCTAGGATATTCCTTAAACAGTCGAGCTTATAGAGTTCTAAACACAAGAACTGGTGTGATTCAAGAGTCCATTAATGTTATCATTGATGATCACTTAAACACGCCAATCTCTAATTCAGATAATGATGAAGTTCTAATCATTGATAAACCCGATACTTCATCGAATCAGACTGATTTTGAGTTAAGGACTGTTAAAGATCATCCAACCACACAAATTCTTGGAAATCCTCTCACCGGTGTTCGCACCCGTAGACAACTTGAGGATATATGTAATTATGTATGTTATACATCCCAAATAGAACCATCTAACGTAAAATAAGCTCTTGCTGAGAGAACTGGATTGTTGCGATGTAAGAAGAACTTAACCAATTCGTAAGAAATGATGTTTGGTATCTCGTACCAAGACCTAAAGATAAACACATCATTGGAACAAAATGGAGTTTCAAAAATAAGTCTGACGAATGTGGAAATATAATTAGAAACAAGGTTAGACTAGTGGTATAAGGTTATACTCAAATTGAAGGGATTGATTTCGATGAAACTTTTACACCAGTAGCACGTCTTGAATCTATCAGACTATTTATATTCATTGCATGTTTTAGAAAGATAAAGATCTATCAGATGGATGTGAAAAGTGTTTTTCTAAATGGCGATTTGCATGAAGAAGTCTATGTTGAACAGCCAATGGGTTTTGAAGATCCCAAAAATACTGATTATGTGTACCGGCAAAGGCACTTTATGGATTAAAACAAGCACCTAGGGCATGGTATGAGAAACTAACAAAAATTTTTTTAAGTCATAATTTTCAAATGGGATCTGTTGATAAAACTCTATTTGTTAAAAAACATAATGATCATATCTTAATGGTGCAGATTTATGTTGATGATATCATTTATGGATCAACATGTACTGACTTGACTACTGAGTTTGCAGATTTGATGAAATCACAATTCGAAATGAGCATGGTTGGGGAATTGACTTATTTCCTTGGATTGCAAGTAAAGCAACAACCTGAAGGAATATTCATTTCTCAATCTAAGTATGCTTTGAATCTAATCAAGAGATTTGGATTTGAGAATGACAAGAATTTTGATACTCCTATGAGTACTACCCTAAAACTCTCAAAAGACTCTAATGGTAAAAATGTTGACTCAAAACTTTATCGGAGTATGATTGGTAGTTTGTTATATTTAACTGCTAGTAGACCTGATATTTCTTTAAGTGTTGGTATTTGCGCAAGATATCAATCTAATCCAAAAGAATCTCACTTGATTGCTGTCAAGCAAATTATTAGATATGTCACAAGTACTGTAAATCTCGGTCTATGGTATCCTCATGAGACTAGTGTCCAATTAGCTGGGTACTCGGATGCTGACTGGGCTGGTAATCTAGATGATAGAAAATCAACCAGTGGTGGTTGTTTTTACATTGGAAATTGTCTAGTTTCTGGTTTAGTAAGAAACAAAATTCTATATCACTATCAACAGCTGAAGCTGAGTATATCGCAGCTGGTAATGCATGTACGCAGCTAGTTTGGATGCAACGAATGCTAAGTGATTATGGAATTAAACAGGATTCTATGTTATTACATTGTGATAATTCCAGTGCGATAAATATTTCAAAAAATCCTATTCAGCATTCTTATACTAAGCACATTAACATTAGATTTCATTATATAAGGGAATTAGTAGAAGAAAAAGTTATATCTCTAGAATATATTCCTACCGAAGATCAACGAGCTGACATTTTCACAAAACCTCTCGATAAAAGAAGGTTCAAAAAGATGAAATTTGATCTTGGCATGTGCATTTTGAAATGATTATTTATGCCTACTTGTATCATAGTGTATATATTTGCTAGATTGAATTCCAATTTTTGAATAATTTACAAGAAATATGAATTTTTGGAGATTCTTCGACCAGTCGTGAGTATACTCGACCAGTCGACCTTCGACCGGTCGTAGATATCCACGACCAGTCGTAGATCTCGAAAATCACTTAAAATTTGAGATTTTTGCTTTCTTCCTCATTTCGTTTTTCCTCTCTAAGGAGCCGAGCTTCGACTTGTCGAACCCATCTTTCATGTTCTTCAAGGTTAGTGTTCCAAATCACGTTTTTTTTTTTTTTTTTTCAGATTTGTCTAATTGTTTACTTTTCAAGCTTTAAGCTTTGTATTTTAGATTTCATTGAGATTTGGGGTTTGGATTTTGAAAAATCTGTTTTGTGTAAACCCACTTCTCAATCCTTTGCAACTTCTTAATTCCTTGATATCCTTGTTGCAAATGGCTTCTAGAGGTAGAAAAACTACTTCCCGTGGTCCTTCTTCTTCCTCCAGATCGACCATTATCTCTAAGCGTCATCTTCTTGTTCCCAATGATGATCCATCTTATGTTAGGGACATTAGATTACGTAATGTTATTGTTGAACATCCTGTTGATGTTAATCATATTGCACCTTTTGACATCCTTCCTATGCTTGAAGCTGTAGGTTGGGTTAACTTATTACATTGGGGTGGGCCTGCATACCGGTCCATTGCCCAATCCATGTTTACATGTATTAGTGCTTTTTCACAGGATAATTTAACTTTTAAAATATCTACTAGAGAAGGGCCTTTTGACATTGATCGTCATTTAATTTCAGCCCTTATGGACATTCCTGTGAATGATGAGGGTATTCCTATCCATAACTTAACTGATAAACCCTCAATGTCTGAAAAACGCATGCTCACTAGAGACTTGTGCAACATGGATGTTCAATGGACACAAAAAGGGAATGCGCTTCCCGCAAGGTATTTGTTACCCAAGTACAGAATTCTCCACAAAATCTTTGTGTCTAATCTGTATCCTCGTTCGGGTAATAAAACTGACTTGACTTCGTTTATGGTTCGTGTTATCCATGCTATCTCCAAAGGTACTCAGATTTGTTTACCATCCTTAATCTGTCATTTCATTCTTCAGTTTAGACTCCATCCTGGTCATAGTGACATTCCTTTTGCCTATTTAATGACTGTATTGGCTACACATATGTTAGTCGATATGCCGGTTGATGAGGCACCAATCCATCATCTGATCTTCAACAATACTAATATCAATAAGATGAAGCTGGATCTACTTCCTGAACAAGGTGGTGGTGGTGGTGGTGGTCATGAAGAAGCTGGTGATGACATTAATATGGATGACATTTTTGAGGAACTGGATTCTGACTCAACAAATGATCCAGATTTTGAACCATCTGATGTTGATGCTCGTCTGAGTGCATTAGAGGATAAAGTTGAGAATATAAATGTAAAGATGGAAAACATGTCTGTTGCTCATGATTTACAATTCAAGTACATGCGCAAATATCTTAGGCGATTGAACAAAGGCATGCACCAACTTGATCCCTCTATTCCTGCTCCGTCATCTGGTTCTAGTTCTGATTAGTTTATATGAGACTTCTGGTCTGTAATAACTTATAACTTAGCACTTGGTTGACTGATTTTGAGTTGGATATTATCTATGTTTTATGTTGGATATTTATTCTATGTGAAGCTATGTTGAGTATCTCTATCTCTGTTTTGCTATAATCTCATAACTCCTCATGTTTACTCTCATATATCCCTTTATTTAGTTCTCCTTTATTGTTGTTTCCTTTGTCATATTGTGACAAAAAGGGGGAGAATGGTTTATTCTTAACGATATGATTGTGAGAGGAGTAGCATTGGTTATGTTACTCAGGGGGAGTATGTTTGAACTAGTTGAATGTTGAATGTTGAATGTTGAATATTGAATATTGATTTGCAGGTAAGCCAGTTGATATGAACTGGTTCATATCTCTTTAACCAGTTGTTTTACTTCATGTTTATCTTGGTTATGTGTTTTGTCACTAATTTGACAAAGGGGGAGATTGTAAGTGCTATATTTTATATCCCTGTTTGTTGTCAAATTTGTGGTGCCAAAATCACTGTTATATAACTTGCATAAGTGAAGCTCTCTCAAAGATCAACATTCATGAAAAGCTCACAACAAGCTCACAACAAGCAAAGCTCACGAGTACAAAGATCAAACTTGAATGCAAGAACTACTCACAAGACATGACTCAAGCTGCAAGACTTCAAGAAGAGTACAAGGCAGTTCATAAAGAACTCAAGACACTTTCAAGATTGAGCTACATCAAGATTTCAAGATTGAACTACATCAAGACTTCAAGGCTCATACTTCAAGGTCACTAGTTCCTAATGTTTCAATGTCCTTACTTCATGGTTGAGGTTTGACTGACCTTAGGTTGACCTTAGAAGTAGGTCACTTTGGATACATAAATCGAATGTTTATTTTACATAAGTTTGGTCTGTTCTTCGACTAGTCCTAGGTCTTCTTCGACTAGTCCTAGAGTTGCTTCGACCAGTCTAAGAAATTCCTCGATCAGTCGTAGTTTGTTACAAAAATCGGATAATTTCTGTTAGGCTTCGACTAGTCCAGGAATCTGTTCGACCAGTCGAAGGAACAGTGTCGACTGCATCTTCGACCAGTCGAAAGTCTTCGACTCAAAGTCCAGCGATGATTTTTAAGTTCTTCGACTAGTCGAAGGAGATCTTCGACCAGTCGAAGGTGACTTACGACCAGTCGAAGGAGTCCTTCGACCAGTCGTAGAACGGTCAAAGCTTATCAATCCGGATTTTTCAAATATCTGTTATTGCTTCGACTAGTTGAAGAGCTCTCTAAACCAGTCGAACACGCGATTTGCTCACCTATAAATAGAGCACGAATCTCAGAAGAAAACATCGAATTAATTAATCCATTCAAGCCAATCTTCGTCGAACTTCTGAGAGATAATTCTGTGCTTCATCTAAGCTAAGTGTGCTTATTTAATATTCTCTTTCCTTAGCTTTATTTAATTAATTTTGTTTCTGCTATTCCAATCTAATATGATAAGAGGAATTGTTATTATCTTTCTTTGGAATCAAAATCAATTAAGGCAAGCCCTACTTGGTTTAATTTAAAATCTATTAGAATTAGAACCATTGTAATTGAGTACTGGACATTGAACTTGGACATTCAATCATCTACTCTGACTTGGTTCTACCGGGCTGCTACAACGAAGGAGATAATCAGGTATTTTACATTTAATTGTAAATTCCTTTCTGTTTTGGTTTCTTTCAAGATTTGCCAGAAAAATCTTGTTGTATTGGTTATCTGAGGAGAGCCAGTAAAACTCAGAAGTGGGGTTTTTTTAATTGTGTAAGCCCACAGACAAAGACACAATTGTAAAGGTTTTGGGTGAACCTGGGAAAACCTATTTTATTAGTGAATGCTAATATCCCCTGTGTGCGGATATTAGAAGTGGAGTAGCTTTCTGTGTGGCTGTTGTTTAACAGTTGGTGAACACACAGGCGAACCACTATAATCCCTTGTGTTGTGGTTGAATGATTTATACTACTAATCTTTAATTATTCTTTTGTAGGATGTATGTATGGTGATGAATGTTGTAATCATTTAATTCAAGCATTGTGAGAATTTTGTAATAGTTTAGAATTTATTTTCTGCTATTCCTTTATCAGCTTGATATTCAATTTCTTTTAAAAGTTGTTCCAGCAAGGTTGCCCTGCCATTTTTATGGTGTATGGCTGTCCCTAGAACAATACATTTGTGATTACAATTTATTTCAATTCAGTTTGTATTTATTTCTGTATTCCTCTTTGGTTTGAGATTTGATACAAAGATCTTTCTAGAAATAAGGTTGTCCTACCATAAACTCTGGTTTTTGGTGAAAGGTTGTCCTTAGAACAACATTTGTATCAACCTCTCAAGATCTAAATTTTGAGGTTGTTTCACTTTCCTGCATTGTGATTTACTTTGGCTATCATATTCTTTTTAATTCCGCTGTTATAAGTTTTAATTTGGCATTGTCCTATTCACCCCCCCTCTAGGACATATAGCTAGGCCTTTTCATTTATATCTTGATAAATCTGCCGAGACACCACGTCAACACTTGAAGTCTAGTTCAAAGAATTCTTCAAGCTTCATAATAGTTCAAGCTACATTGTAGAAGATATTAAAAAAGAACTCAGGGTCAAGACTCAAGATTCAAGTGCAAGAGGAAGTTCAAGATTCAAGTGCAAGTGGAAGTTCAGCATTTAAATTTAAGTACGGGACTCAGTGCAACTTAATTTCAAAGCTTGTGAAGTAGTCAGGCTACATCAAGAAGAACTCAAGCTTCGTAATGATCAAAGTCTAAGAAGTGTTCAATGTCCATACTTCATGTCCCAGGTATGATAAACCTTAGATTGACCTTAGGGTAGGTCACTTTGGCTACATAATTCATTTGAATATTATTACATGATTTTGGTCTATTCTAAGTCCAGTCCTAGACCTTGTTCGACCAGTCCTAGCACTGTCTCGACCAGTCTAAGAAGTTCCAAGACCAGTCCTAGAATTGTTGCAATTTATCAGATTTTCCAGTTCGGCTATGACCAGTCCTGGAATTGCTCGACCGGTCGTGGGATGGTCTCGACTTGACCTTCGACCAGTCGTAAAGCTACGACTTAAACTCCAGTGACTAAATCAAGTCGACCAGTCATAGAGGGGTCTCGACCGGTCGTGAACTGCCTTCGACCAGTCGTGGACTGCCTACGACCGGTCGTACAATGGTCTGATGCGATCGCGCTCAAAAATTCAAAAATCAGTTTATTTCAAGACCAGTCGTGGTGACCCTAGGATCAGTCGAAGACGAATTTCTTTAGCTATAAATAGCACATGAATTTCAGAGTTTCATATTGAAAAATTAAGTGAATTCAATGCTCCACTCTGAGATAAGTTTGTGTTTATTTTAAAGCTATTTTGTGTATAATTGCTTTCTCCTTTTGCTAGCTTATTTAATTTAATTTTGTTCTTATATTCCAATCTCATTTGAAAAGAGGAATTGCCTTATTCATTCTTCTTGGAATTAAAATCAAATATAGCTACGCCCAATTGGTTAAATCTAAAGTCAATTAGAACTTAGAACCATATTAAAGTGAGTAGTGGACATTGAACTTCTATATTCAAACATCTACTTCGATTGGTTCTACCGGGTTGCTACGAAAAGGAGAAATTCAGGTATTTAATAATTTTATAAATTCCATTCTATTTTGGTTTTTGTTTGAGATTCGTCAGAAAAATCTCAATTTGTGTGGTTATTTGAGGAGAGCCAGAAAACTTAGAAGTGTGGGTTTTTGAATTGTGTAAGCCCAAGTTAAAAAGACATAATTGTAAATGTTTTGGGTAAACCTGTGAAAACCTATTTGATAGTAAACGCTAATATCCCCTGTGTGAGGATATTAGGAGTGGAGTAGCATTCTGTGTGGCTGTTGAAAGACAGTTGGTGTACACACAGGCGAACCACTATAACTCTTTGTCTTGTAGATTGAATGCTTGTTTAAATTTCATATAATTTATTATTCAATTTTTGTGGATTATAAGTGTGGATTTGAATGTTGTAACAGCTTACATTTCAAGCAAGCGTGAGGATTGTTGTAATAAGTTAGATCTCTATTTCTACAATTTATTTCAATTCCTTGCTATTTGGTTATTTTTATTTAGATTGAGTTATTGATTCAAAAGACGTTCTAGAAATAAGGTTGTCCTACCATAAGCCCTTGTTTATTATAGTGTAAGGTTGTCCTTAGATCTGAATTTGTATCAACTTCTGAATTCTTATTTATTGAGGTTGAATTGATTTTAGTTTTGTGAATTGATCTACAATTGTAAGGCTATCTATTTATCTTTATTCCGCGAATTTTATTTTAATTTGGCATAGTCCTATTCACCCCCCTCTAGGACATATAGCTTGGCCATTTCAAGTGGTATCAAAGCCTAATAGCTCGTTCTTATTGCTTTTTTGGATTTATTTCCTGAGCTAACGATCTAAGCTATATAAATAAGATGTCAAATTTTAATAGCCTATCAGTCACTAGGCCTCCACCCTTTGATAGCTCCAACTATGCCTATTGGAAAGCCAGAATGAGGATCTTCCTCAAATCAATGGATGAGAGTTGGTGGCAAGCCACAGTGACTGAATGGAGCCCTCCTACCATTGAAGTAACTGGTATCAATGGATCAAAATCAATGAGAGTAACACTGTATACTTCCTGGTCCACACTTCAGAAAAGTGAAAGTAGTGCCAATGCAAAAGCACTAAATGAAATCACTTGCGCACTATCACCGAATGAGTTTAAAAGAATCATATCCTGTGATACTACAAAGCAAGCCTAGGATATCTTAGAAATGACACACGAGGGTACATCAATTGTAAAAAAATCTAAAGTACAACTCCTCACAACCAAATTTGAAGAAATTCATATGGAGGAAAATGAAATGTTTATGGACTTTTACACAAGATTAAATGACATTGTAAACTCAATGTGAGGTCTTGGCGATAAAATCCCAGAAAGTAAAGTGCGTGCAAAGATACTACGCTCACTTCCTGAACGGTTCAACTCTAAAGTAACTGCGATCCAGGAACTTCGTGATACGGACAATATGAGGGTAGAAGAACTAGTTAGCTCTTTATAAACCTATGAGTTAAACTTTAAAGCTCCTAAAGGTAAATCTATAGCTTTGAAATTGTCTAAAAATATGTCTGAAGAAAACTCTGATTCTGAAGATGATATGGCTCTTTTAGTAAAGAAGTTTTATAAGATTTTCAAAAGTAAGAAAAGAGTTGATTTTCAATCAAATGATAAAAGAAATTTAGACCTAAAACTCGAAAAATATTTGAAAGACAGTCAGGTTACAACTGTCATGAATATGGGCATTTAACAAACAAATGTCCTAAAAAGGACAAACCCAAAAGGAAGGGTATGTTGGCTACTTGGGATGAATCATCTGAGTCTGAAGCTACTTCTGAATCAGAAGATTCTGAAACCGAGTCGGGCAATGAAGTTAAGGCCCTCATGACTCTAGCCAAGTTTACTTTTTCAGATCACGATGATTCAACAAGTGAAGAAAATTTGAATAGTGATTATGAAAATGAAGAAGATCTTCAAGATGCTTATAATGCCTTATATAAGGAAAGTTGTAAAATTGCTGTCAAGCTTAAACTTCAAAAAGAAAAGTTTTCTAAACTCAAAGAATGTTTTGAAACTCTTATTTTAGAAAAATCATAAATTTCAGATTGTTTCAAAAAGTCAAAATGTGATTTGGAATTCAAAACCTCCCTGATTGATGATTTGAAATCTGAAAATGAGAAACTTAAAAATGAAGTATCTTCTCCTCTGAGTTTGAAGGATACATGGAGATATGCCCAAGGTGATTCAAAGTTAGAAAAATTATTATCCGGATCAAGAAAATGTGGCGATCAATCCGGGTTGAGCTATGATAAAAATACATATCCTAAACAGAAGAATACTTCTCCCAACTTTGTGAAAGGAGGCTTCTAACTCAAAAGGAAAAGGTACTTGTCAAAATTTTTCTAAAGATACAAAAACTTTTCAAAAACCTAAAAGCAGCTATTTTAAAAATCAAATCAGAAATCCTCTTGCTGAAAAAATAATTGATTTACTTAAGGGGCTCTTAAAATCTAACTCAGTAGGTCATTCCTACAACATCAGACAAAAGAAGATTAACTATGTTCCTAAACCCAATACAGTTATGAAATGGGTTCCTAAAGTTGCCTGCTTGGTTGGCCACACTGCTTTCAAAGCAACAAGTCATTCAAAATGGTACCTAGAGAGTGGATGTTCCGGGCACATGACAGGTGACAAAGCTTTATTCACTGATCTAAAAGACATGACTGATGGGTCAGTCACATTTGGTGATGGTAGCAAACTGTAAGATTATTGGCCAAGGTATGGTTCAACTTTATAATCTTCCCCTATTTAAGAATGTTTTATATGTTGAGGGACTAAAACACAACCTTTAAGCATATCTCAAATATGTGATAACAACCATAGTGTTAAATTTTCTAATCAAGGTTGTGAGATTATAGATAAAAAGGGTTCTGTAATATTAACTGGTCGCAGAACTTCTGAAAACTGATATATAGTAAGCAATGCTAGCTCATCTAATCAAACGTGTTACATGGTCCATACCGATGAGACAAAATTATGGCATAAACTCCTTGGACATGTACATTACCAGAATTTATACAGATTGAGTAAAGGAGAACTTATTAGAGGTCTACCTAAAGTGCAGAAAGTAGACAAAATATGTGGTGAATGCCAGTATGGTAAAGAAACTAGGAGCTCTCACAAAAAGGTGAACTCAAATACCACATCTAAACCACTCGAGCTTCTCCACATGGATCTTATAGGACCAATCAGAACGGAAAGTCGAGGTGGCAAAAAATACATCTTGGTCATCGTAGATGATTATACAAGATACACTTGGGTTTCATTTTTAAGAAACAAATCAGAAACTCTTGATGAGGTGAAAAAGATTATCAAACGGATCCAAACTGAAAAATGTTCTCAAGTCAGTAAGATTCGAAGTGATCATGGATCCGAGTTTGAAAATAGCGGTTTTGAGGTAGCGAAGGGAATATCACATGAATTATCCACAACAAAATGGTTTGTGGAAAGGAAAAATAGAGTACAAGAAATGGGAAATGTTATTTTGAATAGCTCTCTCTAGAAATTTATGGGCTGAAGCAGTGAATACCGCCTGCTACATTATCAACCGTGTTTATATTTGCAAATCTAATAATAAAATGGCTTATGAAATGTGGTTTGAGAAAAAGCCTACTGTCAAATACTTTCGAGTTTTTGGCAGCAAGTGCTATATTTTACTGTGACCGTGAAAATCTGGAAAGTTCGACACTAAAAGTGATGAAGGGATCTTTTTAGGATACTCTTTAAACAGTCGTGCATATCGTGTTCTGAACAACAGGACCGGTGTGATTCAAGAGTCTATAAATGTAGTAATTGACGATCACTTGAATACACCTGCCCCTAGTTCAGATAATGATGAAGCTCTTATATTTGAAAAACCAGATACTTCATCAAGTGAAACTAATTCTGAATTAAGGACTGTTAAAGATCATCCAACTGATCAAATTCTTGGAAACCCTCTCACTGGTGTGCGCACTCGTAGACAATTAGAAGACATATGTAACTACGTATGCTTTACATCCCAGATAGAACCGGTTGACGTAAAAGAAGCACTTTTTGATGAAAACTGGATAGTAGCGATGCAGGAAGAACTTAATCAGTTTGTCCGAAACGATGTCTGGTATCTTGTTCCTAGACCTAAAGATAAACACATTATTGGAACAAAATGGAATTTCAAAAATAAGTTTGATGAATTGGGAAATATCATTTGAAACAAGGTAAGACTGGTTGTGCAAGGGTACACGTAAATTGAAGGGATTGATTATGATGAAACTTTTGCCCCTGTTGATCGCCTTAAATCGATTAGACTTTTCATATCTATTGCATGTTTTAGAAAATTTAGAACTTTTCAAATGGATGTGAAGAGTGCCTTTTTGAATGACGACTTACATGAAGAGGTATATGTTAAACAACCGACTGAGTTTGAAGACCCTAAGCTTACCAATCATGTATACCGTCTTAAAAAAGACTCTCTATGGTCTGAAACAAGTTTCCAGAGCATGGTATGAAAAATTGACTAAGTTCTTACTAAGTCACAATTTTCAGATGGGTAGTGTCGATAAGACGCTTTTTGTTAAGAAACATAACGATGATATCTTAATGGTTCAAATCTATGTTGATGATATAATTTATGGATCAACTTGTACTAACATGACTATTGAGTTTGCAGATCTGATGAAATCTGAATTCGAAATGAGCATGGTTGGTGAATTAAATTACTTTCTAGCGTTGCAAGTAAATTAGCAATCTGATGGAATTTTTTTTCACAAACTAAGTATGCATTGAACTTGATTAAGAGGTTTGGATTTGAAAATGGTAATAATTTTGATACTCCTATGAGTACAACTCTAAGACTCTCAAAAGACTCTATAGGTAAAGTTGTAGATCCTAAATTGTATCGTAGCATGATAGGTAGCTTACTTTCCTAATGCAAGTAGACCTGATATTGCTTTAAGTGTTGGAATTTGCGCTAGATATCAGTCTAATCCTAAAGAATCTCACTTAACTGCTGTTAAACGAATTATTCGATATGTTGCAAGTTCAGTTAATCTGGGTCTTTGGTATCCCTATGATACTAGTGTTCAATTGCCTGGGTATTCGGATGCTGATTGGGTAGGAAATATAGATGATAGAAAATCAACCCATAGTGGTTGTTTTTACATTGGAAACTGTTTAGTGTCTTGGTTTAGTAAGAAGTAAAGTTCCATATCACTCTCAACTGCTGAGGCTGAATACATTGCAGCGGGAAATGCATGTACTCAGCTGGTTTGGATGAAACGTATGCTGAGTGATTATGGAATCGCACAAGACTTAATAGTTTTATACTGTGATAATTCCAGTGCGATAAACATTTCAAAAAACCCAATCCAGCATTCACGTACTAAGCACATTGACATTCAGTTTCATTATATTCGTGAATTAGTGGAAGAAAAATAATATCTTTAGAATATATTCCTACCGAGACTCAGCTTGCTGACATTTTCACTAAACTGCTCAATAAAAGCAGGTTTAACAAATTGAAATTTGATCTTGGTATGTGCAATTTTAAATGATTGATCATGCATCTTTGTATCATATTGTATATAATGTTAATATATTATTAATTTAAATTTTAAAATTCTGTGGAAATTGCATATTTTTTCTTGTCTAAGACCGGTCGAGGATGTGCTCGACCAGTCTTGCTATGACCGGTCGAGTATGTCCCAAGACCGGTCATGTGCGCGCTGACCTCTTTAATTTAGGGAAAACACTCTTCTTCTTCATTCTAACCTTCCTCACCTACGAGCCAAGCTTCGACTAGTCGAACCCTTGTGGTCGATTCCTTCAGGTTAGAGTTGTTTTCCTTATTTTCTTGAAGAATCTTAATCTTTTCTCTTAGATTTCTTGATTATTGTTGTCTATTTTATATAGATCTTCAACTTTTTGGGTTTTTCTTCCTTTTTGTTGAATCTAGAGAAACCCATCTCTATTTTCTTGAAATTTCTTTCATTTCTTCAAGAATATGGATTCTAGAGGTAAAAAGAAAAATCATAGAGGCGCTTTTTCTTCTCGATCGAATGTTATCATTAGACGCCATCTTAGGGCTCCTGAAGATGATCCACCTCATGTACGTGATTTACGTATGCGCAATGTAATTGTTGAAAAAGTCATTATTTTAAACCATATCGCTCCTTTCGGTCTTTTTCCTCTCCTTCAATCTTTAGGTTGGGAAAATATTTTACGCTGGGGTGGGCCGGCATACCAGTCCATAGCATAGGCCATGGTTGCATGCATATCTGACTTTTCTGCTAAGCAACTGACTTTTACTATTGATACTAGAGAAGGGCCTTTTCTTATTGATCGACATTTAATTTCAGGCCTTATGGATATTCAAGTAAATGATGATGATATTCATCCTAGCGCACTTGCTGAGAAAGTGTCAGAATTGAAAAAATGTACTTATACTAGAAAATTGTGTAACATGAATGCACCATGGACTGCTAATGGAAATGCCCTCAAAACTAAGTACTTGTTACCCAAATACAAAGTTTTGCATCGTATTTTCACTTCTAATCTGTATCCTCGCTCTGGAAACAATACTGAGTTGACTTTGTTTATGGTTCGTATTTTGTACTTGATCATTACTGTTGCCAATGTCCGTTTGCCCTCTTTAATTTGTTCATCTATCATTCAAATCCGTAGTCATCTTAGTCATGGTGTTATTCCATTTGGATATCTGTTGATTGTATTAGCCACTCACATGTCAGTCGCTATGCCCGTCGGTGAGGCTCCTATCCAACACCTCATATTTAACAATTCCAACTTGAATAAAATAAAGTTGCATTTGGCCCCTGGTCAAGTTGATGTTGGTGCGGGTGAAGCTGTTGCTGAAGCTGAGATTGATGTCGAAGGTGATGAGTTGCTGCCCGATGATATTGATATGGATGATATTTTTAATGAAATTGATTCTGACTCTGGAAATGATTCAGACTTTGAACCATCTGATTTCAATGCACGTCTAAGTGCATTAGAGGAAAAGGTAGAACAGATGAATGTTGGCCACAATCAACAATTTAAAAGTATGCGCAGATATTTTAGGCACTTACAGAAGAGCCTTCATCAAAGTGATCCTAACATACCTGCTCCATCTTCTGGATCAGATTGACATTGTTAAATCTTTGGTCTGTAATAACTTTACTAATTTACCTTCTTTGGTTGTGGGGTTGCATATTTTAAACTTCATTTGCTTTTTTTTTTTTCGTACTCTGACTCACCTTGATTACCTCTTATGTATTGTTCTTAACTCTGAACTTTTTATCTTTCTGAGTTGCTTTCTCTATTTCTGTCTTTCTATCTTTGATTCTTCCTTTGTCATATTTTGACAAAAGAGGGAGAATTTGTGAATTCTATGGATTATGATTGTGATGATGGGGGTATATGCCTACTCAGGGGGAGTTGAGGTGTCCTAACTCAGGGGGAGTTGAGCTATCTCGATGATGCTTATTTTATGACAACTGGTGCATGATTTGTTATTATACAATGTGATGCTTATCTTATTAAAGTATGAGAGTGTTTTGTCACAAATTTGACAAAGGGGGAGATTGTAAGTGCTATGATTTGATTCCTCTTTGATTGTCAAATTTTGTGTGTCAAAACTTCTTCGTATGTCTTGTGTTTATATCTTGATAAATCTGTTCGAGACACCACGTCAACACTTAAAGTCTAGTTTAAAGAATTCTTCAAGCTTCATGATAATTTAAGCTACAATGTAGAAGATATTAAAGAAGAGCTCAGGGTCAAGACTCAAGATTCAAGTGCAAGAGGAAGTTCAAGATTCAAGTGCAAGTGAAAGTTCAGCATTCAAATTTAAGTACAGGACTCAAGTGCAACTTAATTTCAAAGCTTGTGAAGTAGTCAAGCTACATTAAGAAGAACTCAAGCTTCGTAATGATTAAAGTCTAAGAAGTGTTCAATGTCCATACTTCATGTCCCAAGTATGATAAACCTTAGACTGACCTTAGGGTAGGTCACTTTGGCTGCATAATTCATTTGAATATTATTACATGATTTTGATATATTCTAAGACTAATCCTAGACCTTGTTCGACCAGTCCTAGCACTGTCTCGACCAGTCTAAGAAGTTCCAAGACTAGTCCTAGAATTGTTGCAATTTATCAGATTTTCCAGTTTGGCTACGACCAGTCCTGGAGTCTGCTCGACCGGTCGTGGGATGGTCTCGACTCGACCTTTGACCAGTCGTAAAACTATGACTCAAACTCCAGCGACTAAATTAAGTGTCGCACGACCAGTCGTAGAGGGGTCTCGACCGATTGTGGACTGCCTTCGACCAGTCATGGACTACCTATGACTGGTCGTACAACAGTCTGATGCGATCGCGCTAAAAAATTCAAACATTAGTTTATTCCAAGACCAGTCGTGGTGACCCTAGGACCAGTCGAAGACGAATTTCTTCAGGTATAAATAGCACACGAATTTCAGAGTTTCATATCGAAAAATTAAGTGAATTCAAGGCTCCACTCTGAGATAAGTTTGTGTTTATTTTAAAGCTATTTTGTGCATAATTGCTTTCTCTTTTTGCTAGCTTATTTAATTTGATTTTGTTCCTATATTCCAATCTCATTTGAAAAGAAGAATTGCCTTATTCATTCTTCTTAGAATCAAAATCAAATATAGCTACGCCCAACTGGTTAAATCTAAAATCAATTAGAACTTAGAACCATATTAAAGTGAGTAGTGGACATTGAACTTCTATATTCGAACATCTACTTCGATTGGTTTTACCGGGCTGCTATGAAAAGGAGAAATCCAGGTATTTAACAATTTTGTAAATTCCATTCTATTTTGGTTTTTGTTTGAGATTCGCTAGAAAAATCTCAATTTGTATGGTTATCTGAGGAGAGCCAGAAAACTCAGAAGTGTGGGTTTTTGAATTGTGTAAGCCCAAGTTAAAAAGACACAATTGTAAAGGTTTTGGGTGAACCTGTGAAAACCTATTTGATAGTAAACGTTGATATCCCCTGTGTGAGGATATTAGGAGTGGAGTAGCATTCTGTGTGGCTGTTGAAAGATAGTTGGTGTACACACAGGTGAACCACTATAACTCTTTGTCTTGTGGATTGAATGCTTGCTTAAATTTCATATCATTTATCATTCAATTTTCGTGGATTGTAAGTATGGATGTGAATGTTGTAACAATTTACATTTCGAGCAAGCGTGGGGATTGTTGTAATATGTTAGATCTCTATTTCTGCAATTTATTTCAATTCCTTATTATTTGGTTATTTTTATTCAAATTAAGTTATTGATTCAAAAGACGTTCTAGAAATAAGGTTATCCTACCATAAGCCCTTGTTTATTATGGTGTAAGGTTGTCCTTAGAACTGAATTTGTATCAACCTCTCAATTCTTATTTATTGAGGTTGAATTGATTTTAGTTTTGTGAATTGATCTACAATTGTAAGGTTATCTATTTATCTTTATTCCGCTAATTTTAATTTAATTTGGCATAGTCCTATTCACCCCCCCTTCTAGGACATATAGCTTGGCCATTTCAGCGGGCTACCTTTTGAGACCCAGTTGAGGTTGGATGTCCTCCTTGATGGCCCTAAGGTAGGCCCATTGGTTGCTATAGGTGGTTTAAGGTCCACCATAGGCCCTCTTTAGGACCACTTATTCCCTTAGGCATAAATATTGTCCTCCTTAGCTTTGTCGACTACCCCAAAGTATTGGGCCCCACTAGAGGTTTGTTCCTCAGATTTAATTGTCTAAGTACCTAGATTTGGTTCCCTCTTTGGGAAGGAGGAGTATATTCTAAGTCATCATCGTCGTATGACTCACCCTCATAACCCATATGCCTCATTGAGTGATTGAATTACATTATGTGTGGTCATTAGGTTGATATGATGGAGGGATGGATTCCCCTCTTGTATACATTGAGTGTTTGGAGCTAGTGCATGATTGGTATGCGTGACTCATGTATCTAGGATCGCATCTCATGGACATTATCGCCCTTGCTTCATCAGGGCCTTGCATCCACTGGTGTATTCGTGGATGACTGTATGTGGACACCAGAAATATATCATTTGAGCCGTGGAGTGCATAAGATATCCCTGGGTGAAAGCCCCTAAACCTTTAAGGTACCTAGAAGACGCCTCAACGCCATGACCGAGTGAAAATCATGAGTGCCTGAGTGCCTTACACCATTAGGCCGTGTCTCCTAGTTTCGTGTAGTCGGTTGAGATGGGATGTGGCCTTATTCGCCTGAGTGAGAGGGCATGACTAGGATGAGTCTGACCAGCTCGTGAATGGGTCCGCTACCGTCGAGCCTTACTGTGGTTGGTTGTCCATAGGCGGGTAGTGTGGTCTCTTACGCTTGTTGATTGTGCAGTCTTGACAGCGGCAGTCATCCTGTAGTGCATCAGACCCCAGTGATATTCCTTATGATGGAACTGTATGGGATATGTGGACTGGTTATAAGCATTGATATCACTTCGCATTGCATTGGTATCAGCTGTATAAGCCTTGTTGCATTGCATAGCCTTGGTAAGGCTTGTGGCATTGACATTATCATGTTTCGTTTCTACATTCTCTATCTTCTTTTGAGCACCATTGTTACACACCTTCACCACCCTCTAAGCTTTCTATAATCTTATGCACGATTGATGCATGCAGGAGATCCTTGGTCAGCGTCGTAGCAGCTGAGCTTGGATAGGAGTTGAGCCGAGGACCCAGTCTTGCAGATCTTCCTTCCTTCTTCTCTTGTCATTAGATGTATTTCCTTCCAACTATGTACCTGAAAAGCTCAAATTTATAGTGGATTTTGTGATGTGTACCTTTGTTATTTCTCAGATATAGTTGCTGTGATCTTGGGTATGCTCTTATTGCAATGGTTATGCGGTTATGAAAATCCTCCATGTAGGATCCCAAGATCGGAACCTGCCTCAGGCGCCGAGAATGGGGTACTAAGAAGGCTGTTGCGGCCAGAACCTGTTATCGGGTTCCTTGTGAGTCTAGTTACTGAGTCTGGGATGTGACAGGAGTTGGTATCAGAGCATAGCAAGTAATTCTGGAATAACTTGGGATAAAATGGCATATCTGCTGCGAGCATAGGGCAAGTTGTGTCCCGAAGATCTTCCTTTCGTTTGAGCCTGCAATATTTTAACCTTATAGATTGTCGTCCTTATTTTTCTGTAGACGATGTCGCCTAAGCAGGGCGCTCATGGCTGTGGTGCCCCTGGCCGTGGTTCTCATTATACTCCAGCGACCCGTTCGACTCGAGTGCATCTAGCTCCTGTCTTAGAGTATCCGATTCCCGAGGTCCCGATTCAACCTCCGGTTGCACCTGTTCCCCCGGTTGCTCCAGTTCCCCCATATGAGCCTGCTGTTCCTGTTACAGAGGATCCAGCTCCTTCAGGCACACCCGTGCTTCCGCCAGAGGCAAGTGCGCTCCTGCATTCCCGACAGTGCTAGTCGGTGCCAAACATTTTTAGCAGTTGATGCGGCCTGTCACTGCTGCGTTGCATATTCGTCAGCCTGCAGCTGTTATTGTTCCTGAGTAGATAGATTTTCCACGCACTAACGCTATTTCTAGAGAGTTCAAGCGGCATGACCCTCTGAGATTCAAGGGTGAGCCAGGCCCATCTGCTGCCGAGGCTTGGCGAGCAGAGATAGCGAGGATTTTTGACACGATGCAGTGTTCGGCTGACCAGCGTGTTTTCTTGACGACTTTTCTTCTCTAGGGTGAGGCCCGTCATTGGTGGTCATCTGTATCTAGGATGGCCGGGCAGATTTTGTCTGGACACAGGAGAAATTTGTGGTCCACTTTGACCAGAAGTTCTTCCTTGAGCATATTCGTGAGCAAAGAACAATGGATTTCAAGACCCTTATTTAGGGTGATATGACGGTGTCCCAGTATGAGGCCTATTTCTTAGAGTTGTCTAGATTTACTCCTCATCTCACTGGTGACGAGAAGATGAGAGCTCGCCGTTTTCAGATCGTTTTGCGACCCGTGCTCCATAGCCGCGTAGTAGGTCATTATTTGTGAACGTTTGACGAGGTCATGCATAGGGCCTTGGTATATGAGGAGGACTGGGCCATGACCCAGAGATTGTGAAAGCAGAGTTCCGGTGGAGACCGGAAGAGGAGAGTACTAGCCGGCAGTTCCCATCAGCACCAACAGCAGAGACGGAGGGGCAGATCCGAGTTTAGATAGCCTGTGACTCAGACAGTAGCTTCATCATCATCAGTGCAGCCAGTCGCTTCATCTTCCAGCCCCTTTTCCAGTGTTTGCTTTGGTTGTAGGCAGACTGGGCATCGGAGGTGAGATTACACTCTCCCCTTGCAACAACAGAGGCCACCGCAGTTGCCTCCTCCTCATCCTCCTCAGTAGCAGTGAGCGCAGCTTCCAGCTCCCGCTCCTCAGTAGCAGAGGCAGCCAGGTAGACCTCCCTAGCTGCTACAGTAGCAGCAGCATAGGGGATATCCACATGTCTAGTCCATGGGTTGAGTATGTATCATAGCTCGGCAGGCACAGACTCAGGCTCCGTAGTCTTCCAGCTTGCTTCCCTTGCCAGCTCAGGGCAAGTTCTATTCCGTGCAGCAGGCGAAGGGCCAAGACCAACAATCATCGACCAGTGGAGTAGTTGAGGGTATTCTTCTTATTTCTGCTTGCATTGCCCATATTTTGTTTGATTCTGGTGCTTCTCATTCCTTTGTGGGCGAGTAGTTTTGCCGATCGACCAGTATTCCATCGGAGTCCGCGTCTGAGGCCTTGGCAGTTTCGACTCCCTTGGGGAAGTTTGTAGTATTGAGTCATCGTTGCCCTTCCTACCCGTTGTTAATGGGCGAGATGTTCCTTCCTACCGATCTGTTCATGATGCCGATGACAGTCTTTGATGTTATCCTGGGTATGGACTAGCTTACAGAGTATTGCGCCGTCTTGGACTATGCCGAGACGACAGTCACGTTTTATATTCCCATTTTGCCAGTGTTCCACTTTGTCGCCAAGCCCAAAGGAGAGCCATTGTCTAGTTTCTTGGCTTCTGTCATCGAGGATTCTGTGGCAGGGTGTATTGAGGAGCTGCCCGTTGTTTGTAAGTACCCGGATGTGTTTCAGGAGATCTCGGGTTTGCCGCCACGTCGGAAGGTGGATTTTCAGACAGATTTGGTGCCTACTACCAAGCCTATCTTGAAGGTCCCCTACCGGATGACACCGATGGAGTTGAGGGAATTGCAGGAGCAGTTAGATGAGCTCTGAGAGTTAGGTTTCATTCATCCCAACAGTTCACCTTGGGGAGCCCCGGTATTGTTCATGAAGAAGAAGGATGGCTTGTTGCGGCTCTATGTGGATTACCGCGAGCTCAACAGATTCACTATTAAGAATCGATACCCGCTTTCTCGTATTGATAATCTATTCGACCAGTTGTAGGGTGCACAGTATTTTTCCAAGATAGACTTGCGCTCCGGTTACCATTAGATTCGGGTCCAAGAGGAGGACATCCTGAAGACGGCTTTTCGGACGTACTGTGGTCACTTTGAGTTCCTGGTCATGTCATTGGGTTGACCAATGTGCCCGCTGTATTAATGCAGCTGATGAACTAGGTCTTCCGGCTGTTCCTCGATCAGTTCGTGGTGGTGTTCATTGATGATATTCTTGTATATTCAAGGACCCGGGAGGACCATATTGAGTACTTGCAGATTGTGCTGGAGACCCTCTGAGCCCACCAGCTGTATGCGAAGTTGGAGAAGTGCTAGTTTTGGCAGGAGCAGGGGAATTTCCTCGGTCACGTGGTAACGAGGGAGGGTGTCGCTGTGGACCCCTCGAAGGTTGATGCAGTGCATCAAACGCGTCTGAGATCCGTAGCTTCCTTGGTCTGGTGGGATATTATCAACGGTTTATTGAGGATTTCTCTCGTATTACAGCACCGCTGACCTGGTTGATGTGGAAGGGCGCCGAGTTTGTTTGGAGTGACGCTTGCGAGGAGGCATTTATAGAGTTGAAGGATCGCCTCATGTCTGCTCTTGTTCTCACTCTTCCTGATGGGGGTGAGGGTTTTGTTATTTTCACCGATGCCTCTAGAGTTGGCTTGGGTGCTGTCCTGATGCAGCACGGGAAGCCAGTGGCTATGCCTCGAGCCAACTCAAGGTCCATGAGCTGAACTACCCCACCCATGATTTGGAGCTAGCAGCAGTTGTCTTCGCACTGAAGGTATGGAGACATTATCTATATGGGGTCAGGTTTGAGCTCTTTTCGGATCATAAGAGCTTGAAGTATTTATTTTCGCAGTCCGAGTTGAACCTTCGACAGAGGTGATGGATGAAGCTGTTGAAAGATTATGACTTCGACCTTCAGTACCACTAGGGTAAGGCGAACGTGGTGGCGGACGCGCTCAGCCATCAGCCACGCGGCCTGGTGGCTCAGATGATGGTGTAAGAGTGGCAGATGCTCGAGGATGTTTCAAAGTTTGACTTTGAGTTTGGTCTACAGTCTTCCATTATTCAGCTTTCGAGCTTGTCGATTCAACCCTCTTTGGTGGCTAGGGTGATCGAGGCTCAGCAGACGAATGAGTCACTTCAGGAGTACCGAGCAGAGGACGCATCCGTGATGTAGTCAGACTGGCAGATTGGTTCCGATGGTAGATTACGCTTCAAAGGCTGATTATGTGTCCCGGACGGGCTAGAGTTGCGTCGTGATCTGATGACCGAGGCACATCGATCGAGACTTACTATTCACCTGGGCTCCACGAAGATGTATAGAGATATGAGGAGGCAGTATTTTTAGTCGGGGATGAAGCGACGGATAGCTAGTTTTGTGGCCGAGTGTGACCCTTGCCAGCGTGTCAAGGTCGATCACTAGAGACCCCCTGGTCCCTTGCAGCCATTGAGCATTCTAGTGTGGAAGTGAGAGCATGTGTCGACGGATTTCATCGCAGGTTTACCGAGGACTCAGCGCGGTCACGATACCATCTGGGTTGTCGTTGATCATCTGATGAAGTCGGCGTATTTCATTTCGATGCGTGCTTCCTGGACTATGGACCGGCTTGCAAAGGTATTTGTTGAGGAGGTAGTGAGACTGCATGACATTCTAGCTTTGATCGTTTCTAACCGAGACTCCAGATTTACGTCTCAGTTTTGGAGGAGTTTACAGCAAGCGATGGGGCCCACTTTGCATTTAGCACCGCTTATCATCCATAGACAGATGGGCAGACTGAAAGGGTTAACTAGATCCTTGAGGATATGCTCAAATCTTGTGTGATTGACTTTGTGGACAGTTGGGATGAGCATTTGTGCCTCGCCGAGTTCCCATACAACAATAGCTATGGTAGACTGTGCAAATCTCATAGCTGTTGGACCGAGGTTGGAAAGCGTCGTCTCCTAGGTCCCGAGCTTGTGCAGCAGACGTCAGAGGTTATTAATGTTAATAGGCAGAGGATGCGCACGGCTTAGAGCCAGCGGAAGAGTTTTGCTGATCATCGGCGTCGACCCCTTGAGTTTACAGTTTGGGACATGGTATATCTCAAGGTCTTGCATATGAAAGGCGTGGTTCACTTTGGTGTGAAGGGCAAGCTTGCCCCGAGATTCATTGGACTTTTGAGATTATCGAGCGCGTGGGCGCTGTGGCCTACAGGCTTGCCTTACCTTCTGAGTTGTCCACGATCCACAACGTGTTTCATGTTTCTATATTATGGAAGTGCGGGTCAAACATCATCCCTGTGATTGATTGGGAGCCCCTCGAGGTCCGTGAGGATGCTTCTTACATTGAGCAGCCGATTCGTATTCTTGATCGGAAGGAGCAGGTTCTCAGGACCAAGGTCATTCCCTTAGTGAAGGTGCAGTGCGGTTATCATTCGGAGGCCGAGGTTCTTTGGAACATGAGGCCAAGATTAGAGAGCATTATCCCCATTTGTTTGATGATTGATCGATGTATGATTGTTTGTATTGCCTTCCCTTTGATGATTGTTATATGATGGTGATGTTTTGCCTTTCTTTTTGTCCTGGATTGGTCAATTTTGAGGACAAAATTTCTTTGTTGGTGGGGAGGGTTGTAAGACGCGACTTGAGTTCATGTGTGTGCATGTGTGTGTAGGTATGCATTTTGTTTCTCTTGATCCCGCAGTCTTACCGATAGAATCCTTGCAACCTGTGACCCTCAGATAGTGTTTGCCGTCATCCTTAAGTCTGGTCATGTAGATCCGACTCGGATTGAGCCGAAACCTGAGTCATCTTTTCCGCTTCGTCGTTGCGGTTCTGATGCCGTGTCTTGTGCGTCCATCCGACGTTTAGATAATAAGTTGTGTGGATTTCATTTTATAAGCCCTTCATCATGATCATGTGGCCCACCTAGGGGTGGTGTGCATAAATTTCTAAGTGGTCCCATCTTTTGACACAAGTTATAACACACACACTACACACACACACACTACCTAAACCCCATCTTTTACACCACCCACTACCCACACTACCTATCCCTACTCCAAACTTATGAGTCTATGAGCATTGTTTATATCACCCTAGCTTCATGATGGATTTGCCTATCTTAGGAGAGAGAACTCATGATGACTCTCTCTTTTCTAGCAATTTCTCTTCTCTCCCTCTCATTTCTCTCTACTCTCTTCTCTCTCTTCTCCTAGCAACACCTCCACATGTCCCCACCCTCTCCTTCTATCCATCCCCTTCTCCCTCTAATCACCTCCCATCTAACCTTCAACAACCCATCTCACCCATTGAAACATGTCCCTTGGAGCATGGTGAGTATATTGATGTAACTTTGGAGTAGGATCCTTAAAAGGTGGGTGCATGTTCTTCAAATCTTTAGACTTCTTTGCATTGTAGCTATTCTCCCTCTTCTTTCATATTGGAGCATGTGGGGCCCATGAAGAGATGATGGTAGCCCCAAGACTCCATGGATGTGATTTGAAACCCATCCGACATTGCATGCAAGGGATCATCCTCCATGGATCCCTTCATGCCTCATCCTTCCTCAGATCAGGGATCTTTGGGTCATCTAGACGCTTGATCCTTAGTGGAGATTGGATCTCTAAAATATATCTTTATTTGATAAGCTTAATCATGTAATATGTGCATCGTATGATAATAAAATCTCCTTGTATGTGTGTGATGAAGTGTAACGCCCTGAAATTCGAGGGTCGAGTAGCAACTCAACTCTCGAGTTCCAAAACATCACTTATACAACATAGAGAATGATGATTGAATGTTATCTGTGTTAGTACAATAAACATGAGTGAGATTATACCAAAACAGTAATCCATACTCCAGTTCGATGTACAAAACGCAAGCGGAAGACTGAAAGACATATATAGATGTGTATAAAAACAAAACGATTTCGATCTCTCTTCAAAGTATGATTACTTCACTGAATCATCATATACATGTACCAAATCAAAAACAAACTGGCAAAAGAATAGTCCAACTGTCGTGATAGCCCAGTAGCTTCGTAAATCCGGATAGCCTAAGCAAAGCCGCCGGAGAACTGCATGAAGGAAAACTCATCTTGATCATCATAATAATTAGGCTCAGCCTCCTGTGAATCGTCGTTACCTGCATCTAAGACAGAGTCTGGTGGGTGTCCAAAACACCGTCCCGTAACGTGGGAGTGAGTAGCTAACTCAGTGGAACAATAAAGCATAGGTTAACATGTTATCAAATCAGTCAAGAAGTAATCATAAAGTAGTACAATCAACAATCTTAAGTACTCTTGTTAATGCAAGTATGAAATGCAGTTGTGATGCATGCCCCTTGCCTAACCACCCTCGTACGGCACCATCTTACATTCGCGGCATGCGTTCATCCCTTAGTGCTCCACATCTTCCAGGCACATGCAATGCGATGATGAGCATGATTACCGAGTTGTTATTAGTCCATTTCAAACAACAGTATTGGGAAACTAGGGTACCTCCCTTATATCATTCCCAAACATGATCCATTCTAGGGTCGTCAATCCTAGATAATCTCATACGATGGTATGTTTCTAGGTCGCTGCAAGTGCTGCCAGGGCTGTTACACGGAATCGTTACACCACTCCCCCATCACCTTATCAATACAAGCCTAGTTTGTACTCTTATTTCTATGGAATGGTCGTCGCCTCCACGTAGACTCAGAGTACGCTCGAGGTCACTATAAAGGGCTGTCAGAGATGTTATACGGAATCATTGCACCACTCCCCCATCACCTTATCAGTGTAGGCCGACAGCTCAAATATAGTGTCCCATACCACCATAATCGGCTCACGAGTCTGGTTGCTAATGGGAGGCTCGTGGCCCCAGCGTAGGCCGACAGCTCGACCACGGTGTCCCATACCATCATGCCCGGCTCATGAGTCTTAGCGGATCAAGGTACCACGGTTAACGGGATTCCACTAGTAAGCTTAGTACCTTAGGTTCAAATAGAGGCGTCCAAACATGGTGAACATACATAAGATAGATCGGGTTACTTGACGAGCTCGGCTAGCTCGAGCGTACGACCAATTGAACGGCATGAAGCGTAAGCACTTCGTGTGGCCTAACCACTGCCGCCAACCGAAGTACGACTTGGGTTCGTCGAACACATCTTGCATCGCGAATGAATCTCAGCCACGCATTCATCTCCATTTCCGATTGCCTGGACTACTTCTTAGTCCCAAACTCAATCCATTTCATCATGTAATCATATGAGGCGATCCACCGTAATGGATTCCATAGGTTCAAGAATTTCAATCACATAAGCATATTATGAAATAGAATTTACAATCAAAGCATATTACAATACAAACACAATTTCACACACAATCATTGCATAAGTAAAACAGAATTTACAATAAAGCGTACATGTAGGAAATCATTCACACAATTAAAGTAACCGAGATTTGTTTCTCGATCCACATACAAGGTGTACTAGACGAACGCTAGCACATTCAGGCATTTTCACAAACACATAGACTACAAACATCATCATACATGATGTATGATGATTGCACATGTGTTAGGCCAAATCCTTCCACTAGGGAGTTGTCCCATATATCACTTGTGTATACCCATGATGGAAATCATGACATGCATGAATCCGGGATCCGTGTTTACTTAAACATTTTCACAAACACTTGGGCTACACATTTATCACATGTAACGTATTTTTGTCGTGACGTGATTTAGGGCAAGTCCTTTCGCTAAGGAGTTGTCACACATGTATTAAGCCTATATTCATGACAAATAAACATGTTAAGCACAAATCCAAAATCCAAACAAAATCAAACATTTCAACATATGCATAGAATAGCCTAAATCCTACATATCTCATATAAACTCGTATAACAAAACAAACGACGCATTTTGCATATGTAATATCACCCTTGTCAGTTATAAATCATTAACCAACATTGAAAGCCTTGAAAACCATAACCTATACACCTAAAGTCCGCACCTTACGCCGTAGAAGCGTAATGAACTCGATATATTTGCTAAGTCTTCGTGTACGACAATTTAGCAACCTATAGAATGAAATAGATTAGCTATTTCATCATTTGCAATGATCATAACCCTAGATCGGAGTAGGGTTAGGGTTTCTTACCTAGAAACGAAGCTGAAATCGCCGGGAAAGCGATTAGAAAGAGGTGGTTAAGCTTGTATAGTGGCAAGTAGAGTATCAGGGAGATCCTCCCACTTCTCTCACACTTTCTCTCTCTTTTCTCTCTTCTCTCTCCTAGGGTTTCTTCAAATTTGTATGGGCTGAATGAGAGAGGGTTTAAGGTCCTTATATAGGCTAAAACATAACCAAAATATACCTAGGGTCAAGGTATACTTAGGTTATATCCAAAGTGGGTCCATTTCGATCCAACGGAGCACTTCTGGAGCCCCCCCTTGAGCCAAAGGTCGGACTTAAGCTCACTGACTATGGATCTAGGTCGAGTTAAGTTTTCATTCCAATCGAATTTCTGGATCGCACGTGGCGGACCAGTTTCAGTTCAACGGTCACAGAAACTCGATCAGGGTTACAAATACACAGACATGAATGGGAAATGTTTCCTGATCCGAGGGTGTATTTGGGTTAGATTCTGACGGTCTGATTGCTTATATTTGGCCTACAAACATCAAGTCTCAGATTACTTAAATTTGATTTAATTTCTAAAGAAAACCAGGTTTTCTCACACTCTTCACTCTGGGCTCAAGCGAATAGCCGTGGGACACTATCTGAATTTGATCTCCGAGATGGTTATCAAGCCCAGCAAGGCGGTCCTAATTCTATAACCTCGTATTATTCAAACTTTCGATGTGCGGTCCAAATCTGATACAGAGTTTCAATGTGCTCCCGAGAGCAGCTGGGTAATGAGATTGATCCTAGATTTTAGGGTAACCTAGCGTTAATGATTCTACAAGTTTTGGGTCTTGTAGATCGTATTTAAAGTGATTCAAGTGGATTTCATGGCTAATCTAATTTAACACTTAGTTAACTTTGTCTAATTTCTAAAGGATTTGATCCTAAGTGATTTCTGCCTGAGGTGATACTCGGGCCATTGTACGGAACTTTTCGAGTCGTTACATGAAAGGAAGGGCCTCAATGAGGTGAGACCCTTCTCTTATGGTCGATTGCTTCTCCTTTTCTTGCTGAGAGTTCTGATCATGAGTGTGTGACCCACCTTGTGGACCAATAAGATCCCAACCATCCATAGAGAGGGGACGCTTTCACAATCCCTCCCATTGAACGTGTGGCCCTTAAATGCACAAAAAGGGGTGCATGCAAGCTTCTTTTTGGTGATGGGATGGTTTGGATATTTGTGGGGCCCACTTGGGTGGACCACACTATGATTTCCAGAGGTTAAATCCCCATTTAATGTATGTTTGCAATTTACTTTTGTGAAGTATATGTTGCTGTCCAGTCTGTCTGGACAGATTTTGGACCATTTTGGGGCCTGATTTTTTGTCGTTTGGTGGGGAATTTGATGCTATCTAATACATTCTTGAAGAACTAAGTCCCACCTATTAACCTACCAAATTTCAGCCCCACCTGACCCTGATTGAGGTCCCAAAGGTGTGGCCCAAGTGAAGTGGTTAGTCTGTAATTTCCGCACTGTTCCAACAACATATCGGTGTGGAATTCCTTAATTATAAAATAATTTTTCCACTGGTGGGCCATATCCGTGGACCCCACTTTGTAGTACACATATGAGGAGACACAAAAACTATTTTCCCCAATTTTTAGAGACCATTAATCCACACCATTGGAAGCTCAGATCAGGGTCTGTCAAAAATTTGCATTAAACAAATTTTCTGGACAGTCTATTTTCTTTAAATTCAATAAAATACTTTTGTTATTCCAAAAATTCTGAAAATTTATTGAGAAGTGGCCCACCCATGGTAGGACCCACCTACCATGTTTTGGGGTCAGCAGACCCCTTTACAATTCATGGCGCTGAATGGATCGGCCCACCAGATTGGGACGCCTAGGTTGGGACGTCCAACCGTGGTTGGCTGTCCACACCCCCTTGTGAGCCCACCTTGATGTGTTGTGTATCCTTGCCATCCATCTATTTGTGGTCCACGTGGGACGTGGTCCACCTCCATGAGGATTTACCCATTTTTGGGACCCACCTTGATGTATTTTAGGCTGACCATCCAGGCCAATAGGACCCTCCACCCTGGGACGCCCAGGCCCATTGGGCTGCTGTTGGACGTTCAGTCCAGCAGTATGGCCGACCTGATTTATGTGTATCATCCATTCCTTTTACCTAGTAGGACCCACAGGGATTTATGTGGGTCACCAGTGATCATAAACTTAAACTATATTTATTATTGATGGACTCCAGCAAGCCCAGAAATGGGTGGGCTTGAAATTTCAGCAATAGACCCATATTGGCTGCCCCTAATGGTATAATTTGGGGCAGCATGACCCAATAGATTTAAGGATGAATTATGTACATAAGCTCGCCATTTTCTGAGGTGTATTTGGGCTTCATTTGTGCACACTAGGAGGCACAACTCAATTGGATTTTATTTTAGATCTATGTTCATAGTTTTGGTTGGACTTTGTAAGCCCATTTATCTTGAAATCTTCTAGTTAGGTCCCTTGAACTTTCAGGCTGTATCTATCCACTTATTGTGATGGGTTTATGGGCCATAATGTGCAAGTAGTTGGGCCTTTGGTTGCCCACCAAAATAACCTTGTACTTGTGCCAAGTTGTGAAGCCCAACTCACTTGGATAAAGCATAGAAATTGCCCACATGGTTGGATTACCGGGCTGCCCACTAGGCCCATCACAATATGTGGATTTATGACCTTCATGGTTGAGCACAAACCTTGCTTGAGGGCCGACCATATTGCCTCTGTGTTGGGCTTGGTGGTGTATAGCCCCACTAGGTAATGGATTGCTTAGGCCTTGGGCCTTATTTTATATTCGAGGAGTGGCGGGCTACCTTTTGGGACACAGTTGAGGTTGGATGTCCTCCTTGGTGGCCCTAAGGTAGGCTCATGGGTTGCTATAGGTGGTTTAAGGTCCACCATAGGCCCTCTTTAGGACCGCTTATTCCCTCAGGCATAAATATTGTCCTCCTTAACTTTGTGGGCTACCTCAAAGTTTGGGCCCCCACTAGAGGTTTGTTCCTCAGATTTAATTGTCTAAGTACCTAGACTTGATTCCCTCCTTGGGAAGGAGGAGTATGTTCTTAAGTCATCATCGCCGTATGACACACCCTCATAACCCATATGTATCATTGAGTGATTGGATTGCATTATGTGTGGTCATTAGGCTGATATGATGGAGGGATGAAGTTCCCCTCTTGTGCACATTGAGTGCTTGGAGCTAGTGCATGATTGATATGCGTGACTCATGCATCTGACATCACTTCTCATGGACATTATCGCCCTTGCTTCACCAGGGCCTTGCCTCCATTGGTATATTCGTGGATGACTGTATGTGGACACTGGAAATATATCATTTGAGCATTGGGGTGCATACGATATCCCTGGGTCCAAGCCCCTAAACCTTCAAGGTGTCTAGAAGATGCCTCAACGCCGTGACCGAGTGGAAATCATGAGCGCCCGAGTGCCTTACACCATTAGGCCGCGTCTCCCACTTTCGTGTAGTCGGTTGAGATGGGATGTGGCCTTATCCGCCTAAGTGAGAGGGCATGACTAAGCTGAGTCTGACCAACTCTTGAATGGGTCCACTACCGTCGAGCCTTGCTAGTGATTGGCTGTTCACAGGTGGGTAGTGTGGTCTCTTATGCTCGTTGATTGTGCGGTCTTGACAGCGGCAGTCATCCTGTAGTGCATCATACCTCGGTGATATTCCTTATAAGGGAACTGTATGGGGTATATGGACTGGTTATAAGCATTGACATCACTTTGCATTGCATTGGTATCAGCTGTATAAGCCTTGTTGCATTGCATAGCCTTGGTAAGGCTTGTGGCATTGACATTGATCATGTTTCCTTTCTACATTCTTTATCTTCTTCTGAGCACCATTATCACACACCTTCACCACCCTCTAAGCTTTCTATAATCTTATGCACGATTGATGCGTGCAGGAGATCCTAGGTCGGTGTCGTAGCAACTAAACTTGGATATGAGTTGAGCCGAAGACCCAGTATTGCAGGTCTTCCTTTCTTCTTCTCTTGTCATCAGATGTATTCCCTTCCAGCTATGTAATTGAAAAGCTCAAATTTATAGTGGATTTTGTGATGTGTGCCTTTGTTATTTCTCAGATATACTTGCTGTGATCTTGGGTATGCTCTTATTGGAATGGTTATGCGGTTATGAAAATCCTCCTTGTAGGTTTCCAGGATTGAAACCTGCCTCAGGAGCCGAGAATGGGGTACTACAGAAGCTGTTGTGGCCAGAACCGGCTATCGGGTTCCTTGTGAGTCCGGTTACCGAGTTTGGGGCGTGACAATGTGTTTCTGTAATCCAATCATTTAATATTGTAAAGTTACAAAAAGCTAAAATCAGATCTACCCGGCACGAAATCGTCTTGGTCGGGCGATATGATATTAGGCAAGAGTATTCCCAACCTTACAGCAATAACTTTTAAGAAAATCTTATATATATGCAGTTACATAGGCTGATAGGCCCAAATCTGAAAAGTTGGAGGGGGAACTTATCTTAGGGATTAGGCAGATGAGGGACGATGTTAACTACCCTACAAGTCAAATTGTAACATGATAACTGCCCTTGATACGCTGACATCAAGCAATATCTAGAAGTCCAGACATACCCTATATATATAAACATCTATAGATCGTCGCTTGGCAGTCCAACTCATGATTTACAGTGACATTCTGTACAAGTCAATATTTCAACCAGGTCTTGCTACGATACATGAACGAAACAGAAGAATTATAGATCATATATGAATTTAAATGCGGGGCCCACCAAAACCATTCAAATTCAAATGACATTGGGCCCCACCACAATAAAAACCATTTAATAGATGGATGTATGGCCCACCAAAACCATGAACATTGAGTGTGGGGCCCACTGAATAGTTTTTTTTAAAAAATATCCGGGCGGCACTACCGCTCGGATGTCCAGAGATTGGCGACAGTGTCGCCGCCTCTGTACCGCCCAGGAATATTTTTTTTAGGTGGGTCCCATCGTAGGTCCCACACGCCCAAACCTTCATTCCTAACCCTTTCTTCATCTCCCTTCCTAAAACCCTCTCTTTTTCTAAACCTTCTACCATCTTCTCAACTTCCAAACCCTCTCTCTTCATCTTCCACATACCTTTCTCTTCATCTTCTAAACACCTTTCTCTTCATCTTTACACAACCATCTTTTCATCTTTCAAACACCTCTCTCTTCATATTGTAACGTATTAATGTAATCATCAACGTATTAGGAATGCATCGCTAAGTAAATTCTAAGCGTCGCAGGTATTAGCAATGCATCACTAAACATCGCCAACGTATTAATATCGCTAATGTAATCACCAATATTTTCAACTATGTAAATTCTAGGCGTTGCTTGTATTGCCCGCATTTCCGGTTATTAGCGATATTATCGACGATATCGATATTATTTCCATATCCCTGTCTAGCGAAACTTGTAGCGATACCAATACTTCGAACACTGGTCCCAAGACTTTCTCTAGCTGGAAAGCATTACCTAAATAGTTGATGGGTTTTTATAGTTGAATGTGGACCATATGCAACTCCGGCGAATTCCAAGACAATTCCCTTCACTCCCTTATTGAGAAGTGACTGAATTGACCATGAAATGCATGGAATTGACCGTGAAGTGAAGGGAATTGATCGTGAAATGCATTGAATTGACCATGAAGTGAAGGAAATTGATCGTGAAATGCATGGAATTGACCGTGAAGTGAAGGGAATTGACCGTGAAATGCATGCAATTGACCGTGAAGTGAAGGGAATTGACCATGAAATGCATGAAATTGACCATGAAGTGAAGGGAATTGATCGTGAAATGCATTGAATTGACCGTGAAATGAAGGAAATTTACCGTTAAATGCATGGAATTGATCATGAAGTGAAGGGAATTGACCATGAAGTGAAGGGAATTGACCATGAAATGCATAGAATTGATCGTGAAATGCACGGAATTGACCGTGAAGTGAGGGGGAATTGCATGGAATTGACCGTGAAATGCATGGAATTGTCCGTGAAGTGAAGGGAATTGACCGTGAAATGAATGTCTTATTAAAAATTTGAATCGTAGTGGTAAGAAATTCACAATTTCAAAGAAAGTAACAAATGTATTCAATATATAACAAATGTATTCAATGTATCCTCGAAAGGCAACAAATGTATTCAATGTATCCTCGAAAGGCACAATGGGAAGGTCGGTGGTGAAGTCCGATGTTCGATTCTGCTCGGGCAATGGAATGTCGTTTCCACTTACGTTTTTGGCATTGGATATTGAGGGTAAATATACTCTTGTAAATGAAGGTGATGTTGTATATTCACTTCTGAGCTTCACGTCAGCTGACGCCCTCACTTGACTTGTCATGAAGTTTGATGTCTGAGCCGGCTCGGGTACTAGAGTCTTGCTTAGTGGAACCTGTGAAGGTGATGCCATATATTCATATTTCAAGATTTTTTCTTCACCCAAACTTTTTACTGCTGGGGCGTCATGTTCGAAACCATTGTAAGCCATCGGGACTTCAAGTATTGCCTCATTAATACGCTGCATTGTCTTGATGAAGAAATGGATGTAGTGGTATTGATACTTCAACTGTGCTGCCAAGAACATTATCACATCTTCATCATCTTCAATTATAGTTGGAGGGACTGATTCGTTTGTGCAAGGATACAATACTTTCAACCTAATATCATAATCCTCAGGTCTACTCTTTGCAATCTTGTACATTTTTTTATGGAAGCTCATCATATGTAGTGTCAAAGCCCATAGCAGTAGTTTTTGAGTCTTCACCCTTGTACGTGTATCAATGGTTTTCTCCTACTAACTCCCCACCATATGAGCAATAAATGATTATCGAAGCCATTTTCTGAAAACAAACACAATGATATAACTCGTTTAGTATTCACATGTATAAGGTGGATTTGACCAAGTAGTAGGAAATCTGTAAGTGCTATGGTTTCCTATTCCTTTGGTTGTCAAATTTTACGGTGCCAAAAACACAATCTATATCTTGTGTAGCATGTTGATTCATATGTTCAAGACACTGCATCTTTGCTTCAAGTCAAGAACGAAGAACTACTTCAAATCATTTTAAGAAATGCAAGTACAAGCTACAACGAAAGAAGTGATCTTGTTCAAGACTCAAGTTAGTGTACAACTCAAGATGAAGTGTAATTCAAGCTCTAGAAGATCTCAAGTTCAATGCTACATCAAGTATAGAGATCTCAAGTGTAACGCCCTGAAAATCGGGGGTCGAACATAAACTCAACTCCCGAGTTCCAGAACATCACTTATGCAACAAAATGAATGATGATTGAATGTTGATTGTATTCGTGCATTGAACATGAGTGAGATTAAGCCAAAACAGCATATCATACTCCAGAGACAGTTAAATTTGTAAGCGGAAGACTGTGATAGATAGATAAAATATATAACTTATGATAAGTCTCCAAAGTGTGATAACATTACCAGGTTAAATAAATACAAGTGCAGTTCTAAAATGTACCAAATGTGAGGAAGTGTAATGCCTCCTATCCCATGTACCATAGCCCCGTCAATACAATATCAGGACTTCATTGACCTGCCAGAGAGATACAGATAGAAGAATTCCTCCTATCATCATAGAAGTAGTCCGACTCTGCTTCACAAGCATCGCCACCACCTGAAACTCAACAAATCTGCTTGGTGTGTACAACACCGTCCCGTAACGTGGGAGTGAGTGATCAACTCAGTGGAACAGTAAAGCATAGGTTAACATGTTATCAATTCAATCAAGCAGTAATGATAAAGCAGTACAAATCAAACATTTCTAACTACTCTTGTTAAGTGCGAAAATGAAATGACATGATGCTGTATGCCCTTGCCAAACCACCCTCAAGCGACATCATCTTACGTTCGTGAATGCTTACTCCCTCAGTGCGCCACATCTACAAAGCATATGCGGTGCGATGATGCTCATGATTACCAAGTTTTTATTAGTCCATTTCAAACAGCAGTATTGGAAAACTAAGGTACCTCCCTTGTATCATTCCCAAACATGATCCATTCTAGGGTCGTCAATCCTAGTTAATCTCATACGACATTATGGTTTGAGAAGCATAGTGAAGGCATCGCAAAGGGCTCGTCACCCGTCAGCGCGGATACAGATCTCACTGTATGCGGCTCAATTGCTGGCCGTCAGCTCGAGTAGAGGTCTCACCATACTCGGCTCAATCACTAGCCGTCAGCTCGAGTACAGGTCTCACCGTACTCGGCTCAACTCATACTCTAGTTGATGTGAAAGACTCGTCGCCAATCACAGACCCTTGGAGTATACTCGAAGATACTACGGAGGACTCGAAGATACCCGTCAGCACGAGCACAGGTCTCACCGTACTCGGCTCTCGCCGTAAGTATTGACAGCTCGAATACAGTGTCCCATACCACCGTATTCGGCTCACGAGTTTGGTTGCGCAATGGTCACTACGGGGAGGCACATGGCCCCAGCGTAGGCCGACAGCTCGACCACGGTGTCCCATACCACCATGCCCGACTCATGCGCCTTAGCGGATCGAGGTACCATGGTTAAAAGGGGGTTTCACTGGTAAGTTTGGTACCCTAGGTTCAAGCAGTAGCGTCCAAACAGGGTGAACATGCATAAGGCAGATCGGGTTACTTGACGAGCTCGACTAGCACGATCACCCGTTGAGCTGCATGACATGAAGTGCATAAACAACTTCGTGTGGCCTAGCCACTGCCGACAGGCAATGCACGACTCGAGTTCGTTGAACACATCCCATGTGGCAAATGAATCTCAGCCACGAGTTCAATCCTGTTACCGATTGCCTGGGCCATAATCATAGCCCCAAACACAATCAATTGCAGATAGACAAAGCAGTACTGGATCAAGATTCAACTCATACAGTCAAGGTCTGGTATTATCCGTTTAGGGCTGCCAGGGCTGTTGCACGCACTCGTTGCTCCGCTCCCCCATCACCCATGACGGATCATACAACGTAAATATAAATTTAAACATATGCATTACATAGTTAAAATCATAAAGCAGTTGAGCATGTTACGAATCACAACACAAGCATGAGTTTGTACAAGTTCAATTCCTAATCATACAACTATCAAAGGAGATCATACACATAGTTAAAAGACGTTGAGAATCATATCTCAACACTCTTATACTTTACAATTTGCTAACTATTACTCATTCAGACATTTCAAGAAACACTTAAACAAACATACATCAACATACACGACATATGTCGATCACATAGGCATTAGGCCAAATCCTTTCACTAGGGAGCTGCCCCAATCATAACACGCGTACACCCACGACGGATAGTCATGGCAAGCAGGAATCCAAGTTCCATATTCATTCAGTCATTTCCACAAACACTTGGGCCACACATTTTAGCATATATAGTGTATATTGGCCGTGGCGTGACTTAGGGCAAATCCTTTCGTCAAAGGGTATCGCCAATACATCAATCATGAATCCATGACAATTAGTCATGGCGAGCACGAATGAGAATTCTATACTCATTCAGCCATTCCACAAACACTTAGAATACACTATTACAACATACATGGTGTATGTTAGTAAAACATGTATTAGGGTTATCCTTTAGCCAAACGAGTATTTTATCCATGTATACCATAATCATACAACAAATAATCATGACAATTACATTTCCAAAACTTACACATATACGGTATTTCTAAAATACACAATTTCAACATACGTAGCATTTACAAGTGAACATGTATTACGGCGATTCCTTTCGCCAAACTAGTATTTTATCCATATATAGTATAATCATACATTAAATAAACATGTCAAACATTTCTCCAAAAAAATACGTATACGGTATTTCTACGTATACCTAGAGTATGTGAAATTCTATATTCTACAACGTTAATCGAAACAGGAAACGGAAAGCACTTTGTACATGTGCAATTGCATGCAGATCATGAATCTATCATTATCTGACATTGAAAGCGTTGAAAAACGTAACTTTTACACTTAAAGTCCTCACCTTTTGTCGTAGAATCGCAACGAAATCGATAGGTTTGCTAAGCTTCCGTATTCGGCAGTTTGGCAACCTAGAGAACAAAATAGGTTAGCTATTTCACAACCTACAACAGTCTAAACTCCAAAACAGATTAGGGTTAGGGTTTCTTACCTAGAAACGACGCTGGAAACGCCGGGAAAAGGTCAAGAAAGGGATGGTGCAGCCCGTGTGGTGGCAGGGAACGATAGTAGGGAGATCCTCCCACTTCTCCCTCACTTTCTCTCTCTTTCCCCTCTCTCAAATCCCAAATTCGTATGGCTGCCATGAGACAGGGTTTTAAGGTCCTTATATAGTCTCAAAACTCACCGAAATAGACTCCTGTTCAAGGGTTACTGCTAATATAGGTATTTCGTCACTTTTCCAGCTCAAAAGAGAGGTTCTGGTGGCCCTCCTTGAGCCAAACGTCAGACTTAAGCTCTCCACACATGGATCTACGTGGGATTACGTTTTCGACTCGATCGGATTTCCAGATCGCACGTGGCGGACCACTTTCAGTTCAACGGTCAGTGGGCCACAATCCGAAATTCCAAGTACATGTAAATGTTCCTGAAATTTTTCCTGATCCGAGGGTGTAATTTGGTCTGATTCTGACGGTCTGGTTGCTTAATACTGATGCGCAAGCGAATGGTGCCAGATCACTATTCCAGATATTTTAATTTCAAAGGGAATAGTGTTTTTCACACTCCCTCGCTCCGGATTGAAACGAATGGCCATGGGACATCGGCTGGATCTGATTTTTGAGTTGATTGTCAACCCCAGTGAGACGGTCCTAGTTCCTTAACTTCGTGTTAATCGGACTTCCGATGTGCGATCTAGACCTAATACGAAGTTTCGTTTCATTCCCGAGAGCAGCCGGGAAATGAGTTTGGTTCTAAACTTTAGGGTAACCTAGAGTCACTGATTTTGCAAGTTTTGGGTCTTGCAGATCGTATTTAAAGCGATCCCAACAGATTTCATGGCTAATCGAGTTTTGCACTTAGTTAACTTTGTTAAATTTCTAAAGGATTTAATCTTAATTAATTTCTGGTCGAGGTGGTACTTATTCCTTTGCAGTAATGTTTAGATTAAGTATTGTTCTTCATTACCTAAACTTTAAGATAGTGTCTAATGTGAAAGTACTTAGAAAATTTAGGGAACAAGGTGGTGAAAGGTGAGATTTGTGAAGGAAAATGGTTTAAGACAGGATTTGAGGCTTTGAATTGAGCGTTTGAAAAGTTAATCAGGTGTTAAGATTGACCCAATGCCTAAGGATGTCTAATCCCAGGTTGGCAAAAATCTGGGATGTTACATCAAGCTTCACAATCTTCAAAAGGTCAACTATCATTTGAAGAAATAAAGATTCAATGTCCATACTTCACATTTAAGGTATGAATGACCTTAGATTGACCTTAGGGTAGGTCATTTTGTATACATAATTCAAATTGAATCTTTTTATAAGTATTTGGTCTGTTCTAAGACTAGTCCTGGACTCTGTTCGACTAGTCCTAGAACTGGCTCGACTAGTCCAAGAAATTCCAAGACCAGTCCTAAGTTGTTGCAAAATTTGAAATTTTTTTGGTTGAGCTTCGACCAGTCCTGGAGTCTGCTCGACCGGTCGTAAGAACATTGCGACTCATTCATGACCAGTCCTGTGCTACGATTCAAACTCCAGTAACCATTACTGGTTCCTCACGACCAGTCGTGGGTTGGTCACGACCAGTCGTGGAGGCCTCACGACCAGTCGTGGACACCCTATAACCAGTCGTAGAACGGTTTTATCCGATCACACTTAAAATTTCAAAATACAGTTCAACCTACGACCAGTCGTGGTGGCCACACGACCAGTCGTAGACGCGATTTCTGCATCTATAAATAGAACACGAATTTTAGAGTTTCTCAATCCAAATTCAAGTAAAATCAAGGCATCACTCTGAGATAAGTTTGTGTTATTTTTAAGCTACGCTATGCATATTTAATATTCTCTTTTGTTAGCTTTGTCAATTTGATTTTATTTTTATATTCCAATCTGAATTGAATAGAGGAATTGCTGTATTCCTTCTTCTTGGAATCAAAATCAAATAGAGCTAGCCCAACTGGTTTAATTTAAAATCAATTAAAACATAGAACCATTTCAAAGTGAGTATTGGACAATTGAACTTCTATATTCAAACTTCTACTCCGATTGGTTCTTCTGGGCTGCTATAAAAGGAGAAATCCAGGTATTTTACATTTGTGTAAATTTTCATTGCTTTTGGTTTCTTTTGAGATTAAGCTAAAAAAATCTCATTGTGTTGGTTATCTGAGGAGAGCCAGAAAACTCAGAAAGGGGTTTTTGAATTGTGTAAGCCCATTTGAAAGACACAATTGGGAAGGTTATGGGTGAACCTGTGAAACCTATTTTCATAGTGAACGCTGATATCCCCTGTGTGAGGATGTTAGGAGTGGAGTAGCAAGCTGTGTGGCTGTTGTTTAACAGTTGGTAAATACACAGGAGAACCACTATAATTCTTTGTGTCTTGTGGTTTGAATGTTTATTTAATTTCTATCTTTTATCATTTAAGCTGTGGAATGTATGTGTGGATGTGAATGTTGTAATATTTACATTTGAAGCATTGTGGGAATGTTTTAATAGTTTAGAATTTCAATTCTTTCTATTTCCTTTATTCCTCTTCAGTTTGAGATATTGATACTTATACAGTTCTAGTAAGGTTGTCATGTCACAAACCCTTGGTTTTATGGTGCAAGGTTGTCCTTAGAACATCATTTGTATCAGCCTCTCAATAGTTGAATATTGAGGCTACTTTACATTTTTGTATTGTGATTTATTTAAAGTATTGTCTTTCATTTATTTGTTTATAAGGCTATCTTATTGTTTAATTCCGCTGGTATAATTTAAAATTTGGCATAGTCCTATTCACCCCCCCCCCCCCCCCTCTAGGACATATAGTTAGGCCTTTTCAAGTGGTATCAGATCCTAATAGCTCGTTTTTATTGTTATTTGGATTTATTTTCTGAGCTAATCGATCTAAGCTATTTTTAAGATGTCAAATTTTGATAGCCTTTCAGTCACTAGGCCTTCACCATTTGATGGCTCCAATTATGCCTATTGGAAAGCCAAGATGAGGATTTTCCTTAAATCCATGGATGAGGCGTGTGGCTTGCCACAGTGAATGAATGGATCCCTCCTACCACTGAAGTGACTGGTATCGATGGATCAAAATCAATGAAAGTCACACCTTATTTTTCTTGGACAACTCTTCAGAAAAGTGAGAGTAGTGCCAATGCAAAAGCACTAAATGCAATCACTTACGCACTATCACCAAATGAGTTTAAAAGAATTATATCCTGTGATACTGTAAAGCAAGCTTGGGATATTTTAGAAATGACACATGAGGGTACATCAATTATCAAGAAGTCTAAAGTCCAAATCCTCACAACTAAATTTGATGAAATACATATGGAGGAAAATGAAATGTTCATGGACTTCTATACTAGACTGAATGACATTGTAAACTCTATGTGGGGTCTTGGCGATAAAATCTCAGAAAGTAAAGTGTGTGCAAAGATACTACGCTCACTACCTGAATGGTTCAACTCAAAGGTGACTGCGATCCAAGAACTTCGTGATACAAACAATATGAGGGTAGAAGAATTAGTTGGGACTTTACAAACCTACGAGTTAAATCTTAAAGCTCCTAAAGGTAAATCCATTGCCCTTAAGTCTTCTAAATGTATTTCTCAAGAAAATTCTAATTTTGAAAATTCTGAAGATGATATGGCTCTCTTAGCGAAAAAGTTTTACAAGATTTTCAAAAGTAAAAAGAGGGTTGACTTTCAAAAATCAAATGATAAGAAAATATTAAATCTAAATCAAAAACTTGAAAATCTTTAAAAGATAGTCAATGTTACAATTACTAAGAATATGGGCATTTAGCAAACAAGTGTCCTAAAAAGGACAAACCTAAAAAGAAAGGAATGTTGGCTACTTGGGATGAATCTTCTGGCATTGAAGCCTCTTCTGAATCAGAAGATTCTGAAACCGAGTTGGGCAATGAAGTCAAATCTCTTATGACTCTAGCCAAGTTCACTTTTTCAGATCATGATGATTCTACTAGTAAAGAAAATCTGAATAGTGATCATGAAAATGAAGAAAATCTTCAAGATGCTTATAATGCCCTATACAAGGAAAGTTGTAAAATTGCAGTTAAACTTAAACTTCAGAAAGAAAAGTTTTCCAAGCTTAAAGAAAATTTTGAAACTCTTGTTTTAGAAAAATCCCATATTTTAGATTGTTTTGGAAAATGCAAATGCGATTTAGAGTTCAAAACCTCACAGATTGAAAATCTGAAATCTGAAAATGAAAAACTTAAACTTGAAATCTCTTTACTTTTGAGTTTTAAGGATACATGGAGATATGCCCAAGGTGATCCAAAATTAGAAAAATTATTGTCTGGATTAAGAAAATGTGGTGATCGATCCGGTTTGGGCTATGATAGAAATATTCCTCCTAAACAGAAGAACACTCCTCCTAAGTTTGTAAAAGGAGAGTCTTCAAACTCAAAAGAGAAAAGTTTTAATCAAAATTTTACTAAAAATGCTAAAACTTTTCAATCTTTCAAAACTAAAAGTAACCATATCAACTATAAAAATCAGAATCAAAACCCTTTAGCTAAGAAAATAGTTTATCTACTTAAGAAGCTCTTAAAATCTAACTCAGTGGGTCATTCTTACAACAACTACAAACATAAGAAGACCAACTGATGAAGAACGTGTCACAGATACGTTCCTAGCATGGTTGGGCCAAAAGAAGATGGACCGTAAATTGACCATAACTTTTGATCCGGGTATCGTTACAGGGTGCACAACCTATCAATCTTTACTGAAACGGGCCATCCGAGGTGAACTGACCCACAACGTGGGTCGTATATGTCCGTTTCGTCAGAAAACGCGCACTTTCAGTTCAAAAACGAATTTTTAGGAAAATTTTACTATTTTTAGTAATTCTGAATTTTTAAAATATTTTTAGAGTTTTAGATTTTCTTTCTTTTTAGAAATAACTTTTAGTTATACTAGGACTCTTCTAGTGAAAGTTTATTTGCAATTTTTATTTTTAGAAATTAGACCTTAGAAGAGTTTTATTAGAATTAGGATTTTTATTAGAGTTAGAATTTTGCTATTTTTGGTAATTACGAATTTTAGTTTATTTTTTCTTTATTAATGGTGTAAGGAGGCGCATTAGAGAATTATCAATTATTGATTAATCTATTTTGAATTTATTTAGAATTTATTTCTATTTTTTGCTCTCTTTTCTCGTGGATTCGAGAAGTCTCTATGAGGAGTCCAGAGAAGTTCCGTGGATTCGGAATAGTTATCTCTTTAGGAAGATGGTGCTCGACCTCATGTCCTCCCCTGCGTCAGTTTGGTATCAGAACGAGGTTTCTCCTTGGATTGATGGCTTCTAACGACGGGTCGGTTAACAATCCCATGGGCAGTGCTCTAGGGAATTTACCTTTAACGGCAACAGCTTTCGAAGTAGTGCAACGAGAGAATCAGCAAACCATGCAAGGGCTGCAGGCTTCCATCGACCACATAACGGATCTCTTGGCTGAAAACCTAAGGCAACTCCGTGTTCATGGTGGTGATCCACCACCAGCAATTGCTGGAATTCGTAATTATACTGATCGTAGGTCGATGCTATCAATGAACCACAAGATGGTTCAAGAATTCAAGATGAAAGTTGATCTTCCTAGTTTTAATGGCCAACTCTACTTCAAGGATTCCTCGATTGGTTGCTTGAAGTCAAACGTTTCTTCGATTACATGAACATCGTAGAAGAAAAGAAAGTTAAACTCGTGGCATACAAGTTAACGGGCAGAGCTTCAGATTGGTGGGAACAACTTCAACTCGAGCGGGCGAGACAGATGAAGGCACCAATCCGCACGTGGTCGCGGATGAAGAAGTTATTGTGCATGCGATTCCTCCCTCGAGATTACGATCAGGTATTATTCCAACAAAACCAAAATTATTATCAGGATAGTTGATCAGTAAAAGGTTATGTAGAAAAATCCTATTATTGGTCCATGAGAAACGACTTCATCAAAATGAGTTGCAACAGACCACGAGATTCATCAGTGGTGAACATGTGACCTCTATAGGAATGGAGAACCAATCCAAGACTTCTAAAGTGGAGGGACAATATCTTATCACTGAACAGGCCTTTGTTAAACAATCTGAGGAAATGGAAAATATATATTCATTAGTTGAAAAGAAAAAATATGTGAAGCCCGTGAATATCCTAGAGGATTTGGAACCAGTATCGTAGGAGTTTAAGAGGATTGTGCTCGATGAACTCCCTAATAAATTACCTCCCATACTAGATATACAAAATCACGTTGATCCCGTCTCAGGGGCAAGTCCGCCTAATTGCCCACGTTATCAGAAAAAATATGAGATCTCGAAGGCAGATGTGAAGAAACCGATCGATATTAGTCAAGTCAAGAAAAGCATGAGTACGTGTATTGTGTCAACTCAAGAGCTTAATGCCAAGTACAAAAAAATGGCTAATGAACATCGGCGTCGTAAGTTATCTCAAACTCATGTGTTAGGTCTCCTGCATAACTCGAGGATGAGTTTTTTTCAAGTGGAGGGGTCTGATGTAAAGCGTGTCACAGATACGTTCCTAGCATGGTTGGACCAAAAGAAGATGGACCGTAAATTGACCATAACTTTTGATCCGGGTATCGTTACAGGGCGCACAACCTATCAATCTTTACTGAAACGGGCCATCCGAGGTGAATCAACCCACAACGTGGGTTGTATCTGTCTGTTTCGTCACAAAACACGCGCTTTCAGCTCAAAAATGAATTTTTAGGAAAATTTTACTATTTTTAGTAATTCCGAATTTTTTAAATATTTTTAGAGTTTTAGATTTTCTTTCCTTTTAGAAATAACTTTTAGTTATACTAGGACTCTTCTAGAGAAAGTTTATTTGTAATTTTTATTTTTAGAAATTAGACCTTAGAAGAGTTTTATTAGAATTAGGATTTTTATTAGAGTTAGAATTTTGCTATTTTTGGTAATTACGAATTTTAGTTTATTTTTTCTTTATTAATAGTGTAAGGAGACGCATTAGAGAATTATCAATTATTGATTAATCTATTTCAAATTTATTTAGAATTTATTTCTATTTTCTGCTCTCTTTTCTCGTGGATTCGAGAAGTCTCTGTGAGGAGTCCAGAGAAGTTCCGTGGATTCGGAATAGTTATCCACTTGAGGAAGACGGTGCTCGACCTCACGTCCTCCCTTGCGTCACCAACTGTACTCCTAAACACAAAATAGTTATGAAATGGGTTCCTAAGGTTACTTGCTTGTTTGCCCACACGACTTTCAAAGCCTCAAGCCATTTAAAATGGTATCTAGACAGTGGATGCTCCCGGAACATGACTGGTGACAAAGGTTTGTTCACCACTCTTAAAGACATGACTGATGGTTCAGTCACATTTGGTGATGGTAGCAACTGCGAGATTATTAGCCAAGGTACGGTTCAACTTTCTAACCACCCCTTATTTGAGAATGTTCTATACGTTGAAGGTTTAAAACATAATTTGTTAAGCATTTCTCAAATATGCGATAAAAATCATAGTGTTAAATTTTCTAGCCTAGGGTGTGAAATATTAAACAAAAATGGTTCTGTAATATTAACTGGTCGTTGAACTTCTTAAAATTGCTACATCGTAAGTGATTCTAGCTCATCTAATCAACTGTGTTACATGGTCCATACCAATGAGACCGAGTTATGGCATAAACGCCTTGGACATGTACACTATCGCAATCTCTATAGATTGAGTAAAAGAGAATTAATAAGAGGTCTACCTAAACTTCAAAAAGTAGACAAAATATGTGGCAAATGCTAGATTGGCAAGCAAACTAGGAGTCTCACAAAAAGGTGAACTCCAATGCCACATCAAACCACTCGAACTTCTCCTCATGGATCTTGTAGGACCAACCAGGACGGAGAGTCGAGGTGGAAAAAAATACATATTATGATCGTGGATGATTATACCAGATTTACTTGGGTAACCTTCTTAAGAGATAAATCAGAAACCCTGATGAAGTAAAAAGGATTCTCAAACGGATCTAAATTGAAAAATGTTCTTAAGTTAGTAAGATCCGTAGTGATCATGGATCAGAATTTAAAAATAGCAGTTTTGAGAAATTCTATTGCGATCAGGGAATATCACATGAATTATCTACACCCAAAACACCACAACAAAAGGGAATTGTTGAAAGAAAAAATAGAGTGCTTCAAGAAATGTCTAATGTAATGTTGAATAGTATGAAACTTCCTAAAAATCTTTGGGCTGAAGCCGTTAATACTGTCTGCTATATAATCAACCGGGTTTATACAAGTAAATTTAATAATAAAACTGCTTATGAACTATAGTTTGATAAGAAGCCTACTGTTAAATACTTTCGAGTTTTTGGCAGCAAGTGCTATATTTTACGTGAGCGTGAAAATTTGGGAAAGTTTGACACTAAAAGTGATGAAGGTATCTTTTTAGGGTACTCTTTGAACAGTCGTGCATATCGAGTACTAAACAAGAGGACCAGTGTGATGCAAGAGTCTAGTAATGTGGTCATTGACGATCACTTGAATACACTTGCCGCAAATTCAGATAATGATGAAGTTCTTTTAGTTGACAAACCAGATACTTCATCAAATCAAACTAATTCTGAACTGAGGACTGTCAAAGATCATCCAACCACTCAAATTCTTTGAAACCCTCTCACTGGTGTAGGCACACGTAGACAACTAGAAGACATGCAATTACGTGTGCTTTACATCCCAGATAGAACCATCTAACGTAACAGAAGCTCTTACTGATGAAAGCTGGATAGTAGCAATGCAAGAAGAACTTAACCAATTTGTGAGAAATGATGTTTGGTATCTTGTTCCTAGACCTAAAGATAAACACATTATAGGAACTAAGTGGATTTTTAAAAATAAGTCTGATGAACTTGGTAATATAATTCGAAATATGGCTATACTGGTTGTACAAAGGTACACTCAAATTGAAGGCATCGACTACGAAGAAACCTTTGCCCCAGTAGCTTGTCTTGAATCAATCAGACTATTCATATCCATTGCGTGCTTTAGAAAATTCAAAATTTATCAAATGGATGTAAAGAGTGCCTTATTAAATGGCGATCTGCATGAAGAAGTTATGTTGAACAACCAACGGGTTTTGAAGACCCTAAGAATGCTGATCATGTCTATCACCTAAAAAAGGTTCTCTATGGTTTGAAACAAGCTACTAGGGCATGGTACGAAAAATTGACTAAGTTTTTACTAAGTAATAATTTTCTAATGGGAAGTGTTGATAAGACTCTTTTGTTAAGAAACGTAACGATCATATCTTAATGGTACAAATCTATGTTGATGAGATTATTTATGGATCTACCTGTACTAACATGACTGTTGAGTTTGCAGATTTAATGAAATCTAAGTTCGAAATGAGCATGGTTGGGGAATTAAATTATTTCTTAGGGTTGCAAGTAAACAACAACCTAATGGTATTTTATTTCTCAAACCAATATGCACTGAACTTAATTAAAAAGTTCGGATTTGAGAATAGTAAAAATTTTGATACTTCTATGAGTACAACATTAAGACTCTCAAAAGACTCTACAGGTAAAAATGTAGATCCTAAATTATATCGCAGTATGATTTGTAGTTTGCTTTATTTAACTGCTAGTAGACCTGATATTGCTTTGAGTTTTGGTATTTGCGCTAGATATCAGTCTGACCCTAAAGAGTCTCATCTAATTGCTGTTAAGCGGATTATGCGATATGTCACAAGTACTACTAATTTAGGTTTATGGTATCCATATGATACTAATGTTCAGTTGGCGGGGTACCCAAATGCTGATTGGGTTGTTAATATCGATGATAGAAGGTCAACCAGTGGTGGTTGTTTCTATATTGGAAATTGTTTAGTTTCTTGGTTTAGTAAGAAGCAAAGTTCTATATCGCTTTCTACTGCTGAGGCTGAATATATCGCAGCTGGAAATGCATGTACTCAGTTTGTTTGGATGAAACACATGTTAAGCGATTATAGAATTGCACAGGATTCAATGGTTTTATATTGTGATAATTCCAATGCAATAAATATTTCTAAAAATCCAATTCAGCATTCACGTACCAAGCACATTGACATTAGATTTCATTACATTCATGAATTAGTGGAAGAAAAAATAATTTCATTGGAATACATTCCAACCAAGACTCAACTTGCTGACATTTTCACTAAACCGCTCGACAAAAGCAGGTTTAATAAATTGAAATTTGATCTTAGTATGTGCAATTTAAAGTGATTATTCATGCATGTATGTATCATAGTGTATATATATTTGATAATTTATTGGTTTAAATTTTAAATTTTTATGTACATTGCATATTTTTGTCTTTGCATGACCAGTTGAGGTTGTGCTCGACCGGTCGTGGTACGACCGGTCGAGAACGGTCCTCGACCAGTCGTGTAGCACGCTGATTCTTTTAAAAATTGGGAAAAAACTCATCTTCCTCATTTCCTATTTCTTCTTCAATGGGCCGTAGCACGACTAGTCGTACCTAACTGTCTGATTACTCAAGGTTAGTGCATCTTTTGTGTTTTCTTGTAGATTCAAGTCAATATTACTTCATTTTCACTCTTGGAGTAATTTATTTTGTGTTTCATTGCTCTTTTAGGGTTTTCTTTTTAAAAAAAATGATCTTAGCAAACCCCACTCTATATAGTTTGAAACTCTTTGTATCTTTGATTATTCTATTGCCAATGGATTTAGAGGTAAAAAGAAAACTTCCCGTGGTCCTTCTTCCTCTCGTCCTTCGACTATCACTCGGCGCCATCTTCGGTCACCCTAAGATGATCTCACTCATGTTAGAGATTTACGTATGCGCAATGTTATTGTTGAAAGACCTATTTTTATTGATCACATTGCTCCTTTTGGTATCCTTCCTCTTTTCCAATCTGTAGGCTGGGATAACATCCTAAATTGGAGTGGGCCGGTATACCAATCTATTGCTCAACCATGATTGCGTGTATTTCTGAATTTTCATCTGGAATTTAACATTTAATATATCAACAAGAGAAGG
>JAJHSJ010000005.1:75884752-76054388 GCA_021015155.1 Magnolia officinalis
GTCGCCAACCGAAGTACGACTCGGGTTCGTCAGACACTCCTACGTGGCGAATTGAATCTCAACCACGATCCCAAGTCTGGTACCAATTATCTGGACTATAATCACAGTCCCAAACTCAATCAATCCTTATTTGGAGCATGTAGAGTAAAGCATGATGAACAAAGTAATTTAAGCATGATAACAAGCATGTTATAAAGCATGTTTATAAAGCTCATGTAACAGGAAATACAAAACACATATATTTCATAAGTAAGCGATTAAAGTAAACAACCAACATGGAGGAAATCATATACGTCTCTAAGGTAATTGAGAATCCCATCTCAACACCTACCTAAGGCACTATGATCCAAGCACTTACTCTCACAAGCATTTTCACAAACACTTGGAATACACTATTTCAACATACATAGTGTATGTTAGCAAAACATGTATTAGGGCAAGTCCTTTCGCCAAATCAGTATTTTATCCATACATAATATATTCATACAACAAATAATCATGGCAAACACATTTCCAAAATTTATACGTATACGGTACTTTCTACAAATACCTAGAATATGTAAAATTTCATATTCTTCATCTTTAATCGAAACGGAAAACAGACAGCACTTTGTACATGTGCAATTGCATGCAGATCATGAATCTATCATTATCTAACATTGAAAGCGTTGAAAACCAAAACCTATACACCTAATGTCCGCACCTTTCGTCTTAGAATCGTAACGAATCAGCTAAGTTTGCTAAGCTTCCGTATTCGGTAGTTTGGTAGCCTATAAAATGAAATAGGTTAGCTATTTCATAACTTACAACCTTCACAACTCCAAAACAGATTAGGGTTAGGGTTTCTTATCTAGAAACGAAGTCGGAATCGCCGGGAAAGTGATGAGAATGGGGTAGTTACGCACGTATAGCAGCTAGCAGGGAAGCAAGGCAGGAAGAATCTCCCACATCTCCCACACTTTCTCTCTCTTTTCTTAGGATTTTTCTCAAATTCGTATGGCTGAATGAGAGAGGGTTTAAAGGTCCTTATATAGCCTAAAACTTCACCAAAATAGACTTCAGGTCAAAGTATACTTAGGTTATATCCAAAGTGGACCTGTTTCAGTTCAACGGTCAGTGGATCTCAATCGGAGATTCCTAGTACATGGATATGTTTGGGGAAATATCCCTGATCCGAGGGTGTAATTTGGTCTGATTCTGACGGTCTGGTTACTTAATACTAATCCGCAAGTGAGAGGTGCCAGATTTCATAAATTTCTATTTTATTTTGAATTAATTTCACATTTCTCACACTCCCCGCTCCGAGCTCAAGCGAATAGCCTCGGAACACTATCTGGACTTGATTTTCGAGATGGTTGTCAAGTCTAGCAAGGCGGTCCTAATTCCTTAACTTCGTGTTAATCAGACTTCCGACGTGCGATCCAGATCTGATACGGAGTTTCGAGATGCTCCCGAGAGCAATCGGGTAATGAGATTGATCCTAGATTTTAGGGTAACCTAGCGTCAATGATTCTACAAGTTTTGGGTCTTGCAGATCGTATTTAAAGTGATTGGTGATAATTTCACAGGTTCTCTAGTTTAACACTGGCTAATTCTCGCCTAATTTCTAAAGGATTTAGTCCTGAGTAATTTCTGTCTGAGGTGATACCTGGGCCTTTGTAGTTTGTATATAAAATGATCCAAGTTATACTACTTAGCTAGTTTAAGATAGCATCTAGGGTGAAAGTACTCAGAAAAATTGAAACAACAAGGTGGTGAAGGGTGGAATTTGTGAAGGAAATGAGTTCAAAAGCGGTTTTAGACTTTGGGTTTGAGTTCTGACAAGTTAATAAGGTGTTAGGATCGACCCATTGCCTAAGGACGTCTAATCCCAGGTTGGTAAAAATCCGGGATGTTACAGTTAGAGTGGGTCTACACATATATAGCAGGTGGGCCTGCACGTCCAAATGAGCCCACCAGATGAACAACTTGGATATACAATACATATACTAAGTGGGCCGCACGTCTAGTGGACTGGATGATGTGGCTAAAACACACATCAAGGTGGTCCACGCAGTACTGTCAAGATGGACGGTGTGCATGCGCAGCACATAAATCAAGGAGGGCCCCACCCAGCAGAACATCCAGATGGACGGCTGGATGGAACAGATACATTATGGTGGTCCGGTGTAAATATACAATGCATATATCGAGTGTGGGCCCCACATCCACGCATGGATGGTGTGGGTGACGCACATACATCACGTTGCCCCCCCTCCCCAAGGCTATATTGAGAGAAAGAGGTGGGTCCCACCGTCCCATACAGTGGACGGTGGTGATTAAAGCATGCATCATGGTGGGCTATCCACGTGGGGCCACCAACTATATCTGATATAATATATATATATTATATAATATATTATATATATATATAATATATTATATATAATATATAATATATATATATAGAATTGTCCAGATGCATCAAGGGTCCCATGTCCAGCATGGATAAAACATTATATCATGTGTGGGTTCCACATTACGTGGGCCACACACTGATGAATGACATAAACATCACAGTGGATTCCACTGTCCAGAGAGCTGGACGGTGTGGATATAAGATACACATCATGTGGTGCCCACGTGGGTGAACGGTTGGATATACAACACACATCACGGTCAAGGCCCCACCTGACCTACTAACATCATACAGCAGCCATATGGCTGGTGTGGGGCCCACGTCCAGACAGATGGACGGTTAGGATATATCATATACATCACGGTCAGGGCCCCACCAGCAGATGGACGGTGTGCTCAGAACACACACATCACGTTGGGTCCTGAACCTGCTGACGTACATGGCAGCTCCCAGCTGCAAGATTTCCACCGTTCAGATGGAATGTGGGATGCAACACATACAGTCATGGTGGTCCACCAGAGGAAATGGACAGACTGTGATAGATCCCATCCACACATCAGGTGGGTCCTGTCCAGAGGGATGGACGATGATGGATCCCACCCATGCATCAGGTGGGTCCAAAATACATACATCTCAGCGAGGTTCCACACATGTGGCCTCAACAGAGATTGAATCTGCCTCATTCATTGGCCCAATGGCCAGGGAGTTGGACGGACGGCCGGGATGAAAAATATATCCTGGTGGGTCCCTGTCCAGCGTGGACAGTGTGGACATACAACCAAGTGGGTCCAGCATCATCCATAGACTACTAGACCGTGCGAATGATACACCCATCAAGGTGGGCCATCATTCATAGGGAAAGAGAGAGAAACGTTGAGATGGGAGGGACCCCGCTACTATGGGTCCCTCTAAATACAATGCATACATCAAGATGGGTCCCACCACATGTGGGCCCTCAAATCACAAAATCAATGGTAGAAAATTATAAAATCACCTACCTCAAGATCTCTTCATCTTTCTTCCATCAATGCATTCTATAGCTCCAAATAACATGATCCAATGGTTGAGATGAGGCTTTAATGGTGGAGATGGGAGGTAGGAAGGTGGGCCACACATGGCTTCTCTCATGGAGATAGCTTGGACGTTAGGTTGCATGGAGATGGAGTTTTGAAAAATGTGAGAGAGAGAGAGAGAGAGGATGGGATGTAAGAGAGAGAGAGATGGGTGCAGTGATGGGTGAAAAGGCGAGTGATGGGTGTACTTGGGTGTAAGAGAGAGAGTTCACTTTGGGGTTGCTTGGGGATGGGGTTGTACTTGACACGTGAGGTGATGTGTACTTGATTGATGAGATTTGATGTGATATTATCTTGGGATTGCAAACGTGCAGCACTTTCCTCGAATTGAACGCGGGCCCACATCTCCTAGCCTGAGTAATACGTGACGTCGGAACCGCAGCAACGGTGTTGTCGTAATGGTACAAATCTCGAATTGAGTCGACTCAGATCTACGGGATACAACTTAGGGTCGTGCGCAAACGTCAATTATAGGTTGCAGGTTGCTGAAATTCAACGGGGAGGATCACGGAAGTCTAAGGAACCATACGGTCTAGGATACGGGCCTTACACCACCCCTATGTCAAAATCGTGTTCCTATACGTATACGATGTAATCGTCTTGATTTACAGGCCTTCTCTTTCTTTCAGATCTTCTTAATGGTTCATCATGTTGGGTGTGATTTTGATTTTCCTCATTAGTTATTTATACACGAGGTTCTACGTGGTATTCTGTAGTGATTGCATGATCAACTGCATCATTAATATCCACGTGATCTTCAGTGACTATGACTGGAGTCATATTCCTTTGTTCCTCAAATACCAAATTTCTAATGTTCGTGCTCCCACTGTTTTCAGTGTCCTCAATGAATCTGGCATTCCCAGTCTCAAAAATCCTGATAGAGTGAGAAAGATAGTAGAATCGATAGCCTTTTGATCTTTCTGGATATCCAATGAAAAAACAACTTACAGTTCTAGGATCGAGCTTCTTTCTATGCGGGTTATAAATTTTTGGCCTCAACAAGACAACCCAAAACATGTAGATATCGGAGACTTGGTTTTCTCCTATTCTACAACTCAAAAGGGGTTTTATATACTGCTTTGTTGGGGACCCTGTTAAGTATATGAATTAATGTTTTGATCGCATCACCCCACCGAGATTCTAGCAATGTCTAATTGCTAATCATGCTTCGCACCATATTCATAAGGGTGCGATTGCGTCTTTTAGCCAAACCATTCTGCTCTGGAGTACCAGGCATAGTGTATTAGGCGACAATGTCACAATCCTATAGATATCTAGCGAATGGCCCTGGATTGTGACCTGATTCGTCATATTTACCATAGTATTCACCACCACGGTTAGATCTGACAACTTTAATCTTTGTATCGAGTTGGTTTTCAACTCTGGCTTTATAGATTTTAAAAGTATCCAAGGCATCTGATTTCTCATTGATAAGGTAGAGGTACCTGAAACGAGAGTAGTCATCTATAAAGGTAATAAAATATTTGTGTCCACTCCATGAAGCCGTAGGGAATGGTCCACAAATGTCCGTATGTATCACCTCTAAGAGACATACACTCCTTGTTGCAGCTTTCTTTCTAGTTCCGGTCTATTTTCCTTTTTTGCAATCAATGCAGACTTTATAGTCGGAGAAGTCTAGAGTATGTAGAATTCCTTCTCGCACAAGTCTGTCCAATCTCTCACGAGATATATGAGATAGTCACCTATGCCACAACATGGAGGAATTCTCATAGTCTAGCTTTCGCTTGGATCCTACTTTATTTCCATTCAAGCCATTAACATTATAGACGTGCGAGGCAATCAAGTCTAACTGGTATAGGTTGTTCACCATAGAGTCTGTGCCAACTTTAATAGAATTAAGGTAAATACTAAATACTTTATTCTCAAATTGGAATGAATATCCTAATTTATTCAAACGAGAAATAGAGACTGGATTGCGCCTTATAGAGAGCACACAAAATGTATTTACTAAATCTAATAAACAAACATACTCTAACCTAAGCTTATAGACTCTAATTGCCTTTACATTGACTTTAACGCTATTGCCTACGTATACTGAGTGTTTTGCATCAGTTGGTGGCCTGGTCTGTAGTAAGTCCTGTATAGAAGTATATATGTGAATAGTTATTTCTGAATCTATCCACCAAGAATTCACCAACACATCAGTTAGATTAGATTTAAAACAGACTAGAACATAATTATTACCCTTCTTTATGAGTCATTCCTTATACTATACGCAGTCTTTCTTTCGATGGCTTAGCTTCTTGTAAAAGAAGCAATTCTCCCCTTTAGCCTGCTTGTGACTCGATTCTTTCCCAGGTTGGTTTTCAACTAGAGAACCTGGAGGGCTGTGAGGTGCTGAGGATCCCTCGTTAGAACCATGTTTTCATTTCTTTTTTTTGTTTCCATTATGTTCAGGTACATGTCCTGAGGTTACAAGATCAAAATTCTGACTGATGGTTCAGAATTTTCTAGAGTAATATCCAAATGTAACCATCCCAGAACTGTCTCTATGGACTCTATTTATTGAGCATAATCGGATCCAGTTATGATGGGAACTAGATGCTTTTGAGTTGGAATTTTAACCGGTTGCAAAATATACTCTCATTAGCAAATTGTTTTACATAGAATAATTCATGAAGAAAACTAAATATCAGGCAAAAATTAATCAATTCAGTTGCTAAGGGAGGCATCAACTGAATCATCCAAGATGAAGATGGGCCCAACTATCATATCCTGGTGAGGATCTGTTACATCATCATTATTCCTCCTATGGGTGGTAATAATAACATGCCAGTGATCCTCCTAAACATGAAGCTAAGTAATGTCAATTATGTAAAGCTGAGACACTCAACACCTGTAGGTGAGATGAGTCTTTCAACCTTATATTACCACCATCATTTACGTCACCAGTTCATGTGACTGTCAAATGGTAATCGTCTGTGTTTTCGTTACCGTACGCATGAAAACGTGAACGCAACTATATGGAATCCTCTTTATCCCAATGTTACAAGTCTGTACTTGTAAAATTTTCATAGATTGAGGTCACTATGGTGGCTAATACAACCGAATCCAATATTACAAATATAGACTTAGGATCGCGATTATAATCCTGCATCTCAATGAATTATATCTTAATTAGTCCGATGTGGCCCATAAGTTAATTGGTACTAACCTTTTGGACAATAAAGGAACCTGAAAGTGAAACATACGGATAGGTTTCACACCATATATTTCAACGATCCATATCAACTCCTAAGGATGGGTGATGGGCTAATAATAGGGCCGAATCATTACTCTTATATGATTTGTTCATCATTAATGAACATTACAAGTCTAACCTTTAACATTCACACGATAGGCGGTTGGTATGGAACGATTCAGATGGATGGTTAGATCTTTACATTACGTCCATAAGATGGATAGATCAGATCCAGTGCTTAAGATCCACATGTGAAAGATTCATATTCTTTATTGTCCCATCTAGTAAATGAGCCAGATTATATGCCCATTTTAAACTACACAGATGACTCAGATCTAGGAAGTGGATATCAAACTTAGCCCTAAAGGGAGGCCCAAACATTAAATGAGTATCCAACATGCATTAAATATGGGCTGAATCAAAATAGGTATGGGCCTAGTATAGGAGCTTCATCTAGTTAACCACTAGGCCTTAATTAGGCCCATGATTAACTGAAGTGGGCCCATGAGGTGGTTTCCAAGATGAGTCACTAGACAGACCCAATTGAAGCCCAAGTCTAAATTAAGTATAAGCCCAAGAGGTCAAAATATATCTAAAACAAATCTTAAGTGGGCATAGACCCAAACATGGGCCACGGATATGGGGCCACTAGAGTTCACGACCCATGGACATGGCCCAACTCTTAATCTAGAGTTGGATTAGGACCGCACGGAAGTCTAGTAGAGAGGTCCCACAACCGAAATAAGAAAGGCCCAAAATTATGTGTTGTAGATATGGGTTGCATATGGGCAATCTATATGCCTTAATTAGGCCATGATATATATAATGAATGTGAACTGAATGGTCCAAAAAAATGGGTCCAACTAACATTCATGGTAATACCTACTGATGAGGCCCACTAGTGACAGGAGGGAACAAATCTAATGTCCCAGGGTATAGGCCTAAGTGTCAGGCCCAACACAAAAATTAAGTGGATCCAATACTCGAAGTGGGCCCTAAAATGAGCGTCAGGCCCAACTGAAAGGTTTCAGGTGAATCTCGTTCATGGGTCCAGAAGCACAACCCGAATATATGTAATTAGGTCCGAAGACCCGACTTCATATAAGGTTGTTCTCGACCTAATACCAGCAGCAAAAATCAAGATCGTCTTCGACTGTCTGAGGGTAGCAGCTGAAGGGAGAGAGAAAAATCCCCTTTGGCGTAGATGGATCCACAGCCAGTCAAAGATCCGGTCGTCTTCATCAACCACGACGCCGATCATGATTATACTGCCATTTCTAATGGTGGGCTTCGTGGCTGACGGTGATGAAGAAAACCAGAGACGCTAGTGGTGGACTAGAAATCCAGGGTCGCCTCCATTGAAGATACAAGTGAGGGAGGGAATATCTTTTCCAACTGAATTTTGGGTATTGAAACCCTAACGGCTGGATTGGGAATCAAAATCCCTAGCCGCTTGTCTGGATTAGGGGCTAATAGAACTAAAATCCCCAATTCTGGATTTGGGGTTCGAATCCAAAATCCCTAATTAAAACTGGATTTAGGGTTATAGATCTGAAATCCTTAATCTGGATTTGGGGATTCGAAATCACTAGTTAAAACTGGTTTTAGGGTTTTGAAAAAATCCCTAATATGGATTTGGGGATTCGAAATCCTAATTAAAACTGGATTTAAGGTTTTAAAAAAATCCCTAATTAGCCTCTGTGGGATTTGAAAAATCCCTAATTAACATCTGGATTTGGGGATTTGAATTCGAAGTCCCTAATACTAATCCCTAATCTGATTCAAAAATCAAAATCCCAATTTGCCCGATTTGGGAATTTGAAACTTTGATTTTGAATTTGAATATCTAATGGATGAATTTGAATCTGTAATAGATGAATCTGATCATCCATGCCTTTGCACAGTGGCTTTGATACCAACTGTTAGATTATCTAGATGCGGAAATCCCAGAGATCTACCTGTGCATAGGACATGGAGATCTAGGGTTCGGATGGCTTACCTAACTGAGATGCCATTGATACAGATTAGAATACCAGAAAACCAATGCTGTAATCCTCCTCTCCTTCACACCCGTATGTAGAATAATAGATGGGACTTAGGCTTCTGTTGAAGTGTAGGATCGGGGACCTAACTCTCTCTTATATAGATACTGTGGGGATGAGAGTTTAAAACCCGTCACAACTCTCTCCCACGACTCCACATTGTTGTATCCTAGTTCAACTCAAACAGCCTTGTGTATCAGGCTATAACAATACACCCCCCTACACATCCATACGTAGAGCCCTTACGCATCCATACGCAGAGTATCTGCGTAAATCACATTGAAGTGGGGTCCACTAGTTTACACGATCACATAGTCCAACAGTAAGGTCAATCTAGACTGTTGATCAATAAGGCCCACCTTATAGAGTTCTTACAGTATATTCACATATAAGGAAAGATGTGGGAGCTTTTGCGTAAGAACCCTAATAATCATAACATTCTTCCTTCGGTGTTACAAATTGACGAGGAAGCAGTTGAAATGGTGGTAAAGACTGCACTAGTTGAAGAAAGAATATGCCAATATGTCCTAGAGGGGGTGAATAGGACTTTTTAAAGTTTTTATGAATTTATTTCTAATCCTATTATACTAATCCTAATAACAGACACACATTAGGATTACTCAAAAATAACTCTACTAACTTCCAAGTCCAGTAGAGGATCCAATCACAAACTATTTTTAAGAAGTAAAACAATATGCAACCTAGTTCATGATGGATATGACTGTGTAGGTGTGTGAGGTGTGATCAGATATTCAGATATGGAAGTATTAAAGTAAATCACATAATTAGAAGAATAACAATCTCAAACACAGTCATTTTTATAGTGGTTCGACGATAAGTCTACTCCACTCCCGGTAACCGCACTCAACCTTTGAGGGTACCGGATTTCACTAAGGAGTTTTCACAGTGGTTCACCTCAAACCTAACGTTTTAAATCAGGTTCACGTTCAACCTTTACAACCTATACTGAGTCTGACTGTTTATACTCTCACGAGCAAGGGTCAACACAACGCATCCACTTTTAGGCACACTGGCCAAGGATCTTCCATAAGACTCTACTAGAGGTTTCTACAAGGTTGACCTCAAACCCTAAGGTTTTACACGGTTTACCTCAAACCCAAGCTTTTACGAGGTTCACCTCAAACCTAGAGTTTTACTAGTTCACTCTTAACCAGATGTTTATGCTCTCCACAGAGCAAGGGTCCACACAATGCACCCATCACGTACACTCCCACCGGAGGCCTCCTTGAGGACTTCAAAGGGTGAGAACCACTTAAGACCCAATCCTAGAAAGGAATGATCACAAGTGTCCTCTTGGACTCTGGATACTTACAAATAAGCTGATGAGTCCCGTTTAGCATAATGTCAAAGATCTCCTCCTCATTGTTGACAAAGAGCCTTCTACTCCCTTGATCCGCAACACAAAATGATGTACCAATGCTCGGCTTTGGGTTAGGTCAAGGTGAAGATGGAATCCTACTCTCAAAATGTTTTTCCTATCATGAAGATAGAGCGATTCCAATCTTATGCATTCAGGGCATCCTAGCTTAATGATTTATCATAAAGTAATAGCTGGAGGATCCTTGAATGCGGAAGTTCATTCCCCAATCCACTCTATTGAATGTCAATGATGAGGGTGGATTGGAGGATGAACTCCCATGAGACAAAGGGCTTTGGATATAAGATATAAGTTGAAACACATAAAAGCTCTCTCTTCTTTCTCTCAGAGTAACAAAAGACAAGTCCTCTATATATAGGCAAAAAGTTCCAACGGATATAAAACGGTCACATTTATGACAGAGTTCAATATCATCGAGCAGGTTCGATATCATCGAGCGTATACTCTCGATAGCATCGATGGTCTGATCGATGACTCGAACTTTATGTCATGTGCTTTTGAAACTTTTGCCAATTGGTCGATGAATCGAAACTATTGTAGATGTCATTGGATTTCGAACTCCAATTCCATCGATGACAGGTTCGATCCATCGACACTTGAAAAATGAGAGAGACTTGACTTTGAAATATTTCAGGATTTCATGAATGATCGGGGAACCATCAAGATCATCGGAATTTGAATGTCGATGATATCGAGATCAGAGTCGAGGCATCGATAAATCCAGCGGATTTGTCTTTAAGCTTGTTGGACGGTTTATGACCTTGTTCGATGCAATCGACCTGGTGCTGATATCATCGATATTTGAATATCGATTCTATCAAAGGGCTCCCGATCATAGTTAAAAATAACCTGAAATATCTGCTGTAAGAAATGCTCACCCACGATCGATATCATCGATGGACTTCCGATGTTATCGATATTTGATTTCATATCATATCGGAAGAGCATCGATATATCGAAAGAATTTGAGTTTTTCATTAAAAAACAGGGGCGCCGGAAATCTGCCTGTCTATCTTATCGAGCCATTTTCGATAGACTCGAGATTTGTATATCGATGATATCGATAGGTGTATCGATACATCGATAAATCCGTCCAGATGAATATTTAGTTGCTGGACACTTTTGGTTCCCACATTGATAATATTGTTAAGGTATCGAGGACATCGATAGAGAAGGTCGATCATATCGAGGGTGTTTCGATAAAATCGACAAGGCGAGAAAAACTTAGAGATTTTCCTATTTTGAAAAAAGTTTTCTCACCTTAAAACCCTATGATTTCTAACTTACTTTTAAGGGTTTTATTCACCTGGTGTTTTAGGCTATGGGATGTGAGGCTTTAGGTTTACTTGTGGTGAGCTTGCACACATCCAGTTGAGGCAGACGCTTGAATTGATCTTCCTATCAGGCTCTGTAGACAATCTGACTCAACACTCACGTAACTTGCCAAACCAGGGCATTTTCAATCTCCCCCTTTGTCAATTACGTGACAAAATTCCCAAAACACCCTAGAACTCTCTAGACAAACACACCCTAAATTGTGTGTACATGCTTTTACACAATTTTACAATTTCTATCCCATGTACACAACCAGTAGCTGCTCCCCCTTTCTTGTAAACTCCCCCTTGCTTGATGCAGCTGCTCCCCCCAACACCTGCAACAACATCTAACAGATACACAATTTCCATTCGGGGTGTTTGTAAATGGTCTCCCCCTTTTTGTCAGTCATTGACAAAGATATCTCAAGTGATATTGATTGAAGAGTGAATTATTCGGGACAACCAATTAGGTAGAAGCAGAACATTGATGTACAATAGTTAACTCAGTTTAAGGAGACATCAATTTCAGAACATATGGATGCATATTAGACAAAATAGAGCAGTGATATAGTAGTTTAGAATATTCGTTAAAAACATCACATGCAATCCATATCAGAATCTTGATAAACCAGGGGAACTCAAGACATAATTATGGCAATAAAAGATAGGATTATATTCGGCCATAATTCAAAACATCCAAACATATATTGCCATAGACAGCAGTAGACTTAAAAGTTTATCCCAACCAAACCAAACATAAAAGAAAATAAATCCTTCCATGGACATATACAAAAAAGTCAGAATCTCTAGAGTCCCGACTTCACACTCCAGCTTAGTTATTTCATTCGCATCGCATATTGCATTGCATCCTCAGCACATAGTATTTGGCTTATATCTTCACATCGCATAACTGATCTACATTGCTTCCTCAGTATATGATATTGGTTTATTATATTTTTGCATCGCATAGCTTGGATAAGGCTGATGGTATTTATGGGTCTATCAGTATGTTTTCTTATTATTCTAATATTGTATGATTATGGGCTTGTCGGTATTTTTGCTTACTCTGATTACTCTGATATTGCTTACTTGACACTTACCTTGTGCACATACTTTCACCACCCACTAAGCTTTCTATAAGTTTATGCACCATAGATGCATGCAGGTAGCATTAGGTTGTAACAGCGTTGAGCTTGGAGCATGTAGTGGACCTCTGGAGCTTTGATTTTTAATATATGTATTTTTCTTTCAACATTATATTCAAATGACTATATTAGTGGATATGTGATGATGATGTTGCCTTTGTGATTTGGGTAAACTCGTGGTTATGCTTCTTACGAGATAAATGTACGTTGGAAAATCCTCCTTGTAGGATCCCAGGATCGGATTTTGACGTATGGGCACTGGGAGCCGAGAATGGGTTATTACGGAGGCTGGGGGCACCAGATTCAGCAATCGGGATTCCTATGAGTCCGATCTCCAGGTTTGGAGCATGACAGGTGGAAAAGGATCCTGAATCCTTTACACAAGCCAAACAAAGTGTTAATCTTTCTCGTTGGTTTGATGCCATAAAAGATGAGTTAAAATTCATGAGGAACAATAAGTATGGGATCTCGTTGAATTACCCACTGGAATAAGGAAGATTGGTTGTAATTGGATATTTAAAATCGAGCGGGACTCCAAAGGTAATGTCGAAAGATATAAAGCCAGACTTGTTACCAAGGGTTTTAACTAACGTAAGAGCATTGACTTTAAGGAGACTTTCTCACTAGTATCTAAGAAAGACTCATTCGGGATTATAATGGCTCTTGTAGTTTATATGGACTTAGAGTTGCATCAGATTGATGTAAAGACTGTATTTCTCAATGAGGATCTAAATGAGAATATATACATGTTACATCCTGAAGATTTTGTAGCTAATGGCTTAGAACATTTGGTTAGCAAACTAAAGAAATCCATTTATGGGTTGAAACAGGCATCACGACAATGGTACCTAAAGTTTCACGAAATAATTTCCTCGTATGATTTTGTAGAAAATACTACAGATGAATGTATATACATTAAAATTAGTGGGAGTAAGTTCATTATGATGATTTTGTATGTTGATGACATTCTATTGGCTAGCAGTGATATCAGGATGCTGAGTGACACCAAGAAATTCTTATCTCAAAGATTTAAAATGAAAGATCTTAGTGACACCTCTTATGTCATAGGCATTAAGATTCGCCGTGACAGATCACTTGGACCGCTCAGCCTGTCACAAAGGGCCTATATTACAAGGGTACTCGAAAGATATGACATGCAAAATTGTGCTTCCGGACAGTCGCTCATTGGGAAGGGTGACAAATTTGGCCTAATTCAGTGTCCAAAGAATGATTTGTAAAATAATCGAATGAAAGAATTTCCGTACGCATCAGTAATACGGAGCATTAAGTATGCTCAAGTCTACACGCTGCCGAATATTGCATTTGCTGTTGAAATGTTGGGCATGTATCTATCTAATTCAGGAACGCAGCATTGCATAGCTGCAAAGATAGTATTACACTACCTACAAAGAATAAAGGACTTCAGACTCACCTACAGGGGATCTAACCATTTGGAGTAGGTTAGATACTCAGACGGAGATTATACTGGCTACGTTGATACTAAGAAGTCCACCTCAGGCTACATCTTCATGTTGGTTGTGGGGTTGTATCTTGGAAAAGCGTGAAACAGTCAACTACAACCTCATCCACCATAGAAGCTGAATTAATTACTTAAGGCATCTAATCAGGCATGGTGCTTACAACGTTTCTTCTCTAGTTTGCGGGTACTGGAGCATATCCCGAAACCATTAAGAATTTTTGCGATAATTCAGCTGCTATTTCCTTCTCTAGTAATAATAAACATTCATCAAGGTCGAGGCATATCGACATTAAATATCTTGTTGTAAAGAAAATAGTTCAGAATTATCAAGTGTCCGTGGAATTCATCGGCAATAAGAAGATGATTAAAGATCCGCTCACTAAAGGGCTCCTTATCACGCAATTTTAAGAGCATGTGACATCCATGGGAGTCATTGATCCCACATATATTTTCAGTTAGTGGGAGTTAAGCGTACTTTAATTTTCACAGACATTTAGAGATCTCATTTTATACAATTTGATGATTTTGATACAAAGATTTATTTTTGCTTTTCTATATATGTGCGCAAAATTTTGAGTAAGTAGAACTACAGTCATGTCTCGTTGGAGACATGTAAAAGCTTCAGGAACTCTTAAGGATAGACACATATCACCGCACTAAGTGTGTAATCCTTATACCACATTTCCTAGTTGCTGATCTATGTCATTAAGATTGAAAGTACTTGTGTCCGCGCTTAGCCTCACTTCGCATAAATTAAATGTTGTGACGACTACCACAATTCGGTACTAACAATCTTGATGGACCAGATTGAATAGCATTACACATATTATCCAACAATTGCATTGGTCAATCATTTGGATGATTTTCCTTAAAATCAAAACTAATTTTTTCAAAAGAATTTTTACAGATAAACCATTAAGATTGTTCAATATGGCCCAAGTGGGAGAATGTAAGAACTCTATAAGGTGGGCCTTATTGATCAACGGTCTAGATTGACTTGACTGTTGGACTATGTGATTGTGTAAACCAGTGGACCCCACTTTAATGTGATTTACGTAGATACTCGGCGTATGGATGCGTAAGGGGTGGAGATACGCAAGGTTGTTTGAGTTGAACTATGATACAACAATGTGGAGCCGTGGGAGAGAGTTGTGATGGGTTTCAAACTCTCATCCCCACAATATCTATATAAGAGAGAGCTAGGTCCTCGATCCTTCACTACGACAGAAGCCTGAGTCCCATCTATTATTCTGCATATGGGTGTGAAGGAGAGGAAGATTATAGCATTGGTTTTTTGGTATTCTAATCTGCATCCATGGCATCTCAGTTAGGTAAGTCATCCGAACCCTAGATCTCCATGTCCTATACACAGGTAGATCTCTGGGATTTCCGCATCCAGATAATCTAACATATACGACATAAATCTGCTTATGATGACCCTTACTATCAGTGTTAGTTATAAAAAATGAAAGCAGTGGGGAGAATTTTCTGGTTTTTCAAGTTTTATACTCAATGAAATTACAGTAATAACCACTTTAGTTGAAGTGGAAATATACCAAGATGTCCTAGAGGGGGGTGAATAGAACTTTTTAAAATTTTATGATGATTTAAAACATATCAACCCTATCCTGAACTAATATGCAAATAGCAGGATTTCTTTAATGTAATCTAATGGCTTCCAAGCTAAATAGAGGATCCAATCATAAGACTATTCAAAACATAAACAAGATGTAGAACTTAGTTCATGATGGATGTGACTGTGTGTGAGATGTGATTCTAATTAGTTCTATGTAATCATGTAAACATGCATTATGAGAACATTTAGAGAAATCACACAAGCAGTAAATGTAAATAGCAATCCCAAGACACAGTCGTTTTTATAGTGGTTCGACTACGTGTCTACTCCACTTCCGGCGGATGCACTTAACCCTTGAGTATTCCGGATCTCACGAACAAAGGTTTTAAATCAGGTTCATGTCAAACTAGTATAACCTACACAAGCTGACTCTAGGACCTACATAAGGTACCTAACATGTCTCCACGAGACACAAGTTTATGCCCCACACAGGAGCAAGCGTCAACAGGCAACACCTAGATTTTAGGCCACATAGGCCAAGGATCCACACAAGGAACCTAGAGTTTATGCCCTACACAAGAGCAAAGGTCAACACACAGCACCTTGGTTTTATGCCACATAGGCCAATGATCCACACAAGGAACCTAGAGTTTATGCTCCTATGAGCAAGGGTCAACACATAGCACCCACACGTATTCTCCCGTTGGAGGCCTCCTATGAGGACTTGAAAGGAGTGAGAATCACCTGTGACCTAATCCTACACAAAGGAATGATTAGTAGGGTCTCTGGACTCTAATGACTTACAGATAAGTAGATGAGCCCCATTTAGCACGATGATGAAGATCTCCTCCTTTGATGATGAAGAATTTTCAGCTCCCTTGATCTGCAACACTTATGATGCTCTAATGTAAGGCAACGGGTTGGGTCAAGGTTATGTTGGAATCTTACTCTATTAAATATTTTCTTATATTAGAAACAGAGTGATTCCAACCATTTATACATTCAAGGTAACCCAGCTCAATGATTTTCCATTAAGGTGGTAGCTGGAGGATCCTTGAATGTGGAAGTTCATTTACCAATCCACTCTATTGAATATCAATGATGAGGTTGGATTTAGGAATGAACTCCCAAGAGAGAAAAAGGCTTAGGGTATGTGATCTGGGTTAAACACTCAAAAGTTTTCTACCAACAACCTCAGGCAAGCTCTCATTAAATAGGCAAAAACTTCCAACGGAAATAAAACAGTCATATTTTTGACAGAGTTCGATATCATCGAGCAGGCATCAATCTCATTGAGCATATACTTTCAATAATGTTGAATGACCGCTCGATGACACAAACTCAATCTGTCAAACGCTTTTGAACCTTTTTGCCAATTAGTTGAGGATATCGAACATGCTTCGATGTCATCGGATTTTGAACTCCGATTTCATTGACTCATGGATCGATTCCTCGACATTTGAAAAATATGAGAGCAAACTTGCCATTAAAACTTAACAGGTATTGATATGATCGAGCATCCCTCGATATCATCTGATTTTGAATATCGATGATATCAATACCAGTTTCGATTCATCGATCTTTTCAAGGATTTTTCCTATAAACTTGCTGGAAAGTTTTATGTCCCAATTCGATGCCATCGACCTGGTCTCGATATGATCGATCTTTGAATATCAATATCCTCAATGATCCTCGATACTTAAAAGAATTTACCTGAAAGCTTGTTGGTCAGATTTGTGTCCCAATCCGATATCATCGAAGGTCCGTCGATATCCTCGAGGTTTAAATTTTGAGGATATCGAGGCTCTCTTCAAGATATCGAAAATCACATGATTTTCCTTAACTGCATATTGGACATAACTTACCAGATGTCGATTTTATCGAACCGTCTTGATGAACTCGATATTCAAAAGTTGATGATATCAAACCTGCCATTGATTCATCGATAATTCACTCCAGGATTCATTGTGGTTACTGGACATCTGAAGTCCTCATTTCGATAACATCGAGTGAGTGTCGAGGACATCGATAACAGAATCCGATTTCATCGAACGACTTATCGATAAATCGACAAAGGCTGAAAACTTAGAGATTTTCCTGATTTTGCAAAATAGTTTTCACACCTTAAACCCTAAGTTGTTCTAACCATTTTTAAGGGTTTTATATACCTGGTGTTTTAGGACATGGGATGTCAGGCTAAGTTTACCTTTGACGAGTTTGGGCACACATCCTGTTGAGGCAGACGCTTGAATGATCTTCCTATGGGTTTCACTTATCTTGCTGACTCAAAACTCACGCTAATTGATAAACTATGGCACTTTCAATCTCTCCCTTTGTCAATTACGTGACAAAACACCTAAAATCTTAGAACAACATCTAGACCAACACCCTAAATTGTGTGTACATAACTCTTTACACAATTTTACAATGCTACTACAAGTTGAAATACACAAATATGTAGCTGCTCCCCCTGTCTTCATGCAGTTGCTCCCCCCTAACACATGTACCACCATTCATACATAGATACACACAATTTTCTCCGTGGTGGGATTTGTTCTCCCCCTTTTTGTCAATCATTGGCAAAGGCAATATCTCAATATTAGTTGACTGAAGTTGGAGCATAAAGATATGGGAGAATCAATAGAGACTCAGATATTTCAATTCATAACAGATAACGACATCTCTAAACTACATAATCAGTAAGAGACAAATGTATAATGACATCGCTATACACATGGAAACCATCCATGCATACCAGGTCAAAGGAGAGCTGTGATTTCGCAAAGAAAATACCAGTATAACTTCAAACTATAGAAATCACAATCCAATTCTTAATCGGTAAGGGATATGCAGGAGAAAACAACCACAGTTTAAACCAGCAGTCCATAGAGATCAGGAAAGAATTGAGAGCAGATAATCATCGCAGCAAATATATATGAATTATCAATCACCAATCAAAATATTCAAAATAAGAGCTGTCCAAGCCTGGCAGAATTTCATCATCCATCCCAAATCAACACAACTAAATATCTAGCCCAACCATGGGCCTACAAAAATACAAGTATTTTCCTCATGTAGAGGATATCCATAAACCACACAAAAAAATTGTTAGACTTTTCATGTTAGCTAGCCACCACATACACACCAAGAATGTAGGCCATTTAAAAAGATACTCATGCCCGTACGTGCAGATGAGTAGTCGGTGTATGTGGAGGCAAGAGAGCAGTCGATTTTATGGTGCTAGTGCCGAGGAGGATGACGCCATATCATCTCGACGACATGTCAGCAGATCAACGAGTTGCTGGACCGTGTACTATACACCAGACACCATTTTTTCCAATGCCGAGAACCATGTATCATGTCTCTCCAGCTTATCCTTTATGCGAGCCAATCCATGCTGCATCGCCCCGACCCTATCTTGATGAAATTTGAAGCGATGGGTTTAAACATAATCAGTAGGAGCTGGAACTTGTTGGGGCTCTAATGGATCTCCCCCTGGTGGCACCGTACCTTCTCCCATCTCCCCGACTCCATGAATAGCTTCCTCGGGTTGATCTTCCTGATAGGGATGAAATTTAAGGTCCAGTTTCGAATATTTACCCTGTTGAAATGCTTGAGAGGATGCTCAGGATCGTCTATCCAAGGAAGACCGATTGTATCACAAATCACATGAGTGATGTGAGGAAAGGGCAAATGAACTTCTCTGGACTGGTGGATGACACTTGCCAATTGGTGAAGAATCAAGGTAGGCAGACACAACTTGATTCCAGTGGCAACACAATACATAACCATGACCATGAACCCGGTAAGATCAGCTCGATTGGGTTCACGAGGGTAAGCATTGGAGCAAAATATTCCGTGTAAGACTCGGTATTGAGGGTGCATATATTTAGCTTTCAATGCATTCCCTTGGTACCATGGGATATCTCAGTCCTGACACAGAAATTTTGTAATTGTAGACCGAGTGATTGGATTCTCAAGATCAAGGTCAAACAACCCAACTGGAGACAAAGTTAGACCGAAAATGCTAGCAATGGATTCTGCAGTAATGTCAACACTATCATCCCCAACTGTGACAGTAATGGATGGTGGATTTAGTGTTGGAGAATGACAATATGCAAGAAAGCGGTAGGTCCGCTCATCATGACATGGACCCCCAAAATCAAGAAGAGCCAGTCAGTCGATTGCCTCTAAAAGAGTTTCCACATTGTAGGGTTTGATGCATTCCCTGTCAATCCTATGCTCATACACCAAGTGCCTCCCTGAGTACTTTTCAAAAATATGCGGAGGAGGGCCTACAACAGTATGTGGAGGTGTAGGTGCCGCAGCCGGAGCTTCCTTACGTGATGATTGCGGAGTAGAGGAGCTCCGTTGGCGTGCAGGAGATCGTTGAGACTGAGCCCTTCCTCTTTCTTTTGAGGCCACAGTTTTCTTTCTGGTAGGCCTGGATGACTCACCGATGACGGGAGATTTTCCTTTGTCCTTACTCATTTGGACCACAAATAACTCAGACGGGAAAGTCAAAGGAAAGAGAATCTGACAAAACTGAAGATTATGAGGGCCAAACCGAGATTTCCAACTGAAGGTTGTCAATCAATCTAGAAAGACCCAAACATAATGAAGTATACTTCGAGGAACCCAGAGAGTGTGCAAGAGATTACTTGATTCGAATCACCTTAGACGTCTGACGGTCGACAAGGGAGAGAAACAAAGAAGAAACGACTAGAGAAGACGGACACAAAAAAATGATTTTTTCTCCCTCGCCCGCTTTTTATCGGGTGGAGACCTTCGATATCATCGAGTATCGTTTCAATGATATCGATAAGCATCATTTGATGTTATCGAAATAGGAGCCCAGTAACAGATCCTTTTGTCCGACGTTTCAGATTCTTTGAGGCCGCCGATGATATCGATTTGTGGTCGATGATATCGACGGGTCATTCAATTTGATAATTTCTCTATCGAGGAGAAGATTTTGACATTTTATTTCCAGATTTCGATAGACAAACGGACATGCATATCACGCAGTATATTCTTATCAGCTTGTATACCCAACAAAATTTGTACAAACAGTTGTAACATCCAAAATTATAAACATCAATAATGCTTATACACAAAAAGGAGTGTTTGAGGTGTAGCAACCTCAAATATATCATGAAAACCAACAGAAATGCATCATTTCAGCTATCCATCCAGGTCTAGATGTTATGTCCTGAACTTGTTTTCTATGCTCAATTGTTACTGAGCAAATGGAGTAACCTTTCCATTGTATTTGATGACATAACAGTGGTCACTGGTGCGAAGACCCTCCATAACGGATTTTCGTGATAAGTCCAGGATCTTGCACTTTAGTTTGTCAAAGGTAACCACATGTTTGTTGTCACATATTTGAGAGATGCTTAACAGATTGTGAGTTAGTCCTTTTATGTAAAAAAAACATTTTCATTTTTGACCATCTCCATTCCTTCTATGGTTCCACACCTTACTACCTTAGCGGTGCTTCCATCACCATACGTGACTGTCCCATCATTAAGATTTGAATAATTTAAGAGAAGGGATTTGTCACCTGTGACATGTCTAGAGTAGCCGTTGTCAAGGTACCACATAACACAATTGCCTGTTTTAAAATTTGAGTGAGTCACAAGGCAATTTTTCATTTCCTTAACCACCCACGTTGTGATTGAGGATGGTTCTTTCGTTTTGCTAGGAACTTGTTTGGGTACAGTGGGTAGCTGACTCATTTTACTTTGTTTTATCAATTCATTTGTCTTCTGATTCAATTGACCCACCTGATTCAATAGTTCCTCCATTTTCTTGGTCATTTTAGGTGGAGATGGATATGTCTTGCCTTTGGGTTTGAACCTTGGTGGACTCTTGACATTTTGAACTGTTCTTCCAGTTGAGTTAGTCCAATCAAAGGTATGACATTCAAATTTGTAATGTCCTAAATCTCCACATAAGTGACAAATAAGAGTTACCCTTGTATTCTCAAGCAGCTGTTTTCTTAGTTGTTGTTGCTCCAGGAGTAGGAATTGGTTTAAAGATTTCATATACCATTCCCCTTTTGTCCTTTGGTGGTCTCCCCATTCCCAGAAGTTTTTCTAATTTTTCACTGCTTTGGGAGAATTTGTAACTCAACTCAACAGATTTTTTGGATTTTTCTGCATCAAGTATAAGTGTGTGATTTTCATTCTTAAGACGCAAGTTTTCATCTTTTAATGACTCAATCTATTTGTTTAGTCTCACCGACTCAGATTTTAGAAATGAGCTGATTCCTCCAAGCCTATCATTATCTAAGTGGTATTGCTGAAGATAATTAATTATGTGTGTATTGGTTTCTAAAGTTTTATCTAGATCCATTTGCAGCAATTTATTCTTGTTTTCACTAATCCCAAGTCTTTTAAGGATATTGATGCTATGTATGTAAAGTTGATTGTAAGCATCTTGTAATTTATCCTTTTCTTCTTCTTCTTTCTCTGTTTCCTCATCATCAGATGGAAATGATAATGTGGCTTGAGGTTCTTTGATATTCTTAGTTTTTATGGGAATGTTGGAGGTTGTAGAGACCATAAGAAATTTTAGGGATTTTTGGTCTCCATCACTCTCTGAGTCACTACATTCTGAATTTGACTTGTTAGTATCATCCTATGTAGCCGCCATCGCCTTTCCTTTAGTTTTCCTATTAAGGCATTTAGTGGACAGGTGCCCAAACTTTCGACAAGTGTAACACTGTGGCTCTTTGGACTTTTTACCAGGTCTACCTATATAATGTTTGTTATCCAACTATTTTCCTTTAAATGGTCGGCCACGATTTTTATGGAAGATTTTTTTGAACCGTTGAGCCAACAGGGCCCCTTCTTTATCTTCATTTTCCCCTTCACTTTCATCTTCCTCATTAGTAGTATTCTTTGAAGTTTTGAGGACAATATTTTTGGGTTTAGGAATTTGCTTAAAGTGTAGTTCAAATGTTTGTAGGGAACCTATGAGTTCTTCTACTTTCATTTCATCCATGTTTCTACATTCTTCAATGGTTGTAACTTTTGAGTTGAACCGTTCTGGTAAGGATCTCAGTATTTTCCTACAGATTTTTGGAACCGAAATTTTTTCTCCTAATCCACTCATGAAGTTGCAGATGATATTCAGTTTTGTGAAGAAAGTCTCATGCTCTTCCATTCTGAGACTTTCAAACTGTGATGTTAGGAGTTGCAGTTTGGATCTTTTCACTGTGCTGGTTCCCTCATGAGTTGTTTCCAACAAGTCCCATGCTTCTTTAGTTGTTCCACACATACTAATTTGATTAAAGACTTCTTGGGACACAACACAGTAGATAACATTCATTTCTTTAGCTTCAGACGTTTGTTTTTCTTTATCGAATGTTGTCCACATTTTTTTAGATTTTGGTTTGGCGATAGTTGTGCCATTTTCAAGTACTATTTGTTCGGTTAGTGGCACATATCCTTTTTCAACAATGTCCCAAACATCATGATCTAAAGATCTCAGAAAGTAATGCATGCTAGCCTTCCAGTACGCGTAATTTGATCCATCAAATACAGGAGATCTAGTTACAGATGAGCCCTCTCCTTTGGCCATATTACTAACTTCACTCAAGATCACTCTCTAGGCGGTGAAGCCTTTAAGAGTGACCCGCTTTGATACCAATTGAAATTGCGGTAATGACCACTTTAGTTGAAGTGAGAATATGCCAAGATGTCCTAAGGGGGGTGAATAAGACTTTTTAAAATTTTATGATGATTTAAAACCTATCAACCCTATCCTGAACTAATATGCAAATAGCAGAATTTCTTCAATGTAACTCTAATGACTTCCAAGCTAAATAGAGGATCCAATCATAAGACTATTCAAAACATAAATAAGATGTAGAACTTAGTTCATGATAGATGTGACTATGTGTGAGATATGATTCTAATTAGTTCTATGTAATCATGTAAACATGCATTATGAGAACATTCAGAGAAATCACACAAGCAGTAAATGTAAATAGCCATCCCAAGACACAATCATTTTTATAGTGGCTCGACTACGTGTCTACTCCACTTCCGGCAGACGCACTCAACCCTTGAGTGTACCGGATCTCACTAACAGAGGTTTCAAATCAGGTTCACCTCAAGCCAGTACAACCTACACAAGGCTGACTATAGGACCTACACAAGGCACCTAACATGTCTCCATGAGACACAAGTTTATGCCCCACACAGGAGCAAGGGTCAACACACAACACCCAGATTTTAGGCTACACAGGCCAAGGATCCACACAAGGAACCTAGAGTTTATGCCCTACACAAGAGCAAAGGTCAACACACAACACCTAGGTTTTAGGCCACACAGGTCAAGGATCCACACAAGGAACCTAGATTTTATGCTCCCATGAGCAAGGGTCAACACATAGCACCCACACATATTCTCTCATCGGAGGCCTCCTATGAGGACTTGAAATGGGTGAGAATCACCTGTGACCCAATCCTACACAAAGGAATGATTAGCATGGTCTCTGGACTCTAATGACTTATAGATAAGTAGATGAGCCCCATTTAACACGATAATGAAGATCTCCTCCTTTGATGATGAAGAATCTTCAGCTCCCTTGATTCGCAACACTTATGATGCTCCAATGTAAGACGACGGGTTGAGTCAAGGTTATGTTGGAATCCTACTCTATTAAATATTTTCCTATATTAGAAACAGAGTGATTCCAACCATTTATGCATTTAAGGTATCACAGCTCAATGATTTACCATTAAGGTGGTAGTTGGAGGATCCTTGAATGCGGAAGTTCATTCACCAATCCACTCTATTGAATATCAATGATGAGGGTGGATTGAGGAATGAACTCCCATGAGAGAAAAAGGCTTAGGGTATGTGATCTAGGTTAAACACTCTAAAGCTCTATCTATTTTCTCTACCAACAACCTAAGGCACGCTCTTATTAAATAGGCAAAAAGTTCCAACGGAAATAAAATAGTCATATTTTTAACAGAGTTCGATATCATCGAGCATATTTCGATATCATCGAGCGTATACTCTCGATAATGTCGAATGGCCGCTCAATGACACGAACTCAATCTATCAAACGCTTTTGAACCTTTTTGCCAACTGGTCGAGGATATCGAACATGCTTCGATGTCATCAGATTTCGAACTCTGATTTCATCAACCCATGGATCGATTCCTCGACATTTGAAAAATATGAGAGCAAACTTGCCTTTAAAACTTAACAGGTATTGATATGATCGAGCATCCCTCAATATCATCTGATTTTGAATTTTGATGATATCGATACTAGTCTCGATTCATCGATCTTTTCAAGGATTTTTCCTATAAACTTGCTGGACAGTTTTGTGTCCCAATTCGATGCCATCGACCTGGTCTCGATATGATCGATATTTGAATATCGATATCCTCCAGTGATCCTTGAACTTGAAGGAATTTACCTGAAAGCTTGCTGGTCAGATTTGTGTCCCAATCCGATATCATTGAAGGTCCGTCGATATCTTCGAGGTTTGAATTTCGAGGATATTGAGGCTCTCTTCGAGATATCAAAAATCACATGATTTTCCTTAACTGCATATTGGACACAACTAACTAGATGTCGATTTTATCGAACCGTCTCGATGAACTCGAGATTTGAAAGTCGATGATATTGAACCTGCCATCAATTCATCGATAATTCAGTCCAGAATTCATTGTGGTTGTTGGACATCTGAAGTCCTTATTTTGATAACATAATCCGATTTCATCGCACAACTTATCGATAAATCGACAAAGGTTGAAAACTAATAGATTCTCCTGATTTTGCAAAACAGTTTTCACACCTTAAACCCTAAGTCGTTATAACCATTTTTAAGGGTTTTATATACCCGGTGTTTTGGGACATGAGATGTGAGGCTAAGTTTACCTTTGACGAGTTCGGGCACACATCCTGTTGAGGCAGAGGCTTGAATGATCTTCCTATGGGGCTCACTTGTCTTGCTGACTCAACACTTACGGTAATTGACAAAATAAGACACTTTCACTCAAGACGTGATTTTAGTCTTGTACACGCATATACGTGCTATGCATGCTGACCTAGGTTCACACATGTGCAAGGTTAAGATTACGTGTAGGCTGATCATAGGCTTATGGTGCCATGTTGTCCATACTTTGAAATCTTTTGATCGGTCAAAAATGGATTCTATCAGTTATTTTCGATCGGATGGCTATCAAAGCTGGGTTTAGAATTTTAACAGTTGGATATCTTTTAAATTGCAAATCAATGATTCTCGAGGCTCCATTAAGGTGTCTAAGTGTAGATGCATTGGTAGTTTCTCAAGTCAATGGCCAAATCACGTTCTCATTGAGTGAGGGTGCGCGATACAGGCTGTACATGTGATTATTATACTCTTTTTAGATTTAAAAAGTGCACAACACGCAGGATTCTTTTTTAATAGTCTAAGAACACTGAAAATAGCTACGGAAAGAGCCAGATGAGAATAGTAAACCGTTATATTCGTCAGGGATTATTCAGGGATCTTAAAATGAGTCGTGTAATTTTCGTTGGGTCGTCCAGCTAATATGATGCCAAATCAACTATTTAGTGGATCTTGTGAGTTAAATTCTAAAATTGAAGATGCATGATTCAATTTGGTCGGACAAGCATGGTCTAAAATTTCATTATGATCGACTTCCAAGTTTTTCTAAGTTTTAGTGCAGATATGTAGATATAAATCATAGAATTCCTTAGATAATCAATAGTGAGATCATAGCCATTGGAATGGGACTTTGACGGTGTAAAATATTCATTGGAGTATTAGGATCAGGATCATGGACTCCAATTTTTAGATGATCAGATATAAATGGCGAAGATGACATCTTTGAGTATTTCGTAATGATGTAAGGGTCAAGATTGAAATCAAATGGCTAAATAGCTTAATCAACATAGAAAGAGTCTTCTCGATGGTTTAGATTGATGGTTAATTGAGTATATATTGATATATAGGCTCGAGATGTGTAGACCGGCGTATGTGTATGTGTATATGTATAGATATATAAAGACCTTAGTTTGACATTTCAACAGTAAGTTAAGCATATTACGAGGTAACGAACAAGATTAACATATCCAAATCTCAAATCGTTACATGTAAGAGCAGATGTGAAGGTTTTATAGTTGGTTTACTATGATCTAGTGGTCCAAAAGTGAAATGGACAATCAAATATCCTTATCTAATGATGATTTATTATTTGGATGGTTATCTTGATTTAAGATCATGTATATGAAGGTATATAAGCGTCTGAAGTATATTATACTGTGTATGTGCGAGTAAGTGTGTGCACACACGCATCTAAGCATCTCTTGCTTTAAAAAATCTAAGTGATAAGTTATATATATAGATGGGAAAGCACTCGTGGGCCTACTCATGCGTGAAAATTTTTAGTTGTTACACCTTTAGTACCACTACTCTTCCCAACCAACCCCTTATCCATCCAGTAACTTGATGACCCTGCCTTTGTGATCATCTTTTAATTAATTAATTAATTTATTTATCTATTTATTAATTATTTTTTTTATGGCCAATGCATATTGTAAGCCTCCATAATTGTCCACAGTGGATGGACAACCAAAGCCTCTTGCATAGTCGGCTTTAACTCATGAAGATAATGCACAACTAGTTGCTCTTCGTCTTCTCTCATGTCATTCCTTGTAACCAAGTTCATGTAATCATCGACACCCTGATCTCCTTGACTAATTAGAGATTGATGTCGATGATATAAAGCTTACACATAATTTGGTGGAATAAAATACCTCTTCATATGATGCTTTGATATGAATGTTTCCTCCCTTAGATTTATCGTTAAAATCATCATGATGAACCGATGCTTCCATAAGCTCACGCACTGGATCAAGATCTCCACGTCTCCTTAACTGTTATATTTCTACACTATGGGGATTGGGTAGATTGGGATTGGATTCTCCTTCATCACATCTACCTCTACCTCTTTCTTTGCGAGGAGGCATAGTGATGAGAGAATCAATCTAAATATTGTTGTATCTGGATCGAGAATCTCTGATACCATATTGACAGAGTCACAACTCCCAAATATGAAATGTAACAAGAAATAAAGACTTAACACAAGCAAGATACATAAAATACCACATTACCGATGTTGATTTAATGTCTCAACAAGCCCTACCAACAAGGTTCACACTAAGAAAAACCAAGCTGAGAACTACCATATTGTTTTTTTTTTTTTTTTTGTTTAAATAATGTGTTAGAATTATAAAGATCCATAGTTCCCTTTCTAGCAAGTTTTAAATACTTACAAATAGTAAAAACATGAATTTAGACTCTTTAAACAATGAAATTGGATGATTTAAATATAATGGACATGGACACTTTAAATAATGAATGTAGACATTTTATTTTAAACAACAAATCTAGACACAATAAATTTATAGACTTTATTTAAACAATGAACCTACACGCAATCTAGATACAATAAATTTGAACACTTTATTTTAAATAATTAACCTCGACACATTAAATATTAATTATAAAATAAAATATTTATTTCACTTTCCTAAAATTTCTTTCTTGAAGCATGATCTAATCATGGGTATGTTTGTGGGTCCCTCACATAAATTGTCCACCAATTTAGCTATCCAATCTCATATCATACTCTTCAAGCCTTCTTGCCATTTTCAAAATGATCCAAAAAAAAAAAAAAAACTACTAATGTCATCACTTGATTTGTATTATCATCAATATTTTATTTCCAGTATATTTACTTGATTGATACAAACCAATGATTTTAGTATGGTAAAACAATATCCTCGTGTTTCCCCACGAACACTTTACTTGATAATAAAAAATGAGCGTTAGACCATTGTTCCGCCAAGTTAGGGCACAAATATTAAATTTCTTCTCATAGTAGCAGCATACAAAAACATCAGTTAAGAGCAAATTTATTTCACCTAGCATTGAAATTTTTATAGTTTGATACCTACCACATTAGTGTATACATTATTTTTTTCATAAAAACCTTATGATTGTGGGTTCTTAACTTCTTTATTTCATTAGAGTGCTTCCTAAACTTTGTGATGCGCCTGGATGAAGCAAAGACTATCCACTAGGCTTCAATGTCACAATTGGCAAGTAAGGACTTCAAAACAATATATATTAAGTCCCATGGACAACTAATTAATGTTATTTTTCTTTAAGCAACAATCAACAATGCGATATTCTGATTTTCCAAAATTGTAACAATCATCATTTTTCTTTTTATTGAATTACCCTTGTATTATTGTTTGATTTCAAGTCCTTTTTTTCACTGGACTAGGGTATTATGGTTTTTCATATGGAAAATTGACACTACACACATTTACACATGACATTGAAGGATAGAATACATCCGTTTGTAAATTGACTTGTGAAAGATTCATAATTGAGCTTGATGTAGATCATTTCTTCTCTCTTCATTGAGCGAGGCCAGTATTATGGGCAACACATACATCGTAATGATTCATCCTAACATATATATTGCCACCAATATAGGTTCTTATGAATCAGGTAAACTGTGAAATATTGTGGAAACCTGCATTCTTTCTGTGATTAGATTTCCAAGGGTAGCTAATTCCTTTGTGCTGACCATCTTTTATGTATGTAATTGATTACAGAATCCGACTCCTTTGTCTTAGTAGAGTCGATTTTTTTTTTATATTTTTATATTTTATTTTTTTTTTTTTATTTTAACTAACAACTTAATGTAAGTATCCAACGTGTTCCCATTAACTTGTGCAACTACAACAAACATTTTCTTTGCAATCACATATAACTCATAAATAATTTTCAAATCTAGGTCCATAAAAGTTAGCATGGTAGACCGGGCAAACTTAAACATCTTCCCTGAGAAATGATAACATGTTCATTTAATTATGGTTGTCGCATTGGATGATAGGTTAGCTAGCATATTAGTGTCTAAGACAACCATATTTTGGAAGAGGATGCATCTTATTATCCTTTTTCAAGTGCAGTTGGTACCATTGAACTTCTTGGTTTTACTCAATTTAGTATTAACAACTCTTGATTTCATTTACTTGGCTAAAAATAAAATTTAAATAAGAATAGGGAAATATTATCTAACCCGTGCTACGTGACCGGGCTCTCCGCATAGCATTATCCTCCAACCCATGTGATGTAGAGTGGGTTGCATACACTCTCATGTCTAAGATTGATCGGAGAAGGCCCGATTGAAGGTGAAAGTGATTAGGACCGTCGAAACACTAAAACAGGCATATCTTGCAAATCAAAATAAGTTATTTGACATATCATATATGATTTTCGGGTATGAGAAGCTACTTTAGCCAACCAACCTGCTACGCTGGGTTTTCCACACTGAATTTGTGAGATTCCTTTAGATCAATGGTTGAAAATCCATTTTATTTTTGTTTTTACTAGTTATAGTAACTTTTAGTTTGATCATAACTCTTCATCATTTGAGCTTTAGGAGTTGTGTCTTACATGAAAAGGCTTAGAAAATTTAGGGGAACAATGTGGTTAGGCCTAATAGGACACTAACTTTGTCCGAAAACCATGAAGTCTAGTGAAAATCATGACTGCCTATGAATGATAAGTTTACTATTTATAGTAAGTCATGATTTTTAGGGAGTTTGATTCTGAAACTTCTTCCTACGTTTAGTATCAACTATTTAAAGGATTGTAAATTTGTTTTTATCATCAATTAAAATATTTTCGATTTTATTAGAATTTATTTCTATTTTCTATATCTCCTCGTGGATTCGATGAATCTTTATGAGAGTCCTAAAGGATTGTAAATTTGTTTTTATCATCAATTAAAATATTTTTGATTTTATTAGAATTTATTTCTATTTTCTATCTCTCCTCGGGGATTCAATGAATCTTTATGAGGAGTCCAGAAAAGCTCAGTAGATTTGGAGTAATTATTCCCTGAATAAGACGGTGTTCCACCTCATCACGTCCAGCCCTGCGTGGTCACCGTGGTACCTTAGGCAAGCATCAGTTCTTCACCTAAGGTGCAGTCACACTGAGGATTCTACTCAATATAATATCACTTGTACCAGTAGAGTTGGGTCGTTGGTGAGGTTAAAGGGAAGTTTCTCGGGTCTACCCTGTGTTCCACAAGCTTGCTGTACTGTGCATGTTTTCGTACCAATATGTTCCATTTAAGATAGGCTAACCTTTCATACGGCAGGGATCTCTTACACATAAACCACATCACTAGTAGAAATGTGGAGTACCGTAATTTACGGTACCAGGGCAAGTACCTTATCAATTCTCATAGCTATAAACTCAAAAAGCACCATAGGGCCTGTTTGGCATTGATATTTTAAGAGTTTTTGGGCGGATCTAATTCCCTAAATCTTTAGAGCTTGTTTGGCATTGATATTTTAAAACATTTTAAAGCAATTCTAATTCCCAAATATCCTATCAAAGAGATTAAAATCTGTTTGATTGGCCACTTTATAACCATTTCTCATGGTTATAAACCCACTTGGAAGTGGACGACTGAACCTTTAAAACCACCCATAACTACTGATTTTATAATATATTTACACAAAAAGACCTTTGGGGCCTGCAGATCTGACCGTGAGATGATATCGCTCGGACTGGAGGCCAACATAAAAAGTGGGCCTTGTACAATATCCAATCCGTCCACCAGGTGGGTCTCTCAATATTGATGATCTTGCAAAAAATACAGATGGTCTACGTAGTGGGTGGGCCCCAATGTAAGAAACATGTGGATAGCTGTATGTTAGATTGCAGCTTGCTTTACTAATGGACCACCCTAAATCTCTGGCCAGACGATCCACAAAGTGATACCACCTTGATCAGTACTCTGGGTCGGTGGACGGCTAGGATCATCCACAAATGTGTTATTCTACATGTGTGATGTGTACATGAGCTGCATTGCATGCGCACGTAGCTTACCGAAGATCTTTTAAGTTTTAACCATCCATTTGGTAGGTCAAAGTAAGTAGGATTTTTGTATTGTGGACCATGCATGGGCAAATGAATGGTTGTAGCCATAGATCCATCGATCTGATAGGACAGTAAGAACAAAATCCTACGTGTGCTTTAGAGCATTCCTTTCCCAGTCTGTGTAAGCCGACAGGCTTTGTAGCTTTTTCAAAGGCAGCGGCGAGGAACTTTATTTATTCCATTCTCTACTCCTATCCCATCCTACTATTATTTGCACTTTTGTTATTATTATTATTATTACTACCTTCACCTTTGAATAGTCAAAATACTTTAATACGAGGCTGTATTTATTTATTCATTTTGGTATTCCCTATCCTTGGGGGAGGGCATTAGGTGAGACCCTGGACTCACCCAAGATAGTTCAGACCTTACCGTGAGCCCACCTTGATGTATTTATTCTGCATATGTATACACACCGGGCCCACCTTGATGTATGTATTCTGCATATGTATACACACCGTTCATCTGTTTTTTCATATCATTTCAGAGCATATACCAAAAATGAAGCAGATCCGATTATCAGGTGGACCATACCATAGGAAACAGTGATGATTGACAATTAGTGGACCATGTAAGTTTTGGATCAATCTGATATTTGTTTTTTGCTTTAATGCAAGCTTACGTGACCTTATCAACAGATTGGATGGAAAATAAACACTAGGAAACATTAAGGTGCGTCCTATGATGTTTTTAATGGTAGAAAATTCAGTCACCATTGTTTCTTATGATAATGGTCCACCTGAAAATTGGATCTACTTTATTTTTTGGATAATTCCCTAAAATAATTTGGAAAAACAGATGGATGGAGTGAATATAGAATAAATACATCAAGGTGGCCCCACGGTAATGGCTGCACCGTCTTGGGTGAGGCCCGGGTCTCCCGTAATGGAAACGGATTGGCTACTCCCCCTGCCATCACCCCATCGCTGATGGTCGGTGCTCTGTTGGCCCCACCATGATGTATGTGTTTCATTCATGCCGTTCATCTATTTTTCTAGATCATTTTATGGTATGAGACAAAAAACTAGGTATATTCCAATCTCAAGTGGACCACATTACATGAAAAAGTGTTGACTGAACGTCGACCATTTAAAACTTTTTAGGGCCCATAAAAGTTTTGGATCAAGCTGATCTTTGCTTTTCCCTTCATCTAGGTCTGTATGACCTAATCAACAGATTGGATTTCAAATAAACAGTACATTGGGCCTTAGAAGGATTTTAATGGTGGATATCCAATCACTGTTGTTTTCCTGTGGTGTGGTCCACCTAAGATTTATATCCCACTAATATTTGGGATCAAGCCCTAAAATGATCAGTAAAAATGGATGAACGGAGTGGATGAAACACATACATCATGGTGGGGCCATAGAGCACCGACCATCAGCCACCGGGCTAGTGGCAGGGGGAGTAGCCAATCCGTTTCCTCACCTAATCCGCTCCCATCCTTTGTGGTATCATAATCAAATGGCTTGGACCATTGAAAAGGACCCATCCCAATGGCTAAAGTCCAGATGTATCTTATTGTAATTCCTAAAAGCGTGCTATCAAACATCTCTATAACTGGGGTGGTAATAGGTTCGGTAGGCCTGATGGGTGCTCAAACTGGCCCGACAAAGCCAGATATGGGTGTAACTAAATGGGGGTGGATGCAGGTTTGGGTATTAATTCAAACTCAATTAACAATTGGACCAGCCGGCATGATCAGTATACCTTTCGCCACTCCCCAACTCGGCCGAAATTCTATTCTATTCTATTCTATTCTATTATAATACTTCAATTATATGTTCACCTACCAATTTTTCAGTTAGTTTATTATTACTAATTACTAGTTAGAAAAAATATTTAGGACCTTTCGATTAAAATATAAATATATAAAAAGATGATGGTTGCTATGCTCCGATGGACGATAAGGTTATTCCACAATACTTTGTGTTTGTGGCCGCCATGGATTGTATTTTGTATGCCATCTGTTATAAAATAAAGTGATTTTATAAAATATATTTTAAATTTTATATATATATATATATATATATATATATATTATATATATATATATATATATATATAAAAGTTTTTGTAAAAAAGCTTTTGTGGATTTTTTATAATAGTCCCACATGGGAAAGGGAAGAGAATTTTTTATGGTTTATATGAAAACAGTGGAGTACTTATTATTTGCCCACATAGTCTATGGACCATGTGACTTACGTGTTCCAGCGCGCTCGCGCACGGGCTTGGTCACGGGCTCGGTGCGAGGGCATGGGCATGTGAGGCAATATGATTGTAGAGGCGCTAGTGCCGCACTTCGCATGTCCGCATCATATAGCAAAGGGTCGCTCCTTCGCGACCTTATGCGAACCGGAGCGAGACGGGTGCGAGTCGCGTGGTGCGACTAACTGGCGAAGTCGGATGGCTGGCTGAAGTGAAGAGTAGAAGACGGAATGAGAATCCTCCAGTATATATAGAAAGGCTGAAAAGAGTTGTTACAGCAAAACTGTAACAGCCGTGCCATTAGTGCAGAGACCAGCTGTAACTGCTGTATGGCTAGCCCAACAGCTAGAAAACGGCTAGCTGCTGTCTCACAACAGTCACATGCAGCAGTGGTTCATGCACAACAGTCAGAAAACGACCATAAAACGGCTAGTTTTCCAACAGCTAGAAATGGCTTACTGGGAGTTATTTCCCTGGACCATAACCCCCCAGCCACCACAGCTTATATAAACAGAGTCTAGATGGGATTCCAAACCATCTCTCAACACACTCCAGCAGACCAATACGAATTGAGTAGCCACTCATCTCCTATACTCCAATGATTCCAGCAAGTCAGCAACTTTAAATATTTGCTTGAAGGTTAGACCAACAGTGTAGTCTAGAATGGTTAAACTAAACTAGTGGCTGAAGAACTGACCAGTGCAGTGGTCCAAATCACAATACTTCTCTATTTTCTTCTACAATTTTTCTTTTCTGTTTTTCTGTCATACTGTGTGTAACAGAGTTCCATTAGTGGGCCTTCGTGTTTGCTGAACGCAGACCCACACTAGGCTCGTCGTATCCTAGAAGTGGTTTGCCTGTAACCTATCAGCATACTTAATCTTTTTGTGTAGGGAAAAATAGCGCTTTAAGGACAGCGTCTCAGACATGCTTCAGCCTGTCCTTATTTCAGATCATCTTGATTGTTTCAGATTCCATATTTTACAGAAAAAATATAATTCTGTAAAATTTTCAACAATCTTAAAGTGTTATTTGTGATGGAAACCGACAATGTATCATCTATCAAGTTGATGAATCAGGATTTGATTCATCTTGACCGGTTCGATGGAACCAACTTCACGAGATGTCAAGACAAACTGAAATTTCTTCTGACGGTACTGAAGATCTACTACATCCTAGATCCAAATCTTCAGCCGTTGCCTGAAGCAACTGACAAAGACACTCTTGAACAAGTAGCTGCCCGCACCAAAAGAGCTGAAGACGAACTCTTGTGTCGAGGACACATTCTGAACGCGCTCTCCAACCGCCTGTACGATCTGTACCAACAGACCTCATCAGCAAAGGAAATCTGGACCGCTCTGGAATTCAAATACAAGACTGAAGAAGAATGCACTAACAAATTCCTCATCGCTAGGTATTTTGACTTCAACATGATAGATAACAAACCGCTGCTACCCAAAATCGAAGAACTGTAGCTAATAGTAAATAAAATCAAAGCCATCAAAATTGATCTTCCTGTATCATTCCAAGTCGGGGCTATAATCGCTAAATTGCCACCGATGTGGAAAGACTATAGAAAGAAGTTGTTGCATAAAACTAAGGACTACACGCTAGAACAAATCCAGAAACATCTCAGAATTGAGGAAGAATCCCGCAATCAAAACAAAAAGAATGACAATGGGAATGCCTCATCCAAGGTACATGCAGTAGAGAACACTAATAACAAGAATCCCAAGAAGGATGATGATTCCCTAAAACCCAATAAAGGAAAATTTAAGAAAAACACCCAAAAGAAGAACGGAAAGTTCAAAGGCCCATGTCATTTCTGTGGGAAAAACGGGCAATATGCTCAAGTATGTCAATAACGCAAATCTAAAAAAGAGGCAAGTGCAGTAGAAGAAAGCGATATTGTGGCCATGATCACTAAGGTGAATACTATCCAAGGAAAGGTTCCTAGTTGGTGGTATGATACTGCTGCTACCATACATGTGTGTTACGATAGATCAGCCTTCAAAACCTATGAGGAATTAACCGATGGTCAAGAAGTTCGATCAAAGGTTGTTGGCAAAGGAACCGTCGAACTAATATTCACCTCTGGAAAGAAAGCGATTCTGACAAATTTCCTGCACGTCCCAGATATGAGGCGAAACTTAGTTTCTGAGGACCTTCTGGGTAAACCAGGGATAAGGGTGGTGTACGAATTAGGAAAACTGATTATGTCCAAGAATGAAAACTTTGTCAGAAAGGGATCAAGTTTTCTTTAAATGAAAGTAGCACTTCTAGGTATATGGTTGAATCCGTTGGTCTGTGGCATGATAGACTAGCCCATATAGGGTATAGTACCTTGAAGTTTATAGCTAAGAATGGTTTAATCTCATACACAGAAAATGAATCCGATAAATGTGAAGTGTACATATGACTCAAAATAATGAAAAAACCTTTTCCAAGTGTTGAAAGATCGTCTCAGGTATTGGATCTTGTGCACAATGATATCTGTGAGTTAAACGACATTCTTACTCATGGAGGTAAACGGTACTTCATAGCCTTTATTGATGATTGCTCTAAATATATGTATGTTTATCTGTTAAAGAGCAAAGATGAAGCATTGAACATGTTTAAAATATATAAAGCAGAAGTAGAGAATCAACTAAATAAGAAGATAAAAATTCTTATGCAAACCGGAGCGAAACGGGTACGAGTCGCGGTGCGACTAACTGGCTAAGTCGGATGGCTGGCTGAAAGGAAGACTAGAGGACTAATGAGAGTCCTCCAGTATATATAAAAGGGCTGAAAAGAGCCGTTGCAGTAGAACTGTAACAGCTGTGCCATTAGTGCAGAGACCAGCTGTAACTGCTGCATGGCTTGCCCAACAACTAGAAAATGGCTAGCTGTTGTCTCACTACAGTCACATGCAGCAGTGGTTATGGCTCATGCACAACAGTCAGAAAATGGCCATAAAATAGCTAGTTTTCCAATAGCTAGAATGGCTTAATGGGAGTTATTTCCTTGGACCATAACCCCCCCAGCCACCACAGTCTATATAAACAGGGTCTGGATGGGATTCCAAACCATCTCTCAACACACTCTAGCAGACCAATATGAACTGAGTAGCCACTCATCTCCTATACTCTAGTGATTTCAACAAGTCAGCAACGTTAAATATTTGCTTGAAGGTTAGACCAGCGGTGTGGTCTAGAACGGTTCAACTGAACCAGTGGTTGAATAACTGACCAGTGCAGTGGTCTAAATCACAATACTTCTTTCTCTTTACTTCTGGGATTTTTCTTTTCTGTTTTTCTATCAGAATGTGTGTAACAGAGTTCCATTAGTGGCCTTCGTGTTTGCTGAACGCAGACCCACACCAGGCTCGTCGTATCCTAGAAGTGGTTTGCCAGTAACCTATCAGCATACTCAATCTTTTTGAGTAGGGGCAAATAACGCTTTAAGGACAGCGCCTCAGATGTGCTTCAGCCTGTCTTTATTTTAGATCATCTTGATTTTTTCGGATTCCATATTTTACAGAAAAAATATAATTCTGTAAATTTTCCAACACCATCTAACCCATCCAGCAACATCACCTAACCATAATGGTTGGACTCGAAAAAAAAAATAAAAAAAATAGGTTGATTTAATCATTATGTGGGCCACCAAATGAAGTTGGAGCTTTGTCCATTACTTTTTCTAGTTTGGCCCACACGATGATTGGATTATCCTTATTTTTAAGGCATACCATCATCACAGTCAGCTCACTTGATAGATGGATTGGAAAGCATACACATAGCATGGTGGGCCCCACATTAAGTTCCTGAGAAACACTAGCTTTTGATGATGGCAGTATGTGTGGGATGGTCAAGCAGTCAATTGGGACACTCATCTACAATGAATATGGATCGATGGATGAATAATCTAAACAGGCAAGACATGTTTTGTCTGCATGATTTGCTGATTAGCTATTTCTTGGGCTAGTAATTTTTCATAGGCATTGATTTATTGACCCATCAAAGATGGCCTACATCCAGTTTAGATGACTAAATATTAGCTTTGATATGTTGAAGATGGTCCATGACACTCTTTCCGGTTTCACTTTTTGCAAACAAGAGGGATAGAGTTGGTGGATAGAGTTGGTATTGCATGTGGATCAACTTTTATGGCCGACCCTCCCATTTGAGAATTGGCCCTGCACAAGCACCTTAATTTGGATTGAAACAAACAAGAGTAAATGAAAAATTCAAGCAACCACACAGAGAACATATGATTTTTATGTAGACAAACCTTTGTGGGTTTGTGGAAAAAATTCACGGCACAAAGCGATGATCAATCTACTATTTAGAGAAGATTAAAGAGACGGAGATAACTTACAAAAATAAAAATAAAAATCTAGTTCTCTCTCCTTGGAGGCTCTCAAAACATTAAAAAACAACTCAAAATTATAACTATCTCTTAACCTTAACATAACTAACCCTAAAAGACACCCTTTCAAGAGGAAAATGTCAAAAATACCCCTCCAAGTGTCTTCTAACACTTGGGCCTTGTTAGCATGTGAAACATGCGTTATATAGGTTCATAAAAGTGAATAAACCCATGGTGATTTTAGCATCAAAATTTTAACAATCTTCACCTTAATACCAAAATCACTTCCTGATGTTTTATTTAAACCAACATGATTTAAATGATTTTTAAACTCGCAAGTATACGAATCAGATGTAGATATGGTACGTATTACGAGATCGTTCCCACGAGGACTGGTCGTCACAATTCAAATCTGTGATTCTCCTTAACTAATCCTACGAATAATGGAGTGAATTACTAATCACAATTCTAGGAAAAACAATTAAGAACAGGGAAGAAAATTCAATCAGAGAAAGAGCACTAGGACTTTCGAATCCACCCCTAATTATCCTAACCCTTGTTTTGTCTGTTGATTCACCTTAATTTAGATTGATACCACTTATATAGAGAAAGCACAATCTGTGTCCTTAATCGGGCATACAGAATGTCTAATTCCTTTAAGCAATGCCATGAATAACATATCCCATGTCCTTAGTCGGGCACATGGGATGTACAGTTCATTAAAGCACCCTGTTTCTTCCTCTATAGGAAACTTGTTCATAAAAGACACAAGCACCTAGAATAAGCATCCAAACAACATCCATATATATACTTTAGTCAAGTTCAAAGATGGAGAAGTACAGAATTCAAACCAATCAAACCCACTTAGAGAAAGAAACAAATCAATCAAGTTAAAGTAAATTCAACTAATAAAAGAGCTAATCAAATTAGGGGCTTCATCTCAGCCCTAGCTGAGAGATTAGCTATCCATAAAGTTAATTAAGAAAAAGGAAATATAAGATAGAAACATTAAAAACATCTCCCTTATCTCTCTTCTTCGTTCCTCTTTCTTCTCTCTTCTCTTTCCAAGCTCTGGCCTGCACGTCTCCGCCCAAAGATCCCCTAAGCTGTAGATCTGCTCCCAACTATCCGTGAATCAATCCTCTCTCTCCCGTTCTCTCTCTCTTATAGAAGCCTAGGAGCCAGTTTCGGAAAGTCCTGTAACACTTTCGTTCACGGATTCCTTTACGCAGCCAACTGGCAGTGGAAAACTTCCGCACGAAATAGCATAACGCAGTCGGTTACGCAGCATGCTAGCTGACTTGCATTGGGTCCCGATTTTCGCACGCAGGTGCGTTATCTTTGCCAAGGAAAAACGTCCCTACGGACGATTTTCAACTGCCTACACAATGGACGGTATAGATCATTGAAATGATCAGTGAAGGTGGGCCGCAACCGATCCGCAACGTTCAATTTTCTCGGACTGCGTAACAGGGCCGCGTAACTCTTCCGCTATTCTGATGGTGGGGTCCACTTCCTTCGACGTCTGATAAATCCGCTCCGTCCATTGAATGAACCTCGAAAAACTACTCAGACTTGATCGATTTTGGTTCAAAATAGTGATGGCCCATAGTTTTCTCACCCGACCGTTCGTCTGGCGTTTGAACGGTTGAAATCGAATACGTGCTTCTTCTCGGAAATTTCGACACCTAGGCCATGATAAGTGGGCCCTTTTAAGTCTGATGGACGGTTCCGATCAGACCCTTGAAGTGTGGTGGTGGCCCACAAAGGACGACCGCAGGCTCTGTTTGAGCCTTCTGCAGCGCTGGAACGGGATTCCGTTTTTATTTAAAACTCGTCGGCTCGGTGTACTGCTAGTGCACATGCATACTATACACACCCCACACAAGGTAGAGTCCACTTCCCTGCTGGTGAGAAATCCGTTCCTTCCATATCTTCTCTCATATTATTTTAGCAGTTAGGACTAAAATTGAAGCCTGCTCAGATTACAGGTGGGCCCCAATTCACTGATCTATGGGCTGATTTGTCTGTTGGCCCAACTCTGTAGGGATCCAGGAGCTGAAATTTGACGTGTACGGTTCATTTGTGTTCCTCAGGCGACGTATGAAATTTGGGGCAAATCAGATGGTGGGAACTCTGCAACCTTGCGTTCTGGCTGACTTTCGGGCCTCTTTAACGTAAACAGCCTAATTTCCTCGGAACTCTGGCGTGAACATCCTCCAATATTGGTCCTCTGGAGTCCGTTCCTCGCTCTGGTGTCTTCGGAATGTCAATTCCATGCTTTTAATATCCTTTTTCCATCAACGCTCCTGATTTCATCCTACAACAGAAATATAATTAAAATACTCCATTAAGCATTATCATATAGGTAAAATCATGCAATAACTGGGGTCTGATATGCAATATTCGACCCTCATCACTTCCTTGCATTGCCAATCTTATTTTAATCACCACAATCATTGCTTCATACACACTCCATCTCTATTCTTTTCTTGCCAAACACAGAGAGGTCCAACAAAACTTGAACTTCTCTAAAGGAATGACCTTCGTAAGCATGTCCCCTGAATTCTTGCTGGTGTGAATCTTTTCAAGAGTAACATTCCTTCTTCTAACATCTGCAAGTGATATACTGAATTCTTCATCAAATTAATCGTGCTTTCACTGTCACAATGCCTAGGCACGACTTCCTACTGAAGCCCTAACTCATTCATCCTCCATTTTAACCAAATAACTTCTTTAAATGCTTCCATCACTGCCATGTATTCTACTTTGGTAGTGAAAAGTGTAACCACAGACTGAAGCTTACACATCTAACCGATAGCTTCAGCTGCTAGCATAAATGAGTAATAAGAAGTAGACTTTCTATTGTCCACATTCCCTGCATAATTCGAATCAACATAGCTTACAAGTTTCTCCTCTAAATCTCTGAAACTCAAGATATAGTCCGTCGTACCTCATATATACAGAAGTAACCATTTCACCGCATCCGAATGTTACTTTCTAAGGTTTGACATGTATCTACTCTAAAACATCCAATCTTGTACAGACCATGACATACATAAGACTGCCAACTACGCTCGAATAGGGCACATGAGACATATACCGCTTTTCTTTATCAGACGTAGGACAAATTTTTAAAGAAATATGAAAGTGAGCAGTGTGGGGAGTGTTAACCTTCCAATTTTCCAGTTCAAACTTGACTAGAACCTTCTCAAAATAATCCTTCTGAGAGAATACAACCACATCATTCTCTGTTGAGGGTCAAATATTGCATATTAGACACCAATTATTACCTGAATTTACGACATGATATTGTTTAACGGCCTATTTAATCGTGTTTGTGATGCAAAGTGTAGTTAGGAGCCTGGACTGAAAAAGGGTACTAAAAGAGTGGATTTAACGCTCTAAAGTCACCAAGGCAAGGGACGGACCCCAGGGACTGATATCGAAGAATTTACATGCTAGAGATCCGAGAAAATCAGGCTACTCATGTTAAACAGGCCTGAAAATCGTCCAGAATGCAAGATCACAAGTTTCCCACCATCTGTTCGGCTCGAAACTTCATATATGACCTGAGGACCATAAATTAACCGTACACGTCAAATTTAACCCATTGGATCCTTGTGGAAGTGGCCCAACAGACAAATCAACCCTTAAAATCATGATTTGAGGCCCGCTTGAAATCTGGATATGCTTCAAATTTGGTCTCAACCCCTTAAACAGTGTCACAAAACGGTTGGATGGAGCGGATTTCTCGAATACAACATCATGGGACCCATACACGCGATACGTGTACATAACATGTACACAGCCGTCGCACACTAAACCGTCAAGGCAACTTTGATTGCCTTGATCCGATCCGTCTCGCACTAGGAGATAATGGACAGACGTCCAACTAGATCTGGACCGTCCATTATGTTCATGGGGGGGGGGGGGGGGGGGGGTTCGTGACCATTGCCTAGGTGTCTGTTTTGTCCCATGCAAACGTACATAGATTCCATCCATTTAAACGCAAGATAGATGGCGATATGAAGAATCCGGTGGACGACGTGGACCATACCCTATTGGTTTTTCAAGAAGAATCCGGTGGACGACGTGGATTTCAAAAAGGACAGATGAAGTGGACCCCACCAATAACCAGTGCAAGACAAGTGCGGTTCTGCGTAAAGGAAAGTGCGTACGGGTTACGCACTCCAGCCGACTTTCTCCAGCTCTTGACCGACTACAATTGCTATAAAAAGAGGGAGAGAGCGTAAAATCCACTGCTTGGATGTGGATCAGATCAGCCGTGGAGGCGTGAAGTGAAAGTTAGAGAAGGAGAGAGAGAGAGAGAGTGGACGGCCGGCGGCTGGGAGTCTCCCTTCCTTCCTCTTTGTTTTTCTTCTTCTTCCTTTTCTCCTTTTCTTCTTTAGTTGTTTTCTTTCTTTGATGCTTTCTTTTTAAGAGATTTTGCCTCATTATGTCTGTGATGGGCTAAACCTCTTAGCTAGGGCTAAGAGGTGAAGCTTGTAGTGTGATGGGGGGTTTTTATGCCTTTTGATTCATGTTATGAACTGGTTTTTTTTTATTCTAGTTCGATTATAAGGAATGACTTTAGTTTTTAATGGTTTGTTATGACTTAAATTACAATAGATCTGCGATGGCTTTGAGTATTTCCTTTCCATTAATTTGATTATGAAGTTAGGAAGCCCTGTTATTCACCATCGCCCCTTGGACATGGTTGGATGATGGAATCCTTCCTAACATTCATACATCTCTCAGATTGGTTGTAGATTGGCTTAATTCTGTTGTTTACTTTGTCTCATGGGCATGGTTTTGTGATGGTATCCATTCTAATTTACATCCTTCTCATCTCTTGAAAACTGGATCAAAGGAAGTTTAGATTTAGTTTTAATGGATTATTTTCTAACTGGATGAACATGGGAATCGAAGTCCAGTTGAGTTCATGAATCAAGCGTAGATCTCCCTGATCTCTACAAGTAGATCCTTAGCACCCTAGTTTTCCACCTTTAAATTTTACAAGTTTTAGTTAAATAAATTCACTATTATTCCCTTAATCTTCTCTGATTTAGATTAAATCTTCGCCTAGTTTTAGTTCAAGTTACTTTCAGATTACGCACAAGGTTCAGTCCTTGTGGATTCGACCTCGATCTTACCGAGATTATTACTACATCACAACCCTATACTTGGGATGTGAACAAGTTTTTGGCACCGTTGTCGGGGATTGATGGTTACGTTTTTTTGAGATTAACTAGTTTTAGAATTAGGTTAAGATTAGGATTCTCTAACTTTAAGATTAGATTTTATTTCTCTAACTTTAATTCTAGGATTTCCTTTTTAGAAATTAACTTACTTTTTAACTTTAGGTTTAGAACTTTTCTAATTAATTTTAAAAACTAACTTATCTTTCCTTTATTTTATTTTTATAAACTTTCTAACTTTAGATGTTCTATTTCTAGAAAGTAACTTGTTTTGATTTGTTTTTCAGGTTTTTAACTTAGGAACTTCTAATTTGGTAACTTCTTTCTAACTTCTTCCCTCTTCTCACTTTCCATACTGCTGTAAGATCTTTTCTTTTATCTTTCTTAGGATTAGATTCAGAGTTAGGGTTTCACCATGTATATGCAAGAATGGGAATATCTGTATGCTGAGATAGCTAAGAGACATGGGGAAGGGATGTATGAAGATTATGGTAGAAATCAACCTACGTCTCAGAATTTTCCTGAAACAATCATCGAGAACCGACCAGAGTATAATGCTCCATCGGTTAAGAAGTCCTTATGCGATCATATACGGGAGAATAATTACACCCCACGGACAGTATTCGAGTGTTGAGGCTATCATAACTATGGGAGTGAGAATTATTATCACCCATCCGATAAAAAGAAAACAATGCGTGATTATATTATGAGTGATAATATGTATTACCAACCATCATATTCTCCCACCTATGATCCGTATGACTATAATCAGTGGAAACATCAATGTTGAGAAGATGAACCAGCAATATATCATAGGTGATAATTCTCTTGGTTCCTCTACCTTTGAAACCCAATAAAAAACAACCCAAGAGGATTCACTTCAGAAACTTATGAATACACAAGAGCAGTTTAATCAAATTGTCATACAATCATGTGAATTGCTTAAATCCTCAATTCAAAGAATTCAGTCACACCTTATGGAGGAGGAAGAGGCTAGGTTATACCAGCCTCAACCCAATCTAGAAGTACAATGTGAAGAAAGTGATCATAACTTGCTTGTGGAAGAAACTGAAATTACGAATGAGGAGTTGGATTCCATTAATGAGCATATGGTTCAAATTCCTGATGAGTCAATCTCGATGACTGTCCAAAGGAATGATCAAGAGACATGGGTGTCTTTCAAATACAATGACAATGAAACACTTCACTCACATGACACACTTGATTTCGATGATGAGGAAGATGTTAGTTTATTCGAACCTCAACCCAATCTAGGAATAGAATATGATCCCATTCCAATTCTACACTGTACGGAATTAGACAATGATGAGTATTGGGATGACGATCATGAATGTGTAGAGCAAATTCCCATGGAAGTAATCTCAAGTATGGTCCAGGTCAGTGATCAGGAAGTACACGAAGTGATCAGTCATAAGGATCTACTCCACTCATCTAACATGCCTGATTTAAATGTGGAGGATGAGCCCCTTACAACTGACCTTTCTAACTCTTGTGAGACATGTTTGGATCACTTTCCTGAATTTAATAATGATATGATTCGGAAGAGGGACGAGTTACTCGATACGACTCTAGAATTTGAAACCACCCAGTTGAGGCCATTATCTGAGCTGTACACGTCTGACGATTCAATGCCTCGACTGAGTAGTTTCAATGAATAGAGTGTTCACATTAATCCTTCCCTTATTGATTTTCAATCTGTCTGTGCAGGGCAAGAGCAAGAGAGCATGCGTCCATCCGTTTTCAGAGACGATGGAATCCTTGGGCAGATCATCACGAGTTTCAATATGGAAAATAAGTCACTCTCAGCTGAATTTCCTAACTCTTTGGATGATTGCTTGACACACTTTGCAGATTCAAACAATCCCATGATAAAAGACATAGTGAATGCCTTACAAGACAATATCTCGGTAGTTGTCACGGACCGAGAAAACCCTTATTCTGAAGCCCCTCCTTCCCCAAATCTTGAATGTTTACCATTAAAGGAGAAAGAGCTGACAATGGAACTGAAGTCTGGAACTTCGGAATGTGTTGAGACTACATCACTTCCTGAAATTTTTTTTGAATTTTATCTACGTGTAGTCTCTGATTCACCATGGGATACTAACTTTGAAACTTTTTCTGACATAGGTGAATCATATATACTTTGGATACCTCAGGAGAATCAATGACAAATTTTTGCTGAGGTACATAAGTTTCTCTAGACAATTATGCTCCAGGGCATCCAAGCCTATTGCAAAAAAAGCTTTTGGATGATCTTGTTGAAAAACCTACTGAGAAATTTATCAAGATACTGGCCGGAAGAGGAGCCATGCAGCATGACTGAGTAGTTTTTCCTCTGCTTTCATAGGACTAGGATAGTTGCTTGATGCTGTTCTAGGATAGTCAGTTTTATGCCATTAGGTAAGTTTTCTTTATATGCTGTTTTAAGATAGTTTGCTTTTGTTGGATTGAGTCTTGTGCCAAACCACCATCATGCTGAAATCTCTTTTGAAGAACCCTCTTAACTCCTTTATCAGATACTATCTTTCCATCACTTCTCCTTCAATTTCGTTGTCTCACGTACATTGCATGCTTATATCTTTTACATTGAGGACAATGTAGATCTTAAGTTGTGGATGGAAGATTAGATTCTCTAATTAGTATTTTCTTGGTCTTGAGCAAAAATTGTGGAAAATTTTTAAAATTTTTCTGGAAATTCTTGTGAATTCGAAGTAATTTTGATGGCTATCCTTGATTTATAATTATAAGATACGTAATGTTGGTAATTTATGACTCTTGGATTCAGTTATCTATTAGACTTCACAGTTAAGTTCGATTTGTTAATCCATGATTAGAAGTTGTAAACATTGATGGAGTCATGATTTCACATGTCACATCTCGCTTACACATTTAGGTTTCAGTTCGATATTAAAGGATTAACTTGGTAATCACTAAGCATGAAAGGAACCAGCCTGAGAAATTTACCCATCATGCTCATAAAGAGGAATTGAAGAAAAGAAAAGAAAAATAAATAAAAACAGCTGCCTTTGGAAAGGGTTGGGCGACTGGTCTTCACCATAGGTTTGCTCCCTATAGGTGAGGATTTGATTCCCCTCCTTGGCGTTACTTTTAATGAAACAATCAAAAGCTGGAAGAATGAAAAGATGATCTGTGAGGCAAGTTTTGGTTTAGGTTTTAGTTGTCATGAATTCTCTTGTTGGTTACCAATGATATCATGAAATAGAGAAGTGAATCTTAATGTTGATAAGTCGAGATTACACTTTACACCCATGGAACTCAATGTTTAGGATTTTCTAATCGATGGATTAATACTTTGAACTTGACTATGAAGTTACTGTGTGCTTGAGTGCAGGAGAAATTAATCTCCAACATTCATGAATCGTAGAATTCTAGTATTTGGATTGTTTTTCAAAAATCACTCGGCTTTATAAAAATTTATCCTGTGATTCTCAACTTAATTTTTGCATACTTTGCTCGGAACTAGCAAAATGCTAGTTGGGATTGTGTTGAGGGTCAAATATTACATATTAGACCCCAGTTATTACCTGAATTTACGACATGATACTGTTTAACGGCCTATTTTAATCGTGTTTATGATGTAAGGTGTATTTAGGAGTGTACTGAAAAAAGGTACTAAAAGCGTGGATTTGACACTCTGAAGTCACCAAGGCAAGGGACGGACCCTAGGGGACTGAGATCGAAGAATTTACACGCCAGAGATCCGAGAAAATCAAGCCACTCACGTTAAACGAGCCAGAAAATTGTCTAGAATGCAAGATCACAGGGATCCCACCATCCGTTCGGTTTGAAACTTCATATATGACCTGAGGACCATAAATTAACCGTATATGTCAAATTTAAGCCATTGGATCCTTGCAAAAGTAGCCCAACGGACAGATCAGCCCCTAAAATCATGATTTGAGGCCCGCCTGAAATCTAGATATGCTTCAAATTTGGTCTCAACCCCTTAAACAAGGTGAGAAAATGGTTGGATGGAGCGGATTTCTCGAATACAGCATCATGGGACCCATACACATGATACATGTACATAACATGTACACGACCGTTGCGCACCAAACCGTTAAGGCAGTGTTGATTGCCTTGACCTGATTCGTTTTGCTCCAGGAGATAGCGGACGGATGTCGAACTGATTATGGGCCCCACACATCACCTCTTTGGCAGATCTGGACCTTCCATTGTGTCCATAGGGGGGCGTCACCCTCGCCTAGGTGTCTGTTTTGTCCCATGCAAACGTACACAGATTTCAGCTGTTCAAATGCAAGATAGACAGCGATATGAAGATGTCATGCCCCAAACTCGGAAACCAGACTCACAAAATTTCCGATCGCTAAATCCGGTGCCGACAACCTCCATAGTGCCCCATTCTCAGATCCCAGCATTCGTATGCCAGATTCCGATCTTGGGATCCTACAAGGAGGATTTTCAGTATGGATTTTTTTTTTTTTTTTGTAATGGAGCATAACCACAAGCATAACCAAGTCACAAAACAACATCACCACATATCCACTATATCAAAAACTTTAAGTACAATGTGGAAAGGGAAATACAAGATGATCAAAAGCTCTAAAATAGGTTGATACGCGCTCCTGCCTCAGCGCTGCTGCTGTCCAACGCTACCTGCACGCAACGGTCGTGCATAAGCTTACAAACGCTTAGAGGGTGGTGTAAGTGTGTGCACAAGGCAAACGCCAAGTGTACAATATCAGAGTAATGCGGAAGTATGCGGTGAGTCCATGAATGTTATCAGCTGTACCAAAGTTATGTAATGCAAGGCATGAATGCTATAGGCCATACCAAGGCCATGCGATGCGAGGCCTATGTGGCCAAATGTCATATGCGAGATGCAATACAAGCATGTCAGTACTCATCAAGTACACATATCAGTACAGTTCCTCTCTGGATATCACCGGAGTCTAATACACTTCACATTGACTGCCTCGTCCCTAGCTACACAGTCAAGCAAGTGGAAGAGACCACACTATCCACCTGACCAGTAGTTTGCCAATACCTACCCGGCTCATCGATAGCAGACTCATTTGCGAGCTGGTCAAACTCAGCCTAGCTTATAGCCCCCTCACTCGGGCGGATAAGGCCACACCCCCTTCCAACCCACCACGACACAGTGGGAGATGCGGCCTACTGGTATTCGGCACTCGGGAGCTCGTGTATCCACTCGGTCTAGACATTGGAGCATCTCCTAGTACCAAAAGGTTCTGAAATTTTCACCCAAGGACATCCTAAGTGCCCACAATGCTAGAGCCAATATTTCCGGTATCCAATACGATCATCCACGATGTGTCTGTGGAGGCCACGGCCCTGATGTCATTAGGGCGTGCAGTGAATCACGACACACAATGCGAAATGCATGAGTCACACCGTCATTCATGCAGCAATCTCGCGCGTACCACGCGCTCATGTGGGGCACTCCGTCTCACAAGGAGTCCCGTAAATGTCTCAGCCCAACGGCTTATGCTATGATCAAACATTTCTCATATCAAGCATACATATGATGCATATGCGCATGAATCATAAAAGTGTACTAAGAATGTTATAAAGTAATGAACTATCCTTACACCGAAGATGGGCCTAGACGGCCTACCCATAACCAGTACGGGCCTATCAATGGGCCCTAGGGAGATTTATAATGCGGACATTAAACCAACATTATTCTTACAATGTGGACGTCAAACCAACATTGCTCCTAAGGCATGACCTGCCATAAATATCATCACACAAACCATGGGGAACTCACCCATTGTAATGGACCCTAAGGACATCCCATTGGGCCTCGACCCATAGGCCTTGAATATATTAAATGGGCCGCATCATATGGGCCTTATATAAATCAAGTGGGCCGCATCAATGGGCCTTATGTACATTGCAATGGGCCATATCCCATGGGCCTTTGAATACATCACAATAGGCCTTGAAACATGGGCCTCACATATAACAAGTGGGCCTCAACAACGGGCCACAACTACATTAAGATGGGCCTAATCACATGGCCACTTATATTAAATGGGTCACCCCAATTGGGCCCTATGCATATCAAATGGGCCATACCCGAGATAAGTGGTGATAATGATTTCCATCGTTTAAAATTCCTAAGGCCCACCATAAAATATGTTTCCCATCCAACCTAATCATAAATTAACATAGTGATAGATGAAGTGGGAAACAAATATCAACTTAATGGAAAGCTACTATGGCCCATAGAGATTTTTAAACGGTGGGGTCCACTTGAACTTTAGATCCGCCTCATTCTTTAGCTCACGCCATAAAAATGAGCTTTAAAATGGTTGGAAGGGTTGGATGCAACATATGCATCATGGGTGGGGTTACATATCTCACGGTGGGGTCCACACATGTGGCCCACCGGATGGAAGGATGGTTGGATATACCGCAGACATCAAGGTGGGCCTACTAGTGCCGCACCCGAGTCAGGGGGAGGGGCCAGGCGTGGATAAAACACATACCCCACGGTGGGTTCCACCGTCCACAGCCGTGGACGGTGGGAGATAACACATACATCACTGTGGGTCTCACTTGGGGCCCACCCTAACGCCTATATGCCATCCCATCCGTACATAAGGTCACACGGACTTGGATGTTGAGGAAAAATAAATTTTATTTTGATCCAAAACGCATGGACGCCCAAAAGGGGTCCCAACAGTGGACGTCCAATCAACATTGTTTCCTGTGGTGTGGACCACCCGAGCCTTTGATGTGGTTGAAATTTGGAGGGGGCCCACTTCAGGAAGGGGCTCACCCAATGAATGGGTTGGATGACAAATATACATCATGGTGGGGCCCACAGCTAGAGCCATGGGTCCCTGCCTACACGGTCGCCCGCCCTTCTCGCGGCAGGTGTTGCCTGCGCCTCTGGCAGGAGCAGCGTCTGCTGCCTATTTTTTTGTTTTGTTTTGTTTTTTTATTATTCTTGAAATATCGCGGTTTTTCACGCGTGGGGCCCGCATCAGGCGGATCCACCCCGCCCACTAGTTCCCATATTTCAAGACCAGCCAAACAAGCCCAATATCTGATATTTTTCGGTGTATAGAAACAGCAGGGTGGTTTTCAACGGTAGCACCCACTGTTTTATGTGCTATGGCCCTCCAGAAGATCGGATGGACTTCATTTTTCGGCTCAACGCCTAAAATGAGTTGGGAAAAAGGATGGACAGCTTGGATTGAATTTATACATCAAGATGGGGCCTACATGAGCACCCACTCCAAAGCTTGGTAAACCAAGCTAATATTTATGTTTTCTTTCCACGTCCAGCGTCCCTGGACGGTCTTGACATAACACATGCATAAGGTGGGCCTTGCTCCGGTGGGCCACCAAATGAATGAATGGTATGGATAAAACATACATTAAGGTGAGAACCAAACAAGTGGGCCACACCACTACATCATCACATAACAAGAATAAAAGAAAGAGAGGGAAAGAGAGAGAGAGAAAGTGGGACACACACGTGTGATGGAGGGACCTCGACACTATGGGCCCTCCGTTTCATGCATACAATCATACATCAAGTGGGTCCCAATACATGTGGGCCCATTAAATCAAAAATCCAACGGTGGAGATTTCTTCTCCACTAAAATAGATGGTCTAGATGATCTCTTATCCATGAAAATAAACTAAACATCATGATGGGGTCCATGGAGAATGGCCCCATCATGGAATGACCATGAGAATCAAGGTGGCCACCGGCCACACCTAGGGTCCCAAATGAGATCCAGACCATCAATCGGTAGGCCTCACTTGGCCCTTCATCTAAAAATAATGGAATCTAAGCCGATAGAAGCACCCACCGTTCGATCTTCTTGGTCCGTTGAAAAGTTGGTCTCCTTGTGTCTCACTTTGATGGTGAAAGATAAGAAGTGAAAGGCTAGGATGAGAGATCTTGGGATGGAAAGGTGGGCCTCACACATGCACTTTTCTCTCCATGGGAAGGCTTGGACGTGTGGTTTTTTGTTGCTTGAAATGGCTTGGAAAATGTGAAGAGAGAGAGAGAGGGTTGTAACAGAAGTGAGGGATGGGCGTGCTGGGTGAAAGGGTGAGTGATGTGTGATGTGTACTTGATATGTATGGTTGTGTAAGAGAGAGGGTGAGAAAGAGTTGACTTGGTGGTTTGTTCACTCCCCAAGTATAGGGTTGTGATGTAGTAATAAACTCGGTGAGACCGAGGTCGAATCCACAGAGACTGAAACCTGTATGTAATCTGAAAATAACCAGATCTAGAACTAGAATAAGATGAAATCTAAATCAGGTGAATATGAGTGAATAATGGTGAAATAGTAAACTAAAATATGTAAAATTCAAAGGTAAGGAACTAAGGTGCCAAGGATCCACTTATAGAGATCAGGGAGATCTACGCTTGATTCACGAACTCAACTGGACTTCGAGTCCCATCTTCATCCAGTTGGAAGATATGTCACTAAAGCTCAATCTGAACTTCCATTGATCTAGTTTTCAAAGAGATGAGAGATATGAGAATTAGAGTCAATTCCATCACAAATCCATGCCCATGAGACAAGGTAAACAACAAAACTCAAATCAATCCACAATCAATCAGAAGATGTATGAAAGTTAGGAAGGATTCCATCATCCAACCATGTCCAAGGGGCAATGGTGAACAACAGGGTTTCCTAACCCCATAATCATAAAAAGGAGAAAGGAAATACTCAAAGCCATCGCAGACCCATTGTAATGTCAGTCACAACAGACCATTAAAAAAAACTAGAAATATTCCCGTTTAAATCAAACTAAAATCAATGTTAGTTCAGGGACATGAATCCAAGCCATAAAACCTCCCCATCACGCTACAAGCTTCACCTCTTAGCCCTAGCTAAGAGGTTAGCCCGACATGATCGGTCTAGATCTCTCAGAAAAAAAAACAAAATAAAATAAAATAAAAAGGAAAAAAAAAAAAAAACCCTGCTCCCACGTCCTTGCCTTCACATCCAGCCCAGCCCAAAAAACTCCCCTGATCTCCTTCTCTTTTTCTTCTTTTATAGGCTGGGACGGTCGGCTGGAGTCCCTGCAAGACTTCAATCCGAAGGCTTTACGCAGCTGGCGATGCATGTTGTAGTCTCAACCGGACACAACTGGCATTACACACTGTAGTCGCAGCTGGAAGACATTGCCAATCAACTCCTACTTTCCTCTCTTCTTTCCGAAAGATCGACGTACCTTGGGGCGTTTTTGGAGTAGATACACGATGGACAGATTGGATCATCGATCCGATCAAGGATAGCGGCCCACAAACGCCTGGAAATCCCGCTTTTCACGGGCGTGCGAACGCTTTCGCATGAGGCTGCGCTGACGAAGTTGGTGGGGTCCATTTTGATGTATCTTGGAGAAATCCAAACCGTCCATTGGATCGACGTCGAAAAACCAGGTGGGAATGACTGGTTTCGGATCAACTTCGGTGTGGCCCATGGAGTTTTTCGTTGTTCCGTCCATTCCTGCGTTTGAACAAACAAGAACTCATCCTCGTTGTTTCATCTCGTTTCGTCACTTAGGGCTTGGGAATACGGACCCTGGGATCTTAATGAACGGTCCAGATTAGTCATCCGGACCATGATGGTGGCTCACGAAGATTACCCGCAAGTCCCTGTTTGCGGTCGAAAACGGCTCTTGCCGTTTCTGTGAAAGCAAAGTCGGTCAGCGCACGGCTGACCGACTTACGTCGTTCGGTGCACGGCGCCTATGCGTGTGTTGTGCACACGCACCCTATAAAGTGAGTCCCACCTTGATGTGCCCAAACAATCCGCTCCGTCCATCTGTTTTTCCAGCTTATTTAAGACGTTGATTCTAAAATTGAAGCGTATCCAGCGATCAGGTGGGCCCCAGATTGATAATTCATAGGTCGTTCTTACTGTTGGACCACTTACACAGAGATCCAATGGCTGATAATTTGCGTGTACGGTTAATTTAAGGTCTTCAGGCCGTGTATGAAGTTTCGAGCTGAACAGATGGTGGAAACCCTGTGATCTTGCATTCTGGCTGACTTTCAGGCCACTTGAACTTCAGTTTCGCGATTTTCTCTGGTTTCTGGCGTGTAATTCCGTTGATCTTAGTCCCCTGGGGTCCGTCCCTTGCTCTGGTGAATTCTGAGCATCAAATCCACACTTTTAGTGGTCTTTTACAATCAAAGCTCCTAATTTCACCCTGCAGCATAAACACGATTAAGTCGGCCTTTAAACAATATTATGTTCGTAAATCCAAGCAGTAACTAGGGTCTGATATGCAATATTTGACCCTCAACACAACCCCCAACCAGCATTTTGCTAGTCCCGAGCAAAGTATGCGAAAAATAAGTTGAAAATTACAAGACAATTCTTATGAACTAGAGTGACTTTTGCAAAATAATTCAGATACGAGACTTTTAAGTTTCATGAATATTGGGCCTTACTCTCTCTTAGACTCAAACACATGGTAAACTTCATAATCAAGTTCAAAGTATTAGTCCTCTCAATTAGAACAATCCTAAACATTGAGTTCCACAGGTGTAGAGTGTAATCCCGACTTTCAACATTAATAGTCAATTCTCTATTTCAGGATATCGTTGGTAACCAACAAGAGAATTCATGATAACCAAAACTTGCCTCACAGATTATTCTTTCATTTTTTTTTTAATTTTTTTAATTATTTTTTTTTGTTTTAAATTTTTTTTTTTTTTTTTTTTTTTGAAAACTAGATGGGAATCAAATTTTCACTTATAGGGAGCAAACCTATGGTGAAACTAGTTGCCCAATTCTTTCCAACTGTTAATCATAGAAAATCGAATCACACCTATAGGGAGCAAACCCATGGTGCACTTCTTTTCTATACCCTGATGGCCAAATCTTTTAGGCTGGTTTCTTTCATGCTCAGTGATTACCAAATTAATCCTTCAGTTTCAAACTGAAATCTTAATGTGTAAGCGAGATGTGACATGTGAAATCATGACTCAATCAATGTTTACAACTTCTAATCATGGATTAATAATTCAAACTTAACTGTGAAATCTAACAAGCACCTGAATCCAAGAGTAGTAAATCACCAACATTCCATATCCTGTAATTCTAAATCAAAGATGGTTGTCAAATCACTTCAAATTCACCAGGAAGTCCATAAAAAATTTAAAAATTTTCACAAATTTTTGCTCAAGACAAAGAAAAACACTGATTAGGTTACCTAATCTCCCACCCCCAACCTAAAATCTACATTGTCCTCAATGTAAAAGATGTAAACATGCAATGCACAAGGGACAACGAAAGTACATGAGAAGTGATGGGAAGATAGTACCTGGGTAACGAGTCGAGAGAGACTTTTCCATAGAGATCTCAACATGAGAGCGGGTCAGCACAAGAGTAAAACCAATCGAAAGTAAAAAATAAAAATCATACCTATACCACTTTCGCAGGTGCTCTCGATTGCATTTAGCGTATGCAACAAGCCTTTAAACCCCTAGGTTACCCCTAGTGGACGAGTTGTAGTCTCGTGAGGGTTTCCAGCAATGTTACTCACAAACATTGAACTAACTACTCATGCTGCACGGTTCATCTTCTTGCCAGTATCTTGATAAGTTCCTCAGTAAGTTCCTCAACAAGATCATCCAAAAGCCCTTTTTGCAAAAGGTTTGGGTGCCCTGGAGCATGACTTTCCAGAGAGACTTATGTACCTCATAAGAAATTGTCCATTGCATTGCTTGAGGTAACCAGAGTATGTACGATTCACCTGTGACAGAAGAAGTTTCAACGTTAGTATCCCATGGTGAATCAGAGACTACAAGTAGATAAAGTTTAGAAAACTTCGCAAAAAGTGATGTAGCCTCAACATATTTCGAAGTATTAGATTTCGGTTTAATTTTTAGCTTCTCCTCCCTTAATGGTAAATAGCGAAGATCTGGGGAGGGAGGGGCTTCAGAATAAGGGTTCTCTCGGTCAATGATGACTACCGAGATATCGTCTTGCAAGGCATTCTCTATGTCTCTTATCATGGGATCATTTGAGTCTGCAAAGTGTGCCAAGCAATTATCAAAAGAGTCAGAAATTTCAGTTGAGAGTGACTTATTTTCCTCATTGAAGTCTGTAATGAGATGCTCAAGGACTCCCTTGCCCTTAAAAGTATATGAAGATATGCTCTCTTGCTCCAGCCCTGCACAGACATATTGAAGATCAATAGGAGAAGCATCGATAGGATCACTTTGTTCATTGAAACTACTCAATCGAGGCGTTGAATTGTCAAACGTGTACAGCTCAGATGGTAGCCTCAACTGAGTGGTTTCAACTTTTAGAGTTGTATCGAGCAACTCGTCCTTCTCCCGCATTACATCATCATTTGATACAGAGGAGTGGTCCAAACATGTTTCACAAGAGTTAGAAGGATCGGTTGTAAGGGGCTCATCCTCCACCTTTAAATCAGTCATTTCAGACAGGTGGAGTACATCATTATGGTTGGCAACTTCCTGAACCTCTTGATCATTGGCAGAGGCCACACTTGAGATTGAATCCCAATACTCATCATCATCCAGTTCCGTGCAGTGTGAACTTAGGATGGGATCACATTCCTCACATTTGTTCCTAGATTGGGTTGAGGTTCGAATAGACTAACCTCTACCTCATCAGTGTAATCATGTATGTCATGTGAGTGAAGTGTGTCACTATCATTATATTTGAAAGACACCCATGTCTCTTGATCATTCCTTTGGACAGTCATCGAGATCGACTTATCGGGAAATCGAACCATCTGCTCATTAATGGAATCCAATTCCTCATTCATAATTTCAGTTTCTGCCACAAGCGAATTATGATAATCTTCTTCACATTGTGCTTCTAGATTGAGATGAGACTGGGATAACCTAGCCTCTTCCTTCTCCATAAGATGTGACTGAATGATTGGAATTGAGGATTTGAGCAATTCGCATGATTGTATGACAAGTTGATTGAATTGCTCTTGTGCTTTCATGAGCTTCTGAAGTGAATCCTCTTGGATTGTCTCTGATTGGGTTTCAAAAGTAGAGGACCCAAGAGAATTATCACTATGATATATAGCTGGTTCAGCTTCCCGACATTAATGTTTCCACTGGTTATAGTCATACGGATCATAGGTGGGAGAATCCGATGGTTGATAATACTTATTATCACTCATAATATAATCACGCATTGTTTTCTTTTTCTCAGATGGGTGATAATGATTCTCACTCCCATAGTTATGATAACCCCAACACTCACGTACTGTCCGTGGGGTGGAATTGTTCTCCCATATATGATCGCGTAAGGACTTCTTAACCGATGAAGTGTTATGCTCAGGTCGGTTCTCGATGATTGTTTCAGGAAAATTTTGAGACATAGGTGGATGTCTATCATCATTATCATACATCCCTTCACACTGTTTTGCATGCTCAAAAGCTATCTCAGCATATTGACGTTCCCACTCGTGCATATACATGGTGAAACCCTCACTCTAAATCTAATCCTAAGAAAAATATAAGAAAAGATCCTACAGCAGTATGGAAAGTAAGAGGAGGAGAAGTTAGAAGGAAGGTACCAATTGAGAAGTTCCTATGTTAAGATCCTGCAAAAGAAAACAAAGGAGATTAGCTTCTAAAATAGAAATTCTAAAATTAGAAAGTTCCTACAATTGAAATAGAAAGTTAGTTTCTAAAAAGGAAAATTCCCTAAACCTAGAAGCTAAGTTAGTTTCTAAAAAGTAAAGTTCCCTAAAATTTGAAAGTTTCTAAAATAGAAAATTTAAACCTAAAAATTTAAAAAAATTTCTAAAAATAAACTAATTCCTAAAAAGGAAAGTTTCTAAAAATAAAATAAAGGAAAGATGAGTTAGTTTCTAAAATTAGAAAGAGTCTCTAAAAAGGGAAATAACTAACCTAGTTTCTAAAAACAAAAGAGGGAAAGTTCTAAAAATAAATTAGTTCCTAAAAATAAAATAAAATAAATTCTAAAAAAAAAAAAAATAATAATAATAATAATAATAATAATAATTAGGAAAGTTCTAAGCCTAAAGTTAGAAAGTTCTAAATTAGAAATCCTAATCCTAAAATGGAAAGTAATGTTAGTTTCTAAAAAGGAAAAAAAAAGAATTTAAAATAAATAAAAGCCTAGAAATAGAAAATTTCTAAAAATAGAAAGTTAGTTTCTAAAAAGGAAACCTAGAATAAGAAAGTTTCTAAAACTAAAATCCTAATTCTAAAAGTAGAAAAAGTAGAGAAATTAGAAAGAAATTACCAATTTAGAAGTTATGTCAGGATCCTACAAAACAGGAAAACAGATTAGTTTATAAAAAAAGAAAAAATCTAAAATTAGAAAATCCTAATCTTAAACTACTCCTAAGACGAGTTAATCTCAGAAAACGTAACCGTCAGTCCCCGGCAACGGTGCCAAAAACTTGTTCACTCCCCAAGTATAGGGTTGTGATGTAGTAATAAACTCGGTGAGACCGAGGTCGAATCCACAGAGACTGAAACCTGTAAGTAATCTGAAAATAACCAGATCTAGAACTAGAATAGGATGAAATCTAAATCAGGTGAATATGAGTGAATAATGGTGAAATAGTAAACTAAAATATGTAAAATTCAAAGGTAAGGAACTAAGGTGCCAAGGATCCACTTATAGAGATCAGGGAGATCTACGCTTGATTCACGAACTCAACTGGACTTCGAGTCCCATCTTCATCCAGTTGGAAGATATGTCACTAAAGCTCGATCTGAACTTCCATTGATCTAGTTTTCAAAGAGATGAGAGATATGAGAATTAGAGTCGATTCCATCACAAATCCATGCCCATGAGACAAGGTAAACAACAGAACTCAAATCAATCCACAATCAATCAGAAGATGTATGAAAGTTAGGAAGGATTCCATCATCCAACCATGTCCAAGGGGCAATGGTGAACAACAGGGTTTCCTAACCCCATAATCATAAAAAGGAGAAAGGAAATACTCAAAGCCATCGCAGACCCATTGTAATGTCAGTCACAACAGACCATTAAAAAAACTAGAAATATTCCCGTTTAAATCAAACTAAAATCAATGTTAGTTCAGGGACATGAATCCAAGCCATAAAACCTCCCCATCACGCTACAAGCTTCACCTCTTAGCCCTAGCTAAGAGGTTAGCCCGACATGATCGGTCTAGATCTCTCAGAAAAAAAACAAAATAAAATAAAATAAAAAGGAAAAAAAAATAAACCCTGCTCCCACGTCCTTGCCTTCACATCCAGCCCAGCCCAAAAAAACTCCCCTGATCTCCTTCTCTTTTTCTTCTTTTATAGGCTGGGACGGTCGGCTGGAGTCCCTGCAAGACTTCAATCCGAAGGCTTTACGTAGCTGGCGATGCATGTTGTAGTCTCAGCCGGACACAGCTGGCATTACACACTGTAGTCGCAGCTGGAAGACATTGCCAATCAACTCCTACTTTCCTCTCTTCTTTCCGAAAGATCGACGTACCTTGGGGCGTTTTTGGAGTAGATACACGATGGACGGATCGGATCATCGATCCGATCAAGGATAGAGGCCCACAAACGCCTGGAAATCCCGCTTTTCACGGGCGTGCGAACGCTTTCGCACGAGGCTGCGCTGACGAAGCTGGTGGGGTCCATTTCGATGTATCTTGGAGAAATCCAAACCTTCCATTGGATCGACGTCGAAAAACCAGGTGGGAATGACTGGTTTCGGATCAACTTCGGTGTGGCCCATGAAGTTTTTCATTGTTCCGTCCATTCCTGCGTTTGAACAAACAAGAACTCATCCTCGTTGTTTCATCTCGTTTCGTCACCTAGGGCTTGGGAATACGGACCCTGGGATCTTAATGAACGGTCCAGATTAGTCATCCGGACCATGATGGTGGCTCACGAAGATTACCCGCAAGTCCCTGTTTGCGGCCGAAAACGGCTCTTGCCGTTTCTGTGAAAGAGAAGTCGGTCAGCGCACGGCTGACCGACTTACGTCGTTCGGTGCACGGCGCCTATGCGTGTGCTGTGCACACGCACCCTATAAAGTGAGTCCCACCTTGATGTGCCCAAACAATCCGCTCCGTCCATCTGTTTTTCCAGCTTATTTAAGACGTTGATTCTAAAATTGAAGCGTATCCAGCGATCAGGTGGGCCCCAGATTGATAATTCATAGGTCGTTCTTACTGTTGGACCACTTACACAGAGATCCAATGGCTGATAATTTGCGTGTACGGTTAATTTAAGGTCTTCAGGCCGTGTATGAAGTTTCGAGCTGAATAGATGGTGGAAACCCTGTGATCTTGCATTCTGGCTGACTTTCAGGCCACTTGAACTTCAGTTTCTCGATTTTCTCTGGTTTCTGGCGTGTAATTTCATTGATCTTAGTCCCCTGGGGTCCGTCCCTTGCTCTGGTGAATTCTGAGCATCAAATCCACACTTTTAGTGGTCTTTTACAATCAAAGCTCCTAATTTCACCCTGCAGCATAAACACGATTAAGTCGGCCTTTAAACAATATTATGTTCGTAAATCCAAGTAGTAACTAGGGTCTGATATGCAATATTTGACCCTCAACATGGTTGCTTGGGGATGGGGTGAAAGGTGATGTGTACTTGACATGATGTGATTGATTGATTGATGGGACATGTTGTAGAGATTCTCTTGGGATCGCAACGCGCAACGTTTTCTTTAAAATAAACGCCGGCCCGCATCTTCTGGTCAGGGTATCGGATTGGTGCGCGAGTCACGGCATTGGAACCACGGAGACGGTGCGGTCGTAATGGTTCAAGTCTCGGTTTAAGCCGACTCAATTCTACAGGATACGACTTAGGGTTGATCGAAAATGTTGATTATACATCGCAGATTGCCGAACTTCAATGGGAAGGATCGAGGAAGTCGACGGAACAGTACGAACTAGGATACCGGTCTTACAGAAGAGCCCGTGGGCCACAACAAATCTGAGCCAAAACAGACCATACCTGACTGGTTTTTCAAGAAGAATCTGGTAAACGGCATGGATTTCGAAAAGGATAGATGAAGTGGACCCCACTAAGAACTAGCGTAAGACTAGTGTGGTTCTGCGTAAAGGAAAGTGCGTACAGGTTACGCACTCCGGCCAACTTTCTCCAGCTCTCGACTGACTACAATTGCTATAAAAAAGAGGGAGAGAGAGAGAGAGAGAGAGAGAGAGAGAGAGAGTGTGTGTGTAAAATCCATTTGCTTGGACGTGGTTCAGATCAGCCGTGGAGGCGTGAAGTGAAAGTAAGAGAAGGAGAGAGAGAGAGAGAGAGAGAGAGAGAGAGAGAGAGAGAGAGTGGACGGCCGGCGGCTGGGAGTCTTCCTTCCTCTTTGTTTTTCTTCTTCTTCCTTTTCACCTTTTCTTCTTTAGTTGTTTTCTTCTTTGATGCTTTCTTTTAAAGAGATTTTGCCTCATCATGTCTGTGATGGGCTAAACCTCTTAGCTAGGGCTAAGAGGTGAAGCTTGTAGTGTGATGAGGGATTTTTATGCCTTTTGATTCATGTTATGAACTAGTTTTTTATTCTAGTTTGATTATAAGGAATGCCTTTGGTTTTTAATGGTTTGTTATGACTTAAATTACAACAGATCTGCTATGGCTTTGAGTATTTCCTTTCCATTAATTTGATTATGAAGTTAGGAAGCCATGTTGTTCACCATCGCCCCTTGGACATGGTTGGATGATGGAATAATTCCTAACATTCATATATCTCAGATTGGTTGTGGATTGGCTTAATTCTGTTATTTACTTTATCTCATAGGCATGGTTTTGTGATGGAATCCATTCTAATTTACATTATTCTCATCTCTTGAAAACTGGATCAAAGGAAGTTCAGATTTGGTTTTAATGGATTATCTTTCAACTGGATGAAGATGGGACTCGAAGTCCAGTTGAGTTCATGAATCAAGCATAGATCTCCCTGATCTCTACAAGTGGATCCTTGGCACCCTAATTTCCCACTTTTGAATTTCACAAGTTTTAGTTAAATAAATTCACAATTATTCCCTTAATCTTCTCTGATTTAGACTAAATCTTCACCTAGTTCTAGTTGAAGTTACTTTCAAATTACGTACAAGGTTCGGTTCCTGTGGATTCGACCTCGGTCTTATCGAGAATATTACTACATCACAACCCTATACTTGGGGTGTGAACATTCTCCTCTCCTTATCCCTGTGTATATTAATGCCAAGAATCTTCTTTGTAGCCGCCAAAACTTTCATTTCAAACGACCTAGATAATTGAGCCTTCAATATATTAATTTTAAATATGCTATGGCTGGCGATAAGTATATCATCAACATATAACATGAGAATGGTTAATTCTTTGCCATTCAATGCTCTAAAATAAGCACAATGATCACATTCACTTCTAATATAATTTTGGCTCGACATGAAAGAATTAAAACTTCTTATACCACTACATAAGCAACTATTTCAGGCTATACAATGACTTTTTTAACCCGCAAATAAGATCCATCGTTTCCTGCACCTTGAACCCTCCTGTTGCTTCATGTAAATCTGCCCTTCTAATTCCCATGTAGAAATATTGTTTTAACATTCAACTGTTCCAATTCCCATCTATTCTAATTCCATATTGTATTAGGCAATCAGGGTGAATACAAATATGATAAATACATACTTTACCACTGTCGTGAAAATCTCACTGAAGTCGACACCTTCCTTATAAGAATATCTCTCTGCTACCAATCTGGCCTTGTACCTAACTTGTTTCTTTTGGAATATCCACTTGCACCTGATCGCCTTCTTTATAATGAACATCTCAACTAGCTCTCATATTTGATTTTTATACAAAGAATCCGTCTCTTCATACATGGTTGTCATCTACGTTTTTGCATCTTTATCCTCTAAAGCTTTTTGGAATGTAGATGAAATCCCTTAATCTATAATAAGAGAAAATACAACATTAGAGTTATCCCTGTATCTCAACGATAACTTGTGATCCCTTACTGGATTTCTCCTGATAAGTGGTGGCTCCACCTCTTCTTGTACTTTAACGTATAGCTCATATTTGTCAAGTGTCTCACCCTTGTCTAATTCCATATCAACAATTGACTTTTCCATTTCCTTTTGCTCATCTTTTTGAAACAAGGAATCATCATCTATTTTGACGTCCCAACTAATAATGATCTTCCATGAAACACAGTCTAACAACCTATAACCTTTTACCCCGGTACTATAGTCAACAAAGGTGCATTATTTTAATCTTTGGTCTAACTTATTTTTCTTAACAAACGATAAATGAGAATAAGCATTATAACAAAAAAAATTCTCATACCCGAGTAATCAACTACTTGACCACTCCATACTTCCTCAAGAATTTTACTATCAATAACTTTAGAGGGAGACCTATTCACTAGATAATAAGCTATAAAAATATCTTTAATCCAAAGTTCTTTACCTAACTTAGAATTGCTCAATGAACTCCGAGCCCTTTTCAAAATAGTCTGGTTCATACATTTTGTCACATCATTCTGCTGAGGTGTATGCCTCATTGTGTTGTGCCTGATTGTTTCCTAATCCTTGCAAAATTAATCAAATTCTCTTAAAGTAGATTCCCCGTCGTTATCTGTCATCAAAACGTTCACTTTCTGTCTTGTCTATTTTTAAACCATCACTTTTCATATCTTGAAAGTGGTAAACACATTATATTTATATTTCAAAATATAAACCCAAACCTTCCTAGAGAATTCGTCTATAAATGTAACAAAGTAAGACGATCCTCCTCCAAAACAAACGAGCGATGGCCCCCACACATCAGAATGCACATAATCAAGTTTTCCTTTACTGACGTGTTTTCTAATTTTAAAACATAGCTTCGAGTGTTTCTCATATATGTAATGCTCAAATACATTTAAATCAAAGCTTTTAAAACTAAAAATTAACTTATAATTGAGAAGTATCTTTATACCTCGCTCGCTCATGTGGCTTAGTCGCACATACCACAAATGTGCCGACATGGAATCCACTATAGACATTGCAGCTCCACCAGATATAGTATTTCTAATCAACCGGTAAAGATTACCTCTCCATTGTGCCTTCATTACTGTAAGGCCCCCCTTTCAAACCTTTAGGACACCATTATAGCCAACGAACTTGTAACCAATTATATCTAGAGCTTCTATAGAGATCAGAGTATACCTTACCCCATCAAATATCCTAATGTAAACTGAACCAATTCCAATCATCTTGCAGGCATAATCATTTCCCATAAGAACCAACTGTGAACGCTAGAGGTTGGATTTCCCAAGGAACGGGACATTTACACTCTCTTTCACTAGTTGCCTCACTCAAGAGCTTTAATTTGGGGTAAAAAGGTGTTATATTTGACCAGAGTTGCCACTAACCAATTATTACAATCATACAGTCGGTTAGGCCTTGTAAAAATGCTTAGGATTGAGAACTCGAGTATAATTAACACTAAGATGACTTGTGAGCTTGTGTTCCAGAGATTCTGAGTAAGCGATCATGATTACAGAGATGGAAGGTGTTAAGTACCTACTTTGCTCGTACAGATGTACGATCTTTGTTAAGTGTCAAATATTACATATTCTTCTCTATTTATATCTTCGTTTTAAGAACATGATAATGCTTAATGGTATATTTTATACATGTTTGTGTTGCAAGGTGAATATGAGAGATTGGATTGAAAAGAATACTAAAAGCATGGATTTAATGCTAAGAATCACCAAGGCATAAGATGGATCTTAGAAGACCAAGAATGAAGAATTCAAATGCCAAAGATCCAAGGAAACCAAGTACAAAAGTTGAAGAAAAGACTTGAAAGATTACATAATCTGAAGCAAAAAATAGATAGGTTAGTCCGACCGAACCCATGCTCAATCTGAACGAACTTGTACAAAACAATCCAGCGACAGACGATGAAATTCAGAAGCTAATTCGGTTCGACTGAAAACTAATTTAGTTTGACTAAAAGGAGGATTCGGTTCGACCGAAAGTACACAAAAAGCTCCACGCTGAAAAAAGTTAATTTGGTTTGACCGAAGATTAATTCGGTACGACCGACAACTTAAGTTCGGTCTGATCGAACCCAGCTCGATGCGAACGAAATCAGACAACTACTGAAAAAGAATCCTTTCCAAATTCAGACTTGACTTCGGATTTGACTTTGGTCCAACCGATGCGTAATGCGGCTGCATAAATTGAGGCGGTTTCACAATCGGATTACGGATATTCCAAATCGGTGAGTAAGGTGGAGCTTCACAACTATAAATAGGAGTCCCTAAGGCATTCTTAAGGATCATCTAGATTTTTAAGGAGTGGAACAAAAGGGTGGAGAGCCGCCACCAAGAGATTTCTTCTTCTTCCTTAGTTGTTTTTATGTTTTATTTAAGAGTTCTTAGTTCAATAATGTTTATGGTGAACTAAACCTCTTAGATAGGGCTAAGAGGTAAAGCTTGTAGCATGATTGAAATGTTTATCTTGCTTTGATTCATGTTCTTATTGAACTTCATTGATTTTTAGTTTGATTTTAAGGAATATTTTCAGTTTTCAATGGGTTATTGTGACTCAAATTACAGTAGACACTGCGATAGCTTTGAGTATCTTTTTTTCCTATTTGAGATTGTTGGATTGGTAAATCCTGTTGTTTTCCATTGTCTCTAGGCATGGTTGGGTGATGGAATCCCTTCCAATCTCCACGATTATCTTCCATTGAGGCTAGATCAATGAGAAGTTTAGAGATTTGATCATCTCTCTTTCTAATTGGATAAGATAGACTCTGATTCTAATTGGACCTCTTGAATCAAGTAAGGTAGCATTGTTGAGGGTCAAATATTGCATATTAGACCCTAGTTATTACCTGATTTTACGTACATGATAATGCTTAACGTTATATTTTAATCATGTTTTTGTTACAATGTGAATTTAAGAGCTTAGACTGAAAAAGGGTGTTAAAAGCATGGATATGATGCTCAAGAATCACCAAGGCAAGGGACGGATCTTAGGGGACCGAGATTGAAGAATTCACACGCCAAAGATCCGAGAAAACCAAGTGATTAATAATAAAGAAGCCTGAAAATCATCCTGAATGTAAGATCACAGCGTTCTCACCATCCGTTTGGTTCGAAACTTTATATTTGGCCTGAGGACTGTAAATTAACCGTACACGTCGAAATTCAGCCCTTAGATCTTTGTGGAAGTGGCCCAATGGACAGATCAGCTACTAAATCACTGATCTAAGGCCCACTTGATCTCTGGATATGTTTCAAAGTTGGGCTCAACCGTTTAAATTAGATGACAGACCGGAAGAATGGAGCAGAGTTTTCATGAACATCATGGTGGACCCCATCTTGAGTGCGTGCGCACGCAGCGCACGCACACTAGCCGTGAACCGGACCGGAGAGTCTAGTCAAGGGTCTTTGACCTGACTCCCAGTGCCCTCTCGCATAATGTCCGCACGAACGGACGCTGTGATGTGTGGTGGACCACCACCGTTAATCAATTCAATGATCTGAACCATCCATTTGATCCAGGAGGGAGCCGACCATACCCATGGAGTCCATTTGCATCTATGCACGTGTACACACGAAAGTTTCATTGGAATAAAGATGCAGTGGGCCACACCAAAACTCGACCAAAACCACCCCTTTCTGACCAAAAATTTGAGAGGAATCCAATGAACAGGGTAGATTTTGCTTTTGTCGTCGATCATGGGCCCCCCGACTCCACCTGCGTAATCCATTATGTAGAAAGTAGTGTTCGGACACCCGGCCCATGATGGGGAATTGTGTGACCCAGATCACGGTCAGATCAATGACCCAGAACATCCAAACTCATGAAAAGGGGGTCACAACCCTTCCTATGAAGTCGGAATGAGTAGATTGGAGGATCTCGGTCCCCAAACTCACTTCAAACGCAACTTGTTTCTGCGCTTTCGCTGCACAAGGTGCGAAATACAACTGGCTACACACGTCACCGACTTCCACCGCCCAGCCGACTTCCCTTGGCTATAAAAGGAGAAGAGAAGAGAGAGAGAGAGAGAGAGAGAGAGAGAGAGAGAGAGAGGACGATCCTTGGACGTGGTGTGGAGCAAAGGACGTGAAGAGGAGCGAGAGATTGGAAACGGCTGATTTTAAAGAGTTTTTTTTCTTCTCTCTCTTTGGTTGTTTATTTATGTCTTTTTAAGAGATTTTTAGTTTGATCATCACTATGATCGACTAAACCTCTTAGCTAGGGCTAAGAGGTGAAGGTTGTAGTGTGATGAGATGTTTTCTATTGTTTTGATTCATGTTGAAGTTGAATTATTTTGATTTTAGTTTGATTATTGTAAGTGCTATAATTTATATCCCTGTCTGTTGTGAAATTTGTGGTGCCAAAATCACTGTTATATAACTTGCATAAGTGAAGCTCTCTCAAAGATCAACATTCATGAACAACCAAAGCTCACAACAAGCAAAGCTCACAAGTACAAAGATTAACCTTGTCTGTAAGAACTGCTCACAAGACATGACTCAAGAACGCAAGACTTCAAGAAGAGTACAAGGCAGTTCGTAAAGAACTCAAGACACTTTCAAGGTTGAGCTACATCAAGATTTCAAGATTGAACTACATCAAGACTTCAAAGCTTAAACTTCAAGGTCACTTGTTCCTAATGTTTCAATGTCCTTACTTCATGGTTGAGGTTTGACTGACCTTAGGTTGACCTTAGAAGTAGGTCACTTTGGATACATAAGTCGGATGTTTATTTTACTTGAGTTTGGTCTGTTCTTCGACTAGTCCTAGATTTGCTTCGACCAGTCTAAGAAATTCCTCGCTCAGTCGTGAGTTTGTTACAAAATTTGGATAATTTCTGTTAGGCATCGACTAATCCAGGAATCTGTTCGACCAGTCGAAGGAACAATGTCGACTGCATCTTCGACCAGTCGAAAGTCTTCGACTCAAAGTCCAGCGATGAATTTTAAGTTCTTCGACCAGTCGAAGGAGACCTTCGACCAGTCGAAGGTGACCTACGACCAGTCGAAGGAGACCTTCGACCAGTCGTAAAACGGTCAAAGCTTATCGCGCCTGATTTTTTAAATATCTGTTATTGCTTCGACTAGTCGAAGAGCTCCCTAGACCAGTTGAAGACGCGATCTGCTCACCTATAAATAGAGCACGAATCTCAGAAGAATTCATTGAATTAATTAATCCATTCAAGTCAATCTTCGTCGAACTTCTGAGAGATAATTCTGTGCTCCATCTAAGCTAAGTGTGCTTATTTAATATTCTCTTTCCTTAGCTTTATTTAATTGATTTTGTTTCTGTTATTCCAATCTAATTTGATAAGAGGAATTGTTATTCCTTTCTTTGGAATCAAAATCAATTAAGGCAAGCCCTACTTAGTTTAATTTAAAATCTATTAGAATTAGAACCATTGTAATTGAGTACTGGACATTGAACTTAGACATTCAATCATCTACTCAGACTTGGTTCTACCGGGCTGCTACAACGAAGGAAATAATCAGGTATTTTACATTTAGTTGTAAATTCCTTTCTGTTTTGGTTTCTTTTAAGATTTGCCAGAAAAATCTTGTTGTATTAGTTATCTGAGGAGAGCCAGGAAAACTCAGAAGTGGGGTTTTTTTTAATTGTGTAAGCCCACAGACAAAGACACAATTGTAAAGGTTTTGGGTGAACCTGTGAAAACCTATTTTGTTAGTGAACGCTAATATCCCCTGTGTGAGGATATTATGAGTGGAGTAGCATTCTGTGTGGCTGTTGTTTAACAGTTGGTGAACACACAGGCGAACCACTATAATCCCTTGTGTTGTGGTTGAATGATTTATACTTCTAATCTTTAATTATTTATTTGTAAGATGTATGTATGGTGTGAATGTTGTAATCATTTAATTCAAGCATTGTGGGAATTTTTGTAATAGTTTAGAATTTATTTCTGCTATTCCTTTATCAGCTTGATATTCAATTTCCTTTAAAGATTGTTCCAACAAGGTTGCCCTGCCATTTTTATGGTGTATGGCTGTCCCTAGAACAATACATTTGTGATTACAATTTATTTCAATTCAGTTTATATTTATTTCTGTATTCCTCTTTGGTTTGAGATTTGATACAAAGATCTTTCTAGAAATAAGGTTGTCCTACCATAAACTCTGGTTTTTGGTGTAAGGTTGTCCTTAGAACAACATTTGTATCAACCTCTCAAGATCTGAATTTTGAGGTTGTTTTACTTTCCTGCATTGTGATTTACTTTGGCTATCATATTCTATTTAATTCCGCTGTTATAAGTTTTATTGGCATTGTCCTATTCACCCCCCCCCCCCTCTCTAGGACATATAGCTAGGCCTTTTCAAGTGGTATCAAAGCCTAATAGCTCTTTTTAATTCTTGGATTTAATTCCTGAGCTAACGATTTAAGCTATTTAAGATGTCAAAGTTTGATAGCCTTTCAGTCACTAGGCCTCCACCCTTTGATTGCTCCAACTATGCCTATTGGAAAGCCAGAATGAGGATCTTCCTCAAATCAATGGATGAAAATGTGTGGCAAGCCACAGTGACTGAATGGAAACCTCCTATCATGGAAGTTACTGGGGTTGACGGTTCAAAATCTATGAAAGTCACACCATATTACCAATGGACCACACTTCAGAAAAGTGAGAGTAGTGCAAATGCTAAAGCACTAAATGCAATCACTTGCGCACTATCACCGGATGAGTTCAAAAGAATCATTTCCTGTGATACTGCAAAGCAAGCTTGGGATATATTAGAAATGACACACGAGGGTACTACAATTGTCAAAAAATCTAAAGTCCAACTCCTCGCAACCAAATTTGAAGAAATTCATATGGAGGAAAATGAAATGTTTATGGACTTTTACTCTAGATTGAATGACATTGTAAACTCAATGTGGGGTCTTGGCGATAAAATCCCAGAAAGTAAAGTGTGTGCAAAAATATTACGCTCACTTCCTGAACGGTTCAATTCTAAAGTAACCGTGATCTAGGAACTTCGTGATACGGATAATATGAGGGTAGAAGAACTTGTTGGTTCTCTACAAACCTACGAGTTAAACTTTAAAGCTCCTAAAGGTAAATTTATCGCACTAAAATCTTCGAAATGTAATTCAGAAGAAAATTCTGATTCAGAAGATGATATGGCTCTTTTAGCTAAGAAATTTTACAAGATTTTCAAAAGCAAGAAAAGGGTTGATTTTCAAAAATCAAATGACAAAAAGAAGTTTAGACCTAAATCTCGAAAATCTTTGAAAGATAGTCAATGTTACAACTGTCAAGAATATGGGCACTTACAAATAGATGTCCTAAAAAGGACAAACCCAAGAAGAAGGGTATGTTGGCTACATGGGATGAATCATCTGATTCTGAAGCTTCTTCTTAATCAGAAGATTCTGAAACTGAGTCAGGCAATGAAGTTAAAGCTCTTATGACTCTAGCCAAATTCACATTTTCAGATAATGACTCAACAAGTGAAGAAAATCTGAGTAGTGAATGTGAAAATGAAGATGATCTTCAAGACGCCTACAATGCCCTATATAAGGAAAGTTGTAAAATTGCTGTCAAACTTAAACTTCAAAAAGAAAAGTTTTTTAAACTCAAAGAATGTTTTGAATCACTTATCTTAGAAAAATCACAAATTTTAGATTGTTTTGAAAAATTAAAATGCGATTTGGAATTCAAAAACTCCATAATTATTGATTTGAAATCTGAAATTAAGAAACTCAAAACTGAATTATCTTCTCTTCTAAGTCTAAAGGACACACGGAAATATGCCCAAGGTGATCCAAAGTTAGAAAAACTTTTATCCGGATCACGAAAATGTGGTGATCTATCCGGGTTGGGCTATGATAAAAATCTATCTCCTAAACAAAAGTATACTCCTCTTATGTTTGTTAAAGGAGAGTCCTCAAACTCAAAAGGGAAAAGTACTTATCAAGATTTTTCTAGAAATTCAAAAACTTTTCAAAAACCTAGAAGTAGCCATGTCAACTTTAATCAGAAACGAAATCCACTAGCTGAAAAGATAATTGATTTACTCAAGGAGCTCTTAAAATCTAACTCTATAGGTCATTCTTACAACTATAAACAAAAGAAGACCAACTATGTTCCTAAACGCAAAACAGTTATGAAATGGGTTCCTAAAGTTGCCTGCTTGGTTGCTCACACTGCTTTCAAAGCAACAAGTCATTCAAAGTGGTACCTAGACAGTGGATGCTCCAGGCATATGACAGGTGACAAAGCTTTATTCACGGATCTGAAAGATATGACTGATGGATCAGTCACATTTGGTGATGGTAGCAATTGCAAGATTATAGGCCAAGGTACGTTCAACTTTTTAATCTTCCTGTGTTTAAAAACGTTTTATATGTTGAAGGCTTAAAACATAACTTGCTTAGTATATCTCAAATATGTGATAATAACCATAATGTTCGGTTTTCTAATCAAAGCTGTGAGATACTAAACAATAGGGGTTTTGTAATATTAACTGGTCGTAGAACGTCTAAAAATTGCTATATTATTAGCGAATCCAACTCATCTAATCAAACATGTTACATGGTCCATACAGACGAGACTGATTTATGGCATAAACGTCTTGGACATGTACATTATCGAGATTTATATAGATTGAGCAAACGAGAACTTATAAGAGGTTTACCCAAACTTCAGAAATTAGATAAAATATGTGGTGAGTGCCAGATAGGTAAACAAACAAGGAACTCACACAAAAAGGTGAATTCAAATACCACATCAAGACCACTCGAACTCCTCCACATGGATCTGATAGGACTTATCAGAACGGAAAGTCGTGGTGGGAAAAAGTATATCCTGGTAATAGTGATGACTTTACCAGATTCACATGGGTAGTCTTCTTAAGGGATAAATCTGAAACCCTTGAAGAAGTAAGAAAAGTTCTCAAAAGGATTCAAACTGAAAAATCTTCTCAAATTAGTAAGATTCGTAGTGATCATGGATCTGAATTTGAGAATAGCAATTTTGAGAAGTTCTGTACCGACCAAGGAATATTACATGAATTCTCTGCTCCCAAAACTCCACAACAAAATGGAATTGTAGAAAGGAAAAATAGGGTGCTTCAAGAAATGGCTAATGTTATGTTAAATAGCATGAAACTCTCTAAAAATCTTTGGGCTAAAGCAGTCAACACAGCTTGCTATATTATTAACCGAGTCTACACTAGCAAAGATAATAATAAAACGGTTTACGAATTGTGGTTCAATAACAAGCCTACTGTCAAATACTTTCGAGTTTTTGGCAGCAAGTGCTATATTTTACGTGATCGTGAAATTTGGAAAAATTCGATATGAAGTGTGATGAAGGGATTTTTCTAGGATATTCCTTAAACAGTCGAGCTTATAGGGTTCTGAACAAAAGAACTAGTGTGATTCAAGAGTCCATCAATGTTGTTATTGATGATCACTTAAACACGCCAATCCCTAATTTAGATAATGATGAAGTTCTAATCATTGATAAACCCGATACTTCATCGAATCAGACTGATTCTGAGTTGAGGACTGTTAAAGATCATCCAACCACACAAATTCTTGGAAACCCTCTCACCGGTGTTCGCACCGGTAGACATCTTGAGGATATATGTAATTATGTATGTTTTACATCCCAAATAGAACCATCTAACGTAAAAGAAGCACTTGCTGATGAAAACTGGATTGTTGCGATGCAAGAAGAACTCAACCAATTCGTAAGAAATGATGTTTGGTATCTTGTACCAAGACCTAAAGATAAACACATCATTGGAACAAAATGGATTTTCAAAAATAAGTCTGACGAGTGTGGAAATATAATTAGAAACAAGGCTAGACTAGTGGTATAAGGTTATACTCAAATTGAAGGAATTGATTTTGATGAAACTTTTGCACCAGTACCACGTCTTGAATCTATCAGACTATTTATATCCATTGCATGTTTTAGAAAGATAAAGATCTATCAAATGGATGTGAAAAGTGCTTTTCTAAATGGCGATTTACATGAAGAAGTCTATGTTGAATAGCCAATGGGTTTTGAAGATCCCAAAAATACTGATAATGTGTATCGGCTTAAAAAGACACTTTATGGATTAAAACAAGCACCTAGGGCATGGTATGAGAAACTAACAAAATTTCTTTTAAGTCATAATTTTCAAATGGGATCTGTTGATAAAACTCCGTTTGTTAAAAAACATAATGATCATATCTTAATGGTACAGATTTATGTTGATGATATCATTTACGGATTAACTTATACTAACTTGACTACTGAGTTTGCAGATTTGATGAAATCACAGTTCGAAATGAGTATGGTTGGGGAATTGACTTATTTCCTTGGATTGCAAGTACAGCAACAACCTGAAGGAATATTCATTTCTCAATCTAAGTATGCTTTGAATCTAATCAAGAGATTTGGATTTGAGAATGATAAGAATTTCGATACTCCTATGAGTACTACCCTGAAACTCTCAAAAGACTCTAATGGTAAAAATGTTGACTCAAAACTTTATCAGAGTATGATTGGTAGTTTGTTATATTTAACTGCTAGTAGACCTGATATTTCTCTAAGTGTTGGTATTTGCGCAAGATATCAATCTGATCCAAAAGAATCTCATTTGATTGCTGTCAAGCAGATTATTAGATATGTAGCAAGTACTATAAATCTCGGTCTCTGGTATCCTCATGAGACTAGTGTCCAATTAGCTGGGTACTCGGATGCTGACTGGGCTGGTAATCTAGATGATAGAAAATCAACCAGTGGTGGTTGCTTTTACATTGGAAATTGTCTAGTTTCCTGGTTTAGTAAGAAACAAAATTCTATATCACTTTCAACAGCTGAAGCTGAGTATATCGCAGCTGGTAATGCATGTACATAGCTAGTTTGGATGCAATGAATGCTAAGTGATTATGGAATTAAACAGGATTCTATGTTATTACATTGTGATAATTCCAATGTAATAAATATTTCGCAAAATCCTATTCAGCATTCTCGTACTAAGCATATTGACATTAGATTTCATTATATTCGGGAATTAGTAGAAGAAAAAGTTATATCTCTAGAATATATTCCTACCGAAGATCAACGAGCTGACATTTTCATAAAACCTCTCGATAAAAGCAGGTTCAAAAAGATGAAATTTGATCTTGGCAAATGCATTTTAAAATGATTATTTATGCCTACTTGTATCATAGTGTATATATTTGCTAAGTTGAATTCTAATTTTTGTATAATTTGCAAGAAATATGAATTTTTGGACATTCTTCGACCAGTCGTGAGTATACTCGACCAGTCGACCTTCGACCGGTCGTAGATATCCACGACCAATCGTAGATCTCGGGAATCACTTAAAATTTAGGGATTTTTTTTTCTTTCTCATTCCGTTTTTCCTCTCTAAGGAGCTGAGCTTCGACTTGTCGAACCCATTGTTCATGTTCTTCCAGGTTAGTGTTCCAAATCACGTTTTTCTTGCAGATTTGTGTCTAGATTGTTTACTTTTCAAGCTTTAAGCTTTCTATTTTGGATTTCATTGAGATTTGGGGTTTGGATTTTGAAAAATCTGTTTTGAGTAAACCCACTTCTCAATCCTTTGCAACTTCTTATTTCCTTGATATCTTTGTTGCAAATGGCTTTTAGAGGTAGAAAAACTACTTCCCGTGGTCCTTCTTCTTCTTCCAGATCGACCATTATCTTTAAACGTCATCTTCTTGTTCCCAATGATGATCCATCTTATGTTAGGGACATTAAATTACGTAATGTTATTGTTGAACATCCTGTTGATGTTAATCATATTGCACCTTTTGACATCCTTCCTATGCTTGAAGCTGTAGGTTGGGTTAACTTATTACATTGGGGTGGGCCAGCATACCGGTCCATTGCCCAATCCATATTTGCATGTATTAGTGCTTTCTCACAGGATAATTTAACTTTTAAAATATCTACTAGAGAAGGGCCTTTTGACATTGATCGTCATTTAATTTCAGCCCTTATGGACATTCCTGTGAATGATGAGGGTATTCCTATCCATAACCTGACTAATAAACCCTCAATGTCTGAAAAACGCATGCTCACTAGAGATTTGTGCAACATGGATGTTCAATGGACTCGAAAAGGGAATGCGCTTCCCGCAAGGTATTTGTTACCCAAGTACAGAATTCTCCACAAAATCTTTGTGTCTAATCTGTATCCTCGTTCGAGTAATAAAACTGTCTTGACCTCGTTTATGGTTCGTGTTATCCATGCTATTTCCAGTAGTACTCAGATTTGTTTACCTTCCTTAATCTGTCATTTCATTCTTCAGTTTAGACTCCATCCTAGTCATAGTGACATTCCTTTTGCCTATTTAATGACTGTATTGGCTACACATATGTTAGTCGATATGTCGGTTGATGAGGCACCGATCCATCATCTGATTTTCAACAATACTAATATCAATAAGATGAAGCTGGATCTACTTCCTGAACAAGGTGGTGGTGGTCATGAAGAAGCTGGTGATGACATTAATATGGATGACATTTTTGAGGAACTGGATTCTGTCTAAACAAATGATCCAGATTTTGAACCATCTGATGTTGATGCTCGTCTGAGTGCATTAGAGGATAAAGTTGAAAATATAAATGTAAAGATGGAAAACATGTCTGTTGCTCATGACTTACAATTCAAGTACATGCGCAAATATCTTAGGCGATTGAACAAAGGCATGCACCAACTTGATCCCTCTATTCCTGCTCCGTCATCTGGTTCTGGTTCTGATTAGTTTATATGAGATTTCTGGTCTGTAATAACTTTATAACTTAGCACTTGGTTGACTGATTTTGAGTTGGATACTATCTTTGTTTTATGCTGGATATTTATTTTATGTAAAACTATGCTTAGTATCTCTATCTCTGGTTTTTGCTATAATCTCATAACTCCTCATGTTTACTCTCATATATCCCTTTATTTAGTTCTCCTTTGTCATATTGTGACAAAAAGGGAGAGAATGGTTTGTTCTTAACGATGTGATTGTGAGAGGAGTATCATTGGTTATGTTACTCAGGGGGAGTATGTTTGAACTGGTTGAATGTTGATTATTGAATATTGATTGGCAGGTAAGCCAGTTTGAGTTTGATATTAACTGGTTCATGATTCTTTAACCAATTGTTTTACTTTATGTTTATCTTGGTTATGTGTTTTGTCACTAATTTGACAAAGGGGGAGATTGTAAGTGCTATAATTTATATCCCTATCTGTTGTCAAATTTGTGGTGCCAAAATCACTATTATATAACTTGCATAAGTGAAGCTCTCTCAAAGATCAACATTCATGAACAACCAAAGCTCACAACAAGCAAAGCTCACAAGTACAAAGATCAACCTTGTCTGTAAGAACTGCTCACAAGACATGACTCAATAATGCAAGACTTCAAGAAGAGTACAAGGCAGTTCGTAAAGAACTCAAGACACTTTCAAGGTTGAACTACATCAAGATTTCAAGATTGAACTACATCAAGACTTCAAAGCTTAAACTTCAAGGTCACATGTTCCTAATGTTTCAATGTCTTTACTTCATGGTTGAGGTTTGACTGACCTTAGGTTGACCTTAGAAGTAGGTCACTTTGGATACATAAGTCGAATGTTTATTTTACTTGAGTTTGGTCTGTTCTTCGACTAGTCCTAGGCCTTCTTCGACTAGTCCTAGATTTGCTTCGACCAGTCTAAGAAATTCCTCGATCAGTCGTGAGTTTGTTACAAAATTCGGATAATTTCTGTTAGGCTTCGACTAGTCCAGGAATCTGTTCGACCAGTCGAAGGAACAGTGTCGACTGCATCTTCGACCAGTCGAAAGTCTTCGACTCAAAGTCCAGCGATGAATTTTAAGTTCTTTTACCAGTCGAAGGAGACCTTCGACCAGTCGTAGAACGGTCAAAGCTTATCGCGCCTGATTTTTCAAATATCTGTTATTGCTTCGACTAGTCGAAGAGCTCCCTAGACCAGTCGAAGACGCGATCTGCTCACCTATAAATAGAGCACGAATCTCAGAAGAATTCATTGAATTAATTAATCTATTCAAGCCAATCTTCGTCGAACTTCTGAGAGATAATTCTGTGCTCCATCTAAGCTAAGTGTGCTTATTTAATATTCTCTTTCCTTAGCTTTATTTAATTGATTTTGTTTCTGCTATTCCAATCTAATTTGATAAGAGGAATTGTTATTCCCTTTCTTTGGAATCAAAATCAATTAAGGCAAGCCCTACTTAGTTTAATTTAAAATCTATTAGAATTAGAACCATTGTAATTGAGTACTGGACATTGAACTTGGACATTCAATCATCTACTTTGACTTGGTTCTATCGGGCTGCTACAACGAAGGAGATAATCAGGTATTTTACATTTAATTATAAATTCCTTTCTGTTTTAGTTTCTTTCAAGATTTGCCAGAAAAATCTTGTTGTATTGGTTATCTGAGGAGAGCCAGGAAAACTCAGAAGTGGGTTTTTTTTAATTGTGTAAGCCTACAGACGAAGACACAATTGTAAAGGTTTTGGGTGAACCTGTGAAAACCTATTTTTGTTAATGAACGCTAATATCCCCTGTGTGAGGATATTAGGAGTGGAGTAGCATTCTGTGTGGCTGTTGTTTAACAGTTGGTGAACACACAGGCGAACCACTATAATCCCTTGTGTTGTGGTTGAATGATTTATACTTCTAATCTTTAATTATTCATTTGTGGGATGTATGTATGGTGGTGAATGTTGTAATCATTTAATTCAAGCATTGTGGGAATTTTTGTAATAGTTTAGAATTTATTTCTGCTATTCCTTTATCAGCTTGATATTCAATTTCCTTTAAAGATTGTTCCAGCAAGGTTGCCCTGCCATTTTTATGGTGTATGGCTGTCCCTAGAACAATACATTTGTGATTACAATTTATTTCAATTCAGTTTGTATTTATTTCTGTATTCCTCTTTGGTTTGAGATTTGATACAAAGATCTTTCTAGAAATAAGGTTGTCCTACCATAAACTCTGGTTTTTGGTGTAAGGTTGTCCTTAGAACAACATTTGTATCAACCTCTCAAGATCTGAATTTTGAGGTTGTTTTACTTTCCTGCATTGTGATTTACTTTGGCTATCATATTCTGTTTAATTCCGCTGTTATAAGTTTTATTTGGCATTGTCCTATTCACCCCCCCCCCCCCCCCTCCCCTCCTCCCTCTAGGACATATAGCTAGGCCTTTTCAATTATAAGAAATACTTTTACCTTTTAATGGTTTGTTTTGACTTAAATTATAATAGATCTGCAATAGTTTTGAGTATGCTCTTTGCATTATAGGGATAGTGAACTTAGGAATCCCATTGTTCACCATCGTCCCATGAGCATGGTTGGATGATGGAATCCTTTTTAACATTCATCTATCTTAGATTGGTTGTGGATTGGTTAAATTCTGTTGTTTATTGTCTCATCGGCATGGTTTTATGATAGAATCCATTACAGTTCTCATACCTCTCTTCCATTGAAAACTAGATTAAAGGAAGTTCAGAATTAGTTTTTAATGAAATATCTTCCAACTGGATGAAGATGGGACTTTGATTCCAGTTGTATTCATGAATCAAACATAGATCTCCTTGATCTCTACAAGTGGATCCTTAGAAACCCTAGTTTCCCACCTTTAAATTTTACAAGTTTTAGTTTAATAATTTTCCATTATTTTCTTAAATTCTCTAATTTAGATTACATCTTCTTCTAGTTCTAGTTTGGTTACTTTTAGAATACGTACAAGGTTCAATCCCTGTGGATTCGACCTTGGTCTTACCGAGATTATTACTACATCGCGACCCTATACTTGGGGTGGTGAACAACATCCCAATAGCTACAAGTGGATCCTTGACACCCTAGTTCCCACCTGTAGATTCACAAGTTTCAATTACAATAATCACAATTACTCTCTCTATCAATTTAGATTCAGTTTTAGATCTTCTTCTAGTTCTATTTCTAGTTACTTTCAGAAACGTACGAGATTAGTCCCTGTGGATTCAACCTCGGTCTTACCGAGATTATTATTACATCACAACCCTACACTTGGGGTTGTGAACAAGTTTTTGGCGCCGTTGCCGGGGGCTGCGGTTACGTTTTTCTGAATTTAATTAGTTTTAGAATTAGGTTAAGATTAGGATTAACTTTCTATTTTGTTTCTAGGTTAGAAATTTTTTTGAACTTATTTGTAGGAACTAACTTTGTTCTTTGTTTTGTAGGATCTTAACCTAGCATCTCCAATCTGGTAACTTCATTCTAACTCTCTCTCCATCTTAATTTTTATTTGCTGTAGTTTTTAATTCTTAGATTTTATGTTAAAATTTGTACTTTAAAGCTGAGAGTGTTTCATGCCCAAGTGGGTTTGTGACAACACTGTATGTCTTTTGAGTGAAGGAGGATTAGTTGAAGGGTTGCCTATCCGTCACAGGACTAGACACCACTTGAGATCCTCAGAGTCAATAGAAGTGATAGCTGCTAATCAACCTGCAAATCAACCTCAACTTCTAGTTGAGGAGGCCCAGGATGAGACACTTGAGATCCTCAGGGTCGATAGAAGTGATGGCTGCTAATCAACCTGTGAATCAACCTCAACTTCCAGTTGAGGAGGCCCAGGATGAGAATGAGGTGCATCATGTACCCCTGCCTCGTACTTTACAAAACTATTTACAACTGGCGAGGGTGAGCATACCTTCTTGTATGATTTTTCCAGAAAATACAGGAAACATAGATATCAAGCCAAGAGTAATCCAAATCCTTTCAAAGTTCCTTGGACTTGAATTTGAAAGTCCATATTTACACTTGAAAGAGTTTGACGAGATAATAACCACTTTATATTTTCTTAATGTGTCTGAGGACACGATCAGGCTGAAACTCTTTCCGTTCTCCTTAAAAGAAAAAGCGAAGACGTGGTTGCATTCACTACATCCACGATCTATTAGCAAATGGAACGACATGATGAGGGAGTTCATAAAAAAATTCTTCCCATATCATAAGACGAATACCATTAGAAAGTCGATCATGAACTTCGCCCAAAAGGAAGATGAAACATTCTTCTAATGTTAGGAGTGGTTCAAGGATCTTATCAGTTCATGCCCACAACACGTTTTGAGACGTGGTGCATAATAAATTTCTTACATGAAGGACTGACATCTTCCATGCGCCAATTCGTTGAGACAATTTGCAATGGGGAATTCATGAATAAAGATGTCGATGATGTGTGGGATTACTTTGACAAACTTGCTGAAACCGCACAAGCATGACACATCTCCTCAAGACCTAACACCACTTCTAAGCTAATCAATCAAGGGAGAAGGGGCGGAGTATACTTGTTGAAAGAGGAAGATGATCTAAATGCTAAAGTGGCCAGTCTCACAAGGAAACTTGAGGCCATGGAACTTAAGAAGGATAAGGCTAAGGAAGTTTTCTATGGTATTTGTGCTTGTAACGTTCATACAACTGAGAATTGTCCAACAATACTTGCTTTTCAAGAAATATTGAATGAGCAATCAAATGCCGTAAACAACTACCAAAGGCCTTTCAAAGGACTCACTTCAAACACATACAATTCAAGTTGGGAAAATCATCCGAACTTCAGTTGGAGGATTTGACAAACTACTGCTCCTCATGGAATCCCTAACCAATTATTGAATAAAGGGAAACCTCAAGACGAATTGGTTCAAAATCCCACACAAACTCAAGAGCTAATCCAGTAAAGTACTCTCTAAGCCTTACAAGAACTTACAAAGGCAATACAAAAGATAGACTCACACGTTGCAGTTATGGAGAAAGGTGTCCTTCCAACTCAACCTATTTCCAATCTTAAATCACAATACGAAGTTAGTGACCCAAGCTCTTCAAATTTAATGGAGCAAGCCAAGTCTATCACCACTCTTAGGAGTGGAAAAATAATTGACAAATCTATTCCGGTAAGGGCCGAGAAGTCTAAGGACTTGGAAGAAGACACAGATGATAAACCTACCACTACTCCACATGGATTAGAACCAGAACCCCTGAGCAAGCCAGTTGCTCCATTGCCCCCAGCGGTTGATTGCACCAAAACTTCTAGCCAACTCATAGGATATTCTAGACGTGTTGAAACAAGTGAAGGTCAACATCCCTCTTTTGGATGTTGTGAAACAAATTCCTTCATATGCGAAATTTTTGAAAGACCCATGCACAACCAAGAGGCGACAAAGTATCAAAAAGAAAATTTTTCTGATAGAAAAAGTGAGTGTCATCCTCAAGCAAAGTCTGCCACAAAAATATAAAGATCCTGGTAGCCCAACTATCACTTGTATAATTGAGAATCATTAAATTGAGAATGCACTTCTTGACTTGGAGGTGAGCATAAATCTGATTCCTTACTCGGTTTACGAACAACTGGGTCTACTTGAATTAAAACTCACCCAGACCACATTACAACTTACTGATCGCTTAGTTCGTGTACCAAGGGGGATGATTGAGGATGTGTTGGTCCAGATTGACAAATTCTACTATCCAATAGATTTTATCATCCTGGATACTTAGCCCATCGTAGACATGAGCACTCAAATCCCTGTCATACTTGGTCACCCGTTCCTTACTACATCCAATGCTATCATCAATTGTAGGAATGGGGTAATGAATTTTTCTTTTAGAAATATGACATTGGAGCTCAATATCTTTTTCAACATGAGCAGACAGACAGAAGATGATGACGAGGCACACGACATTAATATGATAGACTCTTTCATGGAAGATAGAGCTCTGATGACCTTATCCTCTAAAGACGTGCTTGGCCCACTCCCCTGACTTAGATGATGACATGATTAGGGAGATGGATGTCTTGCTTAATGCTACATCGGTACTTGAAGTTAACCAGTGAAGGCCACAATTTGAAAATTTTTCCTAAACTAATGTTGTGCCTCTATTGTCTAGCCTCAAAGCACCGAAGCTTAACCTAAAATCTTTACCCTCTGATCTTAAATATGTCGTCAAGATAAGACATACCCATTGGTATTTCTTCCCAACATGAGCAAGAATAGGAGAGTATGCTTATCTCTACTCTCATTGAGCATAAAGAAGCCCTTGGATGGTCGATTGTGGACCTCAAGGGAATTTACCATTTGATTTGTACTCACTGCATTCATCTTGAGAATAACGCGAAGACCTCCCAGCAACCACAACATAGATTAAATCCAAACATGAAGGAAGTGGTTAAGATCGAGGTACTTAAGTTGTTAGATGTGGGTATTATATACTCCATATTCGACAGCCAATGGGTGAGTCCAACTTAGGTGGTTCCTAAGAAGTCTGGAATCACCATCGTAGCCAATGCCAATAACGAACTCGTGTCAACTAGAGTTACTACTAGTTGGAGGATGTGCATTAACTACAGGAAGTTGAATACCGTTACGAGAAAGAATCACTTTCCTTTACCCTTCATTGATCAAATTTTGGAAAGGCAAGATAGTTATTCTTACTACTGTTTCCTTGATGGGTATTCGGGCTACAATCAAATAGAGATAGCCCTTGAAGATTAGGAAAAGACAACGTTCACATGTCTTTATGACACCTTTGCTTACCGAAGAATGCCATTCAGACTGTGTAATGCCCCTGCCACTTTTTCGCGATGCATATTGAGTATATTTTCTGACATGGTAGGGCAATATTTAGAGGTCTTCATGGAGGACTTGTCTATCTTTGATCCATTCTTCAATGAGTGTTTGGAGAATCTAAAAAATGTGCTGAAACGATGTGAGGAAAAGAATTTGGTACTAAATTGGGAGAAGTGTCATTCATGGTGCCCAATGGAATTGTTCTTGGACATATAATTTCATCCAAGGGAATTGAGGTGGATAAGGCCAAGATCAATCTTATCTCTAACCTACCACCTCCCAAAAGCATATGTCACCTCTTTCGTCTTTTATATAATCTACTTCAAAAGGATGTACCATACGAGTACACTGAGCAATGCCAAGAAGGTTTTACTAAGCTCAAAGGCATGTTAACTACCGCACCTATCATGTACCATCCGATTAGAGCATTCCTTTTAAGATTATGTATGATGCGTCCGACTATGCTATTAGGGCGGTATTAGGCCAGAGAAAGAGAAGAAGCCCTACGTTATTCACCATGCAACTAGAACTCTAAATTTTACCCGAATGAACTACTCTACTACGGAAAAGGAACTCCTACCTATAGTGTTCACTTTGGACAAATTTAGGTCTTATTTGATTGGATCCAAGATTAACATTTACATTAATCATGCGATGCTAAAATATCTTCTTTCTCAGAATGATGTTAAGCCCCGCTTGATAAGCTGGATCCTTCTACTTAAGGAATTTGATTTAGAAATAAAAGATAAAAAGGGACAAGAGAACGTAGTGGTTGACCATCTTTCATGACTTGATCTTCCTGAGTCCTTGAGGCGACACCCATAAATGACATGTTCCCTGTTGAACAATTGTTTAAACTCTTCCAATTACCTTAGTTTGCTGATATCGCTAATTATCTTGCCACGGGTTTCACGCCGACACATTGGACTACGCAAGATATGAAAAAAATTCTTTGCCAAGGTTCATAAGTTCTTCTAGGATGACCCTTATTTATTCAAATATTGCCCAAACCAAATTCTAAGGAGATGTGTGCCAGAAAATGAACACCAAAGTGTCATCTCCTTCTGTCACTCTCAGGCCTGTGGTGGTCACTTTTCTGCTAAAAAGACCACGGCCAAAATCTTGTACCGTCGCTTTTATTAGCCCACTATGTTCAAGGGCACTCATGAGTTTTTGCAAAGCTTATGAGCGTTGCCAGAAATTGGGAGAATTGTCCCATCGAAAATGATGTCTTTGAACCTCGTTTTAATGATCGAATCATTTGACTGCTAGGGCATCGATTTCATGGGACCATTCCCCCAATCCTTTGGAAATTTATATATTTTACTAGCAGTAGACTATGTTACTAAATGGGTTGAAGCGATTCCATGCCGGAACAATGACTGTCAAACGGTCATTAAATTCTTAAAAGAAAACATCCTTTCTTGGTTCGGAACACCTCGGGCCATCATTAATGATGGAGGTTTACATTTAATAGGTCATTTGCAAATTTAATGAAGAAATATGGCATCTCTGATAAGGTGAGCACTCCATACCACCCACGGAAAAGTGGGCAAGCTGAGATTTCCAACAAGAAAATTAAACATATTTTGGAGAAAACGATTAACCCCAACCGTAGAGATTGGTCAATTCTCTTGACCGATGCCTTATGTTCATATCGTACTACCTTCAACACCCCAATGGGAATGTCTCCCTTTAGACTCGTCTATCGAAAAACTTGCCACTTACTTGTGGAACTGGAACATAGAGCCTCCTAGGCTATCAAAAACCTGAACTTTGACTTGGACAACGTTGGCTCGCTACGCAAACTTTAATTAAATGAACTCGAGAAAATCTGGAATGACGCATATGAAAACTCAAGAATTTACAAGGACATGATAAAGGTGTTCCATGATAGGAACATCCTTCAAAAATTATTCAAAACTGGTCAAAAAGTCTTTTGTATAATTCTCGGTTACATCTTTTTCCGGGTAAACTCCGATCTCGTTAGATCGGCCCTTTCACTGTTATGAATGTCTATCATCATAGGGCAGTCGAGGTTCAAAATCCAATGAATAACAATATTTTTAAAGTGAATGGATATCGTTTAAAGACGTTTGTTGAGAAATTTTATTCAGATGACATGTCCATACATCTGATTAATCCCGTTTACCAGGAATGACCTCCTAGTATGATGGAGGTGTAGTTAGGTTTACTGCTTTCATAAAATTTAGGATTAAGATAGTTTGCTTTCCGTTTATTTAGTTTTTTGTGCTAACCCATCTTCACTTTGAGATCCTTGGCAAAGCCTCAAAATTCCCTTTTCAGGAACTACCTTTCCATCACTTCTCCTTTCTTTCTGTTGCCTATTTCACATTGCATGCTTATTTCTTTTACATAGAAGACAATGTAGATTTTAGGTTGGGTGTGGATTAGGTAAACTAATCAATGTTTTCTTAGTTTTGAGTAAAAAAATTTGAATTTTCAATGTTTCAAGTTGAAATCTGTTTGGAAAATGATAATTTATGCATGTAAAGAATGTTTTGAGTATGATGATAAGATGGAGATTGAATTTTGAATTGTTGGAGTTTGATCAATTAAGTAATCTATCACCTACGGTTCTTGCACTTAATTGATTATGAGGAAGTTTTGAATATCATGATTGATATAAATCACAAGACACATTCAATTTGCTTTCTGTGAATTACACTAGAATTTCTAATGGTTAGTATATAAATCATTGATAGATGTTGAGAATTCAGTCTAGAGAATTTTATCCGCCTTAAAAAATTGAAAGAACCGGTTAAAAAATAGTGAGATCAACAAAAAGGTCATGAATGATGAAAAATCGGGAAAAAGTTTGAAAAAGAATGAAAAATTCTGAAAAGAATCTGAAAAGAATGAATAAATAAAAAAGGAAAGTCAATATAAAATAAAAAACTGGAAAAAGAAGGAGAAGGGGATAAGTTCAGAATCAACACTTGAGTTTTTAACTATTCTTGATATGATGAACATGGCTAACATTATGAATTGATAGTAGTCTCATGGGAGGTAATTTGATTTTCACCGAGCACATTGAAAAACATGATATAGGAACTTATGTTCTGAAGAAATTGATAAAGAACCTATTTGATTGACTGCTTATATGATTTGGCTATGGGTTTTCAAAGTCCACTTCCTCATCTTAATTCTACTAATTCATACTTAACTACACAAAGGATTGATTTCCAGAAAAGGGTTTAAACATTGAGAATTGAGGTTCACTTCATGCATGTTTTGCTCAAGACTAGCAAAATGCTAGTTGGGGAGTGTGTTGAGTGTCAAATATTGTATATTCTCCTCTATTTATATCTTGGTTTTATGACCATGATAATGCTTAATGGTATATTTTATACATGTTTGTGTAGCAAGGTGAATATGAGAGCTTGGATTGAAAAGAATACTAAAAGCATGGATTTAATGCTCGAGAATCACCAAGGCATAAGATGGATATTGGAAGACCAAGAATGAAGAATTCACATGCCAAAATCCAAGGAAACCAAGTACAAAAGTTGAAGAAAGGACTTGAGAGATTGTAGAATCTGAAGCAGAAAATAGATAGGTTCGGTCTGACCGAACTTGTACAAAACAGTCTAGCGACAAACGATGGAATTCAGAAGCTAATTCGGTTCGACCGAAAACTAATTTGGTCCGACCGAAGGGAGGATTCGGTGCTACCGAAAATACATAAAAAGCTCCAACGCTGAAAGGAGTTAATTCGGTTGGACCGAAGATTAATTCAGTCCAACCAGCAACTTAAGTTCGGTCCGACCGAACCCAGCTCGGTGCGACCGAAATCGAGCAGCTGCTGAAGTAAAATCCTTTCCAAATTCAGACTCGACTTCGGATTTGACCAAAGGTGACTTCGATTCGACCGATGTATAATGCGACTGTGTAAATTGAGGTAGTTTCACAATTGGATTGCTTGATGTTGTATTGATGCTTATAATAAAATGACCGTTAACTGCTCAAGGTTTCTAGTGGACCTTATCTGATTATATCGGTAAGCCTCACAGCATACACCCACCATTTATATGCTAGAAAATAATAAAATGCGATGTAATGCCAATGTGTATGTGGAGAATGAGGGTTAAGAAGGGAATGAATGTTGCACGATGCTAATGCTCTGATTTGATGAAATCGATTGAAGTTTGAATAGTTGGATGAACGATAATGATGCAAGGCTAGATCTGGTGGCTCATATTTGAACTTGGTAGTTCAGGAGGCTTGGACTCTGGCTAGGATGAGCTAGACTAGGACTGGACTCTCTCTCTCACTCACTCTCACTCTCCTTAGTGAAGGGATGCCTAGATAACTAAAGCCTTAAGGGATGAGGAGGCTTTAAAATGGGAGTGGATGAGTCCCTTCTGGATGTGTTGGATGCTTTTTGATTTAGTGGGTATGTGAAATGAGAAGGAGATGGCGTTATTTATAGCCTCTAAACTCGGTTTTCTTATAATTCCTGGTGATCTTGAGGGAAAAAGGCAGTTTAAGGGTTAGGATTGGAGATTGCCATATGGCATCATCTCATAGGTTGGATGAGGTGGTAAAAGTGTAATTTTGAGTAAGGAGATGGACATCGGAGTAAATACACCTCAACTACATACTTAGGGTCTGAAAAGGAGTGATTCCTCATGCTAGAGGGATACCACCCCAAAGAGGGGGAGTGCCACATGGCCAGCGGCAAGATGGTTGTTGTCAGTCCCCATTTGGACTCCCTACTTAGGCAGGTAGGCTCCTCAAAGCGTGTGGAGCTCTGTTGTGAAGGTTACTACTTTTAGGTTTTACATATTTCTTCAATTGACCCTGGTTTTGGGCTTAACTAAGTGAGTTGACTAGGTTGTTGGATTGGGTGGGTTGATTGGGTGAGTTGATTTAGTGAGTTGACTGGGTGAGTTGACTCGATCGTCAAGCTGACTCATGATTCTAGGGTTTAAGTTCCTACAATTTAAGGTTATGCTGACTGGGTTGACTAGATTGAATGGGCTAACTAGGTTGACTTTAAGATTTAGGATTAGTGTTCCTAGAGTTTAGGCTTCTAAGGTTAGGGTTTAGGATGACTGGGTAGAATGGGCTGATTAGCTTAAGTTTAGGGTCTAGGATTGGGGTTCCTAGGGTTAAGGCTTCTAGGGTTAGGGTTTAGGATTGAGGTTTAGTTGACCATCTACCAATTCAAACTCAATTAGCTTTCTGGGGTGGGGTACCTACACCAACCCACCATTATACTCGCTAAATGTGGTAAACCAACTCTAATAGTGACACATATGGTACGATACCCCCATATCCATGATCAATTCCTTTTAGAAATTTTTAGTCTTAGTCACTAGCAATATATCACAACCATGTAAGCCTTCATCAGACATAACTGAATTAGCTTCCTTTAATGAATCATCTTACTTCTCATTCTTATGGGATTTGAAAAACTAATAGTTCTTTTTTAAAAGTCTAACCCTCTGACAATTTCAACACTTCAATTTTCCTTTGTGTTCAGACAACCCCAAGTACAGGGTTGCGATGCGGTAATAACTTGGTGAGACCGAGGTCGTACCCACAGGGACTTACAATTGTGCGATTTCTGCAGTACTTTCGAACTAGAACTAGACTAAACTAACTACTAGAATTTAGTTTAAATTTAGTTTAAGGAGTAATTGTGAGATAAACTATTACGAATAAAATATTAGAGCACTAAGGATCCATTTATAGCTATATCACAATGTTAATTTACTTGATTCAATTTGATTACTCAACTGGAATCGAAGTCCTATCCTATCCAGCTGGTTAATGGTGCAGTTAAATCATTATTCAAATATCAAAACAAATTTAAACTTCAATTGAATTGGTTTCCACATCATGCACCAAAGTATTAATCGCTGGGAATTCAAAGCATCTATCGTACCTATAGTCTATAATGGATCAATGAATTTTACAGATCAATCCCTTGCAAAATAGATAACAAATTATTCTTAGCTTTCCTAAGCATCCAATGTTCCCGGAGTCGACGACGGATCAAAGTAAACTAAAGATATATTTTCATTCAAACCAAATATTAATGGATTGTTCAACATTCAAATCAAATACTTGAATCAAAGTAAACTAAAATATCAAGAATAACTACAAGCTTTACCTTTCAGCTTAGATAAGAGATTAACCAATCAAAGACATGATTGAAGTAAAACTCAAAAAGAAAAATATAAAAAACAACTAGAACCGAATGATTGGAGGAGGACTCTATAGAGGTTCCACAACTCCTTTCTTTATCCCTTCTACCATAATTTGTATCTAAGAAAGCCTAACATGTCCATTTAAATAAGAAAATTCTGCACTGACTTGGAACCAACTTTAATTTATGCACTTTTATTATGCTTTGACAACATCTAACTAGGACCTTTGTTCGCACCAAACGTGGCATTCAGTCACATCGAACGAACTCTCTTTGCAACCGAATTTCCTCGATTTATATATGAAGTCTATGTCTTTCTTAGGTCACATCGAATATCACTTCAGTGGCATCGAACCTGGCTTCAATCGGACCAATTGTTAAGCCAAATTATGTATGGAAATCATAGTTTGTTGTTGGAATGTTCTTTGCACATTCGGTCGGACAGAAATAACCTTAGGTGGGGCCGAATAGTTTGTTGTTTTTGTTATTGGACTTCTTGATTCAGTCAGTCTTCTCTCTCCTTCTCACTTGGTTTTCTTGGATCTTTAGTACTTGAATTCTTCATTAAACACCTCTAAATCCCCAAATCTTCTTTTGGTCATTCTTTGAGTATTAAATCTTTTCTTTAATCATTCTTTACACCTTAGCTTGTTGACAATCCCAAGTGTAGGGTTGTGATGCAGTAATAATCTCGGCGAGACCGAGGTTGAATCCACTGGGACTGAACTTGTGTCTTCTGAAAGTAAGTAGAACTAGAACTAGAAAAATATGTAAACCTAATTCTAAAAGATTTGAGAAAGTGATTTTGAATAAGGTAATTAAAACTTATAAATTTAAAGGTGGTAACTAGGGTGCCAAGGATCCACTTGTAGCAATTGGGAAGCTACCTTGCATGATTCAAGGACACAACTAGAATCAGAGTCCTATCCTATCCAATTGGTAAGAAGAGATTTGTCAGATCTCTGAACTTCTCATGGATCTAATCATCAATAGTTAAGAGTTGTGAGGATTTGGAAGTGATTCCATCACCTAACCATGCCCAGGAGACAAGGCAAATATCATGATTTACCAATCCCACAACCAATCATGGGAGAATTGTGAATGTTAGGAAGGATTCCATCATCCTACCATGCCCAAGGGACGATGGTGAACAACAAGATTTACTAATTTCACAATCTTAATTCAAGGAAAGAAGATATTCAAAGCAATTGCAAATCCATTGTAATTTGAGTCACAACAAACCATTAAACACTAAAAATATTCCTTAATAAATAACTAGAATCCATAAAAGTTCAACAAAACATGAATCAAAACAAAACAAGCATACCAATCATGCTACAAGCTTCACCTCTTAGCCCTAGCTAAGAGGTTTAGCCAACCATAGACACGATTGAACTAAAGACTCTTAAACAAAACAAAAAGATCAACTAAGGAAGAAGAAAAACTCTCGGACGGCGGCTCCACCCTTTTACTCCACTCCTCAAACCCTAGAAGATGCCTAGGGATGCCATGGGGACTCCTATTTATAGTTGTGCATCACCTCCTTTTGCACCTTAAATTTATGCAGTCCGCGTAACATCTGCGTAACCCTCGACTAGTTGAGGACAACCTTTGACTGGTCAAGGATGACGGGAATTTAAAGGATTTTATTGCTGGAGTTCGAGTCGAGGAATCTTCGACTAGTCAAAGGAGGCAATTTTTAGGGTTCATTTTCTTCACTTTAAGTCTTTAATGCTCTTCATTCCTCGCTTGATTTTCTTAGATCTTTGGCATGTGAGTTCTTCATTCTTGGTCTCATAAGATCCATCCTTGGCTTTGGTGATTCGTGAACATTAAATCCATGCTTTTAGCATCATTTTCAATCCAAGCTCTTAAATTCACCTTACAACATAAACATGATTAAAATAGAACATTAAACATTATCATGTTCATAAAACCAAGTAATAAATGGGGGATAATATGTAATATTTGACCCTCAACACAATCCCTAACAAGCACTTTGTTAGTCCTGAGAAAAGTATGCGAAAAAATATTTCGAAAACCATTGTATAGTTTCCATAAGCTTAAGAGGTTTAAAAAACAATCCATATAACAAAGTTTCAAAATACATCAATGTTGAGCATTAATTTCTCCTAAACTCTAGTACTTGGTAATTTTCATAATCAAGTTCAAGGTATTAATCCTCCAATTAGAGCAGTTCTAAACATCGAGTTCCATGGGTGCATAGTGAAACCTAAACTTATCACGATCAAAGGTTCAATTCTTTATTTTCATGATAACATTGATAATCAAAAGAGCATTCAGAATAATCATAACCTAAACCAAAACTTGCCTTATAGTTCAGCTTTTTATTCTTCCAGCTTTTGAATTTTCCATCGATGGCTTTCACGATATGTTCAATCTTTTCAATGATCTTCAATAGGTAGCCCTTTTCGACGACAACTATTTTTTTAGCTGTTTAGTTTTTTTTTTCTTTTTCTTTTTAAAATTCTTCCAATTTGAACATGATGGAAAAATTCCCATGTTGGTTCCTTCCATGCTTAATAATCATCAAGTTATCAATTCAATATCAAACTAGAACCTTAATATATAAGCTAGATGTGATATGTGAAATCATAACTTAATCAATGTTTAAAACTTCTAATCATGGATCAATAATTCGAACTTACTTTGAAATCTAATAAGTAACTAATCTAAGAGTCATAAATCATCAATATTAAGTATCTTATAATTCTAATTCATGGATTAATCTTAAAATCACTTTGAATTAATCTCAAAATCACTTAAATTTACAGAAATTTCTGAAAAATTCCACAAATTTTACTCAAAGACTAAGAAAACACTGATTAGCTTGCCTAATCCACACCCCCAACTTAAAATCTACATTGTCCTCAATGTAAAAGATATAAGCATGCAATGCACATGAGACAACAAAAGTAAAGGAGAAGTGATGGAACGGTAGTACTTGAAGAAGGAATTTAAAGGCTTTTCCAAGGGTCTTAAAGTGCAGATGGGTTAGCTAACAACTAAAACTGACGATAAGAAAATTATCCTAAAACAGCAGAAAATAAACTATACTAAAACAGCAGAAAGCAAACTATCCTAATTTTAAACTAGGAAAACAAGGGAAAAGCTACTCAGTCATGCTGCAAGGTTCCTCCTCCGGCCAATATCTTGATAAATTTCTCAGTAGGTTCCTCAACAAGATCATCCAAAAGCCTTTTTTACAATAGGCTTGGATGCCGTGGAGCATGAATTTTTAGAGAAATTTATGGAACTCAGCATAAGGTTTCCTTTTAATTTCCTAAGGTATCCAAAGTATATACAACTCACCTGTGATAGAAAAAATTTCAATGTTAGCATAACATGGTGAATCAGAGACTACACATCGATAAAATTCAGAAAAATTCTTAGAAAGTGATGTAGTCTCGACACATTCCAAAGTTTCAACTCCAGTTCAATTTCCAGCTCCTCCTCCTTTAATGGTAAACATTTAGTATCTGGGGAAGGAGGGTCTTCAGAATAAGGGTTCTCTCGGTCTGTGACAACTACCGAGGTATTGTCTTGTGAGACATCCACTATTTCTTTTATCATCGAATCATTTGAGTATGCAAAGTGTGTCAAGCAATCATATAAAGAGTTAGGAAATTCAGCTGAGAGTGATTCATTTTCCACGTTGAAGTTTGTGATGATCTGCCCAAGGATTCCATCATCTTTGGAAGTGGATTGAAGCATGATCTCTTGCTCTTCATCACAGTGAGAATAAATCGTCACCGAATGTATCTTGTCTTGCCTTACATAGGAAGATTGAAAATCAACAGGCGAAGAATTGATGTGAAGACTCTGTTCATCAGTACTAAGTAAAGGCATTGAAGCGTTAAAAGTGTATAGCTTAGATGGTGGCCTCAACTGGGTGGTTTCAAATTCTAAAGTCATATCGAGCAACTCGTCCATCTCCCGAATCATATCATCATTCAATTCAGGGGAGTGGTCTAAACATATCTCACAAAGGTTGGAAGGGTTAATTGAAAGTGGTTCATCCTTCACATTTAAATTGGTCATGTCAGATGGGTGGAGTAGATCACTATGGTCGACAACTTCATGAACCTCTTGATCATTAATATGGGCCAAACTTGAGATTGAGTCCAGGGGGATTCGAGCTATACTGTAACGCCCTGAAAATAGGGGGTCGAGCATTACTCAACTCCCGAGTTCCAACGCATCACTTATGCAACATAAATAATGATGATTAAATGTTGTCTATGTTAGAGCAATAAACATGAGTGTGATTATACCAAAGCAGTAATTCATACTCCAGATCAATTGTATAAAGGCAAGCGAAAGACTGAAACTGTATATACATGTATGTAAAAGATACAAAATCATTTCTTTTTTTCCAGAGTATGAACCCATCTGAGTCACCATATACATATATCTATTTAATGTTTCAAAAAGTCAAAAATACAGCTAAGGGTGTAATCCGAGCAAATCCTGTCGATCCGGCAGTCTAGTCGAAGCCGCCAGCATACTGCATATAAGAGAACTCGTCCTGGTCCTCATCGTAGCCAGGATCCGCCTCCTGAGTCGTCAGCTCATCTAAACCTGAGACAGAGTCTGGTTGGTGTGTGCGACACCGTCCCGTAACGTGGGAGTGAGTAGCTAACTCAGTGGAATAATAAGGCATAAGTTATCATGTTATCAATTCAGTCAAGCAGTAATGATAAAGCAGTAAAATCAAACATTCCTAACTACTCTTATTAATGCAAGTATGAATGTAGTCATGATGGATGCCCTCACTGACATACTCCCTAATGCGACACCCTCTTCGTTCGCGGCATGCTTTCATCCCTCAGTGCTCCACATCTTCCAGGCACATGCAATGCATGATGAGCATGATTACCGAGTTTTTTATTTGTCCATTTCAAACTGCAGGATTGGGAAACTAAGGTACCTCCCTTATATCATTCCCAAACATGATCCATTCTAGGGTCATCAGTCCTAGACAATCTCATACGATGGTGTGTTTCTAGGTCACTGCAAGGGCTGCCAGGGCTATTACACGGAATCGTTGCACCACTCCCCCATCACCTTATCAATACAGGCCTAACCTATACTCTACATACCGCGTCAAAACCCTAAGGCTCACTGCGATTTCAGAGTATGATCGAGGTCACTACACCGGATACGGTCAGGGCTGCCAGGGCTGTTACATGGAATCGTTGCACCACTCCCCCATTACCCATCAAGTAGTGTAGGCCGACAACTCGAATACAGTGTCCCATACCACCATAATCGGCTCACGAGTCAGGTTGCTCACTGGTCACTACGGGGAGGCACGTGGCCCCAGCGTAGGCCGACAGCTCGACCACGGTGTCCCATACCACCATGCTCGGCTCATGAGTCTTAGCGGATCGAGGTACCATGGTTAACGGGATTCCACTAGTAAGTTTGGTACCCTAGGTTCAAGCAGTAGCGACCAAACATGGTGAACATACATTAGACATATTGGGTTATTTGACGTGCTCGGCTAGCTTGAGCGCACAACTAGTTGAACGATATGAAGCGCAGAAGCACTTCGTGTGGCCAACCACCATCGCCAACTGAAGTACGACTCGGGTTCGTCAAACACATCCTTAGTGGCGACATGAATCTCAGCCACGACCTCAAGTCTGATACCGAATGTCTGGACTATAGACATAATCTCAAACTCAATCAATCTTTACTCATAGCATGTGGTGTAAAGCATAATAAACAAAGCATCTCAAGCATGTTAACAAGCATGTCACAAAGCATGTTATAAAAACATGTTACAAAGCATGTTATAAAGCATATTATAGAGCACTATACAATTAGGAATACAATCACATATATTTCATAAGTGAGTAGTTAGAGTAAACAACCACATAGAGGAAATCATACATGTCTCTAAGGTAGTTGAGAACCCCATCTCAACACCTACCTAAGGCACTAACATCCAAGCACTTACTCTCACAAGCATTTTCACAAACACTTAGAGTACACTATTTCAACATACATGATGTATGTTAGTAAAATATACACTAGGGCTATCCTTTCGCCAAGCGAGTATTTTATCCGTGTATGTCATATTCATACAGCAAATAATCATGACAAATACATCTCCAAAATTTATACGTATACGGTATTTTCTGGAATACACAATTTCAACATACATAGTGTATATAAGCAAACATGTATTATGGCGATTCCTTTCGCCAAATGAGAATTTTATCCATATACCATATATTCATACAACAAATAATCATGGTAAACACATCTCCAAAATTTATACGTATACGGTATTTCTACGTATACCTAGAATATGTAAAATTTCATAATCTACATCTTTAATCGAAACAGAAAACAGAAAGCACTTTGTACATGTGCAATTGCATGCAGATCATGAATCTATCATTATCTGACATTGAAGCATTGAAAACCGTAACCTATACACCTAAAGTCCTCACCTTACACCGTAGAATCGCAACGAATCAGCTAGGTTCGTTAGGCTTCCGTATTCGGCAGTTTTGTAGCCTAAAGAGTGAAACCGGTTAGCTATTTCATAACCTATAACCTTCACACCCCAAAACAGATTTAGGGTTAGGGTTTCTTACCTTAAAACGGAGTCAGTATCACCGGAAAAGCGGCAAGAAAGGGGTGGTGCAGCCCGTGTGGTGACTAAAAACAGTAGCAGGGAGATTCTCCCACAACTCTCTAGCTTTCTCTCTTTTTCTCTCTTCTTACTTAGGGTTTATCCCAAATTCATATGGCTGTGAGAGAGGGTGCTCTAAGGTCCTTATATAGCCTAAAAACTCTCTAAAATATACTTAAGTTCAACGTATACTTATGTTATAGCCAAAACGACATTGTTTCAGCTCAACGGAGGACTTCTAGCGGGCCTCCTTGAGCCAAAAGTCGGACTTAAGCTCACCTATCCTGGATCTAGATGAAGTTAAGTTTTTGTTCTAGTAGGGTTTCCAGATCACGCGTGGCGGACTAGTTTCAGTTCAACGGTCAGCGGACTTCGATCAGAATTTTCAAGTACATGTATATGTTTATGAAATTTTTCCTGATCCGAGGGTGTATTTGGGTCAGATTCTGAAGGTCTGGTTGCTTTTAAAATGTCCGCAAGCGACACGTGCCAGATCACTATTCCAGATATTTATTTTGTAAAGAAAACAAGGGTTTTCACACTCTCTCGCTCCGGACTCAAGCGAACGGCCGTGGGACACTGTCTGGACTTGATTTCCGAGATGGTTGTCAAGCCCAGCGAGGAGGTCCTAATTCCTTAACTTCGTATTATTCGGACTCCCGATGTGCGGTCTAGACCTGATATGGAGTTTGAATTTGTTCCCGAGAGCAGTCGGGTAATGAGTTTGGTCCTAGACTTTAGGGTAACCTAGCGTCAATGATTCTACAAGTTTTGGGTCTTGCAGATCATATTTAAAGTGATTCCAACGGATTTCATGGCTAATTTATTTTAGTACTTAGTTAACTTTGTCAAATTTCTAAAGGATTTAATCCGAAGTGATTTCTGGTCGAGGTGGTACACGAGCCACAGTACGGAGATTTTCAAGTCGTTACATATACATTCATGATTGTCATCCCAATACTCATCATCTTCCAATTCAGTGCAGTACACACGTGGAATGAGATCGCTTTCTTCACATTATGTTCCTAGATTGGGTTGAGGTTCGAATAAACTAACATCTTCCTCATCATTGAAACCAAGTGTGTCATGTGAGTGAAGTGTGTTAGTATCATTATATTTGAAAGACACCCACATCTTTTGATCATGCCTTTGGACTGTCATCGAGATCAACTCTTCGAAAAATTGAACCATATGCTCATTAACACAATCCAACTCTTCATTCTCAATTTCAGTATTCTCCATAGTCGCATCACATGAACCCCACTGTTTTATATCTTTTATAAGTTATAGAAATCTTTAGAGTGTGTTTTGCTGGATGAGCTCTAGAGTTTGTGTGGAATTCTGGAGTGAATTCTCTTGGATCATTTCTTGTTGGATCTCAGAGGTATAGGACCCAAGAGAATTGTCACTATGATGCATTGTTGATTCAACTTCCTAATCTTGATGTTTCCACTGATCATAAGTAGGGAGTTGGGAATAAAGAATTGGATTGGGTTGAGGATGGGGTGAACTAGTCTCCATTAGCTTATTGAGGTGCGTTGTAACCCTGAAGTGAATCCTCTTGGATCGTTTTTTGTTGGATTTCAAAGCTAGAAGACCGAGGAGAATTATCACTATGATGTATTGTTGGTTCATCTTCCCAACATTAATGTTTCCACTGATTATAGTCATATGGGTCATAGGTGGGAGAATCTGATGGTTGTTGGTACATATTATCACCCATAATATAATCTCTCATTGTTTTCTTCTTGTCTAATGGGTGATAATAATTCTCACTCCCATAGTTATGATAACCCCAACACTCAAGTACTGTTTTCTTAATCCATGGGGTGTAATTATTCTCCCACATATGATCATATAATATTTCTTAACCGGTGGATCATTATATTTTGGTTAGTTCTCGATGATGGTTTCAGAAAAATTTTGAGACATAGGTTGATTCCTAACATAATCATCTAACATCCCTTCCCAATGTCTCTTAGCTATCTCAGCATTCTGACGTTCCCACTCTTGCATAGTGAAACCCTAATTTTAAATCTAATCCTAAAAAAAAGAATAAAAGAAAAATCCTACAACAATATGGAAAGTAAGTAAAGGAGAAGTTAGAAGGAAGTTAATGGATTGGAGGAGATCTATGTTAAGATCCTGTAAAAGAAAAAGGAAAGTGAATTAGTTTCTAAAAAAAAAAAAAAAAAAAAAAAAAAAAAAAAAAAAAAAAAAAAGCAACCTAGTTTCTAAAAATTTTTAAAAAAAGTTCCTAAAAAATAGAAAATAGAAAGTTTCTAAAAAGAGAAAAAGTTAGTTTCTAAAAACAGAAAAGAAAAGTTTTTAAACCTAGAATTAGAAGGTAAGTTAGTTTCTAAAATTATTCAGAAAACCTAATCCTAAAAATAGAAAATAGGAAAACCCTAATCTTAAACTAATTCCAAAACTAGCTAATCTCAGAAAAACGCAACCGTCAATCCTCAGCAATAACGCTAAAAACTTGTTCACAATCCCAAGGGTAGGGTTATGATGCAGTAATAATCTCGGTGAGACACAGGTCGAATCCACTGGGACTGAACTTGTGTGTCTTCTGAAAGTAACTAGAAGTAGAACTAGAAGAAGATGTAAACCTAATTCTGAAATATTTGAGAAAGTGATTTTGAATAAGGTAATTAAAACTTATAAATTTAAAGGTGGTAACTAGGGTGCCAAGGATCCACTTGTAGCAATTGGGAATCTACCTTGCATGATTCAAGGACACAACTGGAATCAGAGTTCTATCCTATCCAATTGGTAAGAAGATATTTGTCAGATCTTTGAACTTCTCATGGATCTAATCATCAATGGATGAGAGTTGTGAGGATTTAGAAGTGATTCCTTCACCTAACCATGCCCAAGAGACAAGGCAAACAACAGGATTTACCAATTCAAAACCAATCATAAGAGAATTGTGAAGGTTAGGAAGGATTTCATCATCCTACCATGCCCAAGGGACGATGGTGAACAACAGGACTTACTAATTTCACAATCTCAATTTAGGGAAAGAAGATATTCAAAGCAATCGCAGATCCATTGTAATTTGAGTCACAACAAACCATTAAACACTAAAAATATTCCTTAATAAAGAACTAGAATCCATAAGAGTTCAACAAAACATGAATCAAAACAAAGCAAATTTACCAATCACGCTACAAGCTTCACCTCTTAGCCTTAGCTAAGAGGTTTAAATTTTTCTATCCATCAATTTATTAAAAAGAACTTTATTTAAAAATCTACTAATCAATTAGAATCTAGAATTTCAAACTTTACTTTATCTCTTATTGTCTTACTTAAATATATTTAAATACATAGAATATCAATCTTCAAAAACAGTTTTGAAATTAGAAAATTGAAAAAAAAAAATCAAAATTTTTTGCTAAAAAATTAAGAAAATACTGATTAGTTCAATCTAATCTCACTCCACAATCTAAAATCAATATCGTCCTCAATGCAAAAGATATGCAATCCATCATAACAAGATACAACGAAAATAAAAGTGGAATGATTAAGGGAGAGAGTACCTGAGGAAGATTAATGAAATGGCATGAATTCATCACCATCTAAAGGGAATAGTACTAAACAAAAATAAAACTAAAAGCCTAACTATTCTATCCTAATCCTAAAAAAATAATAAAAGGATAGATGGACCTCCATCAACTAGAAGGTCAACCCTGATAAACATAATCATTTAGATGGATGGACATATCCTCTAAATCAAATTTCTCAACTAATGGTTTAAGCCGATAATTGTTCACTTTGAAAATGTTACCATTCATTAGATTTTCTATCTCGATGGCCCAATGAGGATAAACTTTTTTGACTTTAAAGGGGCTAGTCCAATGAGATCTCAATTTACTGGGAAAGAGATGAAGTCTCGAATTATACAAAAGACTTTCTAATTTGGTTCAAAACTTTTTTGAATAATGTTCCTATCATGGAAAACTTTCACTCTGTACTTATATATCCGCGAGTTCTCATAAGCATCATTTTGGATTTCTTCAAATTTATTCAATTGTAATTTGTGAACCGAGCTGGTTTATCAATATTCAAGTTAAAATTCTTTATAACCCAATACGCTTTATGTTCCAATTCTACAGGCAAGTGGTAAGCCTTCCCATAAACATGTCCAAATGATGACATACCAATAGGGTTTTGTATGTTGTACGGTAAGCCCACAACGTATTGGTCAATTGAAGTGACCAATCCTTGCGATTTGGGTTAACCATTTTCTCAAGATTTTTTTTTATCTCCCTATTTGATCTTTCAGCTTGATTGCTCGTCTGAGGGTGATAGGGGGTGCTCATTTTATATGAAATACCATATTTTTTCATTAATGATTCAAATGGTCTATTGCAAACGTGAGATCCTCCATCACTTATGATCACTTGAAGTGTTCCAAACTGAGATAAGATATTTTTCTTTCAAAAAGTTAATGACGGTGCGATGGTCATTATTTCGACGCAAAATTGCCTCAACCCATTTGGAATCATAGTCAATAGCGAGTATAATGTAAATATTTCTAAAGGATTGGGGGAATGGTCCCATGAAACCGATTCCTTAGCAATCAAATTCTTTAATGACAAGAATGGGATTTAGTGGCATCACATTTTTATGGGATAAGCTTCCCAATTTCTGACATTGCTCGCACGCTTTGAAAAGTTCATTTGTATCTTTGAACATAGTGGGCCAATAAAAGCGGCACTATAAAATTTTTGTTGTGATCCTTTTAGTCGAAAAGTGACCACCACATGCATATGAGTCACAAAAGAAGATGACTCTCTGTTATTCATGATCAGGTCATCTCCTAATGATTTGATTTAGACAATATTTAAAAATATATGGATCATCCTAAAAAAACTTGCGTACCTCGGCAAAGAATTTATTCTTATCATGCGCAGTTTTGATGACTAGGAATTATACATGTAGCAAGATAATTAGCAATATCAGCGTACCAAGGTAATTAGGAGACTTTGAAAAGTTTTTCATTAAAGAACATGTCATTGATGGGTTTCTTCTCCATGGAATTAGATAGAACATGCCGAGAGAGATGGTCATCCATTATGTTTTCTTCTCCTTTCTTATCTTGTATTTCAAGGTCAAACTCTTATAGTAGAAGGATCCATCTTAACAAATGAAGCTTAGCATCTGTCTTAGAAAGAAGGTATTTCAGCGGTGCATGGTCAGTAAATATAATGATCTTAGATCCTATCAAGTAGGACCTAAACTTGTCCAAAGTGAACACTATAGTTGGGAGTTCCTTTTTCGTAGTAGAGTAATTCACTTGGGTAGGGTTTAGAGTTCTACTCGCATAGTATATAACATATGGCTTCCTCTCTTTTCTCTGGCCTAGCATTGCCCCAATTGTAAAATCACTCACATCGCATGTAAGTTCAAAAGGTAAATTCCAATCAGGTGGTTGAATGATGGGAGTGCTAGTCAACATGCTTTTGAGCTTGGTGAAAGCATTTTGGCATTCCTCACTCCACTCAAAAGGAGTATCCTTTTGAAGAAGGTTGCATAAAGGATGAGAGATGAGACTAAAGTCATTTACGAACGTTCAATAAAATCTGACAGGTCCTAAGAAGGGTCGCGTGTTACGTATGCTCTTGGGTGAAGGTAGGTTAGAGATTAAGTCGATTTTGGCTTTATCTACTTCAATTCCATTAGACAATATAATGTGTTTAAGGACTATCCCCTTTTGAAACATGAAATGACATTTCTCCCAATTTAGCACAAGGTTCTTTTGTTCACATCTCTTCAGTACTAATTTCAAGCGTTCAAAGCATTCACTGAAGGATGTATCGAAGACAAAAGAAATCATCCATGAAGACCTCTAAAAATTGCCCCACCACATTAGAAAAAAATACTCAACATGCATCATTGGAATGTGGTGAGGGAATTACACAATCCGAATGACATCCTTTAGTATACGAAAGTTCCAAAAGGACATGTGAATGTGATCTTTTCTTGCTCTTCAAGGGCTATCTCTATCTGGTTGTAGCTCAAATACCCGTCAAGAAACCAGCAATAAGAATGACCTGCTAACCTTTCCTGCTCAACAAAGAACAAAGGAAAGCGGTCCTTCCTCGTGACAGTATTCAATTTTTGGTAGTCAATGCACATTCTCCAACCAGTAGTGACTCTGGTTGGCACACAATTTCATTATTCACATTAGCTACGATGGTGATCCCGGACATCTTGAGTACCACCTAAGTTGGACTCACCTAATAACTATCGGATATAGGGTATATGATACCTACATCCAACAACTTTAACACCTTAGATTTAATCACTTCATTCATATTTGGATATAGATGGCATTGTGGTTGTCTATATGTTTTCACATTATCTTCAAGATGAATGCGGTGAGTACAAATTAGATGGTCAATTCCCTTTAGGTCTGTAATCGTCTATCCAATGGCTCCTTTATGTTCTTTAAGAGTATAAATGAGCATAATCTCTTATTCCTCATCTAAGTGGGAAGATATCACCACTGGATATGTGTAATCTTGACCTAAATAGGCATATTTAAGATCAGTGGGTAATGATTTTAGGTCAAGCTTCGGTGCCTCAACACTAGACGGTAGAGACTTCTCGTCAATTTGGGGTAATCTTTCAAATTCAAGCCTCCATTGGTTAGTTTCAAGTATCGACGCAATATCAAGCAAGGCATCTATCGCCATAATCATGTCATCATCTAAATTAGTAGAGTGGGCGAAGCACATCTCTAGAGTGTTGGAGCATAAAGTCAAAAGTGACTTATATTACAGAAATGAATCTATCAAATTTATTTCATGGACATCATCACCATCCTCCAGCTGTTTGAACATATTAAACATGTTTAGCTCAAGTGTCATATTCCCAAAGGATAGTTTCATAACCCCATTCTTACAATTAATTATAGTGTTTGATGTGGCTAGGAATGATTGGCCAAAGATGATAGGAATTTGAGTGCTCACATCGATGGCAGGTAGTGTATCCAAAATAATAAAATCTATTAGGAAGTAGAACTTATAGACATAGACAAGCACGTCCTCTATCCTCCCTCTCGTTATATGAACCGAACGATCAGCAAGTTGAAGTATGGTCTTAGTGGATTTTAATTCACCTAGGCCAAGATGTTCGTAGACTGAGTATGGGATCAGATTCACACTTGCCCCAAAATCAAGTAATGCATGTTCAATCTGGTGATTCCCAATCATACAAGAGATGGTTAGGCTAACATGATCTTTGTATTTTGGGGGCACATCTTGTTTGATGATGTAACTCACTTTCTCTATCAAGAATTATTTTTTTGGATATTATGTCATCTCTTCGCCACACATAGATCTTTCAGGAACTTTTCTTATGACGAGATTTTTTTATGGCATCCAACATAGGGATGTTGATTTTCACCTGTTTTAACACCTTATCATGAGTATTCAGCATAGGTTTTAGTAAGATCAACCTTTGTAGGAATGGAGCAACCGACTTGTATTTCTTTTCTGGTTCTTTCTCATGTGTAGCATTGCAAGTCCATCATTCCTCTCAGATTCTTCCATGTCCTTAGGCTTCTCAGCCCTCGTTGGGACATTTTTATCAATTATTTTCACACTTATAAGAATGGTGATGGACTTTGCTTGCTCCACATGCGGGTTCGAAGAGCTCAAATCACTTATTTCGCATTGTGGTTTTGGTTTTAGGTAGAAGTTAGGGTAGAAGAGTCCCATTCTCCCTAACAGCAAGTTGTGACTCAATTGTTTGAATGGACGATGTAAACACTCCCAATGATGTTTTAATAACCCAGAATGGTTACAACGTATTTTGATTGAACTGCTCTTGATTATGGAAAAATTTCTAAACTGTATTCTCTTGGAGTCTTTTTATATTTGATAATGGATTGAAGATTGAAGGAAGAGCCCCTTGAGGATTTCTGTCTATATTGGCTGTTTGTCCATTCCTCCAACTGAAGTTCGGGTGGTTCCGCTAACTAGATTTGTACATGTTTGAAATGGGAGAGTTGAAAGGCCTTTGATAATTATTCACGGCATTAGATTTCTCATCTAACAACTCTTGGAATGCAAGAATTGTAGGACACTCGTGTGTCAAGTGTATATTACTAGCACAGATACCATAAACAATTTCAACAATTTCGTCGCGTTTAACTATTTCTACTCTTTTTAGTTCTATTGCCTCGACCTTTGTCGTAAGGTTAGCCACCCTGGCATTAACATTTTTGTTTCGACAATAAAACAAATGTGTTTGATTTGAGGGATTTATTCAATGATAACAAAGAATTTGTTGAGAGAACATTGATCACATTTATCTGAATTCATTTACATCCTCTGATTCCCTTGATTCTGAAAACAAAGTACAATTAATGCAATGCAATGAATGAAAGGGAAGACAGTTAGATAGAAATTTCGACAGCTCTCTGACGCCTGCTTCAGTCATCTCCTAGGACTTAGGAGGAATGTCAGTTTGATTAACCAGTCTTCAAGGAGATAGAAATTCGGCAGCATTTCGTCAAGGATTTCAGTCATCTCCCAGGACTTAGGAGGAAAATGGTCTGAATATCTCTTCTGTTCATTCCAATCATTCAGACTTTAAGTAGAATGAACTTGAATACTTCAGTCACTCCAGCAACATGACAGCCTTCAGCCATTTCAGCAGCATGACAGCCCTTTGCTGTTACAGAGTGCAGGGCAGTCTGTTTGCGCGGTTCCGCACAAAGGCTATAGTTTATGAGGTCCTGCGCAAAGCATATAGGTTACGCGGGTCCACGCAACCTGCAGGAGCCCTTTGCTCCTACCTTCGGTCTTCTTCTTAGCTCTGCTTTCGATCTGAAATCTTCAATCCCCCCAAATGAAGGAAAGGAGGGGGTATTTATAGACCCTCGCACGTGTGGAACCTCGATTTCGATGCCATGGGACCCATCTTGCATCAATCTCTACCGTTCAAGGAAATCTTTCCCTGAAACTATCTGCGCAAACCCGCGCAACTGATCTTTGGGTTGCGCGGTCCCGCACAATGGACTTTTGAGTTGCGTGGACCGGCACAACTGATATCGTTTGCGCGGACCCGCGCAACTGATATCGTTTGCACGATTGCGCGCAAACAATCTCAAAGGCACTTTTCTTTCTTCTTTCTAGTACTTTGCTTTCCAATCTTCTTCTGCTTCAATCCTTTCATCATTTTTTCATGCCTCAACAGATACCCCTGGTGCTGGAATTTTACCAAAATACCTAAGCTACCCGTTGAGCTGGAACTTTACCAAAATACCTAAACTACCCCTGGAGCTGAAACTTTTACCAAAATACCTAAATTACCCCTGGAGCTGAAACTTTTACCAAATATACCTAAACACCCCTGGAGAAGATCAGCACCATGGGATTCTCTGACCACTGCAATGAGATATTTTTTGTGCCTCAACAGATGCCCCCTCGATCCTTCTTTGATTGATTCCTAAAATCAAATGGAGGATCGATCTTCCTCTACCCAAAGAACTTGAATGAATTACAACTGAAGGATGACTGGATGATCATGCTTGTATGGAAGGCTGAACGATCATTCTTGACTTAGAAGATCAAATGATCATGTTCAAACGGAAGACTTGAATGATCACGTTTAAGCAGAAGATTTGAATGATCGCGTTTAAATGGAAGACTTGAATGCTTCACGTTCAAACTGAAGATTTGAACTATTACGCTTGAACGGAAGACTTGGTTGATTATGCTTGAATAGAAGATTTGAATGATGGCGTTCGAACAGAAAATTTGATGATGGTGCTCGAACAGAAGATTTGATGATGGCGCTCGAACAGAAGATTTGATAATGGCTCTCGAACAGAAGACTTGATTGATTGTGCTCGAATAGAAGACTTGATTGTGCTTGAACAGAAGATTTTAATGATGGCGCTCGAACAAAAGACTGAAATGTCCCCAGTTAGTAGTATCGAGCGGATGCTTCATTAGAGAAGATGAAGTTCTCTTTTCATCGAAACACATCTCTGCGATAGCTGTGACGACTTTGTCTTTGAGCAACTTGATTACAGAACTATCTTTCAACACCGCTGCTGCTGCAACGGTCTCTTTGATCAACTCCAGCGACTTTTTTCCTTCAATTCTGCAACGGTCTCTTAGATCGACTCCGTTACTCCTACTGCAACAACCTTTTTGATTGTTTCCTTTATTCATGATCTGCATAACCCAAGCTTTTGAATGATAGTCTCTCCTGCCAAATTAATCAGAATTAGTATCTCATTACATTATAATTTTTTCAATTTAGCCTTAATAAGCATTGATAATTTTAAAATTTATATTGAAAACTTCTCTTCTCTTTTATGCTGATTGTGATATTCGCTCTGTCATCGTGCTTCGCATTGCATTCGGTGCTCATTATATCGCACTTTTGGAGATATCATTTTGAACGTTCACACTGAATCATGCTTCATAATTCTCGGTATATGAATTCCTCCACCGTGCATAAGAGATTATCAGAAAGACCAAGGCATAAATTACTTTTGAAGACATAGATCCTGCTCCCTTTCCCGGTCATAGTCGCATAAAGATTTCTTCAGAAGATAATATTTCTGAAGTGAAGGCTGTTGATACTCTTGAAGGATGGATAATCTTTGCCGCTCCTTTAACGAATCCAAAGAATATATCTGTATCTTTATATTGTCTTACGGCTCTTGTCAATATATTAATTGACCTTGAAGACTTGAATTTCTGAATAGATAATTGCCAATATCTTGAAGGCATTTACTGTCGCTGTAATTTGAACCTGATTCAAGAGAAACGCATCTTTGCATATATACATTTTTACTCAACATTTAAAATTTTCATCAGGCAATTACATATTTGAGCATATCTAAATTGAAATATGTATTTGCAGCATTTTGAATGCTTCACATAGTTTATGCTTGTTGAGTAGTGGTGCTAGTGCACTTTGACTGACCATACTTTAACTAGACAAAACTGACTGACCATACTTTAACTGGACCAGACTGACCTTGACCTGACTGAACTTGACTAGCCTAGATTGAACTAGATTGGACTTGACTTGACTAGTCTAGATTGAACTAGACTGTATTTAAACCTTTTATGCTTTGTTAGTGCGGGATTCTATATGTGATTATTTAGATTGTCAGTGCTAAGTTTCAATTTAGTCAGTCACACCTAGTTTAAGCTCATGAGTAGTGGAGCGCACACACAGTTTATGCTCTTGAGTAGTGGAGCGTGGTCTCACGTGATGGTCTCTGTAACTCTTAGGAGTTCACTGAACTTCTCACTGCCTTGTGAGTTCACAAACCGCGATCCATCAGAGGGGCCCAGTGAAGCTACCGGGGTGGTGAACTTGCTTGGTTTTACACACAGGGTTGGCCACGGTAACTCTCTAGAGTTCACAGAGCTCGCAAGGCTACCTTTGGGGTACCAAACCTAGGGCCGCCAGTCCATCAATGAGTAGGTTTAAGCCCTTCCTCATGAGTTAGTACTGAAATCAAACCGTAGGTCTGGAGGGTCTTATGCACGGTTGGTCGATGTACAGCTCACACTGTGGCCCCTGTTTTCTTTGTCTACAAGGTCGAGCCCATTCACGGGAGGGCACTTTCTTTCGTTCCCCGTGATGCTGACGGAAAGCTATAGAGACGGCATGGGGGTTACGCATGACTGGCCATTTCATGACTTTTTTAGTCACTGACTCCATCAACTGCCCGCATGGGTGCGCACGATGGTCTTCACGGGCTTTTTAGGGCCACTGACTCCTCGCCGCTGCCCGAATGACGATCCTGATTTTAGGTCTTATGCGTAGCTGGCAGGCCCTTTTAGGGCTTGATCCTTTTAAAGCTTGATCCTTTTAGAGTTTTTAGCCCTTTCTTAGATCTTGATTTTTTATTTGGCTCTTTTTAGGATTGACTCTTTTTAGGATTTTGGCCCTTTTAGGATTTGGCATCACTAGACTGCCTTATCATGCCTTGTAAGGCAATAATAATTGTGACCATCGTTATCGCCGGAATGATAGACGTCTCTGACTGAGATTGATACGTCTTTGCTTCTGATAATATCTTCAAGAGGATCTGTCTATGTTGTTCGTAATATATCAATCTTGTTAATATCTTCAAGAGAATCTTCAAGACCAAACTTTGTAAGACTCATTTGGTGATGACGATGATCACTTTCTTTTCAGAACGGCGATGATCACTTTCTTTTCAGAATGACGATGATCACTTTCTTTTCAGAATACTTGCTAATGTAGTTGATATGCTCGTGAATTTCTTCTTTATAGATTCTTTCGACAACATAAGGACATGATCTTATTCCTTCTTGCCCCCTTTTGATATAGAATCATTATGCTGATAATATTCTGGATCAAATCAGTAGCTTCTTTAGGGATAGTATCTCTTGATGAAGCGAGCATTGACTGGTATACTGATGCCTTGCCCATCTTAATTTACGACTCTGTACGCCCCATTGGAGTATACTTCTTTTATTATATACGGCCCGTCCCAGTTAGGCTCGGATTTGCCCCCTGTTCGGCGCGTGACCACTATAAGTCTTTTCAACATCAGCACCATATCCCCTTTTTTGAAAGAGCAGTGTTTAACTTGTTTATCAAAAGCGGCCGATACCCTAGCCTGATATGACTGCAATCGCTGTTGAGCTTCTAGACGTTTCTCATCAAGCAGATCCAACTCTTTCAGCCTTATTTTTACATTTTCATCATCTGTTATAGACTGATGTACTGCCACTCTGAGCGATGCCACTTGTATTTCAATTGGGATGACTGCCTCTATACCATAGATTAATAAATACAGTGTTGCCCCCGTTGCTGTGCGATGAGTAGTTTTGTATGCCCATAATGCTTCTTGCAACTTTCATCATAATCATGTTTATTACCTGTCACCGTCTTCTTTAGTATTTTGACGATCGTTTTATTGAACGCCTCTGCTAGTCCATTGACTGGGGGATGGTAAAGCGTTGAAAACGAATGTCGAATGCTGAACTTCTGACACAGCTTTTCCATGCCTTGGCGTAAATTTTCTTCGGTGTCAGCGATAATCATCAATGCTTAACAGCAGTCATCAACGCTTGGTAGCGATCATCAACGCTTGATAGCAATCATTAACGCTTGGCAATGATCATCAATGCCTGGTATTTGGCGATGACTTGATATGCTTAAAAGCCTGTTTTGCTTTGGCAATGACTTGATATGCTTGACAGCGCTAATCTTGGCGATAATCATCGACGACAATGACTTGATATGCTTGAAAACACTAACTTTAGCGATAATCATCGACGCTTTTCATTTGGCGATTATCATTGGTGCCTCGCATTTGGCAATGACTTGATATGCTTGAAAGCTTTTGCTCAAGATTAGCTTTGCCCCCAGTCTCGAACTGATCAGGCCTGTATACTTTTATTTCTTCTTTCATGTTGTACACCTCCACAATTTTGCTTTTATCAACCGTCTTTTATAACTTGTTTTTCAAGCCACTCACTTTTCTTTTCTTCTTCAATTCTATCTCCTTTCCTTTCTCCTAAAATTCGAAGTCAATTGAAAATTTATGCTTTAATTCATTCGCATAAGGGAAAGTACATGACCTTGTTTTTTTTTTTTTTTTTTTTTTGCAATTCTTTTGCTCTTCTACTTATTAGTGATAATCGTTAATGCTTGATAGTAATCGTCAATGCTTGTTAGCATTAGTGCTTGCTTTTGCCTCCAACTTTGACCTGCAAAAATTGATATAGACAATTATTATAAACAATTATCATCGCGTGGAATCAACAATTACCTTATTTGGGATTCTGAGATTTTGGCATTCTGAGACTTTGCTTATCTTGCCCCCTCTTTTTTTTTTATTTTGGAAGGATCGAAACCGTAACTTATCTTTAAGGATAGCGTATTTTGCATACCCTTGTCGAGATAGTTCACCAAGCGTCGTCTTCACACTGCTTATAATCTCAACTGTGACCCCAAGTCTTTTTAGGTGGTATTTTGTTACAGCACCTCTAATTGGTCTCCCATCAACCACAATTGCTTTCTTTCCTGTAAAACAACCTTTAGGAAGAGCCTCAGATAAAGGTCTCTTCAGATCACAACCATTTTATCACATCTTTTAAAGACAACAGTGAAGGTAAATGTGCTTCTAATCTTAGGCCAGCTAATGAAGTTTATCTGTCCACCCATCAGCTCGACAAGACATCTGCTTATGCTCAAGCCAATGCCCATTCCTCCATAGTGTCTGGAAGTTGAACTGTCTGCCTGCATAAAAGGCGTGAAAACTTGTTCTTGGGCATGTAAAGGGATACCAATCCCTGTATCTTCTACGCTTACCATCAAAGTTACATTATCAGAAGTTTCATCGGTATGCATCCACATATCTGAAGCATCAGATCAAAATTCCCCATCTGAAAGTAGCAGCCTGAAGGTTTCCCAACTGTTTCTGTTGTCAGCAGCTTCAGAAGCACTTAAGGTATTGAAAGGCGGACTGCTGCCTGATATAACTTCCACTTTGCTGGATCCACTCTCGAGACCTGCATGATCTTTTGCAGCCATTGCCAATTTCGTATGCTCAACTAGATGAACTTGGACAAATATATGACCTTGTTTTGTAAATTTAACTGAATTTCCCTGTCGAGCACTTTGTTTATTAAATTTATCAATGCCTTCCCACATGCTTGAGCAGTTTGGGCATAATATTTTTGGGATGAATCTAAATCTGTGTCTAGAAGCATTGCTAGCATCCCTAGGACACCATTCATAGGCGTTCGGATCTCGTGAGAGACAGTAGCTAGAAACTGAGATTTGGCAACATCATCAGCTTCTACTTGGACTTTCAGTTCCTCTATCTTGCAAAAATCTTCATAGACTTTAGCAATGTGAGTCACTGCAGCATACAAGATGTACCCTACCAATATGAAAATAAAAAAGAATCCACAGGATGCAAGGATTGTTGTCCATGGAGTGGGGGCCTTCCGTAGATATCTGCAGCTCATTTGGTACTTCCTGAATAATTGTGTTGTGAATCTTCCGAGTCAACATGCTGTGAATCTTCTGAGTCAAGTGATCATTTTCCTTCGGGATCATATGTCATTACTTTCTCTTTTATTTCTCATATCTTCTTTTATGACAATTTTACTATTGCCAATCATCTCTTGTAGAATATTCTTTTCTTCTTTGCTTCATTTCCTTTGAATACTGTACCTGTGGCAGTTTGATTGCCCCTGCAGCTAGCGATTGATTCCTCATAAGCAGTATATGTAAGACCCGTAACCTAAACCGTACCGTTCAGTCAGCTCCCGCGATTCTACCGGTCGAATTCCGGTAACCTTCGACCTGTATTCAACGTTGCGCATGCACCTAAGCCGAGTCCTACATATCAGAGTCGGCTTGACCCGAAACTTGTACCTTGGCGACCGCACCGTCGCCGCGGTTCTAACGCTGCGACTCACGCACCGACCCGATACCCAGGCTAGAAGATGTCGGTCAACATTCGGTTCGAAGAAACGCCGCACATTACGAATCTCGAGGGAATCTCTACGAGATGTCCCATCAAATCATGTCAAGTACACACCATGCCATGTGAACATGCAACCCATCCCTCCTTTTCTAAAAGTCAATATTCTCTTTCCCACACCATACCACTTTTTACAATTTCAAACCAAACCATACCACTTTTTACAACATTTCAAACTCTCCCATGCCACCCCATCTTCCTTACATCATCATCCCATCCATATCTCTCTCTCTCTCTCTCTCATTTCTAAATCTCCCAAGCAACCAAGGGGTTCCAACGTCCAAGCTTCCTCTCTCCCAAACCACAAGTGTGGCCCACCCTCTCATCTCTCATCCTCACCATCAAAACTCTATCGCCACCGTTGAACGTTAAGCATAGGTGTATACAAGCCTTAAGGAGCAAGGAGGAGTGCAAGAGGTGGGTGATCCACCGTCATTTCTCATATTTTTGGGCCACATGTGGTGGGACCCGTTTGATGTATGCATGTATGAAATGGAGGGCCCATAGTGGCGGGGTCCCTCCTCTATCTTACCGTGTATCTCTCTCTCTCTCTCTCTCTCTCTTTTCTCTCCCTAGAATGAAGTGGGTCCCACTAAATCATGTTAAATCCACTCCACTCATCATTAGTGTGGCCCACTACATTTTTAGGAGACATCCATCGTCCATGTTTGGGATGGTGGGAAGCCCCATATGTTATATAATTTATTATATTTATTTTATATTAATACAATATTAATATATATATATATGTATTACATGGTGGTGGGCCACGTACATGTGGGACCCACCATGATGCAGTGTATATCCACACTGTCCAGCGTCTCTGGACGCTGAGACGCTAGACGTAGGAGAGTGCGTGTACTGCATGGGTGTGTACGTTCAAGCTAAATAATATATATATATACTTTTGGGGTGGGCTGCTAATGCAGGCCCCACGTTGATGTATGTATGTGATCCACGCCGTCCAATCTACTCTCCAGATCATTTTAGGCGTTGAGCCGAAGTTTCAAGATGATCCAATCACCGGGTGGGTCATACCATCTAAAACCATGTAAAAACATGCCAAAACAAATAAAAGTGCTTGGTGGGACCCACCTGGAGTTTAGATACAGCCGAAATTCGATTTGGACGGTCAACCAGGTGGGACACACATAATGGATGGGCTGGATTGTGAATCACATCTTGGTGGGCCACACAAAAAAAAAATAATAATAAAAATAAAAGGGGGGGCTGCTGCAGCAGCAGCGCTGCACGGGTGACGAGCGGACGGTGGCTGGGGCCTCACGGCTCCAGCTGTGGGCCCCCACGGTGATGCGTTTCGATCGTCAACACCGAGCATTTGATGGGTCCCCTTTGATTATGGGTTGTCCCCAAAAATCAGCCGTATACGGATCTCAAGTGGGCCACACCATCAAAAATCATGTGAATATATGCCTAAAACATATAAAATTATTTGGTGGGGCCGACCTGAAATTTGGATGTGGTTGAAACTTGGTTTGGATGGTCAACCAGGTGGGACACACATGATGGGTGGGCTGGATGGTGGATCACATCTCGGTGGGCCCCAATATAAAAAAAACAAAAAAAATATAAAACAACAGCAGCAGCGTACGCTGCTGCGGCTGACAGAGGATGCAGGCCGCGCCTACGGCTGCACACACGGCTCCTGCCGTGGGCCCACCCTGATGTAAGCGTGTCATCCACGCCGTCCATCTATTTTGGCAGATCATTTTAAGGCATGAGCCCAAAAATGAGGTAGATCCTAATCTCAAGTGAACCACATTACTGGAAAACAGTGTTGGTTGGAGGCTCAACCGTTTTCACGGTTGAGTGATGAATGAACATCACGGTGGGCCCTGGCCCACCTGATCTTTTAAACAGGTTTGTTGGCAAATGAATATCACGGTGGGCCCTGGTCCTACGACCTTATGAATATGTTGGATTTCAAATAAACATTACAGTGGGCCCCTAGGTCTGTGTGACCTCATCAACATGTGGTTGGAAAAAAATAAATATTATGGTGGACCCCCCTCCCCCACTACTCATGTGACCTTATCAACAGGTTGGATAGGAAAATAAACAATATGGCGGGCCTCACATGAGGCCCATGGGCTAATGCGTTTGGGCCGTCTTGATGTATTTTTAAGCCCATTATTGAGGCCCACTTTGGCATATATGGGCCATACATTTAGGCCCATCTTGGCATGTATATGGGCCCAATATTGAGGCCCACTTTGATATATATAAGGCCTATGTGATTAGGCCCATTCGATACACACTGAGCTTATGTGATTGGGCTCATTTTAACACATTCTCAGGCCCATGGATGATGGCCCATTGCAAAGTACCTAAGGCCCATTGGTGAGGTTCATTGAGGTGGCCCACTTGATGAATATAAGGCCTATGAGATACGGCCCATTTGATGCATTTGAGGCCCGGTGGGATGTACCTAAGGCACATTGCAATGTGTGATTCGGCCATGATTTACTTAATGGTATTTGGGGTGAGCCGAGCCTTGGGGACAATGTTGGTTTGACGTCCACATTGTACGAGTAATGTTGGTTCGATGTCCACATTATAACTCTCCCTAAGGCCACTGATAGGCCCGTATCTGTTTCATGTAGGCCATCTAGGCCCATCTTCATTGAGAGGATAGTTTATTATTTTATAACATGTTTAGCACAACCCCATGATTCATGATCATACGCATCATATGTATGCTTGAGATGAGGAGTGTCTAATCATAGCATATGCCTTCGGGCAGACTATTTACGGGCTTCCTGATAGGCGGAATTGCCTAACATGAGCGCGTGCTTCACGCAGGATGGTTGCATGATTGGTAGTGTGGTTCATGCACTTGCATCTGTATGATTGAGATATGCCCTAGCGACATCAGGGCCATAGCCTCCACAGATATATCGTGGGTGGCTGGTTGGATACCAGAAAATCTTGTTTCAAGCAATTGGGGCGCCATAGATGTCCCTGGGTGAGAGTCCCTGAACCCGATGGTACCAGAGGATGACTCCAACGTCGAGACCGAGTGGATATATGAGCGCATGAGGGCCAAATACCATGAGGCCGCGTCTCCCACTGTGTCGCGGTCGGTTGGAAAGGGGTGTGGCCTTACTCGTCCGAGAGCAGGGGGCATTACTAGGCTGAGTTTGACCAGCTCGGAAATGGGTTCGCTATCGACGTGCCAGATAGGTATTGGCTGACTATTGGCCAGGCGGATAGTGAGGTTTCTTACGCTCACTTGGACTGTGCTGCTTGGAGAGAGACAGTGCCATTTGGAGTGTACTGAACCCCGGTGATTATCCAGACTGAGACCCGTACTGATTTGATGCTCTTGTGAGGAGTTGCATTGGTATGAGGATTGGCATGCTTGACTTACATATTGCACCGCATGGCCTTGGTATGGCCGATAGCATTCACATCTTGTACTGCATAGCCTTGGTACGGCTGGTTGCATTTACGTACTCATCAGCATGATTCCGCATTATTCCGGCATTGCATTCTGAGCACGTTCGCACACACTTACACCACCCTCTAAGCATTCTATAAGCTTATGCACGATTGATGCGTGCAGGTGACGCCAGGACGCAGCTATAGTTTCGCTGCTGTTGGAGCGTGCCGCCGAGCTTTTGGAGTTTTGATATTACCACTATCTTGTATTTCCCTTTATACGCACTGTATTCAAAGTTTTTGTTCATAGTGGATTTTGTGATGGTGTTCTTGAGGTTATTGTTCATGGGTTATGCTTGTGGTTATGCTCATTACAAATCAAATTGATATTAAAAATCCTCCTTGTAGCATCCCAGGATCGGAACCTGGTATATGGGTACCGGGAGCCGAGAATGGGACACTACGGAGGCTGTCGGCGCCGGATTCGGCGATCGGGAATTTTGTGAGCCCGGTCTCCGGGTTCGGGGCGTGACAGTATATCATCCTTCTTCGACTTCGGCAATCCTTTGTTTTACTTTTCTTTCTTCGGCAATATCTGTTGCTACTCTTTTAAGACTTTCAAGCAGCTGATTCATGTGAGAATTGGAGCAACTTCACTTTGACCCTTCGCAAATTGCAAATTTAACTTGATCTTTACTCTGTCAAGTTGTGACGATGCCCCCTGGGTTCTCTGTTGACCGATGAATTTGTTAATTCATTAATTGATTCATCTGCTTATTGCCGAGCAACGTCCAATTCAATCAAACTAACTTTTCATCTGAGTGTTTTCCTCAAGGTTTACTGTTGTTCACGGTAGTCGCTATTGGAAAATTGGGGCTTTCTTCAGGAATATGTTCATTTGGTGAAGGATGATGAACACCTTATTGGCGAATTTCTATTTTCTGCACACTTCGAATGCACTGATATCCATACTCGGCAGCATGATATTCCTTGTAAAAGAAGATTGAACCTATTTTTTTTTAAGATATCATTACGTTCTTCTTTTTTTTTTTTTTTAGACCTCCATATGTACGAACTCTTGATATGCATGCCACAAGCCCATCTTTCACCAAATCTCAGACGTTATCATCAGCTTGATTGAATCACCATTGTCCCTATACACGCAGTACCCTGGTGTTGTCTGTGTTTTGATCACAACTGATTTGATCTTCCTTGATACTTTCTGGCATTGTTGTTTGATACTTTCAACATTACCTCGCTTCTTCTTCACTAAGTGATCCATGAAAAAGTCGCTGATGTTGATCTTCCTTGATACTTTCTGACATTTTTTTTTTAAAAAAATACCTTCAACATTACCTCGTTTCTTCTTTTACTAAATGATCTTACTAGCCATGGCAAGACGTGTTCTACAAATTTCAGTGACATCAAACACAAACTTTCATACAAAAGCTCTCGCTGTCTTGTAGGACTGAAATGCTCACGAGCAAGAGGAAGAACCTCAACTTTCTAGCCATGGAAGTACTTCTGTATGATGCCCATTATTTGGTCAGCATATGAGCACACTTTGCATAAAAATCAACTGAATTTGAATTGGCTCCGAAACTCTGAAGGCTTTCTATCAAGTATCTAAAATTGTCGAATTGGCTTTCTTCTTCAGCATGCTCCTGAGCAAATGATAATTCCCCATTTGTCACTGGGACTATAATCTTATCCTCAGCAATGCCATAGAAGATGCATACTTCGACAATGAATTGTAACCTCTCATTGAAAGTCAATAAATCAGGGAAATCTCCTGAAAGTTGTATCTTCCTTGCCTCTTCAGCTATATCATTCAATTCTCTTTTTTGTAGCATTGTGCCAACACAATATTTCATCAATTGGATGTGTTATAATTGAACCAACAGCTGACCCCAAATGTTTCCTTTTTTCAGTCTTGGAAGATTCACAAGTGCACCACCCTTTCTTTGTTTAGTCCATTAACTGGCCATGTGTAGGATCCACACAGCACTGCAGTTGAGGATTATCTTCAGAACCTTTAAGGACCTTGGCAGTATTTTTTCCTTCCATTCAGGTGAATATGACCCTTTGAAGAAGGTTTTTTTTTTTTTTTATCTAGGACTATCTTGCACAAGCATTTCAGCATATCTGCCCCTCTTCCTTAGACATGTGCTGACTAACTGATGTTTGGATTGCTTCCATACAAGAAGCTAGCTCTCTCCAGAAACTATCATTATTCTGGCATTATTTGTCTTGGATCGAAACTGATTTGATCTTCTCTGACACTTTTTTGGTGGAAGTCAATTGGATGTGAAGTAAATAACCACGTTAGTCAGGAGAAAGATCGGTGCGGTATATCTGTCATTAGAACAGAATGTTAGTTATTTTGATTAAATAAAACTGTACTTTGTTTTTAGAGATGAAGGGGAGGATGTTCCCTTTGAGATTGCCATTTTGGCGTCTTTACAGATGCCAAAAAGTGATAAATGTCCTCTGAATATTTTCTAAGTTACCATCGAATAATAAATCCCCAGCAGAGTCGCCATTTTGTTTCGACGAGAAAACAAATGTATTTAATTTGAGGGATTTATTCAATGATAACAAAGAATTTGTTGAGAGAACATTGATCACATTTATCTGAATTCATTTACATCCTCTGATTCCCTTGATTCTGAAAACAAAGTACAATTAATGCAATGCAATGAATGAAAGGGAAGACAATCAAATAGAAATTTTGGCAGCTTTCCAACGCCTGCTTCAGTCATCTCCCACGACTTAGGAGGAATGTCAGTTTGATCAACCAGTCTTCAAGGAGATATAAATTCGGCAGCATTTTGTCAAGGATTTCAGTCATCTCCCAGGACTTAGGAGGAAAATGGTCTGAATATCTCTTTTGTTCATTCCAATCCTTCAGACTTTAAGTAGAATGAACTTGAATACTTCAGCCACTCCAACAGCATGATGGCCTTCAGCCATTTCAGCAGCATGACAGCCCTTTGTTGTTACAGACTGCAGGGCAGTCTGTTTGCGCAGTTCCGCGCAAAGGCTATAATATGCGCGGTCCCGCGCAAAGCATATAAGTTATGCGGGTCCATGCAACTTACAGGAGCCCTTTGCTCATACTTTCGGTCTTCTTCTTCGCTCTGAAATCTTCAATCCCCCCAAATGAAGGAGAGGAGGGGGTATTTATAGACCCTCGCACGTGTGGAACCTCGATTTCGGTGCCGTGTGACCCATCTTGCATCAATCTCTACCGTTCAAGGAAATCTTTCCTTGAAACTATCTGCGCAAACCCGCGCAACTGATCTTTGGGTTGCGCGGTCCTGCGCAATGGACTTTTGAGTTGCGCGGACTTGCGCAACTGATATCGTTTGCGCGGTTGCGCGCAAACAATCTCAAAGGCACTTTTCTTTCTTCTTCATTCTTCTTTCTAGTACTTTGTTTTCCAATCTTCTTCTGCTTCAATCCTTTCATCACTTTTTCATGCCTCAACAGATACCCCTGGTGCTAGAATTTTACCAAAATACCTAAGCTACCCCTTGAGCTGGAACTTTACCAAAATACCTAAACTACCCCTGGAGCTGAAACTTTTACCAAAATATCTAAACTATCCCTGGAGCTGGAACTTTTACCAAATATACCTAAACTACCCCTGGAGATGATCAGCACCATGGGATTCTCTGACCACTACAATAAGATATTTTTTGTGCCTCAACAATTTTACATTCCTCCATTCTCCTTGGACTGAGTTGATTTGGGGTTAGTGGTCTTAGATGAAGTATCTCATGACTACATGTTTTCACCAAGCATATATATCAAAATAATCTCATGCATCATCATGATCTTTGTTCATGAATTCCCCATTGCACATCATCTCTATCAATTGGCGCATGGGCGAAGTCAATCCATCATAGAAAAAATTTATGACCTGCCGAATTTCGTGGCCATGATGTGGGCAAGTATTTAAAAGATACTTAAATATTTCCCATCATTGGAAGAAGGTTTCTTCTTTTTTCTGTGAAAAATTCATGATTGCCCTCCTAAGGGTATTAGTTTTATGAAACAGGAAGAACTTTTTTAAGGAACTACCGGGTCATCTCAGCTCATGTCCCAATTGATCTCGATCTTAAGGAGTGAAGCCATAACTTGGCTTTCTCCTTCAAAGAGAAATGAAACAACTTTAATCTTAAGGTGTGTTGAGTGTGAAATATTTCATATTTTCCCATTGTTATGCCTTGGTTTTATGAGCATGATGGAGCTTAATTGATCTAGTTATACATGTTTTATCCTATGAGGTGATTTTGAGAGCATAAGGTGAAAAGGATGTTAAAAGCATGGATTTGATGCTCAAAGGATTACTAAAAAGAGCATTAGATCTTTGGAGGTGAAGATTGAAGATTTCAGGAGTCCAAGATCCAAGGAAACCAAATGAAGAAGAAAGAAAACTGAAGATTCAAAAGTGAAGAAAATTGGATTGCTGAAAAAGATAGTTTGATGCATCAAACACTGCTTCGGTGTCATCAAAGTAAGTGTTTAATGAGATCAAAGGTGGCTTGATTCCATCGCAAAAATAGGAAAAGTCCGATTTCTTTACTGGACATATTTGGGACCCCTTCGATGTCATCGAAGGATGGATCGATCTTATTGAAGAAATACTTGATGCCATCGAAGCTAGTTCAATGACATCAGGAAAATCATGAATTATGGGATTTACTCGCTGGACAGTTTAGAGCATCTTTTGATCCCATTGAAGACCAATTTGATGCCATCGAAGCATGAGTGATGCCATCAATGACTTAAGCAGATTCAGAAGTTGATTGTTGATAGTTTCAAATTCGAATCGAACTATTTGATGGAACTTTGATGCTATCAAAGCTCCCATTGAAGCTGCAATAGCTGCGTAAATTGAGACAGTTTTGAAATCGCTCCGATTTAAGCTTATAAATAGGGATGTTTTAACAGTATTTAAGTATGAATTAGGGTAGAAGGAGTAGAGCAATGGGTTGTGGTGCTTCAATGAGTCCTCCTCTAATCCATCTTTTTTCTAGTTAGTTTTTATATTTTTCTTCAAGAGTTTTAGTTCAATCATGTATATGGTTGGCTAATCCCTCAACTAGAGCTAAGAGGTGAAGATTTTAGTTCGTTTTGATGCTTATTTTAATTTGATTCAAGTTATATAGTTTGTATGTTGAACAATTCATTGATTTATGGTTTGAATGAATAAGTATTTTCAGTTTACTTTGATCCATTGTCGACTCCGGTCACATTGGATGCTTAAAAATGCTTGCTGATATCTTCTTACCTTTTTTGTAATTGTGTGATCTATAAAATTCCTTGATCCATCATTAATTTCGAGCATGGTCGATACTTTGAATTACCTACGATCATTACATTGATGCTTCATGAGGAAACCTGTAAGTGCTATTATGTTTAAAGCACATGTTAGACTTGGTTTGTCAAATTTTGTCCTATCAAAACAACTTAGTATAGTGTTATATTCAAGTTAAAGTCAAGCTTATATTCAAGTTGAAGTCTAGCTTATGTTCAAGTTTAAGTCAAGCTAAAGTTCAAGTCACGTGGATCAAGATGGAAAGTTCACCTTCAATTGTAAGTTCAAGTTCTACTAAAAATGCTAGTAGACAATCAAGCTTCATCGACAAGTTCAACTCCTACTGATGAATCAACTAGTAGAAGATCAAGCTCCCTTGAAAACTTCAAGTTTCTAATCTTATGAAGTTCAGTCCATATAGGTATTTTAAACCCTAGAAAGACCTTAGGTTTAGGGGCTTTCAAAACATATTTAATTTAGATTTTTAAACTTATAATTGACTATGTTTCAACTACTTTAAGTTTTGCCTCGACCAGTCTAAGAAATTTCTCGACTAGTCCAAGAAATAACCAAAGTGTAACAGAAATTTTGTTGCGTCTTTGACCAATCGAAGGACCCCCTTCGACCAGTCGAAGGTTCCTCGACTCGAAGTCCAGTAACTAAAATCAAGTCGGATCCTACTTGCTCGACCACCAGTCGAACAGGCTCTTTAACTAGTCGAAGATATGTTAAATCTTATCTCGCTCAAATTTGAAAATTTGTTGGAACTGAATCTGGTGCTTCGACCAGTCGAAGACTGCCTTAGACCAGTCGAAGGGACAAACTTTCTGACTATAAATAGAGGTTGTTTCTCAATCTGAAAATACAATTCAATCCCTATCAAAGCCCTTATTCAAGAGAGAGAAATGCCTCATTTATTGTCAAGCTATCAAGCGGTATTTATAAATTTATTTAATAGCTTTTTCATTAATTCTTTTATCTCAAAATTCTATCATTCTGATTTTAAAAAGAGTGTTTACTCTTATTGAGATTTGAGAAAATTAATGCAAGTAGCCTATTGGTTTAAATATAATTAAAATTAAATAAAACCCTTGACCTTTTCTATTGGACTGAACAACGAACATTCGTCATTCAAGAAAAGAGATCTACGGCTACAACATCTTCTTCGGTGAAAATAAGTATCAATTTACTTTCTGTATTTGGTTTTTTATGAGATAGCCAGAAAATCTCATTAGAGGTTTTGTCTAAGATAGCCTGAAAATCTCAGAGAGGGGTTTCTTTGTTTGTGATAGCCCGTTAAAATCACAACTGTATCGTGTTTTAAGGTGACCCTGTGAAAACCTTATTCATAGTGAAAGCTGAGATTACGAGGTTACTAATCTTGGGAGTGGAGTACGTGTGGCTGTTTGAAAACAGTTATTGTACACACCGAACCACTATAATTTTGGTGTTGGTAGTGAATGTTTCTTTTTTCCATTTGTGGAGAATGTTTGTACGTAATTTCATTTATGCAAAAGTAGTGAATGTTTGTAATAGATAGGTTTTCTTTCTCTTGCTTGGTTTGAGATCTTGATTCTTACAAACGTTCATGAAATAAGGTTGTCCTACCTAAACTTTGTTTTGGGTGTAGGTTGTCCTACGAACTAGTTTGAATAAAAATTTTCAATACTAGTGTGATAGAGATTTTAGATTTGTTTATTATTTTTGCACTTTAATTTTTATTTGGCTTAATCCTATTCACCCCCCCCCCCCCCCCCCCCCCCCCCCCCCCCCCCCCTCTAGGACCGTTAAGCTCGCCTTTTCAGAACCAATCCGATGAATGATCTGTTTTAGTGAATAAATTATGTTTTAACCACTTTATCATCTGACTGGATAAGATAGGACTTCGATTCCAACTGTGTTATTAATTGAATCAAGTTAAGTAGCATTACGATGGCAATAAGTGGATCCTTGGCACTTTAGTTTTTCCATTGTATCTAATAGTTTATTCACCATTGATCTCTTTAAAACCATATCTTAATTAATAGATTCTAGTTCTAGTTCTAATCTATTTCAAAATTTGCACAAAAAGCAAGTGCATGTGGATACGACCTCAATCTCACCGAGTTATTACTACATCATAACCTTGCACTTGGGGTGACAAGCGAACAAGTTTTTAGCGCTATTACCGGGGACTTCGGTTGATTTTTCTAAAATTTATTAATCTTAGAATTAGGTTAGGATTAGTATTAACTTTTCTATTTTTAGTTTAGATTTTTCTGATTTTTTTCTTAGATAGTAATTGATTTTTCTGTTTTGTAGCAACTAACATAACTTCTTCAATTCGATAATATCCTTTCAACTTTTCTCCTTTATAGATTTTATAGATTTCTTCTTCTATAGTTTTTCTTTTCAAACTTGGAAATTAGATACAATCTCATTAAACTCTTTGAGATGTAAGTATAGACTCTTAGAATCTAGTCCATGAAACTTTGGGGGTAACTGGATCACTCCCGGCTTGAAATTCATGTTTCTTGCATTATGTGGAAATACCATGCAGGAAGTTGTGCTTGTCCTTTCTAATTGCAAATAATCACTTAATGTTCTAAGTGGAGGACATTGTGCATATCATTCTCATCTGGTTGTTCCTCAACACAATGATGAGGTTGATTTTCAGCCAACTCAGAAAATCTTTGGTGTTATCTAATCCGATGATAGATAGGCAAACCTTCAACTAATCCTCCTTCATTTACGAGATGTAGAGTGTTTTCGCGGACCCACTTGGGCATGAAACACTTTCAGACCTAATTCTAAACCAAACCTACTTCTACTAAAATACAAATTATAGAAAATAAGGAATCTAAAATACTAAAGCAAGGGGTTGGAAGGATGGTATCGATTGACAATTCTATGTTAGATTCTACAAAATAGAATAAACAATGTTAGTATCTAAGAATGCAGAAAACCCTAATCTAGATATGGAATGAAAAACTAACCTAATCCTATACTAATCCTAATACTAATATATTTTAGAAAAATGCAGCTGAAGTCACCGGAAATGGAGCCGAAAACTTATTCGTACAACCCCAAGTGCAGGGCTGTGATGTGGTAATAACTCGATGAGACCGAGGTTATACCCACAGGGACTTACAATTGTGAGACTTCTAGAATACTTTAGAACTAGAAGTAGAACTAAACTAACTACTAGAATTTAGTTTAAGGAGTACTTGTGAGAGAAACTATTAAGGTTAAAATATTAGAGCGTCAAGGATCCACTTATAACTATATCTTAATGTTAATTCACTTGATTCAATTGGATTACTCAATTGGAATCAAAGTCCTATCCTATCCAGCTAGATAACGGAGCGGTTAAATTATTATTCAAATATCAAAACATATTTTGTAAGGCCCGTATCGTAGACCGTACCGTTCCCTAGGCTTCCATGGTCCTCCCGGTCGAATTCTAGCGACCCGCGATCTGTTATCGGCGTTTACATGTGATCCTGAGTCATGTTCTGTAAATCTGAGTCGGCTCGACTCGAAACTTGTACCCTTGCGACCGTACCGTCTCCGTGGTTCTGATGCCGCGTCTCGTGCGCTGAGGCGATACTCAGGCCAGGAGATGTGGGCCCGTGTTTAGTTCGAGAAAAACGCCGCGTGTTGCTAATCCCAAGAAAATCCATCACATCGATCTCATCAATCATATCAATCAAGTACACATTACTCCCATCACTCACCCATCCCCAAGTACAACCACCCCTCCCCTAAAGTCAACTCTCTCTCTTACACAAGTACTCCCATCACTCACTCACCCATCACTCACATCTCTCATCCCTCTCTCTCTCTCTTATACCTCTCTCTCTCATTTCTCCTAAGCAAGCAACCCACGGCCAAGCAAGCTCCATGAGAAAGCTTTATGTGGCCCACTTCCTATCTCCCAATCCAACCTTTCAAAACTGATCTCAACCATTGGATTGACCCCCTTGGAGCTCTAGAACCTATAGGTGGAAGAAGGAAGAAGAGATCTTGAGGTGGGTGATTTTTTGTTTGTATTTGATGATTAGAGGGCCCACATATGTGGGACCCATCTTGATGTATGTATAGGGAGGGCCCATAGTGGCAAGGTCCCTCCCCTCCTCACCGTCTCTCTCTCTCTCTCCCTCCTCTCCTCTCTCTCTCTCTCTTGATGTGTGTGGCCCACCCTCATGCACCCCACCATGATGTATTTTTTTTATCCAAGTCATCCAACACGTGGACCACACCGCTGTCCATCCAGGGGCCCACCTTACTGCCCGTTTTTGGGTGGGCCTGGACGAAGGAAAACTCAAATATCAGCTTATATTAGAAGCTGGTGGGCCACGCATGCGGACCCACCTCGTCACAACTGTTGCAGTCCACCGTCCATATAGGGTGGACGGTGGGGCTCGCCATGATATCCTGATCGTCCAGATGTTTGGATGATGCTGGACGCACCAGGTGCAAACACCTTATTCGGGCCATAGGGCCGAGTGATGTATGTGCTTTATCCATGTTGGCTATCAACGGTGGGGCCTACCTTGATGGCACATGGTACCCACACGTGTGGACCCACCTTGTTAATTGTTGGATCCACACCGTCTAAGCAAGGACGGTGGGTCCCGAGCAGCATACTGCTACTGCTGCATGATCGGCAGCAAGTGCTGGGATCCCCACCACGAGGTAAGTGTTATATCCCTAACGTCCATCTATTTTAGACGTGGGCCCATCCCACACGTGTGGCATGTGTGGGGATGGGACCCACCTTGATGTATATGGGTTTTATATGCACCGTCCGTGCATAGGATGGTGGTGGTGCTGTAGGACGCACCTAATGTATTTGTTTCAACCATACCGTCCTCCATTTCTGGACGTGTGTGTGGGACCCACCCTAATGTATTTATTCTATATCCTCACTGTCGATATGCCAGGATGGTGGGACCCCTGTGATGTATGTGCTTTATTCACGCCGTTCATCTGTTCCATCCAGCCGTCCATCTGGACGATTCTTGTGGTGGACCCACCTTTGATGTGTTTTTATCCAAGTCGTCCACCTGTTTTGCCAGCATGGGATTTCACCATGTCGTATGCATTTCATCCACACCATCCACATATCTGGACGGTGCTTGACAATATTTGGATGACGTTGATTTACATAGACAATGTTTAGATGGTGACGATTTATATAGACAATGTTTGGATGGTGTTGATTTACATGGGAAGTGTTTGGATGGTGCTGATTTACCTGAGCAATGTTTGGACAGTGCTGATCATCATTAGCGGGACATGTAACCCATGGAATGATAGTGTACAATGATACACATGTTACACCTACAACTATTGAAATGATATTTGATGTGGCCCATGTGACGTATTTCCGGCCCCTATGTCGTGGCCAATGTGATGTATACAAGGCTCATTGGTACAACTCATTAATACGACCCATCATGATGTATATTTAAGGCCCATATGATGGGGCCCACCTACTTGAATCTGAGGTCCATGGGCAAGACCCATTGTGATGTATTCGAGGCTTATGGGCAAGGTCCATTGTGATGTATTTTCGGCCCAGATGGCAAGACCTGATGTTATGTATGAGAGGCTCATGGTTGTGGCCCATTGTGACGTATTCGAGGCCCATGGTTGTGGCCCATTGTGATGTATTCGAGGCCCATGGGCAAGGCCTGATGTGATGTATTTATGGCCCATGTGTTGAGGCCCATTGTAATGTATATGCGGCCCATAAGTGAGGCCCATAGTGATGTGTATTAGGTTCATGTGTGAGGCCATAGGCCCACTTTATGTTAGCTCTATGTGGGCCACTGCTTGGTAGCGATGTTGGTTAAATGTCCACATTGATGGGCGATGATGATTAAAAGTCCACATTATGATTTCCCTTAGGCCTTGTGTTAGGCCAATTCCGATTATCGAGGCCAATTCTGATTGTTGAGCTTGATTGTTGAGGCTGATTCCGATTGTCGAGGCTGATTCCGATTGTCGAGGACGATTGTTGAGGTCGATTCCGAGTGTCGAGGTCGATCATCCGATTTCGATTGTGGAGGCCGATCATCCTATTCTGATTACTGAGGCCGATTCTGATTATTGAGGCCGATTATGATCGTCGAGGCCGATTCCGATTGTCGAGGCCGATCATCCAATTCTGATTGTTGAGGCCAATTCTGAATATCGAGGTCGATTATGATTATCGAAACCAATTGTTTATCGAGGCCGATTCCGATTGTCAAGGCCGATCATCGATTCTGATTGTCGAAGCCGATCATCTGATTTCGATTGTCGAGGCCAATCATCCGATTTCGATTGCTGAGGCCGATTTTAATTGTCAAGGCCGATTTTGATTGTTAAGGCCAATTGTATAGGCCGATTCCGATTGTTGAGGCCGATTCCGATTTGTCGAGGCCGATTCTGATTATCGAGGCCGATTATGATTGTCGAGGTCGATTGTTTATTGAGGACGATTTCGATTGTTGAGGCAGATTGTATAGGCCGATTATCGAAGCCGATTTCGATTATCGAGGCCGATTCTGATTATCAAGGCTGATTCTAATTGTAGAGGCCAATTCCGATTGTTGAGGGCAATTCCGATTGTCGAGGCCGATTTCGATTATTAAGGTCGATTCTAATTGTCAAGGCCGATTTCGATTGTTGAGGCCATTCGACTGTCGAGGCTAACCACTGAGGCTGATTCTGATTGTCGAGGCCGATTGACGAGACTCAATGTGGTGTATATACGGCCCGTGTTGAAGGCCCATTGTGATGTAGATTAGGCCTATGTGATGAGGCCCATTGCTATGCATTTGAGGGTCAGGCGATGGAGTCCATCGTGATGTATCTAGGCCCATGGGAGAGGCCCATCGTGATGTGTATTAAGCCCTTGAGTGGGGACCATGGTGTTATATATTAAGCCCTTTGTGAGGCCATGGGCCACTATACGTTAGGCTCTATGTGTGCCACTCCTTGGGAGCAGTGTTGGTTAAATGTCCACATTGTCGAGGTTGATTGTCGATACCGACTATCGAGGTCGGTTATTGATACTGATTATGAGTATGTGACAACATAGCATCATAATACATGCCCATACGCATCATCTGCATGTTTGTTATGAGATGTGATTGACCAATGCATATGCCATAGTGCAGGTGGTTATGAGACTCCCTGATAGGTGGAGTTATACTACATGAGCGCACGGTATGCGCAGGATAATGCATGAGTGGGCTACATGACTCATGCAACTCGCATTGTGTGATTGTGATTACTGTACGCCCTAGCGACATCAGGGATGTGACCTGCACAGGCATGTCGTGGATGGCCAGATGGGCACCGAAAATGTTTGGTTCGACCATCTGGGCACTTTGGATGTCCGTGGTGGAAAGTCTCTAAACCTCTGAGGGCAAGAGACGCCCCAACGTCTAGACCGAGTGGATATATGAGCGCCCGAGTGCCGGATACCAGTAGGCCACGTCTCCCATTATGTCATGGTCGGTTTGGAAGAGGTGTGGCCTTATCCTCCCAAGTATGGAGGCTGTAAGCTAGGCTGAGTTTGACCAACTCCTAAATGGGTCCGCTATCGACGAGCCAGGTAGGCATTGGTATACTATTAGTAGGCGGGTAGTGAGGTATTTTTCACTTGTTGGGCTACGCAGCCGGCAGTGGCGGCAACCAGCTTGGAGTGTACTAGACCCCGATGATGATCCCAGAGATGTACAGTACTGATACGTGGACTTATTGAGCAGGAGTTGCATACTCATTCATTCATCCATTAACAATCCACTCATGCTGGTGGAGCGCAACTATTTGTTACGTGTACCTTTACAATGGTCAGGATTTTGGTTGGGGCGCGCAACTAACCTGAGATCAGGACCTTTCCACATTGAGTCTGACTATCCAAATTTAGGTATGAGACTAGTTTGGATAGAAGTCCCTTGTAGTAGATCCTGCAGCTTGCGATAGTACGTACTATCATCCCGACTTCACACTCCATCATGGCCATTCCATTCGCACCGCATATTGCATTACATCCGTGGCATATGGCATTTTGGGTTACTATGTTTCTACATGGCCTACATACGGCTGACGATATTCGTGAACTCATCAGGAATTACATATTACATTGAATGCTTAGCATCTGATATATGGCTCTTTATGACTCCTCATTTGCATAGCTGATTTGTATTGCGTACTCTGATATTGTATGACTCATGGACTTGTTAGTATTTTCGCTTATTCTGATATCGTATGATTCATGGTCTTGCCAGTATTTCTGATAGTGTATGACTATGGCATTGTATTGAATACTAGGCACTTATCTTGTGCACACACTTACACCACCCTCTAAGCTTTTTATAAGCTCATGCACAATAAATGCGTGCAGGTGACGATAAGTTGCAGCCGAGCTGAAGCAGGAGCATGTGGCCGAGTTTTGTAAAGATTTTATTATATGCATGTATTTCCCTTTCAGCATGTACTCAAATGATTATATTAGTAGATATGTGATGATGATGTTGTTCTTGTGATTTGGGTATACTTGTGGTTATGCTTCTTATAAGACAAATGTACATTGGAAAATCTCCCTTTTAGGATCCCAGGATTGGAAACTAGTGCATGGGCGTTGGGAGTCGAGAATAGGGTACTACGGAGGCTGTTGTCACCAGATTCGGCAATCGGGAATTTTGTGAGCCCGATTTCCGGGTTTGGGGCATGACGTATTTGAACTTCAATTAAATTGGTTCCCACATCATGCACCAAAGTATCGATCATAGGGAATTAAAAGTATCTTTCTTGTCTGTAGTCTACAATGAATCAATGGATTTTATAGATCAATCCCTTGCAAGATAGATAAGAAACTATTCTTAGCATTCTTAAGCATCCAATGTGCCCGGAGTCGATAATGAATCAAAGTAAACTAAAGATATATCTTCATTCAAAACAAGTATCAATGGATTATTCAATATTCAAATCAAATACTTAAATAAAAGTAAACTAAAACATTAAGAATAACTACAAGCTTCACATCTTAGCCCTAACTAAGAGATTTGCCAATCAAAGACATGATTTAACTAAAACTCAAAAAGAAAAATATAAAAACTAACTAGAAGTGAAGGATTTGAGAAGGACTCTACAAAGAATCCACAACTCCTTGCACTACCCCTTGTACCCTAATTCGTATATAAAAAAGCCTAAAACATCTCTTTAAATAGGAAATTCCACACCGACTTAGAATCGACTTCAATTTGCGCACTTTTGTTACATTTTAGTTGTAGCAGACTAGGACCTTCGGTTGCACTAAACATGGCGTTCGGTCACACTAAATTAACTCTTGGTTGCAGCTGAATTTCCTCAATATACATATGAAGTCTTTGTCCTACTTAGGTCACACCAAACCTAGCTTCAGTAAGACCGAATACGAAGCTGAATTATATCTAAAAATCACAGTTTGGTGCTGGACTTTTCTGTGCACATTTGGTCGAATCGAACCGACCTTAAGTGAGATAAATAGTCTATTAATTTAGTTATTGGACTTTGTGATTCAGTCGGTCTTTTCTCTCTCTTTTGCACTTGGTTTTCTTATATCTTTTATACTTTAATTCCTTATTAAGCACCTCTAAAGCCTCAAATCCTCTTTTGGTCATTCTTTGAGCATTAAATCTTTTTCTAATTGTTCTTTTCACCTTAGCTCTCCATATCACCCCGAATGGGAAAATATACATAATTAAATCGATTAAGCTCATCTATGCGCATAAAACCAATGTATAATAAGGGAAAAATATATTATATTTTACATTCAACACTTTTCCTCTTGACTCGGATATAGATCCCAGTTTTCTCTTCTCTCCTTCAGACAGTCCTCCCGAGCAAATAACAAATCCATAGATGTACCTTCACCACTGCTCTGTTGCCGCAACTGCTTCAATTGAAGGGTTGCGATAATAGTCTCGATGCCCAAAGTATTCCTACCATAGCAAAAAGTATAAACAGATACTCAAACGACTTGGGGAGAGATGTCAAAAAAATAAAAGCTTTATATTCCTCCTCAATCTTCACCTCAACACTCGTCAAGTTGCAAACCAATTTGTTGAACGTGTTAATATGTTTAGATAGATCTAACCCTTATGTTATTTTTAGAGTATAAAACTGTCTCTTCAAAAATAGATGATTAGTGATAGATTTTATGTAAATACTCTCCAACTTCGCTCATAAACCTACAATAGTTGTCTCATATATGACATTGTAAACGACTTCATCGCTTAAACACAATTGAATTGTATTAATTTCCGTTTGATCTTATTTATCCCAATCTTCTTTCTTCACATATTTCAAACGATGCACTTTCTCAAGGAGTACATACTGCAGGCCTTATTGAACTAGGAGGGCTTTTATTCTCATTCTTCATAGTTCAAAGTTGTTTTTACCCGTGAATTTCTCTATCTCGAACTTCATATTCAATCCCCTTAACGCCATATCTCAAAACCAAACTAATAAACCAACCTCTCTCTGATACACTTGTTGAAGAACCGTCTCTACAGAAACACCTTAATCTAGATTGAAATAAACAAGATAAAATCAAATTTTCAATCAACCACATAATTTTTACGCGGAAAAATCTTTGTGGGAAAAACACCATGGCACAAAGCGACAATCAATTTACCATTTAGAAAAGATTATAAGGACGGAGAGAACTTACAACAAAAAACCATATCTCTCTCTCTCTCTCTCTCTCTCTCTCTCTCTCTCTCTCTCTCTCTCTCTCTCTCTCTCTCTCCCTCCTTGGAGGCTCTCAAAACAACAAAAAATAAAATAAAATCGTAACTCTCTCTTAACCCTAACATAACTAACCATAAAAACCACCTTTAAAGAGAAATTTATAAAAAATACCCTTCCAAGTGTCCACTAACAGTTGGGCCTTATTAGCATGTGAAACATAGGTCATATGGACTCATAAAAGTGAATAAACCCATAGTAATTTTGGTGTCACAATTTTAACACCTCCCACATGCTTCAAATGTTGGGGTCCATAATGAATGTTTGGATGATCTAAACCATTCATGTATTAACAACAATGATTGTAGTCCATGGTTCACAAACCACATTAAAAAGATGTTTTTTTTTTTAAATAAAAAAACTTTCACATTCCTTATTGAATCTAAATTTGGATCATTTGTTCCCAACCATCCACTAAAGTCCACTTATACATGGCCTAAAGCAACCCTAGCGCATGCACTATAGTCCAAAGATGAACGGTTGAAATCATGGGGTTGTTGGGGGACCGAAGAAGCATACAAATATGAATCAAGCAAAGTATTGCAATCGCACAACTAAGGCCAATCACAAAGACTCCAAATTTAACGTCGATAAACCCTTTAGGGAAAAAACCATGGCACAAAGCGATAAATATGCATTATGCAAGTAGAAAATTACAAGAGAGGGAGATTACCATATTCGAATAAACCTTGAATCACCCAAGCTACACCCTTGAAACCCTAGGAAAGAATTAGAAAAATCTGAGATACACCCTATTCCCGATTACACCGCCCCCCTCCACACACACACACACACACACACACACACACACACACACACACACACACACACACACACATATAGCCTCTAGGTGAATCATAATTGAAATAGGAAACAAATCTCGCACTTACCATTTCTGGGTAATTTTTGCGCAATCTCTCGATGTCATCGAACATGAAATGGAGAGCTAGTGATGTCCTAAGTTGGGGGGGGGGGGGGGGGGTGAATAGGACAATGCCAAATAATCGATATAAATGTTGAATATGTAAAGATTAGAAAAATATCACTTGAGTATTGAAACCTTGATTCCAAATAATTCGTAGGACAACCTTCACCTAAAATATTAGGCATAACAACCTTATTTCACGAATGTCTTTAAAATCAATCTTTCAAACTATCAAGAGAAGATAAATGATTACAACATTCACGACAAGAATGAAATAATAAATAACATCTAACACCAAAAAGAATAAAGCATTCACCACACAACACAAGGAGTTATAGTGGTTCAATACTTAAAACAATCATACCTACTCTGCTTTCAAAATTACTATCCTCGTAATTTTGGCTTTTACTCTAATAAGGTTTTCAGAGGTTTACCTCACCAACCTGATACGGTTCCTTGTGATTTTCAAAAGCTCACCACAATAAAAACCTTTTTTGTGATTTTCACGGGCTATCACAAATGGAAACCCCACTGAGATTTTCACAGGCTATCTCAGACAAACCTCACTGAGATTTTCACAAGTTATCTCAGAAAAACCTAAAATGAAATACAGTAAATGTACTTATCTTTAAATGGAGATTCGAACACGTGGCCAAAGCTTGTAGCAGAAGAACTTCTTTCTTGAACGTAGATGGCGCAGTGTTCAATCAGACAGAAAGAGTCTAGGGTTCTATACATTTTGTAAATGAAAAATTCAAATGCTACTTGATTCAATTCTCTTAGATCTCAAAGAAGAGTATAGATTACTCTCTCAGAATAATATTAAAATGATCTTGAGAAAAGAGAACTTGAATAAATTATAAATTAAATTATAAATACTGAAAAATACGAGCTTAATAGTCCTAGAGGGGGGGGGGGGGGTGAATGGGACTATACTGAATAAAGACTTAAAGTACTGAAATAATAAATAAATCTGAATAAATCACAAATCTCAATATAATTAGTATTGAAAAATTGATTCAAACTTAGTTCGTATAACAACCGTACACAAAAAATAAAGTTTTAAGTAGGACAACCTGATTTCACAAACGTTTGAAAGGATCAAGACTTCAAACCAACGAAGAGATAATAAACCTGCCTATTACAATCATTCACCAGTGAAGAAATTAAATATTCACAACAACACCCAGGAGTTATAGTAGTTCGGTGTGTACACCAACTGATCTCAAACAGCCACACCTACTCCACTCCTAATAATCACAACCCACGTGATATTGGCGTTCACTAAAAATAAGGTTTTCACAAGTTCACGTTAAAACCTTATACAGTTATGATTTTAGCAGGGCTATCACAAACAAAAATGTCACACTAGATTTTCTAGTTATCTCAGTCAAAACCAACACATGAGATTTTCTGGCTATATCAAAGAAACCAAAATACAAAGAATAGAATTTTACTTATCTTCTCTTTGAAGACGTTTTCGATGTAGCCTTTATAACCGCTTCAATTGAAGTAGAATGTTCCATGTCCAGTAACACAAACAAGGGTTATAGGTTGTAGATTGATTTTAAATTAATTCAAACCAAATACTACTTGTTTGAATTCCTCAAGATCTCAAAGAAGAGTTATTATTCGCTTAAAAGAATAAGATTCATAAAAAGATATCAAAGAATTAAAACAAAAAACTATATAAATAAAATATTAAAATACCATGTAATAGCTTGAAGATAGTGGGGACTTCTCTCTCTCTCTCTTGGTGAAGGTTTTTCTTAGCTTGAATGAATAATTTAGGAATGAGAGAAGGCCTCTATTTATAGTTAGAAATGATGTTGCTTCGACTCGTCTAAGGTGTCCTTCGACTCGTTTAAGATCTAACAAATTTTAAATTTTGAGCGCGATCGGATAAAACTGTTCTTCGACAAGTCAAAGGCCCTACTCGACTAGTCGAGCATGGGCTTCGACTGGTCGAGGGAGCCAAAATATGGTTACTGGACTTCGAGTCAAGAGACCCTCGACTGGTCGAAGGTCCCTCTTCGACTGGTCGAGCTATCTACTCGACTGGTCAAGAAAGCACCAGAAATATCCATTTTTTTATTTCAAACTTGAACTGGTCGAAGATTATCTTAGACTGGTCGAGCCACAGCTTAAACTAGTCGAACCAAGGCCTAGACTAGTCCAACTTAAGCCTAACCAAAGTATATAAACCCATATAAGTTTGTCTTTTGAAAGCACCGAAGTCTAAGGTCTTTCTAGGGTCTATTATACCTGAGTAGACTGGACATTGAAGTGTAAAGCTTGAATCTTCGATAAAGCATAATTGATCTTATACCCTCATAATTTTAGTTTTCACAAGGAGTTACAGTGGTTTGGTACTTAAAACAACCATACCTACTCCACTTCCAAAATTACTACCCTCGTAATTTTGGCTTTCACTATAATAAGGTTTTCACAGGTTTACCTCACCAACCTGATATAGTTCATTGTGATTTTCACGAGCTCACTACAATAAAAACCCTTTTGTGACTTTCACGGGCTATCATGATAGGCCCATACCGGTTATGTGTAGGCCGTCTAGGCCCATCTTCGGTGTAAGCATAGTCCATTACTTTATAACATGCTTAGTACACTTCCATGATTCATGAGCATACACATCATATGTTTGCTTGATATGAGGAATGTTTAATCATAGTTGGGCTGAGACATTTACGGGCCTCCTTATGAGACGAAGTGCCACACATGAACGCATGGTACGCGCGAGATTGCTGCATGACTGACGATGTGACTCATGCATTTCACATTGTGTGTTGTGATTCACTGCACGCCCTAGCGACATCAGGGCCGTGGCCTCCACAGATACATCGTGGATGGTCGTATCGGATACCGAAAATATTGGCTCTAGCATTGTGGTCACTTAGGATGTCATTGGGTAAAAATCTCAGAACCTTTTTGGTACCAGGAGATGCTCCAACGTCTAGACCGAGTGGATACACGAGCGCCCGAGTGCCGAATACCAGTAGGTCGCGTCTCCCACTGTGTCGTGGTCAGTTGGAAGGGGGTGTGACCTTAGCCACTTGAGTGAGGGGGCTATAAGCTAGGCTGAGTTTGACCAGCTCACGAATGTGTCTGCTATCGACGAGCCGAATAGGTATTGGCAGACTACTGGTCAGGTGGATAGTGTGGTCTCTTCCACTTGCTTGACTGTACAGCTAGGAAGGAGGCAGTCAGTGTGAGGTGTATTAGACCCTAGTGATATCTAGAAAGGAACCGTACTGATATGTGTACTTAATGAGTATTGGCATGCTTGCTTTGCATCTCGCATATGACATCTGGCTAAATAGGCCTCGCACCGCATGGCCTTAGTATGGTCGATAGCATTCATGCCTTGCATTACCTAGCTTTGGTACAACTGATAGCATTCATGAACTTACCGCATATTTCTGCATTACTCTGATATTGTACACTTGGCTCTTACCTCGTGCACACACTTACACCACCCTCTAAGCTTTTTAAGCTTATGCACGACCGTTGCGTACAGGTAGCATTGGACAGTAGCAGCGCTGAGGCAGGAGCCCGTGTCGGATTCTTTTGGAGCTTTTGATCACCCTGTATTTCCCTTTCCGCATTGTACTTAAAAGTTTTTGATATAGTGGATATGTGGTGATGTTGTTTTGTGACTTGGTTATGCTTATGATTATGCTCCCTTACAAAAAAAAAGTTCTTACTGAAAATCCTCCTTATAGGATCCTAGGATCAGAATCTGGCATGTGAATGTCGGGATCCGAGAATGGGGCACTACGGAGACTGTCGGCGCCGGATTCGGTGATTGGGAATTTTATGAGCCCGATTTTCGAGTTTGGCGCGTGACATGATTCATTTTTTTAATAATGCTCTACATGATCTCTAACAATAGATGAATGGTGTGTTGGTTCGGCCCACTTGATTCGGTCAATTTGACTTGACCCATTTGATTCGCCCATTCGACTTGGCCCATTTGATTCGGCTCATTTGATTCGGCCCACTTGATTCGTCCCAATGTGATATATACATTGGTCCATGAGTGAGGCCCAAGGTGATGCGTATATGCCTCATAAGCGAGGCCCATGATGATGTATATTAGGCCCTTGTATGAGGCCGTGGGCCCATTATCCGATTGGCCCTATGAGTGTCATTCCTTAGGAGCAATGTTGGTTAAAGGTCCACATTGATGGGCAATGATGGTTGGACGTCCACATTGTGACCTTCTCTTAGGCCTTGTTAGGCCCATTCTCATCATTCTCTAGTGGGTTAACCCAAACGCTTGGGCCCCATTGATTTTAATTGATCCATCATCGGTCGTCCATCTATGGACCCCACCTTATGTCGAGGTTGATTATTGATGCCGATTATCGGTGTCGATTGCCGATACTGGCTACCGTTGCCGATTATGAGTTTGTGACAGCATAGCATCATAATACATGCCCATACGCATCATCTGTATGTTTGTTATGAGATGTGATTGGCCATTGCATATGCCATAGTGTAGGTGGTTTTTGGGACTCCCTGATAGGCGTAGTTATCCCACATGAGCGCACGGTATGTGCATGATTGATGCATGATTGGACTGCATGACTCATGTACTTTGCAATTGTGTGACTGTGATTATGTATGTCCTAGCGACATCGGGGCCATATCCTCCGCAGACACATCGTGGATAGCCGGATTAGATATCGAAATATTGTTTCTAGCATTGGGGCGTCATAAATGTCCCTGGGTGAAAATCCTAAAACCCGATGGTACCAGAGGATGACTCCAACATCGAGACCGAGTGGATACATGAGTGCACGAGGTCTGTATACCAGTAGGTCGTGTCTCCCAAGTGTCGTGGTCAGTTGGAAAGGGGTGTGACCTTTCCCGCCTGAGTGAGGGGGCAATTTCTAGGTTAAGTTTGACCAGCTTGAGGAATAGGTCCGCTATCGACGAACCGGGCCTGATATTGGTAGGCGGATAGTGAGGTCTCTTCTACTCACACAATTGTGATCTCGGATAGGGCCGGCAAGCTGGAGTAGAATGTACTAGACCCTGGCGATTATCCAAAGTGAGAACTATACTGATATTTGATGTTCTAGCGATGAGCTGCATTGACATTTAGATTTGGATGAGAACTGGTGTGCTTGAGTTACATCTTTCATTGCATGGACTTGGTATGGCCGACATCATTCACTCCTTCCATCGCATGGTCTTGATATGGCCGATAGCACTCATGCCTTGCATCATATAGCCTTGGTGCGGCTGATGACATTCATGAACTTACCGGCATTTCCGCATTACTCTGATATTGCAAACTTGCATTTCTACCATATGCACACACTTTCACCACCCTCTAAGCTTTTTATAAGTTTATGCATGACCGTTGTGTGCAGGTGACGTTGGGCAGTAGCAGTTCAGGAGCAGGAGCGTGCTGCAGAGCTTCCAGAGTTTTGGCTTTATTATCTTGTATTTTCCTTCATACTCATTGTACCTTAAAGTTTTTTTTATCATAGTGGATTTTGTGATGGTGTTCTTGTGCTTATTGTTCATGGGTTATGCTTATGGATATGCTCATTATGAATCAAATTGACATTGAAAACCCTCCTTGTAGGATCCCAATATCAAAACCTGGTAAATGGGTGCCGGAAGCCTAGAATGGTGTTTTAAGGAGGCTGTCAGCGGCGAATTTGGCGATCGGGAATTTTGTGAGCCCGATTTTTGAGTTTGGGGCATGACAGTCAATGGCTACTGCAGTGAGGAGCACCTCTAAGATTTCACACTCATCATCCATAATCCAACATAAATCACAATATATGAGGAGAGACATTAAACAATGCAATTTAAAGTCATGATCATATATTTAGAAATAAGCTAGTCAACATAATTTCAACATTTAGAAAATATAATACAAATCGCAATGCAAGTAGACGTGTCCAGAGAGTCAAATAATCAATCATTCAAACTCCGTAAAATGACTAGAAAATCAAGTTTTAAACCTCTACTTCACCCAAAAATCATATTATATGTGAACACCGCAAGATGGCTAAGAAACTGCTAAGCGAAAATCAAAATACGACTGAACACCATAAGATGAAGAAAGAACAATATACAAACATCTACTTCACCCGAAAATCATATCGGACGTGAACACCGCAAGATGGTTAAGAAATCGCTAAGCGAACACCCGCTCCACCCAGAAATCACAATACGACTGAACATCGCAAGATAAAGAGACAAGCAACATACAAACTCTAAACCACGCAGAAATCATATCGTACATGAACACCGCAAGATGACTTGGAAATCGTTAAGCGAACACTCACTCTACCCGGAAATCACAATACGACTGAACACCGCAAGATGGCTAGAAAATCAACATACAAAACTTTACTCCACCTGAAAATCATGGTACGACTGAACACCGCAAGATGAAGAGAGAATCAACTAGCCACAAAAGGGCACCAATGTTCCATCAAGGCCACAAAGGGCAAATAAATGATCCAAGCCACGTATGGCAAATATACGGTCCAAGCCATGTAAGGCAAAGTGTGATCCAAGCCATGTAAGGCAGATGTACGATCCAAGTCGCGTAAGTCAAATACGGACCGCAAGATGATGAGTTCATGACAGGTTTCATTCATTACATCACTCAATCGCAAATGGCAAACATATAGTTAATTAACAATGTACAACTAAAGATAGCATGTTATCATCATTCATCTATGCTTACTATAATTAAAGAGATATGTTCATTATCTAACACAGGAATCAGGTGCGCGACATATTAACATATTCACATAATAAGTTAAGTAACTCAATCAAGTAACTTAGGAGATACTAAATGGGAGGGATTAAGGCATAATCTATGATTAGATTAATACACTTAAGTGGGAAGCTCAAAGGGTGAGTCCTCACCTTAATCAAGTAACCTAGTTGTGTGTGGCCCGCCAGATAGCATGAATGCAACCTAATTATGTCAATCCTGTTTGTTACTTGTGCGTCTGCGACCTGGTCAAAATGCAAATGAAATTGCTAGCAATCAACTATCTATAAACAATGGACTCGGTGAAAACCCACTGAGTTAACTCAGTAATAAAACAACTAAAATGGGTCTCAATTTACCTCGACTTAGTAGCTTAACTTGGCGACTTAGATCCGGATCAACTAGCATGGCGCAGATTCAATTATGACCTGCCAACTAATGGCGGCTAGGTTGGACAGTGAGCCACCTTGGTCTTGACTCGATAGAAGCCTCGACCTGAGCTCCATCTATCTCTCTCTCCTCTTCTTCTTTCTTTCTTTCTTTTCTTCAGTTTTTCTTCTATTTTTATTAGAATGTCCAGCCATGTCTGGATCAAGCCCAAACACAATTAACTCAGCTGGACTCGGTTCCAACCGAGTCAACTCGGTGGCCATCAAACCCAAACTCCGACTTGGTCCATTCAGGCTCGGTTTCGGCCGAGTCGACTCGACAACCTCAAGGGGGTCAAACTATCTCTCTCTCCCTCTTCTATTCCTCTCTCTTTTTCCTTTGTCCTTCTTCTTCTTTCTTTTTTTTTTTTTTTTTTTTTTTGCATTGTCCAGCAACCCCTGAACCAAGCCTGCGCTTGAGTTTGCACTGGCTCAAATGAGTCAAGTTGGTGCAATAGCCACCAACCCAAGTCTCTTCCTTTCCTCCATCTTCCTCCTTCCTCTCTCTTCTTTCTTTCTTTCTCAAACAAGTCCAGAAACTCCTGTACATAGGCAAAACTCAAGCGGACCCACCAGAACAGCTACTCCTTCCCGACCCAGCTCGGTGTGGTAACACAGCCGCACCTCCCTCTCAAGCCTCCAACTCGAACTAGGTCCGAGCTCAGCTCGACTCAACAATGAGTCAGGGTTGCTACTCGAATCCACTCCCTCTCTCTCTACCCTTTCTTCTCCTTCTCTCTATCTTTCTTCCTCATTCCTCTCCTGTTGGTTTGACCTAAACTCAACTGTTGAGTCGGTCCAGCTCGGTGCACCAGCGGCAGTAAATGGCAAGAAGCGGTGTCTCTATCTCTCTCTCTTTTCTTCTTTTCATTTTCTTTTTCGGATAGCTATCCTAAAAGGAGGGTTCTTATAGGCCCTAACTATCCAAAATATCAGCTACTAATTATAGGATTAGTTGCAGGTTGCAACTTAAATGCGAAGTAGAACTCGCGTCCGTTGATGATTTCCCATGTATCCACTCGCACAAGCCCAAACAACGGTATAGGATGCTCCTCTGGCATCATGGGTTGCACACCGGACACTTGAGATCAGTAAATGGGCCACATCCAGAGCAGGTGGGTCATCCACATGAACAGGGAAAATGATAACCCCACTAATGGCAGGATTCAACCCAAGGGGTGATCTTCTGATTTGAGTCTTATAGATGGATTAGATTTGACCCCTAAACACTATGGGATGCACCAGATGGATGGTCATTAGCGTATTTACTTGATGGGTTCATTTGCAACGTGAAGTAGCAGAAAGGAAAGCTCATATGATAGGTACGAAGCCCTAAAGCGAAGGTGGAATGGAGGGCTAGGATCATCACAGTGGAGGGCCAAGATTACCACAGCTAGAGCACGCGGATTGCCAACGTGGAAAGAAGTTTCCATTTCTGAAAAAATGGCAGCATGAATAGCCTTCTTGCATTGGTGTTTGTGAGTACATGAGTGTGATTTGTGGGGTGAAACTAGGTACGGATTTTCTTCTTTAGGTCCTCTACGAGATGGACAGTCTGGATCATCAATAGGGCCCTTGATGGTAGGCCATCTCTGTCACGCCCCAAACTCGAAAACCGAGCTCACATAATTCTTGATCGTCGAAACCGGTGTCGACAAGCCTCTGTGGTACTCCATTCTCAACTCTCAAGACTTTATGCCAGATTCCGATCCTGGGATCCTACAAGGAGGATTTTTCAACGTACATTTATCTCGTAAGAAGCATAACCACAGGTTTACCCAAATCACAAAGGCAACATCATCATCACATATCCACTAATATAAACAGTTGAATACAATGCTGAAAGGGAAATACAAGGTAAGTGTCAAAAGCTCCAGAAGCTCTGCCGCACGCTCCTGCCTCAGCTCGATCGCGTCCTATCGTCACCTACATGTATCTATCGTGCATAAGCTTATAGAAAGCTTAGAGGGTGGTATACGTGTGTGTGCAAGATAAGTTCCAAGCACATAAATATCAGCGTAAGCGGAGTACTGGCAAGGCTATAAGTTATTCAATATCAGAGTAATGCGGAAGCATGTCGGTAAGTCCAGAAGTACTATCAGCCTTATCTAGGCTATGCGATGCAAAAACATAATAAGCTAATATTATATACTGAAGAAGCAATGTAGATCAGTTATGCAATGCGGATACATAGTAAGCCAAATATCATATATCGAGGATGCAATGCAATATGCAAATCCTAATAAGTCCATGAATACTACCAGTCTCATCTAGGCCATATAAATACAGAAACATAGTGACCAAAATGCCATATGTCGTAGATGTAAAGCAATATGTAGATCCTGGCGAGTCCATAATACCATCAACCTCATTTAGAATATGTAATACACGAGCGTAGTAAACCAAATGCTATTTGCCGAGAATGCAATGCAATATGCGGTGCGAATGAAATGACCAAGCCAGAGCGTGAAGTCGGATGATAGTATGTAGTATCGCAAGCCGTGGAGTCCATCACAAGGGACTTCTATCCAAACCAGTCTCATACCTAAATTTGGATAGCTAGACTCAATGTGGTAAACTCCTGATCCCAGGTTAGTCGCGCCCCTAACCGAAATCCTGGTCATTTCAAAGGCACACATCAAATTAGTTGCACACCACCAACCCAAGTGGATAGTGAATGAATGAGTAAAATGCTGAGTATACAACTCCTGCTCAATAAGTCCACATATCAGTACCGTACATCTATGGATCATCACCGGGGTCTAGTACATTCTACGCCACCTGCCGCCCCATTAAGTGCACAACTGAGTAAGTGGAAGAGACCCTCACTATAAGCCTGCTAATACCGGGCCTGGCTCGTCGATAGCAGACCCATTTATGAGCTAGTCAGACTCAACCTAACATTACCTACTCCTTCAAGCGGGTAAGGCCACACGCCCTCCCAACTGACCACAACATAGTGGGTGATGCAGCCTACTGGTATGCGGCCCTCATACGCTCATATATATCCACTCGGTCTATACGTTAGGGCGTCCTCTGGTACTAAGAGAGTTTAGGGACTTTCACTTGGGGACATCTATGGCACCCCATGTAGAAAATATTTCCAGTGTCCCATCTGGCCATCCACAATATGCCTGTGAAGGCTACGACCCTGATGTCGCTAGGGCGTACGGTGGTCATTTTACAAAATATGAGATGTATGAGTCATACCATCCAGTCATGCATCAAACCTGCATGTACCGCGCGTTCATATGGGACAACTCTGCCGATCAGGGAGTCCCATAAACAACCTACCCAATGGCATATACAATGGTAAACCATATCTCATATCAAACATGCAAATGATGCGTATGGACATGTAACATGATGTTATGCATGATTATCGAACATAGTAATGATTGATCTCACATAATCACAATGGGCCTCCCACGGTTATAATGGGCCTCAAGTAATCACAATGGGCCTCACATGGTCACGATGGGCCTCATATAATCACAATGTTATGCTAACACATACTCAATGCGTATACCAACATAGTCGTAATCAATGATCGGTCTATATATATGGTGGGGTCTATAGAAGGACAGCAAATCCAATCCATAATATGAGGATCGGTCCTCGACAATGAATATACCAAATCAGATAACACGGATCCCTCTGTCTACGATGATGTTGTACTCACCTCATATCAAGGTCGGGCCTAGGTGGCCTACCTATATCCCTAAGAATTCGAAGCGGGCTTCTTTCGTCATACTATCATATGGCCCGCTAGATGCCCTAGGGGGCCCAAATGAGTCCTAGATGGACTCCAAGATTAAAAGAAAATAATCCCACGAGCAACCAATGGGGTGCCCAACGTAATGGGTTAACCCAATATGAATAGGTGGGTCATACGAACATCAATGGGGCCCAATGATTAGGGTCAACCCACTTAAAGAATGATGGGAATAAGCCTAACGAAGGCTTAAGGGAAGGTCACAATGTGGACATTTAACCGTCATTGCCCATAAATTTGGTTATTTAACCAACATTGCTCCCAAGTAGTGGCCCACATGGAGCCTAACATATAATGGGTTCATGGCCTCACATAAGGGCCTAATACACATCATAATGGGCCTCTCATGGGCCTCAAATACATCACAATGCGCCGCATCACATGGACCTAATACGTATCACAATGGGCCTCATACAAGGACCTCATATATATCGCATTGGGCCACACTCATGGGCCTCGAATACATCTCGTTGGACCCCATTACACAGGCCATATATACATCATAATGGGCTTCAAATACGGGTCGCACAATGAGCCTAAAGTACGGGCTACATATACATCACATTGAGTCTCAAATACGAGCCGCATATACATCACAATGGGCCACATCTCATGGGCCTTATGGGCCAGAACAATGGGCCTCTTATACATCAAGTGGGCCGCATCACATGGGCCGCAATAATAGACCTCATATACATCAAGTGGGCTGCATTACATGGGCCTCGTATACATCAAAGTGGGTCGTAATATATGGGCCGTAATATATATCAAATGGGTCGCAATACACAGGCCTCAACAATGGGCCTCCAACATATCACAATCGGCCTCATATCTGGGCCTCAAATACATCAACTGGGCCCACTGTTCTAGCTAGACCATTTATCTATTTTTAGAGATCATTTTAGAGCGTTTCCCAAATAATGAATCGTATCTAAAGATCGTCTTGACCATACCACAAATAGCAGTGGTGATAATGATTTCCACTGTTGAAACTCCACAGGGCTCACCATCACGTTTATTTTCCATCCAGTCTGTTCATAAGGTCACAAAGACCTGAATTAAGAGGAAAAATAAATATTATATTGATCCAGAACTTCGGTGGTCCCAAAAGGATTTCAATGGTGGGAGTTCAACTCTCCACTATTTTCTGCAATGTGGTCCACCTGATAGATCAGCCTCATTTGTAGTCTCAGGCCTTGAGACGAGCTTGCCAATTAGATGGACGGTTTGGATGTAACACATACATCAGCAAGGCCCACAAATCTTGCTGTGTCAAACAGTAGCTATAGAGCTGGTGTGCGGTACTCCAACCAATCTGTTTCCATCCAGGTAGGCCCCACGTGGCAGGGATGAAACACATACATCTGAAGTGGGTTCCACCATCCTATGGTGTGAACGGTGCAGATACAACTCATACGGAGTGGGTCCCACCCGTCCAGAACGTTGGACGATGTGGATGAAACACATACATCGTGCGGACCCACAAAATTTGCTGACGTGGGTCCAACAAGCTGCTAGCCCAGATGAACGGACAGTGTGGATTCCACCCACACATCAGGTGGGTCCCACGGAACCTGGTGACGTCATTTGTAGCAGCTATATAGCTAGTATGAGGCGCGTCAGCCAATCCTCTATCAACCTAGGTGGGTCTCACATGGGGCTCACCATATATATATATATATATATATATATATATATATATATATATATATATATATATATATATAATCATTTTTTAAACAACAGCGTCCGGGCCCTGGACGGCCTGGATAATGCATCATGGAGCATCCCTCAGCACCGTCTATGGACGAACGGTGCACGTATAGAATACCTGCATCAAGATGGGCCCCATCCCACACGTACAGCATGTGTGGGTGAGTCCCACCCACCAGGAAAAAAACGTATGGATGGTCTGGATATAACCATTCCTCGGATCAGACCCCAGAGCGTGTTGACCTCAAACAGTAGCGTTTTGCTGTATGGGACCCACCGTCCTTGCTTGGATGGACGGTGTGGATCAACACATCATCAAGGTGGGGTCCACGTCAGTGTGGTCTACTCGTTTGGATCAAAGCTGATATTTATTTTCCTTATGTCCAGCCCTGCCCGAAAATGAACAGCAAGTTGGACAGCGGTTTGGTCCATTTGGGTGGACGGCATGGATAAAATACATCAAGGTGGGCCCTGGAATATGGGAAAAAGAGAGAGAGAGAGAGAAGAGGTGATGGAGGGACCCCGGTACTATGGGCCCTCCCTTCCATGCATTACAACATACATTAAGTGGGTCCCATTACATGTGGGCCCACCAAATCAAAATTAACGGTGGAGATCCCTTCTCCACCAAAATGGAAGGTCTAGATGACCCTTTTCAAACTAGGAAATTAAACATCGTGATGGGGTCTATGGAGAATGGCCCCATCATGGAATGATCATGTGAATCATGGTGGGCGATCAGCCACACCTAGGGTCCAAAGTGAGATGCATACCATCAATTGGTAGGCCCCACTTGGCCCATCATCAAAACACGAAATCTAGGCCTATAAAACACCAACCGATTACTAATCTTCTTGGCCCCTTGGCTTCCTTAGCTCCTATGCTCAACCTTTGATGGTGGATGATAAAGATTAAAGGGTGGAGATGAGGATTTGGAGTAGGGAGTGGGCCACACACTAGGCTTTCTCTCCTTAGAATTTTTCTCTCATGGAGGCTTGGGATTTGGTGGAGAATGGGATAGGATGAAGTGATGTATGGGAGAGAGGGATGGTGTTGTAAGAAAGAGATGGGTGGAGAGAGAGAGAGAGAGAGAGTTGACTTTGGGGAGAGAGATAGGTAGGGTATGGGTGTTATAAGGGGAGTGATGGGATATGTACTTGACTTGAGGTGATTAATTGATGTGATGGGTTGTAGAGATTCTCTCAGAATTCGTAACGCGCAGCGTTTTTCTTGAAATAAATGCGGGCCCACAACTCCTAGCCTGGGTATTACATCGGTAGGTGAGACACGGCGTTGGAACCGCGGTGACGGTATGATCGCTAGGGTACAAGCTTCAAGTCGAGTCGACATAGATATATAAGATGCGACTTAAGGTCGTGCGCAAATGGCTTTTACAGGTCATGGGTTGCCGGAATTCGACCAGGAGGACTGCGGAAGCATACGGAACGGTACGGTGTAGGATACGGGCCTTATAATCTCCAAGCCAAATGGACGTTATCTGTTTGAGTTGGCTCGGGCAAGAAGAAAAAGGAAGAAGAATCCCTTCTTCTTTCAGCTACTGGCAGGTCAAACCCGCTTGACCAGGTTTAGCGGTCCAATGCATGTCCGCTTATGTACTCGCGACTCCAAAAGTGGGGTCCACAATGGTGTTTAATTCAATCTACTCCGTTTATCTGTTTTGTTAGCCCAAGTTAGGACCCGACCCAAAGGATGAGGCAGATCCGAGGCTCAGGTGGACCATATCTACATCCAAGTGGTCATTTTGAATGGTTTAACGGTTGGATTGTTAACAAGTGTGACTAAACCCGACCCTAAAGGGTTCTATGGACTGTTTAATTAAAATTCATCAATTAGATTTACAAGCAGGTGTTCCAACGGTGTAATCTAATGGCTGACTTGCCCGATGGAATTATGTAGACTCGATTATCAGTAGATATATTAATTTGGGTCTTGAAGCTGGTGATGCATGGTTCGATCTATGGTTTGCATTCTTAAAATGGTTAGATTTAAGCTGGATCGTGTGGTTTAACCTTTAGGCTGTTAAGAACGATGGATCTTATGATACATAGTTGAACATTGATAATGAATGACTTGATTTATTTATCAATGAGATTAAAATCCCAAAAGTAGGTCCACTTGGTGGTGTGATGGTCCATATCGAAAATCAACGGATGGATGCACTAGTTTATGGTTGGTAACAATCAATTTATGGTTGGATCAATTTTTAATTTGGTCATTAGTGACACTTGGGGTTCTTAAGGGAATCTTAGGTGGAATTAGACAGTTTCCTAAGTATTTATCAGCTGGATTACATGGTTTTAAGTGTGGATCGATCATTGGGTCGTCAAGGATGTAGTGGACGGTAGATCTCGAATCTCGTAGTTGCTCTACAATCTCGATGGTTAGATCTTATGACTTATCAATGCAATCATTTTAGCTTCCTTCCTCAATAGTTCTAGATGTCCCAAAGACAATATAAGTAGAGATCTGACCATTAATCCTATGCTTAGAGGGTCGGATGACTTGATCTACGGATGAGGATCCTCCTAATGGTCGGGTTTAGGTTAGATCAAAAGTGAATGTCAAGATGAGTCAGCTTTGTGTTTATATTAAGCTTGATTCTCATGATAACACCCAAGTACTGAAAATACGGGGTGTTACAGAATTACTCTACTATGGAAAAGGAACTCTCGGTCGTGATATTTACTTTGGACAAATTTAGATCTTACTTGATTGGATCTAAGATCATCATCTACACCGATCATGCGATGCTCAAGTACCTTCTTTTTAAGAATGATGTTAAGCCCCGCCTGATAAGATGGATTCTCCTACTCCAGGAATTTGATTTAGAAATAAAAGATAAGAAGGGAGTAGAAAATGTAGTGGTTGACCATCTTTCGAGACTTGACCTCCCTGATTCCCTTGAGATGACATCTATAAACGACATGTTCCCTGACGAACAACTATTTAAAGTCTCCCACTCACCTTGGTTAGCTAATATTGCTAATTATCTTGCCATAGGTTTCACGCTGATACATTGGACTGCGTAAGATAAGAAGAAATTTTTCGTCGAGGTACACAAATTCTTCTAGGATGATTCGTATCTATTTAAATATTGCACAAACCAGATTCTAAGGAGATGTGTGCCAGACAATGAACACCAAAGTGTCATCTCCTTCTGTCACACTCAGGCATGTGGTGGTCACTTTTTTACTAAAATGACCATGGCCAAAATTCTGCAGTGTGGCTTTTACTGGCCCACTATATTCAAGAACACTCATGAGTTTTGCAAAGCTTGTGAGCATTGTCAGAAATTGGGAGCATTGTCTCGTCGAAATATGATGCTTTTAAACCTTGTTCTGATCATTAAAGCATTTGATTGCAGGGGCATCGATTTAATGGGACCATTCTCCCAATCTGTTGGGAATTTATACATTTTGCTAGTTGTAAACTATGTCACTAAATGGGTTGAAGCGATCCCGTGCTGGAATAATGACCATCAGACGGTCATTAAATTTTTAAAAGAGAATATCCTTTCTCGATTCGGAACACCTCGGGCCATCATTAGTGATGGAGGTTCACATTTCTGTAGGCCATTTGTAAACTTAATGAAGAAATATGGCATCTCTTATAAGGTGATCACTCCATACCACCCTCAGACAAGTGGGCAAGCTTACATTTTCAACAGGGAAATTAAACATATCTTGGAAAAAATGGTTAACCCTGACCGTAAGGATTGGTCAATTCGCTTGATCGATGCTTTATGGGCTTACCGTACAACCTTTAAAACTCTCATTAGAATGTCTCCCTTTAGACTCGTCTATGGGAAAGCTTGTCATTTACCTGTGGAGTTGGAACATAGAGCTTACTGGGCTATTAAGAATTTGAACTTTGATTTGGACAACGCTGGCTCGTTGCACAAGCTATAATTGAATGAACTTGAGGAGATTCGGAATGGCGCATACGAGAACTCGAGAATTTACAAGGACAGGATGAAGGTGTTTCATAATAAAAACATCCTTCAGAAATCATTCTTAGTTGCTCAAAAAGTCCTTTTGTACAATTCTCGGTTACATCTTTTTTCGGAAAAGCTCCGATCTCGTTGGACCGGCCCTTTCAAAGTTAGTAATATCTATCCTTATGGGGCCGTCGAGATAGAGAATCCGACTAATGGCAATGCTTTTAAAGTAAATGGACATTGGTTGAAGCCATTTGTTGAGAAATTCGATTCAGAGGATACGTCCACCTTTGACTGATCCTGTGTACCAGGATTTATCTCCTAGTCTGATGGAGGTATAGTTAGGCTTATCGCTTTCATATGATTTAGGACTAAGATAGTTTACTTTCTGATGTCTAGAGTAGTTTGCTTATATTCTATTGAGTTTTGTTTTGTGCTAACTAATTGCTTGCCTCCAAGTGCAGAGGTTCATAAGTAATATCCCATGAATACAGGGTTGATACCACAGGGAGATGAATTGTGAGAAGGAAAAAATCAAATGCAAAACAAACTAAATAATAAAAACTAAACTGATGATTTGATTTTGGAATTTTTGAATGGATGTAATTCAACTGAATAAAATAACACCTAAGCTTCAAAGTTCCATACATAGGTTAATGTTTCAAAATCATGATGACTTGGATAACATAACTAGAGGATCTGATCACTATGGTCAGCCTAATCGAAAAATAAAACAATTTAAATATTTTAATAAATGATATAAAAAATTAGAAAATCATGGATTTGCACTATTGACATATATTCTCAAGCGCTAATGATTTTAAGTATTCAATATCTATAGGATAATGAATATCAAAGAAATATAACAGGTTGAGAACCTCTCCTATCTAGGAAATCTAATTGATTCAGGGTAAGTCTATCCATCAATATGGATCTCATATGATGGAAACATATGGATCTCAGAAGAGGATAAAAAAAATGAAACCTAAATAATAGATAACATGTATACACCATTCTTCTCATCATTAAAACAATCAATCATCATAACTTAAAGAAATATTAAACCCATGTGCTTCCCTTCTAGCTTGGGCTAGAGTGAACTTAGGAAAACATAACTAGAATAGAGAAAGAAATAAATAAGAAAGAATAAATGCAAATAGAAAAGATCTAAAAAAATAATAATAATAATTTATAAAACTTAAATAAAATTGAAAACTCTTTAAAAATCCTAAATTTTGCTCTTGAATGCTTTAAATGATGTTTAGGAATGCCCTAGGAAGCCCTATTTATAAGTAGGGAACTCCAATGTTCGTACAAAGTTGAAAAACCCTAGAAACCGCCTCAAATATACGTATTTTTTCAAAATAGACTTCTTGCTGCATAGTTCGTTTAAAACAGACTTCCTGCTGCGCAGTTTCCCAAAATAAACTTCACAGCTTCAGAATACACTTTTTCAAGACGATTTCAGGATTCTTCACTTCAAATCTTTGATTCTCTTCATTCTCACTTAGTTTTTTTGGATCTTTGGCATATGAATTCCTCAATCTTGGTCTCCTATGATCCATACCTTGTCTTGGTGATTCTTGAGCATCAAATCCATGCTTTTTAGCACCATTTTTCAATCCAAACACTTAAATTTACCTTGCAATACATGCATGAGTAAAATAGAATATTAAGATGATTTATGTTCATAAAACCAAGATATAAATGGGGAAATTTATGCAATATTGAAGTCTCAACACACCCCCCAACCAGCATTTTGCTAGTCCCGAGCAAAATAAGTGAAAAAATAAAACTAATTTTAGAAACAAAATTAAAACGAAAAATAAAAAAAAATTCTAACTACACCACTTTCGCAGGTAATCTCGATTGCATTTAGCATATGCAACAAGCCTTTAAACCCTTAGGTTTCCCCTAGTGGAAGAGTTATAGTCTCGTGAGGGTTTCCAGAAATGTTACCCACAAATATTGAAAACATGAAAGATAGTTCAACACTCAGAAATTTATACAATTATGCCTTCATTCATCATATGAATTTCAAAACAAAACAATACTTACCCTAAGTCTGAAGTTAGAATCTCAATTTCCTAATCCATTACATCCTTGAGTTCAGAGACCTAATCAAAATTTAGAATAGTTATGATCCAATATCCTTAGGTGCTCCGTGACACTAGTCTAACTTTAAGAAATATGCATGTTCTCTATCCTAACTCCTTTTAATCATTCCAAGAATATTAAATCTCTAGTTATCTCATTTTTTTCATGTCATTTCTTCTTTTATCATCATATCCTCATTATTATAGACCACCCTTAGATGAAGATTCTCACTGGGTTTGCTTCATAACCTAAGGTATCGTACTTGTAATGGTAACAGTAATGGATACTTACGTATCCTTACTCCGGATTACTGACACGATTGCTATGGTCATTGCATTCATTCTCTATAATTTAAAAAAAAAAAAAAAAAAAAAAAAAAAAAAACTCCATCATTTTTTCCCTTCAATATTCTCTCTTTTAAGCATATATCAATTGTACTAGTTCATTCAACCTTGTTTGAATCAAAATTTGTTATTCTAATTCACATATCATATTCCTCACTTAGTTAGCTAGGGTGTATTGTGAATTCAGTACATCAAATTATAACTCACTTTAAACTAGTAATTAGATAATTGAACTCAAGTCTATAATTTTCAGTTATTAGAATTCTGACTACTATCGACCTAGACTAAGTATTAACTTTGACTTTGGAATTCGCATAATATCATGTTCACATTCTTGTATATAAACGTATTATTTTGAAAATGTTGAAAAAAAAAATCCCCATAAACCTATAAAAAATAATAATAATAAAATAAATTGCAACAAAAAAAAAAACCTCACATGGATGACTATCCACACCCCTCAACCTAAAATCTACATTGTCCCCAATGTAATAATAATGTAATGTAGAGAACAACAAAAAAAAGGTGGATAGTACCTACCATGAAAAACTCACCTGCTATGTGACACTAAAAAGAATATAATATGATACAAATCCTATAGAAATGCTCCGTCAAACTAGGAGCATCAATCTGAATATTCTGACTCATGAAGAGGGAATGACTCATCTCTCAAATGAAAGTTTTCCACATAAGGCTTCAATCTCTGACCATTAACTTTGTATATATTGCCATTATGCGGATTCTCAATTTCAACAGCCCTATGAGTATAAACATTCTTCACAATGAAGGGTCCTGTCCATCTTGATCTTAACTTTCCCGAAAAGAACTGGAGACGGAAATTGTATAATAGGACCTTTGCTGAGGTTTAAAATCCTTCCTCAGGATATTTTTGTCATGAAAAGCTTTGGTCCTCTCTTTGTAGATTTTAGAATTTTCATAGGAGTCTCTCTTCAGCTCCTCTAATTCATTCAACTCTAATTTCCTTTATCCACGGCTTATACCCTTGATGTTAGAAATGGTCCAGCACAAGGCTCCTTTGTGGTCCCTTAGAACATTCAACAATTTAATCTTTTGATCCTTGTCTAAAAATGAAGAGATCGCCACAGGATAAGTTTTATTTTCACCTAAGTATACATACTTAAGTTCATTTGGTAGTGGTTTTAAATCAAGCTTTGGAATATTGGTTGGTGATGTAAGAAGTCGCGAGTCCTCGATAGATAGGATTTGAGTGCGCGGTCTCCATTGGTATGTATCAATGTCTTGGGTGGTAGTGCTCTCATTATCATCACAAATTTAGCAACAACTTTTTCTAAATCAGAAATTTTCAAGTCCCCAAAGACTTGAATCAATTCCTTAGTCAGACTAGGTTCTAATTCCTCTTCTTCTATCAAGCAGTCCATGAAATTCAGCTCATGGATTTCATTATTATCAATGGGCTGCTTACATAGATTGAGAATATTTAGCTTTAGAGTCATGTTACCAAAAGACAAGTTCATCATTCCATTCTTGCAATTTATGATTGCATTTGAAGTTGCTAGGAATGGGCGGCCTAAAATGATGGAAACTTGAGCGCTAGCATTTACACATGGTTCAGTGTCTAGTACAATAAAATCCACGGGGAAGTAAAATTTCTCCACTTGGACTAATACGTCCTCTAAAATTCCCCTTGGTACCTTAATGGAGCGGTCAGCGAGTTGGAGTGTAATCGTGGTTGGTTTAAGCTCGGCTAACCCCATTTGTTTGTAAACCGAATAAGGTACAAGTTGACACTTGCACCCAAATCTAGTAAAGCATTCTCAATTTGGAAATTCCTAATAATACAAGGAATAGTGGGACTTCCCGGGTCTTTGTATTTGGGTACAACCCTTTGTTGAATTGTAACGCTCACTTTTTCAGTAAGAAATGCCTTTTTGTGCACATTTAATTTCCTCTTTATAGTGCACAAGTCCTTGAGATATTTAGCATATGATGGAATTTGTCTAATGGCATCAAACAAAGGAATATTGACAGTAACCTTTTGTAGCACATCCAACACCTCTTGATATTTCATGGGGACAGTCGGATTCCGAAGTCTAGATGGGAATGGAACTGGAGGCTCATATGACTTAGTCTCTTTATCCTTTTGTTGTTGTGGCTTTTGAACCATAGTCGGTTCCTCATTTTCTTGAGACAGTGACTCATCCTCTGATATTTCTACCGGTTGCATTATCTTATTATCGGCCTCTTTTCCACTTCTCAAGGTAATGATGGCCTTAGCTTGTTCATGATGTAGCTCACTTGGATTTGATTCTCCAATGAAATGTGTGTTTTTAGGGTTTGGCACAGGTTAAGAAGGAAGTGTACCTTTTTCCCTAGCATTTAGTTGAGTCTCAATCCTAGCCACGACCGTCTTTAATTCCTGATTTGATTGAATTAGAGACTGATTCATTTGAGCTTGAGAGTTCATGAATGCGGTCAATGCATCCTCCACAGATGATCGCTTTGGTGGGGCACATATGGTGCATTGTTAGGTACCCCAAAAAAGTTATTTTGTGGAGGCATTTGAGGTGCATTGGGTGCATTAATTTGTGGTCCATTCCTCCAACTAAGATTAAGATGGTTACGCCAATTTAGATTATACGTATTTCCCATTGGTTGCATAACTGACCTTTGGTAGTTATTTATAGCATTTGCTTGATCATGCTCATGCGTGATATTTTGTACAAGTGAGATTATTGGACAATCTTTTGTGTCATGGTCTGTACCACCACAAATGCTACAAAAATTACCTAAGGAAGTGTTTGCTTTAACCATATCAACCTTCCTAGTTTCTAAGGCTTCGACCTTTCTAGCCAATGCAGCGAATTTCGCATTAAGGTCGTCTTCTTCTCTTAGGATATACATCCTCGCTTTCTCTCTAGGAATGGGTCTAGTTTGGTCTGATTTAGTAGAGACATTCCATGTCTACGTATTCTCTGCTAACATATCTAGAAAATCCCAAGCCTCATTATGATCTTTGTCAAGAAAGGTTCCACCACACATCATCTCTATGAACTGACAGGTATCTATGGTGAGCCCCTTTCGAAATGCATCAATCACGTGCCATGATTCATTACCATGATGTGGACAAGTAATTAGAAGGTCTTTGAAGCGCTCCCAAGCTTGAAAAAATAGTTCATTCCCCTTTTGGGAGAATGACATGATTTCTTATTTTAATGCATTTGTTTTGTGCTCGGGAAAGAACTTTTTCAAAAACTCTCTACTTAAGGCTTGCCATGAAGTGATGGTATTAGGTCTTAGAGAGTTGAGTCATGCTTTGGCCCGATCCTTTAGAGAAAATGAGAATAACCTAAGCTTAAGTACATCCCTATTGCCATTATTTATTTGTAACATTGCAATTACTTCCTCGAAATCCTTGAGGTGCAAGTAGGGGCTTTCAGAATCTAAGCCATGAAATTTAGGAATCAATTGAATCACACCTGGTTTAAAATCAATGTTCCCTGTTTGAGCAGGGAACACTATGTAAGATGGTAAAGTTGATCTCTCAGGGTGTAAATGTTCACGTAAAGTCCGTGGTTGGTTTAACACATTCTTATGAACTTCATTTTCATCCTCAAGAGGAGGATTAAGTTGATTTTATCTATTTTGATTTATAGTTGGATCTGATAGATTTGGATTTGGATTATCAACTGGGCTGCCAAGGAATCCAAGTGATGTTGAATGCCTCTTCTAAGTGAATGATCAAGGCCTGGAACTAGTCCACCTTCGGAAGAGAGTCGATTGTTTTGATCCCTACTCCAACGGGACATAAACCATCCACACCACATAACAAATACCACTAATTCAAATAGCAAGTATGATACTTAAAATAAAAATAAAAACTTAACCAACAACTCAGGCGGCAGAGCCGACCATGAGGGTTCAATTCACAAAGTAAAATAAATCAACAACCCATGCTGCAGGGCCGACCATGAGGGTTCAGTCCACAAAGCAAAAATAAATCAACAACCCAGGCAGCAGGGCCGACCATGAGGGTTCAGTCCATAAAACAAAAATAAATCAACAACCCAGGCGGCAGGGCCAACCATGAGGGTTCAATCCACAAAAAAAAAAATAATAAATAAATAAATAAGTAAAACTAATGCATAAATTAAACTACGCAAATATGGAAAATATATTCAGCGGATGATCTTTGTGATCAAACAGCAACTGTAGGACAACCATAACACTTGGGTGATAAAATCTCAAGCAGGGCAACCTTATGTCATAGTTAGTGCTTGAAAGACCCAACTGAATTTATTTTCAAAGAAAAAGAAAAGAAAAAAAAATCTACAGAAAATTTGGAAGGTTTAGAAGAGAACTTACCTTAACTATCTTGCACAGATCTGATCTCTCTAAGTCTCTTCCCGGCAACGGCGCCAAAAACTTGATTGCTTGCCTCCAAGTGCAGAGGTTCATAAGTAATATCCCATGAATACAGGATCGATCCCACAGGGAGATGAATTGTGAGAAGGAAAAAATCAAATGCAAAACAAACTAAGTAATAAAAACTAAACTAATGATTTGATTTTGGGATTTTTGAGTGGATGTAATTCAACTAAATAAAATAACACCTAAGCTTCAAAGTTCCATACATAGGTTAATGTTCCAAAATCATGATGACTTGGATAACACAACTAGGATCTGATCACTATGGTCAGCCTAATCGAAAAATAAAACAGTTTAAATATTTTAATAAATGATATAAAAAATTAGAAAATCATGGATTTGCACTATTGACATATATTCTCAAGCGCTAGTGATTTTAAGTATTCAATATCTATAAGATAATGAATATCAAAGAAATATAACAGGTTGAGAACCTCTCCTATCTAGGAAATCTGATTGATTCAGGGTAAGCCTATCCATCAATATGGATCTCATATGATGGAAACATATGGATCTCACAAGAGGATAAAAAAAAATGAAACCTAAATAATAGATAACATGTATACATCATTCTTCTCATCATTAAAACAATCAGTCATCATAACTTAATGAAATATTAAACCCATGTGCTTCCCTTCTAGCTTGGGCTAGAGTGAACTTAGAAAAACATAACTAGAATAGAGAAAGAAATAAACAAGAAAGAATAAATGCAAATAGAAAAGATCTAAAAATAATAATAATAATAATTTATAAAACTTAAATAAAATTGAAAACTCTTTAAAAATCCTAAATTTTGCTCTTGAATGCTTTGAATGATGTTTAGGAATGCCCTAGGAAGCCCTATTTATAAGTAGGGAACTCCAATTTTTGTACAAAGTTGAAAAACCCTAGAAACCGCCTCAAATATACGTATTTTTCCAAAATAGACTTCTCGCTGCATAGTTCGTTTAAAACAGACTTCATGCTGCGCAGTTTCCCAAAATAAACTTCACAGCTTCAGAATACACTTTTTCAAGACGATTTCAGGATTCTTCACTTCAAATCTTTGATTCTCTTCATTCCTCACTTAGTTTTTTTGGATCTTTGGCATGTGAATTCTTCAATCTTGGTCTCCTACGATCCATACCTTGCCTTGGTGATTCTTGAGCATCAAATCCATGCTTTTTAGCACCATTTTTCAATCCAAGCACTTAAATTTATCTTGCAATACATGCATGAGTAAAATAGAATATTAAGATGATTTATGTTCATAAAACCAAGATATAAATGGAGAAATTTATGCAATATTGAAGTCTCAACACACTCCCCAACCAGCATTTTGCTAGTCCCGAGCAAAATAAGTGAAAAAATAAAACTAATTTTAGAAACAAAATTAAAACGAAAAATAAAAAAAAATTCTAACTACACCACTTTCGCAGGTAATCTCGATTGCATTTAGCATAGCAACAAGCCTTTAAACCCTTAGGTTTCCCCTAGTGGAAGAGCTATAGTCTCGTGAGGGTTTCCAGAAATGTTACCCACAAATATTGAAGAGTTATAGTCTTGAATTTTTGTAGTTTGATCACCTGAGTAAACCATCACCTAAGATTCTTGAATGATTAAAAGGAAATTTGTATATCATGTTCATTTAAATCACAAAACACATTCAAGTTACTTCCTTGGGATGTGATAGGATTGCTAATGGTTAGTATGTGAATCATTGATAAATGTTGAGAACTGAGTCGGGAGAATTTTATCTACCTTAAAAGATGAAAAACCAGTTTTTTAAAAAAAAAATAGGAGATCGACAAAAAGCCCATGAAAAGAATGAAAAATGACATCTCTGAGGAGACTGAAAAAGGTCTCTAAAAAGGATGAATTGTTCGAAAAAGAATGAATAAGAGTAGCTGTCGATATAAAATCAAAAACTGAAAAAAGAAGAAAAAGTGGGATATATTCGGAATCAGTACTTGAGTTTTTGACTAATTTTGATATGATGAACATGGCTAACATTATGAAATAATAGTATTCCCATGGGAAGTAAGTTAACATTCATTGGAAAAACTTAGAATATGAACTTATGCTCTGAGTTAAATAATAAAGAACTTATTTGCTTGATTGCTTATGTGATTTGAATCCACGTTTTCAAAATACCGCTTTCATATCTTGAGTCTACTCATTCATACTTGATTACACAAAAGATTGTTTTCTGAAAATGGGTTGAACATTGAGCATTGAAGTTCATTTTTCCCATACTTTGCTAGGGACTAGCAAAATGCTGGTTGGGGATTGTGTTGAGAGCCAAATATTGCATACATCCCCCATTTATTACTTGGTTTTATGAACATGATAATGCTTAATGTTTTATTTTAATCATGTTTGTGTTGCAAGGTAAATTTAAGAGCTTGGATTGAAAAGGATGCTAAAAGCATGGATTTAGTGCTCAAGAATCACCAAGGCAAAGTAGGGACCTTAGGGACCAAAAATGGAGAATTCTCATGCCAAAGATCTTAGGAAACTAAATACAAAGCATGAAGAAAAGATTGACAAAAGTACAAGTTAAACAGCAGAAAAACAGCCAATTTCGGTGCCACCGAAAGTGTACAAAAAGTCTAGCAAGAAAACAACTTAATTCGGTGTCACCTAAGCTTAATTCGGTGCCATCGAAACCAATTTCGGTAGCAAGTTCAGTGGCACATTTTACCACCTAAATATTATGCATATACAATTTCAGATGCAAATACAATTTTGGTACCATCGAACCAACCTCGATGCCACCGAAATTGTGCAGAGTTGTAATACAGGGCCGACACGGATTGTGTAAATTGAGGTCGTTCGTAAGCAGTTTTTGAAAATTTTAAGTCGGTGCGTAAGAGGGGGATTCGCAATTATAAATAGGAGTCCCTAGGACATTCCTAGGATCATCTAGGGTTTGAGGAGTGGAGCAAATGCGTGGAGAGCCATCGCCAAGAGTCTTTCTTCTCTTCCTTAGTTGTTTTTATATTTTTCTTAAGAGATTTTAGATCAATCATGTCTATGGTTGGCTAATCCTCTTAGTTAGGGCTAAGAGGTGAAGCTTGTAGCGTGATTGGGATGTTTACTTTGCTTTGATTTATGTTATGTTTGAATTTCATTGAACTCTAGTTGATTCTAAGGAATATTTTCAGTTTTTAATGGTTTGTTGTGACTCAAATTACAATAAGTCTGCAATAGCTTTAAATATCTTCTTTTTTTATTTAAGATTATGTATTTGGTAAATCCCGTTGTTTGCCATCGTCTCCTGGGCATGGTTAGGTGATGGAATCCCTTCCAATTCACCACAATTCTCCTTCATTAAGGCTAGATCAATGAGAAGTTCAGAGATTTAACCGTCTCTTCTTCCAACTAGATAGCATAGGACTCTGATTTTAGTTGGATCTCTTGAATTAAGCAAGGTAGCATATCAATTGCTACAAGTAGATCCTTGGCACCCTATTTCCCACCTTTAAATTTATAAAGTTTTAATTACATCCTTCAAATTACTCTTCAAAATTCTTCAAATTTAGATTTACATCTTCTTCTAGTTCTACTTCTAGTTACTTTTAGAAACGTACGAGATTAGTCCCTGTGGATTCGACCTCGGTCTTACCGAGATTATTACTACATCGCGACCCTACACTTGGTTGTGAACATTTGGGACGCTGCCTCATCATCCTTTGGTGCATATCGGCCAGTAAACCAACCGGGACCATATTCTCCACCGGAGATTGGCATGAAGGACCGATTCTTCCTATTCTTTTCCAAAGAGAATAATAGCTTATCCATGTACACTCCAAAGGGGTGAGTCTCTTTTGAAGAATAGATAACATGCTCACCATATAAAGTGTAAACAGCTTCAGAGTGGATGGAATGGTGCACGAGAGAAGGGTGGAAGTATTCGTAAATCCACATTTGGAGAAGCCATAATGGCCCTCCTCCAGAGTACAAACTTTTATGGGTGACTTCATAAATCTCCCTATACAAGTGGTTGAGCACGAAAGGTGCTAAAGCAAGCTTGCGGTCGTGAGCAAGGGTCTCGGCCAGTGAAACATATTCAGTGGTTATTTGCAGGGCATTCACACAAAGCAGATGCCGACAAATCCAAAGCAGTAGAAAGACTATGTGCTCTTCATAATCGACCAATCCATTGTGATTACGGTAGGCCATCGTGAAGTGAGAATAGGCTTTGCCACCCTTGTTTGTGTAGCGTTTGGAATCTTTGTGCACAAAGCCTGGATAGACGGCTTCAACAAAAGGGAGTAGTTAGGTTAAGGCAGAGATATCAAAGATAGTTGGGCCCATGAGACCGCAACCGAAAAATAAAGTATTGGTTGATGTACTCTAAAAAGTTGAAGCTGCAAAAAGAAGATCCGGATCTGCTGGATAATCATAAACAGAGAGCTTGATGCACTCGCAAATGCCCGATGCTCTCCGTGTTGCCTCATGTTGGGAAGATACGCGAGTGAACCAAGCTTCCTATTTTGGGAGTGGTCTCGGCCATGCCCGAGGACTCTTTAAAGCATTCATGGCATTAGGGATGGAATTAAACTGAATCAATAATGTCTCCCCGAGACAAAGAGGGAATAAAGGATTCATCATACCGACTTCCTCCATTTCCGTTAAGGGAGTGAATGCAGGACCCAGGCAGATATAATCACCCAAGGGTGATTGAAATACGGTCTTGTCGACATACTAATTAGCAAGTGCATCCATTACCACCATCAGAATTGTTTGATGAAATGCGGGAGTAGAAGATGAAGAGGCGGTCATTACTTGAGAAGTAGATCGAAAGTTGGGAGTTGAGAAGGAGAGTAAGGAATGAAGGCATAAGAATGAGGAGAAACTTGAAACGGAGCTTACATCGGCCGAGGAAGAAGAGCATTTATTAGGGCATCATTGCTACTTTGTTAGAAACTATGTAAGTACACGTGTCAGGACAGGGTTCATCCCCTGTTTCAATAAAGTGCGACCATCGTTGACGTGTTACGGTGAGTCAGCCGAAGTCAATTATTGTCTTGATGACATGTATAGGCAATAAATGTTACATTTATGAGGGGTTGCACATTACTTTCACCTTTTCTCAAAGGTAAAGTGATGTGGGGGGCAATGTTCATCCCCATTATAGTCATTCCTTATGAGAACCAGTCAGGAAAAACTATATGTGATCTGTATGGATCCGCATGGTGTATTTGAACATTTGCATATATATATATATATATATATATATATATATATATATATATATATATATATATATATATATATATATATATATATATATATATGTGTGGTGTGTGTGTGTGTGTACAAAGAAGATTTCTCGACAATCAAAGTTGGAGCATATCATATGGTGTCGTGTATTACTTGAGCGGTCGATGAAGAAGCAACATGTGAAAGCGGTTACAGGACAAGTGGCAAGAGGAGAAACAAAGGAGTTCAAAGTAATGGTGCACGGTTATGGTCACCATCAAAACGTGGGAAGGATCTAGATGGTTAGAATGTAAGAAGGAAAATCGTCTCATACTAACCCAAACAAACTAAATCTATCTTTCAATTATTATTTCAATTTACTAATTTATTTACGTTCCATAGTATAATCCTTTACTTTCCCTGTTGATCAAATTACATTCCAAAGTGTAATCATTTACTTTTCAGTATGTTGTTTAAATTTCATAATGTAATATATAGCGTTAACCAAGTAGCTGGTAATCTTTAGTTGTAATCTGAGTTTATGCTCGTGCGCTAGATTCGATTCATCAATCGAAAAGGTATTTTACAGTTATTCCTCACGACCGACTGTAAGAATCTCTTCCTCATCTCATTTTACCTACATCGAAAAGACCTTTTGTACAAAAGGCAAAAGTGCAACCCATCATCAAAGTACAAGCCCCACCCTCAGAATATCGCCTAATCTGATTTTACACATTGAGTAAGTAGCTAAATAGGCTATCAATCTCATCAGATCTCGGCCATACGCTACATGTCTGCCTAACTTGGCGCTTGGGCTCATTGTTGTTCAGTTTGAATTGAAGTCGCATTTTTAATTATAGCATACTCGCACACTTGATGCTGAAAACAACGCCAAACAAAAGTAATTGATAAATAGATTTGATTTGTTTAATTAATTAGGTTGCTATGATTATAAGCTTCCCCGATGCTTCTTCCCATGTCCAGCAATTATAGCAACTACTTCATTACTACTCCGTCCTTCCAAATTCTTACTTCTCTTCTTGTCATATGTCTCCCTCGATGATGTTTTGCTTCTGATTTCTCAGCCACATTCCATCCTTATATGATGTGTATCACTTGACCAGTGCCGGCTATTTTCCTGCAAAAAGTAGATTTTATGCTCGTGTTGCATACTTCTTATGCAATAACACGTGTACATTTTTAATCGGCTCTCTTCTAATTGTGTAAGGAATGGTCAGATACACAGTACAATTGAAGGAAAAACACAAATATCCATTTGATCCAGACCTTTTTTTGGGCCTACACAAGTTTGCAACGATGGATGTTTAACCACCACTGTTTTTCTTTTTCTTTTTTTAGTGAGCTACATAAGATTTAAATATGCTTTATTTTTAAAATGTATGGATGGCGTGGATGCAAAACACATACATCACCGTGGGCCCACAGTCGAGGATCCACCGACTTTACGGGTTGCATCCGATTTTTTTGGCTCATACATGAGTTGGCAAAAGAGATGATAGGGGGTGGATTTCACAAACATCACGGTGGGCCCACCTAGATTCCGACCGCAGGAAGGTCGGAACTTCATGCGGTCGGGAATCGAAGGCAATCCACGTCCTCTCATTATCTTTTCTCGTATGATCCGTCTATCACGGCTACAGAAATTTGGACGGCAAGGACACCCATAATACATGCAGATCGGACCAATATGTGTACTAAATCTACTTTCACAATTTATATTTCCCAAAACACCCCTAACAGCTTGAATTTCACGATCCGGTGGCATGTCCGAAATTTCGACGAAAAGAAACTCCGTTTTGCTATTTCCCGAAAGGCAAACCCCGTACCTTTCCTTTCCGTAATCTCCGAAACAAAATGGTCCCGAAAAAATAAAAGAAACAAAAAAATAAACGTCCTCCAACTGACGTCACCGATCTTCGCCCCAGATCCACGTCCCTTTCTAGCCGTCCACGTTGCATGATCGCCTGTTTCTATAAATAGCAACCAGAGGCAACGTTAGGCTCGTTTCTATCCTCATCTCATAGGTCCACGTGTCCACGTTCTGGAACATCCACCATATCCCCCCTCACACCCAAGAAAACCCTCCATACTCGAGCCCCGATGCGAGCACCACCTGTCCGTCCTTTTAGCGCAAAAGTGGAGACACTCCGCGCACTCCTATTGGGCAGCAGCTGGGGCCCAATCCCTTGCTTCCCTCCCGCCTCTGTAGTGGGGCCCACTCGCTGCAGCACCACGTGTTGTTCGTCCAATCGCGTTGCTGCACTGTACGACCACCCACCTCGACACGTATCCGCAGGGCCCACGTGGCGACGTACGGAGCACTATAAATACCAGAACGGTGTGATTTTTCTCTTCCCCATACACAAAAAAGGCAAAAAAAGGGGAGAGGAAGATGGACGGAAGAGGAGGAGGCTGCTGCGTCGCACGGTACGCCGGAGGCGCCTACGTTGCATCATCGAAGGTCGACCGGATAATGCTTAGATTCCGGCCGATCGCTCCCAAGCCGGCAACCGGTGGGTCAGTTACCGGCGCGGCGGTGGAGAACAATCCCTCCGTCGACGCCTGCGTCAGACGCGGCAGCCGAGCCAAGCGCAGGTGCGTCAGAGACAGCAAGCGCAGCAGCAGCAAGAAGCGAAGGGCATTTTCGGGAGAGGAAAAAGAGAAATCCGACATGGCATTCGTGACGCTGCCGCTGCTGCCGGAGACTCCAGAAAGGAAAGAATCTTCGCCGGATCTGACGGCCCAGTACTTCCCGTGCTGGTTCGGTAAGCCCGGACCGGATCCAGGCGTGCCGGTGGTGGCCCCGCAACCGGTCCGGCCGGTCGGGTCGTGGGTGACGCTGGAGCGCGTGACGGACACGTGCGGGGCTGGGCTGGTGAGTCTGGTGGAGGAGAAGGTGATGATGAGGAGCCTAGAGGAGGACACGTGTCCGGGATTCGTGACGGACGGTTGGGATCGAGTGACATGGACGAACGAGGCGTATCGGAGGATGGTAAGGGGAGATGGGGAGGTTGTAGTCGGGCTGGTGATCAGAGAGAGGGTGCCCGAAACGTTACGGGCGTTCTCGTGCCGGGTGAGGGTGCAGTACACGTGTCGGAAGGAGAGGAACTCGATGACAGTCCCTTGTGATGTGTGGCGGATGTTGGATGGGAAGGGGTTCGCTTGGAGGTTGGACGTCAAAGCAGCCCTCAGCTTGGGAAGATAGATAGTATCCGATACCCGAAATAGATCAAAAAAGGGGTGGCAGAATTGTAAATATTTTTTCTTCTGAGGTTTGTTTTTATGATATGATTATATATAAATAGTATTTTGTTTAATATTTCTTTTTTTTTTTTTTCCTTTTTTGACTGAGAAAAAAAAAAGATGTGATTTTGAATCATTTGATTTCTACTGAAACGCTTTATTTTCTTTTATTTTTCAAATTTTATTTATTTATCTATTATTAGCTTGAGATGCTTAAATGGAGCTATGCTAAGCCACACGAGTCACACGTGTGCCAGTAAATCCGAGATCCATCCATCCATCAGGTTGGTTCTACCTCCGACATGTTTCCGTAGAAATTGATCTTGTCCACTCTGCAGGTGGGCCCCAGTATTGCAAACAGGTGGATGGTTAGAAAACTTACCCAATTTTTGGGAGCCGTACATTTGTTTTGAAAAGTGGAGCCCACCTAACGGGTGGATAAACCTGATCAGAAATACAGTGGTGCCCTGTCGGTGGATGGGTTGGATCTGGGACATACGTACCATGCTGGCAACGTGTGTGGCCTGTAGATGAGCTGTATGTACTGCACAGGCGTATGGGCTTAGCAGTATTTTCCACCGTCGAAATCATGCAGTATTGGAAAGATGGGATTTTATTTTATTTTATTTTCTACGTAGATTTGTAGAGATTTTCATAGACAAGGTTGTATTTTTCCACTGTTTTACTTCATTTGAACATCCGAGCCGTGAAAAAGGTGGATCATGCGATGAAGATCACCTGGAGCGGAATTTGGAACCATCCAATCATCAGGTGGGCGCCACAGAGATCGAGTTGGACCATCGACTCTACACTGATTTCGATGCTATAGCCAACGTGATCAATGGACGATCCTCGTTTTCCCCATGTGATCTCTGTCATGTGGCCCACCTTTTGCACGGATCCGATAATTTGTAGACGTTAATCTTGTCTGAAACAACGTGGGGTGATTCAGGACTCAACCTGGCACGTGTGGACTATGTGATTTCCGTGTCAGGTGGGATGCTGCACACATGTGCCAGGTTGGCGCGTGGCAGTTGTTAGGACTACGATTTCCTCAGTCCTGGTTACCTCGTCAACACACCACATATGCTTGTGTCTGACAAATATTAATACATGCAGCTGTGTCAGATTTTGTTATCCACCGTTTGATTGTACAACACGGTGACCGAATCCTTATCCACCAGATCTTGACCTTTCATCTGTTATACTTGAGAAAGTAGCACTGTTTGGCTGATCTAGTTACTGATCCGAGGACATCTGTTGATCAACGTTCACAGGGTTCATGCTAATGATGTGATTTTTGATCTGTGGCCCATTGTCCAGATCTTCATCACGTGTGCCAACGTATGATTCGTTGAGTTTTGAGTGGTTGGTAATTACCAGAAATATCGGGAAGGTGTTTGGTTGTGGTTGCAGGGTGCAACCAAATAATCTCACGGTATTTGGTGCAATCCAACGGCCTCTTATTAAGAGATGAGATTTGGGTGCTTTGAAATGAGTGGGATAAAATCATACCCTTGATTAATCATGGCCCTTTAAGGAGAAACACGTGTCAGAGATCGGGGTGCCCACCGAATAGGTCATATAATACTCATGGAGTGGGCCACACACCACTGTCGAATTCAGTCTATCCTGATCACCCATTTCTCGTACAAGATCAAAGGACCAACGTTGTTTTTAGTTGACGTTAACAAATGTAGCGTGCCTAGTGAATGGCCCACATCTCTTGCATGCAAGCTGTCTACCCAAATCATCACACATGACACATGTTTCTGCATGATGTCCCACTAATGAATCAAGGCCCCATAGATGATGCAATCTGTTAATGCCATGATCTCAAGTGAACTTATAGAGATTGTCTACACAGTGCAAATAGCTCTGATGTTGTGTACACTTGAACCATCTTGCGATGCCTTTTCATTTATAAAATCCTGTTAGAATGTTGAGTGATCTTCAGTTGATCCCTTGGGCTGTCTGAGCTTTATTATAGATGGTGTGTAGCGTTTAGTAGGGCTGAAAGTGGGGTGGGTTGAACCCGCCTGACCCGTGACCGACCCGACATTGGGTTGGGCTCCGGCAGGATGTATTGGGTTTGGTCTCAAGCTTGGGCTATATAAACACTAACCCGATAAAGGTTAGGTTGGGCTTGGGTTGAGGTCTTCGGTTGCCCGACCCAACCTGTATTTGATCGTTATATAAGGTTATAAATGATAATTGAGTGTGGATCGTCTACATTGAAGGCAATAGGAAATTCTAGTGCCGTCAAGTCTTATTGGTCCACGCCATTTCCAATGACTCAAGCTAACAAAATATGCTAGATTTCTCTCTAAATGATTGAGTACTATACAACATGACTTTTAAACAAGCAGTAACTACATATATAATTAATAAATCACATGTCCGAAAAATAAAACATAATCTTTCAAAAGAAAAAATAATAAATAAAACATGTATTGAAATATAATAGACTAATGTAATAATGAAAATAATAGCATGTATCCACCCGACCAAGCCCGCTTGAGTTGGGCTTGGGTTGAGAATTCCCAACCCGAGGTTGGGTTGGGTTAGGGTTGAAGTATAGGAATCTTGAGTTGGGCTAGGGTTGAGCATCAACCCGACCCAACCCGCCTAACTTTCAGCCCTAGTATTTAGGGCGATAGGAGAAGTCCTTACCTTATGAGACACACACACACACACACACACACACACACACACACACCTCTTTTTTCTTTTTTCCTTTTTTTTTTCACACCACATTGGCACTCTATCCCATAATGCTGGCGTTAAAACAGAGTCTGTCAACCACTGAGCTATAGAGATGGACCCTTAAATTTACTAATCCCCACTGAAGGTATTAATAAAATATAAAGTGTGGATGTGTGAAGGCTATCTCACTCTTCTTTCTTTCTTTTCTCTTTTTTGTTTCTATTAATGATTCCTTTATTTGACAGGAGTTTTCAAATCCAACACACGTTGGAGTGAATGAGGTTGCAATTGCAACCCGGTGCATGGTCTGAGATGAAGGTGGTATCAACATGGATGCGTTTGGATGAGTGAAATTTAATTTTTTCGAATTTTAGTTTAGGATTCTTATGGTTATAGTATTCTTGAAATACTCTTTATTTTTACTTTTGACTGTCTTACCATGTTGTTAAAGTAGTCAAAGTTTTTCTCCATCCAATAGAGCTGATCACTGGGCAAGTGTTATTTATATATATATATATATATATATATATATATATATATATATAATATTAGAGAGAGATAGACGGTAGATTTGATTATCTTTCAATGATCCAAACCGTTTATTTGAAGCCTATGAGGACGGATGTGGATATTTGCAAAAAATAGAAAAATAAGGAAGCAATAAGTACTCTTCATTAGAATATTTCAATCCATTAATTGTTCAACTTTTTCACTATGAACATATGGACGGCCTCCTCACTCATTGTTTTGTGGGCCAAGTGTAGAATACCTCAATCTAGAAGATTCTATCTCATCACATCAGCGGTTTGGTCTTTTTCTTTTAAGGTGGGGACACCCATCAGGAATTTATTTTATTGAGATTGAATCGTAAAAACTAGTACCCCTCCAAACAAACCAAGAAAGTAAAACTACAAGCAAGTACGTCCATCGAACAGCCCATCCCAGTCTAATCAAGGAAAAAGCATTGATTTAAGAGACGACCGTTGGATCATTGAAACATGTGGCCCAATGCTAACGCTAGCTTTCTTGACAAGAGAAAGAAAAGACTCCATTTTTATTTTCCATACATATGAGGGGACTTCATTGATGGATGTTGGTTATTGATATGTTTTTGTTCGTAATTAAGTGGTAGTTGAACGGGTCATTTCTTTTCTTTCTTTTTCTTTCACCCACACAAGGAGAGAGAGAGAGAATGGTTGGAAGTTGGAAGTGGGGTTTGAGAGAGAGAATGGTTGAAGTGGGGTTTGAGAGAGAGATTGGAAGTGGGGTTTGAGAGAGAGAGAGAGTTGTTGGAAGTTGGAAGTGGGGTTTGTGAGAGGGGATCTTATCTCTTTGGAAGTTAGGGAGGGACATGCAGGGGGACAGATGGAGAAATGGTGTTGGGTCTCTCATCTCTCGCCTTTTGTGCCTTATTAATGCCTAATAAGATAATCCCAAATCATTCCTGTAAGTGGTTATGCTCCTTTACTATCTTTATCATGTTCTTCGATGCACTGAATGACCGTGTATATAAGCTACCGACATTTTGCTAGGCTCTCATGTTAGTATTACACTCTTTAGAAAAAGGGCATGCTCCAGCGGTACCCATGCCACCGTAAGCTACGGTGCTACATCGCAGCTGTAAGGATCACGTGATGTGTTCATAGCATCCAACCCTTCCATCAGACCCATCGTCCTAAAATATCCCAACAAACTGAAATGATTGCCGATCCAAATTTTAGGTGGGGCATGATGCAGTGAAGAAGCTCAGAAGGGGATCTGCGCAGGGAGCCCACCGTGTTTTTTTATATATATAATACAGTGTGTTTAGACCATCTGGCCTGGATGATAAAAAAATAAAAAATCAGGTGGTTTTTGACGCAAGGATGAATGTAATGAGGTCGATCACAGTCTTCCTCAAGGATAACTACCCAGAATTCATGAAGCTTCTCTGGACTCGTTGCAGATACTTCTCGAATTCACGAGATAAAAAGTAAGGAAAATAAAAAATAAATTCTATAAAATTTGTAATTTGATTGATGAATGAATAAATGAGTTTACATTCCTTTAAATAATGATACTAAGCAATGTAAGAAGTTTTAGAATTAAACTACAACTAAAACTCATAGAAATCATGACTTACAATAAATAGTAAACTTACTATTTATAGATGGTTGTGATTCCTACTAGTGAGCATGGTTTTAGGCTAAAATAGTAAGTGTCCTAATTGGCCTAACCATGATGTTCCCGTAACTATTCTAAGCACTTTTCATGTTGGGCGCAACTCCTAAAACCCAACATATGAAGAGTTATATTCAAACCAAAACTTATTATAAATAGTAAAAACGAAATTAAAACAGGAATTTAATGGTTGATCTGATGGTATTTCGCAAATTTGGCATGGGAAACCCGTCGTAGCAGGTTGGGTGACTAAAGTAGCTTGTCCTGCCCCAAAATCATATATGGTACGTCCAATAGCCCATTCAGGTTTACAAGATACGTCCGTTTTAAGTTATGACGGTCCAGATCATTTGCGCTTCCATTCGGGCCTTTTCTGATCTATCTTGGCCATGAAACTGTCCGCAACCCGCTCTACATCAATTTTACAACTCCAGTGGGCCCCACTGAAAATTAAGGATAGGTGTTCCTTCCCACCTTGATCCCTATGATGTGGCCTACCTGAGAGTTTTGGATTGAGCCGATTTTTGGGCTGTAGGGTTTTAATTTGGGGACCAATGAAATGGACAGGTTGGGAGTACTATGAGATTGACAATGGACTCTTTTGGCAACATGACTTTAATATGAATTGAAATCCAAATAATAATTAGCGAGTTGAGACTGATTTCACAAATTTTCACACTTAGGGTATTATCATGTTTAGGTGAAATCCACCGTGATCACCAGGTGGTGCTCTCCATTTTAGCCATGGGGTTCAAAAATCTACCTGATATGTGATTCGGGTGGACTACAGGGTTTGAAGCAATATACAGGGCGTGTCTCTTAATTATTTCCCTTGTATAGTCAATCTGAATTACGGATAGGCTGATTGTTTGACCTTACAACTAAAACAGGTTATTGGTGATCAAAGTGGATTGTACTTAAACATTACAATAGGGCCCACTAATTTTTATGGTCAAATTCATGTAATTTTCATACAAAAGTTAGGATATATGCACGCCTAAAAAAATTCACACATAGCCTATAGGATGTTTATCTAAAATCTATCTAGGTGCTCCACTCCATTTCAGCCATAAGGCCCAAGAGTTTGCTCGATTTGTTATTTGGGTGGACCATATTATTGAAAACAATATACATGGCATATCTCCCAATTGCTTCCCTTCATATAGCCCACCCAAACTACAATTAAAATGGGTAAAAGCACATGGTGATTAAGGTAGATTTCACTTAAACAGCTCACAAGTTCTTCAAGATAGATTCAGACAATTTTCACGCAGAAGTAACTAACGGAACACATACGTTTTGAAATTTCATCCACATCGTTCGCCCCATTTTTATCTAAAATCCATCTCAATCAACCAGTGTTTCACTCCATTTTAGCTGTAAGGCTCAAAAATATGCTTGGTTTGTTATTTGAGTGGATTATACTATTGGATACTCGTAGTGACTGACATAAATACTTCCATTACGTGAACACATGCATGTCTTACCTATTTTTCAATTAGAAGTGACTGACGTGAACATGCAAAAGTACAGATAAAAGTAGTTGACGTGTAGATTTTCCCATGCAGAAGTTCTCGTGTAGAAGTGACTTATGTGAATAAGTACTGGCAGAAATGGTTGACGTGAAGACTTTCTCGTACAGAAGTGAAGTGAGACTTCCGTAAGGATTTTCTCATGCAGAAGTGATTAACATGAGCACATGATCTTTAAAACTTTCGTACAGAGTATACCTTCATATTTATCTAAAATCCACCACAATCACTAGGTGCTTCACTCCATTTTAGACATGGGGCTCAAAAATACGCTTGATTTATGATAAAAGTATACCATGCGATTGGAAACAATACTATACGAGGCATATCTTCCAATTGTGTCCCTTCATATGGCCCACTGGAATCACGAAATGGACTGATTTTTTTGCCCCTTAGCTAAAATGAGTTAAAGCACCTGGTGATTAGGATAGATTTCATTTGAACATCACAATAGGGTCAACTAATTCTTGAAGTAAAATTCCAGCCATTTTCAT